>JANFCV010000026.1:3600000-4200000 GCA_024500475.1 Phthorimaea operculella
ATTTACTTCCCATAATAAATCAGCTGACTGCGTTTACCTACTACTGACTGGAAAGTAAATTCTTTTTGTCTCTTGAAAGATTTTCTTATTGATAGTTGTTCATTTTTATGGTCTGAATGCACTCTATCTGCGTCGCAGAGCTGTCCCTTACACCCTATGCAGTACCTATTTAATATGCAAACATACAACAAGATGAAATACCATGGTAACAAGTCTATTAATTAATCTACCTAGATATCGTTTGACGTGCCAGGATTTCCCAGCTCATAAAAATAATAATTATTATTTTAATAATCGTTAGTAGGCACGTTAGTTATTTATATTTGCTTATGCTCTGTAAGTCATAAAGAATAGGTTAAATAGGGTAACTAGGGTAGTTATTATTACTATTATTTAATAATGAGCGAGCAGTCAGTGGCTGTTGTGCCTATATATTAGCTGGTGTGTGTAAAAAGATCAAAAGTTCACATTATAGTCACATAATTTGGTTATTATTCTAGAAAAAGATAATAATTATGGCAGTAAATGACTGCTGAGCTACACGATAATTGTACTCTATACTTACTAGATACTAAATAAATTAACTACGACTACTACCTACTCTATACTTACTCGATACTAAATAAATAAACTACGATTAGCTGTTAATTAAAGCTGGTTACGAAACCCCATGAATTTAAAATAAGAACGTCGCTTAACCGGCGGTTTAACCTGTAATTATCGGCAAAAGAGGTGTTAAACCAAAGTGTTATAATTTAATTCTACTACGATTGAATTTTTGATTACATAGGTACTGAATAAATTAATACATTGTTCAAAATGAGTTTATTTAATTATCAGTTTTGGAGCTGGTTTGTATTATACATGGTGTTAAAATTTGAATGAGGTAATTAATATCCACCCCACAAGTGCGGCTTCTACGAAACAAGTCCGGCGGAACAACAAGAACAAAGTAGATGTACCATCTTCGTAACTAAGTAATACAGGGTGTTAATTTAAATGAATGACATAGCTTCAAGGTAGTAGGTTTATTATCGATGAAGGATGGACGTAAAAATATTGAAAAAATCCTTATGATATTGAAATATTGAAAAAAGTTATGTTAAATATCAGTTTGGAAACTCTACCTACCCGTAAGTAAATAAACTTCAAGTGACTTATTCTATGCTGGTTGTCCATGTAGACGCAGCTAAAACATCATCTCGTGTAGGTATATAGTAAATCAATAATAATGCCCAATTTTATCACTTTGATAAGTTTTTAAACTTTCTCAGTGTTATTACAAAAAAAGTTAAACATTGTTTAAGCGGTTTTAGACACATGTTTAAAACATTTTCTATTACAAAAAAGTTAGATCAGGTTTTAATTTTCGACCAATCACGAGTCAAGTCAGACTTAGTTTGGACAATTTCAGGAACTGACATAGCTTTCATTTCAATAAATGGGCGTACTTGTACTAGTGCGAACCAACTTTTTGATTTCAATATAATGAAAAACGTATTTTCTTTTAATTTCCGGTCCTGTTATTAAAAACTCACACGGAAGCCAAGAAAACCCAAGACAGAAGTGTTCTAAAAGCGCATATTGCTTATTGTCTATAGTATTAGCATGTACTTGTTACAATGTTAGTAATGTCGGTTTGCATCAAAGACATTTTATTATAGACACGGTACCTCCATACTGCTTGTACAAAAAAGTTGTTCCGTGAAATTCGCTTGAACAGCTCATAGCCTGACCAAAGCCTGACTGACACAAGACTGTCACATTGGTCTCACGGAGACCAATTTGAAGGAACAACTTTTTGCTCAGGTGGCGTATCTACAACCTAGAACCTACATATAATATCATTGGTTTGCATCGCCATGATCATGACAGCCACAACAGTCCACTGCTGGACATGGGCCTCCCCCTATCAGGGGGTTTTGCCATACTTGGAGTACGCGTCTCAAATCTGGAACCCCATGTATCACACATATTGATTGCATAAAAACATAGAAACATTAAAAAAAAGTTTCATTTGTTCTTTTTTGTAGCTAACCAAGCATGTTCGTTTGTCAATGCACTATGTTTTTCTTATTTCATGTATTGTTTATAGGTAAATTACTCATTTATTTTTAATTCTTCATGGTTGTGTGCTACTAGGTGTTAGTATTTTATGTGAATGTTTCTTATTCTAAATTAATGTCTAATAGTGAAAACCTGTAATTGGCTTTCTGATTTTATTTTAAGTAAGTATATTGTTGCATTAGCTGTTGGTTTTCCTAAACAAGCAGATGTATTAAAAACAATAGCCAGTATCACTCGCGCTGCTGAGACGAATCTAACGACACCTCATATGTTAAAATTCAACTATCCGTTTGGGCTGTAGCCTGTGAAAAAGAATTGTTCATACATACATACATACATTAATACATACATACTCTCGAAAAACATAACCCTCCTTCTGAGGCAGTGGGGTAATAAAATAAAAATCGACAATTCAAGATGTTGAATTGACAGGGAAACCCGCTGCCCATTTCCTGGAATTGGGGTGATGCTGTTCTGAGCCGGCATCTCACGGCATCGCACGAGTGGGAAAAAAATTAAAGCTGGTGACAACTTCTGACAACCATATTTGCTTTTTAGTAATTTATGCTTTCTTGACAGCCAGTATTAAAATCAAAAAGAATTTAGTGTAATGAACGAATGGGACTTTTATGTCAAATAATTAAACGCTTGACTAAATATTTCTTTATTACAAATCCACATTTAGCTCATTTCTAAAGATAAACTTGGTTTAAAATGCCGTTATATTTAGTCACAAGCCCGCCCTGGTTTAAATCAGTTACACTTGACTGATTTTTAGTTATTCTTGTGGGAAAACTACGTAGAACATTACAGAAACATTAGGTAGGGCGTTTTAAATGCTAAACAAGCTTTTTACTTTTAAGTAAATTTTAATCTTAATAATACCATACTTTTTGGACACACACGAACAAATCCACAAATAAATCTAGATGTGATTCGTTCGCCATTGATTATTTTCTTGATCAGCCGCATCACACCGTCGTAGGTCATTAGTCAGTGAGTAGCGGGTAGTTTAGTGCCCGCCCGGTCCATGGATGGTATGCGAGCGCGCGCGTGTACTACTCTACTCTGAGGACTCAGTATGCGGAAATCACGATTGACAACGCTTTTACAATTTAGGAAACTCATCATCAAGTTGCTTTTACAGTTCCTCTGGTAAAAATGGGGTGGCGCTAATTCACTAAACTCATCATCAAGTTGCTTTTTACAGTTCCTCTGGTAAAAATGGGGTGGCGCTATTCTAACTCTTGGTAGCTCCTCAGCACTCCGCTAAGGCCAGTTCGGATAGACGTCTTAAAAAAGGCGGCTGGTAACGACTGGATTGCGAAATTGGGAGATAGTTGCCATATCTTGGGGTAGAACTATATTCAGTCCTGAACTGGTATAGGCTCATGTGATGTTTAGCTCAGAAAAACGAAACCTTGCACGTATTAACCATAGTATTATTCACTCATTATAGTAGTATTCACTCACATATCTTGAATCAATCTATCTGACATACAAATCACATCAAAATCCGTTGCGTGATTTAGTGCAGCCAAGCTGCACTCTACTGGTGATTTCAGCTTTTATATTGTCTCTAGGCAACTGTTAAGGTAACTGTTATACTTTTGGACATCTTTAAGGGCTACATTTTCGTTTTTGGATGAGCCTGATAAAAGATGATGAATTGATTAAATATGATCTTCGTCATGTCCAAGCAGACCCCGAGGTCAGCACGTCTCGAGGTAACATTTAGAACTGTGAGCATTTTATGCAGGTCCTGCAATGATATCTTAAAACTTTCTAGTTTCTGTTAAGTTCATGCATAATAAATAATTTACGAATGCATGATATCAACCGCATACTTACTACTACTACTACTACTACTTCAGCCGCAAAAGTCCACTGCAGGACATGGGACTCCCCCAATTGGGGGGGTACACACGGCTAAAAACTAACAAACATCAACTGGGTGTGTTTTCTCTACCGAAATTGAACCTGGGTCTTCCAGATTCTCAGTTCATTTCTCAGACCAATGGACCACGAAAACAGGTGTAGCTAACCATTGAAAATAAACATTACTGCAACTGCTTTAAAGCTTAGATTGGCTTGAAATATAAAAAAAGCTGAAATATACTGCTCGCCCAAGCTAAGTTGGAACTTCAAACAAAAAGTTGTAGAATGAAATGTTTGGCAAATAAATTACATTATCCATGCCTGTACACATATTATGCAAAAAAAGTAATTGAATATTTTTCAATTACATTTTCTAACCTGCTGTGTTTCGAATTGAAATATATGATGGACTAAATAATGCAAATAGAAAAACTTTAATATTTCTTTAAACTTAGGTGGTACAGTATCCGTTATAATTTTCATGGTAACTTCAGGTTAAGAACTATATCCCATATTTTTTTTAAATTTTTAGACATACAGACAGACAGACAGATTTGACGAAATAAAAAGGATTGAAAACTGCCAGGTACGTAAATACCCCATTGTCGAGCGATCGAGTGCCGTGAACCACAAGTTCACCCTGAATTCACGGGACTCTCGGTCATATTTTATGAAAGTTCAAAACTTGAATGTGAGGTAGCGATGGCAAAAAATATTGACCATTATGTCGGTTTAACTAAGGCATATCAACTTGTCTAATTCCGTGGTAACCTCTTTCAGTCCGTGATAGGTCCTGCTTTAATTCTGATATAATGGAATTATGCAAGTTAACTCAAGAATAATGAAATTCAAATGAAGATTATAATACTCGCATGAACATAGCAAAGTTTGCCACCTATCCACTAATATGGCCGAAACTGAAAAAATCGTTAACTGTAGCCATCTCGCTCACTTGAGCGTCCCTAAACTTTGCAAATGAATTTGAACTTTACAAAGGCGTGAGGTTGTATTTCCAGTGATTGATTTCAGTCGTACGGCCCTACAGCAGCATTTAATGCCACGGAATTAGGCGAGTTTTTATTTAGAACTAGCCTTCCGCCCGCAGTTTCACTCGCGGTATTTATCTGTTTGGTCTAATAAAAATGTTTTAAATACATTGCACTTAAAATCCAAACTAAACAGATTGCATCATAAATCACGAACTGGAAGTGGATTTCGACTACTCGACAACAGATGGCGCCACTGCTTTAGGGATTGTAAAAGCCCTTACCTATATCTTAAAAAAAATACGCCCTTTAAGTTAAAACGGGAACTTTCTTGTTCGAGGGGAGATAAAGGGCTATTGCACAGTATAAGTCCCTTTATCGTACCGGGAATCCTTTTTAAGTTTTATCGGCACGTACATTTTATCAACTTAGTTTTATTATATACTAGCCTTCCGCCCGCAGTTTCACTCGCGGTATTTATCTGTTTGGTCTAATAAAAATGTTTTAAATACATTGGATTTTAAATACCAAAATTTCGAAACAGTTTGCATCAAAAATCACGAACTGGAAGTGGATTTCGACTACTCGACAACAGATGGCGCCACTGCTTTAGGGATTATAAAAGCCCTTACCTATATCTTAAAAAAAAAATACGCCCTTTAAGTTAAAACGGGAACTTTCTTGTTCGAGGGAGATAAAGGGCTATTGCACAGTATAAGTCCCTTTATCATACCGGGAATCCTTTTTAAGTTTTATCGGCACATGCATTTTATCAACTTAGTTTTATTATATATAATGATAATGATTAGACGAGTTTACCCTACATTTGTAAGGAACATTTTTGCTATCCGTACAATATTTTTGTTCAACTGACAGTTCGTTGACATCTTCAAATACCAAGAACAGGTGGTGGGATAGTACTCTTGAACGATTGGAACGAATCTAGAGAACGAACTTATTACCAGTGTTGCTATTATAAAAAAACATTGGTCTGTTTTTTGCTAGACATAGTTTAAAATTGGTTTTGTAATAAGATTACTAAACAACTGCCTAAGTACTTTAGACAAAGTTTAGCCAAAGCACGGACCTAAGTATGAATTTCAATTTATACTGCCTTTTAAAACTAACAGCGTCATCTATTGAATGAAAATATTATTGAATCTCACCGTTATAATAAATTATGAAATTATAATAAATGGTAGGATATCTTTTGTAATGCTAATTTACGCTACTGATTCATTATATTCCTTGCAAAATAAAAGATCCTAGCAGCGTTGTTAGCATAAAACTGGACCAAGCAACTAAATCTACCGATAGTGTAAGTTTTCTTCTCCGCTAGTCGTTTACTCTTCCATCAGCCTAGGCTAATGTGTAATACTATTGTTATTTATTATAGTGATGTTATTAAGAAAATAAAGAAACCTATTTCGATTGAGGAAATAAAAAATATCGTGGAAAATAAAACAATGAAATGTATTCTCATCATCATCATCTCATATGGGCTGATCATGATTGTATTTTGCGTGGTGCTTTCATCACTTCGAGATATGCGATTTGTTCAGAATGTATGTGCTACGTTTATTGTGTAATGCAGTCCATATCAGCAACAGCGTTAAGACTGCATGGACAATCGTTTATCTAAGGGTGTAAGCTAAGAATGAAAACCACACAATTACACATAACATAATATTTATTCAGAATTACACAACCTAATATTATTATTTATTCTGCACACCTTTGTATTCAAACGGTAACTTAATCTAAAACTTATTAACTAGCTGGCTGTGGAAACAGGGATCCTTCGAGGGCGATTGGCAGTTGATCTGGGAAAAGAGAAAGATGATACAGCGATGATGTAGCTTTCATGCGCATAGCGCAGACGATAGGGGTAGTCGGGAGTGGACAGAAATCTTCAGGATGTAAATGCAGATGCAGCCAGGTTTCTCCCAGCTCTTCAATATGTAGTAGCTACTAACGGCAGATAATACTGGGTGAAATTTTACCACTGACCGATAGCGGAGACTGAAAACCGGCAATAAGGAAAAACTGGTAATAAGGAACAACTTTTCTCCCCAAGGATCATAGATAGGCCGAAATCTGAAAAAAATATTGCCGTGTGATGTCGGCTTAGAATGTCATCACCCCATATCTTTCCCGTGGGTGTCGTAAGAGGCGATTAAGGGATAAATTCATTCAGGAGTTTAATCCCTGGATTTTGCAATCGCATTGCAACATCTTGCATTGCGCTCACCAACCCACCTACCAAGCGTGGTGAGTATGGCAAATACCCCTACTAGGGAGGCCCATGCTCAGCAGTGGACTTTTTGTGACTGTTATAGTACTATTATTGTAATTTGGACCTCCCATACAAAATTGCTGATGAGCTGATTTGATTGAGTTACTATCGGAGGTCAACTTTTAATTAATTTTTTCGACCTATTTTCCTTGGGGAAATTTATTCCTTATCATCAGCCGGTTCTGAGATTTCGCTATCGGTCCCTAGTAAAATTTCACCCTATTAGGTATATGCAAGCGGTTCTTACGTCAATTTTCCATTTATTTGATGCTCCGGCGTTTCGTTTGCAGTAGCGAAGGTGGCATGTCTTTTGCATTACAGAGAGTAAAAGAGTCAGGAATTATACGTGACGATGTCTATCTTAGTGTGAGCTTGCACTCTGTAGTGAAATTTTAATGCAGGTTCCGGTTCAACTGTAATATGAGAAAACATGATTAATAATTTTTGATTATAATTTTCAATATGAGGTCCTATTTTTAAATTGTTTAACCTTTGATTCTTTCATTGATGAGATTTTTCAATATGCCCTGTTGAGTTAGGTACTGCTATACGCAACACGCTTGGCAGTCGGATTGGCGAGCGCTTTGCAAGGTGTTGTGCATATTCGCAGGTAACGCTGCTGGCTGACCATTCCCAAGGTTCATCCCTTAGTCGCCTTTACGACACCTATGGGTAAAAATTAGGTGATGCTATTCTAAGCCGGCATCACTCGTTCAACAACGACTAAGCTTAACGATAAAGAATTATTTTACAAGGCTTTTATCCTTGTTTACCTCGTTTGCGGGTTGCTTCCTGGTGGTTATTGGTGATGCACGGTGGGCTCTACGGGTCAGTCAGCTCTTTTAGAACACACTCGGTACGATTTTCAGGTCACAACCTAGAACATAATCAGGTATTAGAATAACCATATTAGTATTGTTTACTACATATACTTACTTACATCTAATTATTTCTGTCTAAACCTAAACTTATTTAAGTAATATTATGTAATGCTCATTCACGTAGTTTATATTTTGTATGTTATTTACTTTTCTTGCATATATCCCGCTCTTATTATTGTTAAACTACTTATTTACACAAGATTGCCAGGTAGAACATGCTTTGATAACTATATTTGGTATGTGCTTCTCTTTTTTGGTATTTTATTCTTCGAAATATACTTGTAGCGTGAAGTCTTTGTGACAAATACAAATACCTCAGATTGGAGTGTTGGTAATCATATTCAGCAGTTGACTGTTGTGATAATATTGATAATTTATTCGTTTCTCAGGGTTATAGCCAAGTTTTTAAACCACCTATTACAACAAGGTAGGCCACTGACATCATTTTTGGAACACTCGCCGTCTAAATTATCATAGACACCAGCCCTCCGAAACACAGAACCATCTATCTTTTCCAAGAATCAGGTGGTACAGCTTGTAATGTTCTAATCAGACTAGGAACAAATTCACAAAGTGATAATTATTATTTCTGTGAACCCGGAAGTTTGTGCCTCGCTGGGAATCGAACCCGGAACTTACTTTGGTTTTTTAATACAACTAAAAATACCGTTAAAAAGCAATAAAGGAAAAATTACATTTTACGAAGAAGCCGGCCAAATCTTGCTGCACTGTTGAAAGGTAAGCTAGCTGGCACCGTAGGTAGGTGTTAGCAGGGCGGTTGAAACTGTGAGAGAAAGTATTAGTTATTTTAAAAACATAAGGCATACCATAACACATTTTCAGGCAAAGTGATTCAGTGTAAAAAAGCTGACTCGATCAGTGAGCATTAATGTGAGCGGTAGGGGTGGCTTTTCTTTTGATACATCCCTTTATACCTATTATAATTATCTTAACAGAGACTACTACTACAACCACAACAGTTTACTGCTGGATATGGGCGTGCCCCAATTAGATGTTATTGTAATTAGGTATTTCCATACTCAACACGCTTGGCAGTCGGATTGCAAGGTGTTGTAGATATTCGCAGGTAACGCTGCTGGCTGCCTATTCCCTGGGTTCATCCTTTAGTCGCCTTTTACGACACCTATGGGTAGAAATTGGCTGATGGCATTCTAAGCCGGCATGACACGGTCGACATCGAATAAGCTTAACAATAAATAATCATTTTTACAAGGAATTTTTCCTTGTTTACCTCGGTATTTTGCGGGTTGGTGTCCTGGTTGATATTGTAAGCTAGCTTCAGCGTAGGTAGGCGCGAAACTGTGATAGAGAGTATTAATTATTGTTAGTGCATAAGCTATACCATAACACATTTTCAGGCAGAGTGAATGGTGTAAGAGAGCTGATTCAATGAGTGACCATTAAAGTGAGCGGTAGGGTGACTTCTCCTCGATTTATACTTCCGGATCAGTACAGGTGCGTTGTTTTACTATACTTTGATGACAGCAATAAGCATCTCACAAGAAGATCCAAAGATCTTTAACTCATTAAATATTCAATTTATTACATACATATTATGTTACGCCTGTGCTTTGCGGGATAAAATTGTTGTTAAAAATATATTTTACACTCAGTAGCCCAGTTGCGAATACAGACTAGTGCGAATAGAAAGCAGTGAATAGAGACGGTGCTGATGATTCATGCATGACTATGGAAGATCTGAACTTGGTGATTGATAATGCCATTGCCGTCGCCAAGTACTGTCAGGAAAAAATCTAATTCGTACTATTGACACGAAGAAGAAGAAGGTAATGACTAATGATTCATGCTAAGCAAAGCGCTTTGCAATAATAGTGTGGGCGTTGCACCTATTCCAGAAATCGTTTTTAATGTTGAGTTCATCATCATCATCATAACAGCCACAATAAAGTCCACTGCTGAACATGGGCCTCCCCTATTAGGGGTATTTGCCATACTCACCACGTTTGGCAGGCGGGTTGGTGAGCGCAATGCAAGATATTGCAATGCGATTGTAAAAATTCATCCAGGGATTGAACCTCTGGCTGAATTTATCCCTTAGTCGCCTCTTACGATACCCACGGAAAGATATGGGGTGATGACATTCTAAGCCGGCATCACCGGGCAAGAGTTCTGGGTATCTATGTATAATAGAATATAATAATGTAGGTACGTTGTGGTTTGGCTAGCTCGTGGGCTTGCCGTACCTACGCTTGGCCGGACCAAGCTGGAAACGACGGTTTGAAGCTCAGCTTCGCTCACCTCGTGCCTTAGCAGCAAGGAACTGTAATAACTGTGCAGACGTTACAGGGTGATGGCTAAGGATTAGGTATTCCACGAATCATCCCTAATATGGTGTGTTATCACAGCTTACAGCTAAATAACATACGGTGTGCGTTGGCTCGCCGAACGGAGGAAGGCTTGCTAGGCAGTAGAGGACAGGCTGCTACGGCTGTGTTGAGTCAGCGCAGGGCTTAATTCTAGCCTTCTTCCAGTTGAGGCGGTTCTGCGTTTAAATCACTTGGGATCCGAAGTTCTCTCTCTTCAATGCTTAGCTCGTCACTAGAATATAATTGGATATTTTAATTTTGTTCACTACATCAATAATTGCCTCTGTCTATCGTGGAATTCTCCTCCTAAACTCCTTTTAAACCACGCAACGGATTTCGGTGTGTTTTTTTGCTATAGATAGAGTGATTCAAGAGACAGGTTTATAGGAATTGCACTACTCAGGCAAAATATGCATCACGAGCAAAGTAAGCCTAACATTTCACGTTAAATAAAAACATTACGAGGAGAGACACTGTCCTACCTACATCACCACTACTATACAAGTATTGCGAGCGAAACGAGCTCGACATTTCGAGTTAAAAATACCTGCGTGAGACATCGTCCTACATCACTACTACAAATTTCGCGTTAAAAATGCCTGTGAAGAGATACACTGTCCTACATCATCACAACTACAAGTATTGCGAGCGAAATGAGCTCGACATTTCGCGTCAAAAATGCCTGCGAAGAGACACATTGTCCTACAGCAAAATTCAAGTATTGCGAGCAAAACGAGCTCGACATTTCGCTTTAAAAATGCGTACAAGGAGACACAACGTCCTACATCACCACTACAAGTATTGCGAGCTAAGCGAGCTGAGTACGACATTTCGCGTTAAAATACGTACAAGGAGACGCACCGTGGTGACGTAACTACTACAATGCGAGCGAAGCGAGCTCAATATTCCGCGTTGAAAAGTCACGCTGGGAGACACCATCCTACTTCAGTTTTATAAGTATTGCGAGCGAAGCGAGCTCGACATTTAACATCAGAAATGTCATAACCGGAATCAGAAATGTTATATCAGCTATAGTAGTTGAAGAATTCTTGGTGAGTGAGGGGGGGGTCATGACCCCTGCGACCGCCCCCCCTGTATACCTACAGTATAGGTACTTATTTAATTCTTCTAAATATATCTACCTACTGTTTATTACCTTACTTACGACTAAAGCACCTTATAAAAGCGACTAAGGAAAGTCCATTCAGAAGGTGAACTGTGTAGTGGCAGCAGTGATGTAAGTGAATGCGGCTCCATAATCTGCACTAACATACCCCCCGATTAGCAAGACTAGTGTAATGATAATGAGCATGGCAAACACCTTCTCGATGGGGAGCAATGATCGGTCATGATTTCCCAAGATTTTACTATCAATCGTAGTTCTATGAAATGAATGTAGCCAAACCATGTAAGCAAGACCGTTGCATGCTGTCTATTACTGCAATAATGCGGCATTTGAAATATCTTGCAACAGGCTTCATCGGGTCGTTCGACTACTTAATGTTCCACTCGAAAAAGAAAGAACACTGCACTATTACGCACGTTTCTTCTTTAAACCCTGAAAATACAAATCTCTGTTGATGATTTTCCAAAGAAAATTAAGTACGAATTATCTGATTTTTTATTACGAGATGGCACTTTTAGATGATAAGTGGGACATTGAAGATACGGGTACGATGATGATGACTATATTTGGCTACTCCTGGACAATCATTTACGTGAATTTTTTTCAGGAATGGTTGATAAACCGATACTGAATACTTACAACATTTTTTCAGCACTACAATCAACTTATGGAGCTTTGCTATGCAGTAATTTCATTATTTTTTTACTTGGTTAAACTTTCTTTTAACTTGGAAAGTAATATTGTAGACTTTTAAATATTATTTTTCATGTATTTTTGCAAATTCTCTAACATATTTTTACGTTTTGTAAAATTGTAAACAAATCTGACAGGAATTTGAATGAATGGAAAGATTGTTTGTAAAAACGTTGCCATTTTAAAAACATATTTGGCAGGGCTGAAAAATTTAAACCAGTGTTTGAATTCGCTAAACGTTGTCTAAACTAAACCATGTCTAAGGCATATCTAAAAATTTTTTTGTAATAACACTGTCTGTCTTTGACAATGGTCTACAATTCACGTCAAAGATATCCACAAGATTTTATTAAACCCAAAAATTGACAGGAAAAAAATAAGTATAAATTTTTAGCAGGTTACTAACTAAGATAATGTACCTACCTACCTAATACTACAAGATTTTATGGGAATAAAAACTGTGACATTATAAAAAGACGGAAATTGAGCTAAACACATGTACCCTATAGAATAGATAATGTATGCAGGATAAAGTATTCACAACGCAAAGTCCGGCTTCGTTAAACTTGGACCTAACCTGCAAGCTAAACTTGCCAGTACTTCGTATCAAGCGTTATTTGCAAGAAACTTCCGTGTAAACGATACTGCACCGCGCGGGCCGGCTAAACAGAACTTGCAAAGTTTGAAACTCTACACCTTCAGGGCGAGCGGAAAAACTAGAGGAAAATCAGAAACTTGTTGCGTAGTACTTAGTGCAGGGGTAGGTACATACCCCTACAATATTTTTTATCTACACTCAGTTCGTAATATTCGTTTTACAGAATCGAAAGTACGAACTTAATGAACTGCATTACGAATATAAAGCCTTTAAAAAAAAACTTTCATACTACTGGCAGCTACATAAAGTAACTCGATTTCTAGTATTTGAAAAAAAATTAAACGAATTGACCCGCGTACCAAATTGTAATCTGTTCCAATTTGACACTGGCCGTCAGTAAGTCGAATGAAAAAAAAACAAGTGTCACCCGCGGCGGGACGACACTTGAAATTATGAGGACTTACTTATTATTAAATCTTTGCTTCAAATCATTTTTCGAATCAAAATTCACCGATAAATGCTATTTAATTTTAAAAGTTGTTCAGTTTTTATGAGCCTCAATTTTAACGTTTAGTTAAAAAGTTACTTATGTACAAAAGTCGTTCAGTTGGTGGTTCAGTAGATAGGCTTGCAATCGCCATAGTGCAGTGCGGAGGTTTGAATTATTTTTCATAGTTTTTCTTGTAGTGTGTAGATAAAATAGTGTATGCAACTGCAAATAATTATGCTTTAGAATGCTCGTGTCAAACTATTATCGATAAACAGACACTCTCATCCTAAAGCCTCTCATTATTAGGCAGTTGCATAAACTACTATTATTGTCACGTAAGTTGATAAATTTTGTGCATCGCCTTATATTGCTTTCGTAAATATTGCATGGATTACGTGGAGCATAAGATTAAATAATTTAAGGTAAGGCTTATACGCATTTTTACACTATGTAATAAAATTCTCGTTATGTAAATATTTAGTTTTTGTAACAAAAACTTCGGGCACTTTTATAAAGTATCTTAAAATAACAGACAATATTTATTTTACGTAAGTAGAGACAAATAATTATAAATGAACTTTAGTATACGGTCATTGAGTACTTACTTACAAAAAAACACATAAATCAATACTTAAAAAACTTTTCGCAAATATCTGACCATCACAGATTCACAGAAGGAAGGGTGCAATGAAAATTGCCGTCACACAGGTGCGTATTGCGTATTGCATTGCTTAGGGCGTTACTATGGCGAGACTTTGACTCATGCACCTACCTGCCTGGTCCACGCTGACGGCTGACTCAGCCGGCACTCGGCACCCCTACACCGAAAAACTATTTTCGAAAATGGAACAATTTAATTTGCTTTTTATTGAAACTTTTTAAAAAGAAAAGAACTGAGTTTATTTTTCTTTTTTTGTGATTCGAAATTTAATTTTTGAAGTAAGTTGCGGCGGTGTCTCGAGTTCGGGTAGTTCGGGGTGCGCGGTCCGCTCAGTGGGGCGGTCGGGACTGGACTGGTGGTGAGGTGGTTTCGTACTGGCAGGGTGCGCGCCCTGGCGCTTGGCGCTTGGCGCGTGCGGCCGCCGGCACGACCCCTCTATAGGGTGTGGAACTATGCACCTTTCAGTTTTTTTAACAAGCAAGTTTCATTTTTAGGGGAACAATGCGACGATATGTCTGTTAGCACCGTTAGCACCTTTAACTATTTTAATGTCCATGAAAGAGCAATTTGTACCCGTGATTTATAGACTCACCGATTTTATTTTTTAATCTTGTTTAAGGGTTTAACTTTCTGTGATTTGTTTAAAAATAGAGGAACTAAAAAAGGTTTTCAAAAGAAGAAGAAACTTTAGAACGAAAAAAAAACGTAAACGGGAAAAATCCAATTTGTAGAGTCAATACACCAGTCGCAGACCTTTAAGTAAAGTTTCTAATGTTCAAAATATGTAAGATTTGGAGCACCCCGTGTACCTCACCGAAGCGTAACCACGCGCGAGCGTACGACAATGTCCGCAGCCCCCATGATATAGCTCACCAGAGGTTCCCAACCCACCTAGAAACCCTATTAACAAGATGCTAGAAAAAACTGAACTGTCCAATGGAGAAATAGTGCTGATGATGTGGTGACATCCTTCGCAAAAAAGAGAAGACTTTATAATAATAATAATAAAATAGTTTATCTACACTCAGTTCGTAATATTCGTTTTACAGAATCGAAAGTACAAACGTAATGAACTGCATTACGAATATACAGCCTTTAAAAAAAAACTTTCATACTACTGGCAGCTACATAAAGTAACTCGATTTCTAGTATTTGAAAAAAAATTAAACGAATTGACCCGCGTACCAAATTGTAATCTGTTCCAATTTGACACTGGCTATCAGTAAGTCGAATGAAAAAAAAACAAGTGTCACCCGCGGGGGGAACCACAATGCACGACATACTCAATGTACAGCATGTTAAGGCACGGCAGCGTATTGTACAGCAGATCATTGTACAACGTGATGGATGGATGGTCTTGAAATACGGGCCCGGACCAATAATGTACAGGGGTGGAAATGGAATCAAAACAAATGACGTCACAGCGGATGTAGTGATGTGACAGTGTTGACTTTGATCGAGTTATCGATTTATTATTGGAACATGACATGCAAGGCAACCCACGGAGGGGGGGACGGGGGGGCAAAGCCCCCCCACAAGGGGGGGTTTGGGGGGCGCAGCCCCCCGCAGTAAAAAAAACATACTTAACACAAATCCGACACAGTAGGTTAGGTTAGGTTAGAACAGTGACCCCCTGGGGCGAACGAAGTGAGCGACCAAGCTTACTAAAGAATATATTAAATATAAAAACAATATCGATTAAGTTCGAAATGCATAAAATATTATCGATCCAGTCACATCACTATTCTACCACAACACGTGATGTCTCCAACCATCATGTCGTGCAATCCACCCCTGTGCACTTTCGGTACGGGGTGATGGATGGCGACATTGTTTTGATTCCATCCACCATGTCGTGCTCCATCACGTCGTACATTCCTCTGATGGCCAATATTATGCTGTACAATACTATGTTGTACATTGTAGGGACTCACCCGCGGAAGGACGACACTTGAAATTATGAGGACTTATTTATTATTAAATCTTTGCTTCAAATCATTTTTCGAATTAAAAATCACCGATAAATGCTATTTAATTTTAAAAGTTGTTCAGTTTTTATGAGCCTCCATTTTAACGTTTAGTTACAAAAGTTACTTATGTACAAAAGTCGTTCAGTTGGTGGTTCAGTAGATAGGCTTGCAATCGCCATAGTGCAGTGCGGAGGTTTGAATTATTTTTCATAGTTTTTCTTGTAGAGTGTAGATAAAATAGTGTATGCAACTGCAAATAATTAGGCTTTAGAATGCTCGTGTCAAACTATCACTGACACTCTCATCCTAAAGCCTCTCATTATTAGGCAGTTGCATAAACTACTATTATTTTCTCACAAATAATTTTCTCATAACTAAAATAAACTATTTTAAGACTTTATGATTGTAAATGGTGACTAAAATGTGTGACCACTATATTCAGTAAGGCACCCAGGCAAGACTTTGCAAAAATCACGGAAGTATGTACCTACCTATATCGATTTCCCATTCTGCTTTATTGCAATTCTGAATGCCGGCGCTATGCTATCCTAGCATACCAATCTGTAATTCGTTGTAGCATACGAACCGCGACAAAGATTTCTTTAGGTACACCCTTATGTTAAAATTATTTTGATATTAAGATGATACGATTTGAAACATCTGAAGTCTTTTCGCAAGCGAGATAAGTCTCTCTACAGTACATATTATGCTAGCTAGACTGCGATCCTCTGAAATGGGGTGCGCAGGTATATAGTTTGGGAACTGCTGGCTTAGCCCCATAGCGCGTACATACTTACAAGCGCTACAAGTGTCCCTGCTTTTTACAACAACAACAATACCCACTCAAAACTTGGTGATTGTGCCAAACTTTCAACCACGCAGGCTTTTTCTTTTCTTTTGGCATTTAATAACTTTTTGCCAGTTTTGTTGGTTGGTTCTAATTTTATATAATTATGACGATTTTATATATTAAAAAGAGACTGGTTTTATCTTCATGAGTAGTTTCATAAAATAAATAGTTACGAAATCAATGAATAATCGGTAATTACAATGTGTACTTCATTGAAGTACCTAGGCAGTGGAAGTTATTCAATAAACTCACTACAGGCAAATAAGTTCGCATTTCTTTGCTATGGGGCTGTATGAAAATAATACCTAAACATATTTTTTTCGCCGGCTATTTGCACCTACCAGGAACAAGTTCAATGTGCTTGTAATTTGGTGTTCGAAATTCAAGATAAAACCCGCATGTTCGATGAGCTACCACGAGTTCACATTCTGAATTTAAAATCAACTTCATCTTACCTGTATCTATTATAAGTATAAAGTACCTACATAAAGAGTATTGTAATTTGCCTTTGCTAGTGACTACAGCATTATTATTTTTTCCTTGTAAATCCTTTTAAGTTATGTTGTAGTTCACATTCTGAATTTAAAATCAACTTCATCTTACCTGTATCTATTATAAGTATAAAGTACCTACATAAAGAGTATTGTAATTTGCCTTTGCTAGTGACTACAGCATTATTATTTTTTCCTTGTAAATCCTTTTAAGTTATGTTGTGCCTTAAATAAATGTATTTTCTTTCTTTCTTTCTTTCAAATTAAAAAGAAATTAATGAGGACAGTTCTTTTAAAATTTAGGCCCCTTCTCTATTAATTTAATGATAATTTTAGTTAATGGAATATTAAAACGAACAGTACCCAGTTTGGCCGTGTGATGCCGGCTTAGAATAGCATCACCCCATTTCTTTCCTGTGGGTGTCGTAAGAAGCGACTAAAGGACTCGAGGGTATCATGTGTATTGCAATTTTAGGCGACAGGCTGACAACCTGTCACTATAGCGATACACGACAATAGCTAAAACGGCCCTCAAATATGTGTCAGACGTGGCGATAACGACCGTACTTTTACGGTCGTTGACGCTCTGCCTACCCCGCAAGGGATAAAGGCGTGATGTATGTATGTGTTATGGGAAATGCCCAAGGTAGTGTGGGATTTATTTATACTGACCGGGAAAAGTAATTAATCATGCTGTTTTAATCACCTTGCCCAATTAGGTCGGGCATTATTAATACTGACCGGTCACTATTAATAGTGCCCGGACTTATCAAATTGCCCGTAACATATGTATGTATGTATGTATGTAGTACCCAAACAATGATCCCAAGTACCTTAGTACCACAGGACCACTATCAAAGCTCAAAGTTATATGTTTCTTATCGTATGGGACACTAATTACGTATGTTTTGTATACCAAAATGTTATCTGTTGTATAACTTTTAAGTTTTAACCTTGAATTCGTACATACTTGCTAGATAATAACGAAATATTGTAAACTGAACTGCTTATCATAAATTTTGCCGTGAGATGCCAGCTTAGAATAGCATCACCCCAATTTTACCTCTGGGTGTCGTATAAAGCGACTAAGGGTTAATCTAATCTTTCAGGGAATGCACAGCAGCGTTCCTTGTGAATGAGAAGGGGAGGCCTATGTGCAGCAGTGAACTGTTATGGCCTTAAACTAATTTTTTAAATTGAGAGGTCTAGTAATTTTTGGAGAGCTTTTGGATGCATCGCAAAGAGAAAAGTTTTCCGAACAATACCCTATGTGAGGCTGTGCTCGGTTGGGCGGGGTCGGCCGCCGCCCGCCCTACATCGCCCGCCGCCCGCCCAGCGCCCCGCCCAGCCACGGTAATGGATAATTGAATAATTGAATCATCCCGTATTCAATTAGTGTTGCGAGGTGTTTGCAATTAGCGCGATTGTCTATGCGAGTCAATGCGGAGCTGGAGTTTTGTACGTTGAATATACAAGGTCTTGGTAATACATTTTTTTTCCATAAACGATATGTTTAGTTTTCGTATAAAATGGGCGCGCGGTGCTGGCAACACTGTCCTGTCATTCACGTCCTCTGCCGTCGCTCGCTTGGTTGATGCGAATTGTAATTATAAATGGTGTAATTTAGTGTGCTTTCGGTGTTCTCGTGTGGTTTTCCCTGTTCGGTGGGGAAGAGAACCAAGTGTATTTGGTTCCGGCGCTTTGATTGTCAGTCGGTTCGATAACCACGCGGCCGTCGGAAAAAAATAACCTTACTTTTAGTCACCCGCGCGTCCAGTGTCCTTTGGTTCGCGTATTGTACAGTAAAACGTGTTGCTGTCGCGAGCAGTGGTGTGCGGGAGAAATCTTTGTTACTGTGTGTTAAACATTATTTGATGTCGAACTATGAACAATAGTACTCAAGTGCTTGTGAAACTTGTTGGACGGAGTACCACGCGAGCTGGTGCCCGGGTACAGTAAGTCTAGTACCTAAGTCCCAATCCAAAAGTCTTCCTCAAACCTGATACCTATTTTTCCTGTCAAAACTAGACTTACAAGGAAACGACGGCGTCATCGTTCGCTCGGTAAGCAATTGTTGCTGGGCCCTGTTTAAGTAGATTTTGGACACAAGAATTTCTCGGCCGGAAACTTTCCGGAACAAAATTCTCTCATTAAATTTATTTTATTTAGCTATAGTAAAGAGCACTACGAATCGTAGTCAAATGTTGTTCGAGGCTGATCGACCATTTAGTTTTAGATTTTAAGATAACTTTAATTTGCTTCCACTGCGCTAAGATCAGCTTCGGAATCAAACATTTTTGGTAGCAGAGCGTGGTTGCTTTATTGCAACATAGTTAGCCGTAATTTAGTATTAAGCGTGTTTTTATATTACCCACATATTTTATTATTTTTGGAAAATATTGTTTCGGTTTTTTTGTGACTGTATTGTTTGCCTAGTGAACGGTACCTTATCGGTAAGGTCTAGGCCAGTCAACTAACATTTGTTTTGTGGTATTTGTTTATTGTTTTTCGTTTTATTAAGTCGAGTGTGTAAAAGTTGGTACCATGGCTCCTCGATCGCCAGGTATAAGGCTGCTATAGGGTCAGGATTAAGGTGGTTTACTACCACAGCGGCAATGATCGGCCGCGAGGACCGGGAGGACGCGCTCTTGAAAAGTGCACAACAGGTAGATGAACGGGTTCGGTTTGTGTCGGATCAACTCACAGAGTGCCTCATTCTCCTTGAGGAGACTCCTAACCCTGAAGATCAGGAGCGGGTCGAGGCCGATGTAAGCCAGTGCTTGGAGCTGGCACAGGGCATTGAGCAGGCAGCTGCGAACATAACTAGGCGACGTGACGGAAAGGAGAGCCATTCCGTGGTAAAGTGGGACAAGGATTACAGGTGCCTCTTCCGCCTGTTACGGTTCCAGTCTTTGCAGGCGATTACGCCGACTGGCCGGCGTTTGAGGACCTGTATAGCAGTGTGGTCCACACACGGACGGACATAACGCCGGCGTACAAGATGGCTCAGCTGATGTCCAGGCTACATGGAGAGCCTCATGAATTGCTGACGCATTTGGCTGTCTCGGATAGCAATTATGAGGTGGCGTGGAAGATCCTTACCGACCGGTATCGGAACAAGCGCCTGATTGTAGACAGGCTGTTAGACCAGTGGCTGTCAATACCAACCATAACGCGAGGTACGGACCTCCGCGAGAAAATCTTCCACCCAGTCAGTGTCGCGGTCAGCGCACTAGAGCGACAGGGTTTGCCAGTGGCGGGCTACGGTTATATCTTGGTCCACACAGTGCTTCGCCGCCTGCCGAGCGAAATGGTCGCTCGATTCGAGCAGCTCCATGGGGCAAGTCCTCGGACCACCTCCCGACCTACGAGGATCTGAAGTCGTTCCTCGAGGCCGAAAGCAGGCGAGTGGACGTCCAGGCTGGTGAAGCCCTCGCAAGAGACCTCTGCCCCTCGCCACCCGGAACGGCCGGGTGCATCGGCGCGAGGAGGCAACAGTGGGCAACCCAGGCGGTACAACACCGCATTGGAATCAGGGTGTGCCTACTGCAGGGAGACAGGCCACGGGGTGGCAGCGTGTCAGGAGTTTGCTGCGCAGCGGGTTCAGAGGAGACGGGGTGTGGCACAGCAGAGGCGTTGGTGTTTTCGGTGCCTGGGGCCGCATCAGGTGCGAGTGCCCTTCAAGCACCAACTGTAGGTACTGCCAGGGTGCACACCATCCGCTGCTTTGCATGAATCGCTCCGGAGGCGCCGGGGCAGCGCTGGATCGGATCAGCGAAGGAGCCTGCCCACCAAGGGAGGGAGCAACGCTCCCCACCCTCCAAGGAGGAGCCCACCTCCGCATCGGTCACAGGGACAGGCAGGGGACGTCAACAGACGGAGCCCACTTACCCAAGGACGTGGGGACGATCCCCACCACGGCAGCAGGTGCCGGATTGGGAGGGCGGCACAGGAACGTGGCCAGGACACCCATCCCAGGTACGGGATCCAACGGGCGGGTGTCAGGGGAGCACTAGGCAGCCACCAGGGTACATGCAGTATTCTGCGGGCTTGAGCCACCTGGTTGGGTCTCAAGACCCACGCATGCCTCCGCCTATGCCTGAGTACCCGCGGCTACAGGCGCAACCTCGGTACGGACGTTTGCCGTCGGGGTACTATAGAACTCCAGCCATGGCCTTTATGGGCAGACCTCCCTACCAGCAGGAGTGGGACCCATACACAGGTTTGGGTAGTGAGGATACCCCGCGGGACGCGGCCTCACCGCGTTTAGATTCCCGCTAGGTAATCGCCGCCTACTCATCAGCTTCGGCTCCCCGTCCAATCACGGTACTTTTGCCAACGGCTAAGATTTGGGTATGGGGATACGGTGGCCGGACCATTCAAGTAAGAGCCCTACTGGATACAGGGGCTCAGGGATGTATTGTATCGAGTAAGCTGGTGAGTAGGCTAGGCCTAAATGTACGGCCAAGTGAGGATGAAGCTGTAGGCATCGGGGCCTAAATGTGCCTGACATTCGGGGTCAGACGAACTTTGAGTTCACATTAGGTAGCACATGTACAGGGTCAGCTATCAAGTCTCAGCCGTGGTGCTAGATGAAGTGGTTGGGAAACTCCCTCAGGTTAGGTTACCACCAACGGTAAGAGGGTTAACCACAGGGTTGGAGTTAGCTGATCCTGATTTTGATACTCCTGGTACGGTGGACGTACTTCTCGGGTCAGACGTCCTCGGGAGATTATGGTGCGGTAGGAAGAAGGTACTCCAGGAAACTGGTTTGGTGGCCGTAGATACCACAGGGGTGTATGTTGTTTTCGGCCAAGTTTGGAGACCTCAGGACCTACCAGAAGGGATCCGGTCCTCTATGGTAGTGTGCTGTCAGAGGTGCTGCAGAGGTTTTGGGAGTCTGAAGAGCCGCCCACGGCGGACAGACGGAAGCCAGAGGATGACGAGTGCGAGTTGTTCTATCAATACAACACTGAGAGATGCCCGTCAGGCAGATTCGTGACCAGGCTACCTTTTCTCCCAAACCGCCCCGCTTTAGGTAGTTCGCGACAGCTCGCGGAACGGAGACTACTCGGAATGGAGCGGAAGATGAGGCGAGACCCAGCACTTCGGCAGAAGTATATAGAATTCATGCGGGAATATATTCAATTGGGCCACATGTCGGTGTCCAGCCTGGATTGGAGGTGTGTCGAGCATTATTTCATTCCACACCTGGCTGTCTTGAAGTCACCTGAGGCGAAAATACGGGTGGTGTTTGACGGTTCTGCTCCTACCTCGAATGGTGTGTCTGTGAACCAATGTTTGCACGCGGGTCCTAAATTGAACCGGGACATTGTGGACATTCTCACAGACTTTCGTTTACACCAGGTAGCGTTTGTCGCAGACGTCAAAATGATGTTTCGCCAAACCATGATACATCCGGATGACCGTCGGTATCAGCTGATTTTGTGGCGTGAGAGCCCAGATGAGCCGATGGTCACATACGAACTTAACACGGTGACGTATGGACTTAAGCCAAGTCCGTATTTGGCAGTACGTACGCTGCGAGAGTTGGCCGCACAGGAAAGGGTAAGATACCCTCGAGCCGCAGCAGTACTGGATCGCGACGTCTACGTGGACGATATCTGCACGGGTGCTGATAGCGTGGAGCAGGCGCTAATTCTACGAGACGAGTTGATCGCGATCATGGGTTCAGGAGGTTACGAGTTGCGGAAATGGTTGTCCAGTTGCCCAGAGCTCCTGGCCGGTTTGCCAGGCGAGTTCCATCAGGACCCGCACCTCTTTGAGAACCCGGACAATCCAAACACGTTGGGCATCCTCGGGGTGCAATATAGGCCAACGCATGACGTATTCACGTACAAGATCGAGCCCGACCTTTTGGAGAAAACTTGGACTAAGCGGTCGGTACTGTCGACAATCGCTAGAACGTTCGATCCTAACGGATGGATCGCCCCGGTTACGTTCATGGCGAAGTGCTTTTACAAAGGTTGTGGCTAGCCAACTTAGGATGGGACGACCAACTCTCCGGAGAGTTGTTGAAGGATTGGCTCAAGTTTGTGACCACCCTACCAGGGATCGTGCACATCGCGATACCCCGCAAGTTAGTCCCATCGGTGGGATGTAAGGCTACCCTACATGGGTTTTGTGACGCCTCGGAGCGAGGGTACGCGGCAGCTGTATACCTTCGGACAGCAAGTTCAACGGGAACTGTGCACGTGCGTCTGGTTATGGCCAAAAGTAAGGTGGCACCAGTCAGAACTAGATGGACCATCCCCAAATTGGAATTGGCAGGGCAGCTCTTCTAGCGCGCTTGCTAAATCATGTAACCTGCAATCTGCGTGGTACCATCAACTTGGATGAAACGGTGTACGCGTGGACTGACAGTCGGATAGTTCTGTGTTGGTTGCAGACGTCGGTACATACACTTGAGGTTTTCGTGGCAAATCGGGTGTCACAGATTACGGGGTCGGAAACTCCGTTAGTGTGGAGGCACGTACCGGGAGAATGGAACCCAGCGGACTGCGCTTCGCGCGGGTGCAGGGCACCTGATTTGGTGAGTCACCCACTGTGGTGGGGACCTCAATGGCTGACTGAGTCGCCGCAGGAATGGCCATTCAACGAGTGCAGGGCGCCGCTTGGGCCACCTGATCGAGGTTTGCGAGTGAACGTGGGGCAACTCGTACCGAAGCCTAACCCAGCCTTCTTGCTGGAACGGTATAGCTCCCTCGACAAACTTCTTGGGGTGACAGGTTGGATCAAACGGTTCGTGAACAACTGCAGGAAGCCTCAAGCAGAACGGAACTTTACACCTGTCCTCTCGCCTGCGGAACGGAATGCGGCTCTATGCTCATTGGTTAGAGTCGTCCAGGCGGAACATTTTGAAGAGGAGGTCAGGCTGCTCAGGGATGGACGTGGAAAGCTGAAGGGAGGAATTGTGCGCCTCAACCCATTCCTGGATGAGCAAGGTATGCTCAGGGTTGGAGGCAGACTTCGGAACGCTAGCCTGCCCTTCTCGGCTCGGCATCCACTGTTACTTCCAAAAGGGACCCTTAGTTGAGCTCTTAGTCAGGGATCGTCATGAGAAAAACTCGCACGCGGGCTGTAATGCGCTATTGGCCATCCTACAGCGCGAGTTCTGGATCTTATCGGGACGACGAACGGTACGTGGCGTTGTGTTTAGGTGCTTGCCTTGTTACCGCTTGAAGGCAGCCACAATGCAGCCACAGATGGGAGATCTCCCACCGGACCGGGTGACGGAGGCCTGGACGTTTGCAGGTGTGGGAACGGATTTCGCAGGCCCTTTCATGGTGAAGGCATCACGCCTGCGGAACGCAAAGTCTATCAAGGCGTACTTGTGCGTGTTCGTGTGCCTAGCCACCAAGGCCGTCCACTTGGAGCTCGTGGCCGACCTTTCTACGGAGGCCTTTTGGCAGCGCTGGAGAGATTTACGTCGCGACGAGGGCGACCAGCGCTGATCAGGTCGGATTGTGGTACCAACTTTAAGGGTGCTGATCGGTGTATGAAGGAAATTGTAACGTTCTTAAGGGAGAACGAAGAAGCCATCAGCACGGGCCTCTCCGTCAGGGCATTACTTGGGTGTTCGATCCACCAGCGTGCCCTCACTGGGGTGGTATTTTTGAAGCGGTTGTAAAGTCCGCTAAGACGCATTTGTTGCGCGTTGTAGGGTTAACAATTTTGACTTTCGAGGAGCTGGCGACCGTGTTTTGTAAAATTGAGGCTGTACTCAATTCGCGTCCTTTGTGTCCGCTCAGCTCAGACCCAAATGATTTAGAGGCCCTGACGCCAGGGCATTTCTTAATTGGCCGCCCACTTAACGCCTTGCCGGAATATCCCTATACGGAGGTGAATAGCAATCGTTTGTCGCGTTATCAGTTGTTGCAGCAAATGACTCAAAACTTTTGGAAGCGTTGGTCGCTTGAGTACTTGCACATTCTGCAGCAACGCCTTAAGTGGACGGACAGGACTGAACCCCTGCATTGGGGATCTCGTTCTGGTTAAGGATGTCAACCTACCGCCACTGCGTTGGCGCCGGGGCGCATTCTCAACCTGTTTCCGGGTAGTGATGGCACTCCTCGAGTTGCAGAAGTTCAGGTGGGGATTCAGTCCTTAAGCGAGCAGTAGCTACATTATCACGCCTGCCATGCATAGAGCGGACCGATGGGTCGGTCCGGGGCGGGTGAATGTTTAGTTTTCGTATAAAATGGGCGCGCGGTGCTGGCAACACTGT
Organism: Phthorimaea operculella; assembly: GCA_024500475.1. NCBI lineage: Eukaryota > Metazoa > Arthropoda > Insecta > Lepidoptera > Gelechiidae > Phthorimaea > Phthorimaea operculella. Next base: position 3,625,584 of record JANFCV010000026.1, read on the forward strand.
CCTGTCATTCACGTCCTCTGCCGTCGCTCGCTTGGTTGATGCGAATTGTAATTATAAATGGTGTAATTTAGTGTGCTTTCGGTGTTCTCGTGTGGTTTTCCCTGTTCGGTGGGGAAGAGAACCAAGTGTATTTGGTTCCGGCGCTTTGATTGTCAGTCGGTTCGATAACCACGCGGCCGTCGGAAAAAATAACCTTACTTTTAGTCACCCGCGCGTCCAGTGTCCTTTGGTTCGCGTATTGTACAGTAAAACGTGTTGCTGTCGCGAGCAGTGGTGTGCGGGAGAAATCTTTGTTACTGTGTGTTAAACATTATTTGATGTCGAACTATGAACAATAGTACTCAAGTGCTTGTGAAACTTGTTGGACGGAGTACCACGCGAGCTGGTGCCCGGGTACAGTAAGTCTAGTACCTAAGTCCCAATCCAAAAGTCTTCCTCAAACCTGATACCTATTTTTCCTGTCAAAAACTAGACTTACAAGGAAACGACGGCGTCATCGTTCGCTCGGTAAGCAATTGTTGCTGGGCCCTGTTTAAGTAGATTTTGGACACAAGAATTTCTCGGCCGGAAACTTTCCGGAACAAAATTCTCTCATTAAATTTATTTTATTTAGCTATAGTAAAGAGCACTACGAATCGTAGTCAAATGTTGTTCCGAGGCTGATCGACCATTTAGTTTTAGATTTTAAGATAACTTTAATTTGCTTCCACTGCGCTAAGATCAGCTTCGGAATCAAACACGATACGACAAGCTTGTCAATGTAAACTACTTATTAGAATATCTGTCAGGCTTGTTGTACCTACGTACGTCTACAGGTTACAGTTTAAAAATTAAAGTTGTTGTTGGTATGATTTTTCTTTTTGACCAAAACAGGAAGGACCATCCGTTTCATTTTATTTCATATTTTAATTTCAAATGTTGTTTTACACGATTGTTCCACACCTTTTTGACTACTTACCTATCGATTTGGAGTCACTTTCTGTGTGTTTTTCTTTTCATCATTTTGATCTTTGTTGCTGTAAGATATTTATTTGGTTTTAAAATGTACCTTGCTCTCAAGGATGCCGTACCCAAAGGGTGAAAACGGAATCCTTTTACTAAAGACTTCGTGGTCTATCCTTCTGTCACCAGGCTGTATCTCATAAACCGTAGGAATTAATTATTGTTATACCTATGACTACTCTTTTGACTTGTGTAAAAATATTCACTAGATCCTCTACGTCCGGCTTTACCACCAGCCAGCACCTACCTACTAACCGGCGGAAGTGCGAAGCCCCACTCGCGCACGCGCCGACGCCGCGTCGCCGGAAACTGCGCCGGCGCACCGGCCGGTGTCACTTACCAACGACACAAAATAGAGAATCCACAGAAGGACAGCTCGCCCCTATTCCCGACCATTTATACCTACACTCTAGGGTTGCTACCTTTTGTTTCTGATTTTCTGAGATGCGGTCCCTTACTCATGTACATTTCTTACATTATAAAAAACATATACTACAACACACTATACAAAAATATTTGCACCTGCGAGTCATCATATTGCCGTCCGCTTCCACCGAACGCTGTTGACACTCGCTGCTAGCCGGTTCGAAACGGTTCGAGATCGAGCGTAAACGACGGCGCGGCGTGTAGATGTGTGTGTGAGTGTAGTGACGGATCCTTGTAGCCGTCTCTCTGTATTGGGCCCCCGCCAATACTTACTTTGTGCTGACGAGCACCCACTTCCATACTTCCGATTGATGGCAAGTACTTGAGGTACTTAGTGCTTGGCAGACGGCAAGGGATCGGGTTGCAAGATCGGATTCGGCGATTAAAAGTATAATTGAAAACGGCTACCTCAGTACTTGCTTTTAATTTATGTACAACCTTTCACCTTCACCAAATAAACAAGTACTGATCATAAATTAACTCTTGAAGCCACAAACTAACTAATAATATAAGTAATCATCAATATACACACTTATTATAAAATCAAATTGCTTTTTTAAAAATGATAGAGTGATTCAAGAGGAAGGTTTATATGTATATCTAACACATGCCGGGAAAGAGCTTTCTTCCTGTGGGAAAATGAGATGTATCGGGTGAAACCGCTAACGGGCCGCTAGTTAAAAAAAATTAAAACACTAAAATATATAAAATAATATAAGAATTTTAAGCACAAATTTCAAGAGCTTTTAAAATGTTTACATTCGGACATTTTGTTTACGTTCGCAAGGCTCACCGTGCGAACGCCACAAGTGTGTGTGTACCATAGGAGTACGGGAACACTCATTACCACCATGACAATGTGCTATGTGCTCCCCATCACGGATTACCTGGAACGTTCCCACGCTTCCGTGTCGAAGTTCTGCTGTCAATGAAGTAATTCATTACAATCCATTTGTTAAGGTAACAGTATCCGCACCGCGAATTTTTTCTCGCTTTCTTGTAACACACTGAAACTTATGCAAATTTCCACACTGACGGAAAAAAACCGCTTGTGTTTTAATACAAATTAAAATATCACGGAACGCGAATAAAATTCGCTGTGCACAGAGCCTTATGGTTAAAACTACGTTAAAACACACTCTCCATCTCTCTCTCTCTCTCTCTCTCCTCGGGTGGGACACCGAGTCGTCCAACACTCTACTAAGATAATTGAGTTACAGAGTTTCAGATTATTTGAGCCATAAAAGAGTTTCCATGTGGGTATTCATAAACCAACCCATTCACCTCAACCAGATACCCCAGGGTAGGCAGAGCGCAAACGGCTGTAAAATAGGTACTGCAATTTCCACCACGTCTGACAAAAGTTTGAGAGTCACCCAGAGAGACTGTGTACCATAGTGACAGGTTGTCCGCTTGATGCCTAAAATAGCAAACATCAACTCTGAAATCCTTTAGTCGCTTATTATGGCACCCGCGGGAAAGACATGGGGATGATGATATTCTTCGGTACCACACGGCGAAGCCAAACGGAAACTTCCCAGCAAATAGCCGATGGTGGGTGATTTTAACCACCTATTGGACTATTGGTTCACACAACACATCCTTCAGAGTTCAACGCAGGAAGGATGTGTACAATCGACACCGTAGAGTGCCGGCTGATATACTGGGGCTGAGCAATTAGTACCTATTTTTACCATGTGGTGCCGGGTTCGAATTGCCTTTTCCGTTTCCGGTTCCGGCTTAAAATAGCATCACCTCATTCCCGTGGTTGTCGTAGAAAGCGACTAAGAGATTTGAGAGATGATGTGTATTGCAATTTGAGGCAACAGCCTAACGACCTGTCATGATGGTGATACGCAGTCTGCATGGTCTGTGCATGACTCTCAAACTTGATAGACGTGATGTAAATGGCCGTTTTTGTAAAAGCCGTTTACGCAATACCTACCCCGCAATGGATATAAGCGTGATATATGTATGTAGTACCTATTTTTTTGTGTCAGTACTATTAGCCTATTAGTTATCTCACCTCAGCAAATAAAAAGTAATTGAAACTGTATATACTTACACTAACTTATTATCTTAAATTACCTACCTAATTGTTTTAAGTATACAGAAATATTCCAAAAGCAAAACGTATGTTATCAAATGACCTGGAATGGAAGACCCTGTATGCTATGATATCGTAGCGCACCTTTAGTGTAATTAATTATACTCTTGTTTGCCTTCCATAGAGGGCGGGCTATCTAGCTGTATAGTTTCGTGTGAAAGCACGGTGTACGTACACGTTGGTTTTAGTGACGGTTACAATTATTTTACTCTCTATCTTTCGTTCAGCGTAAAAAGTTAACTAAACTGTTATAAAGTTTAGCGATTGCCCTGCTTGGTCAAGAAGCATATCGTAGAGAACGAAACTCATACCGAGTTGTCGTAAGACCGATGCCTCGCAGATTCGCACCGTGACCGTAGTCCGTATGGACGCAGTATCAAACTCTGTCTGAATTGTATAAAAAAGTAGGTACTTTTATAAAACAAGAGTAGGTACTAGGTATGAAATGAAATGAGTTTGTAGTAAATACTTATTTACAAGTGTTTTTTCCAGTGATTTTACTTCCTGCTTCCCATTTTCCCGATGGAAAAGGAAACTTTCTTCAATAAAGAGTAGCCAGTATTACTTAGAAATAATAAAGCTCTCTATTAAATGCATCCAAGGATAGATGTAAGTGCCAATAATTGTAAGAAATTACAAGTGTTGTCACAGTTCTTTACCACAAATTAGAGAAACGACGCGCTGTTTGGATTTATGATTTTCGCGATTGTCACTATCAAATATCTCAAAGTATAAGAATATCAAAACAGCAAAATCTGATATAAAAACGTCTGTCATGATCCTCTGCCAATTAGAGTTTGGCAGAATATGACGGATTTTAATCCAAGGAATATGACGTTCGTGGCAACTATATCCTTGGTTACCTTGAGTTCCTCTGAGATTCTAGTTATTTCCGGTTAAAGTCAGTAAGCGTCAAAATCGTCGCTAATACTGAGTGAGTTGGAATGAAAACAGTACATTTGGAATGTAAACAGCACCCACTCAGGCTGCCACCCTCACCAAGTCAACAGTTTTACCGTTAAACCGTACTGCGCATCGATCGCGCGCACCCCGCACAGATTTCCACCGCCGACCAATCAGAGCGCTCCGTTTGGCAGATGCGCAGGAGTCCATTGTTGCGCATTGTCGGGGGATGAAGCGCTGGGGTGGACGAACTTGCGGACATTGTGTTTGGAAGTGAAATTGTTGTGCTATGCGAATGTTTGGATGCCGATGGAATACGTTGGAGTACAATCGACATTTCAAAATATTCAACTTCATTCAGCGTTTTTTTACCTTTTATGCAGATATGGTATCACTTGGAGGTTGGAGTTACTAGTCTTACCACTACTTAGTTCAAAACACGCAAAATTGCGAAAGCCATTAGTATGTTACATTTATTTTCTTACTCAAAACTTCTAAGAAGGTACATCAAGATAAAACGCAATACGGCCTCTACGCTCTACGCGAGGAATAGATACTACACTACCTATAAGTATTAACGTTTGAATTCTACTAATTAAAATATTTTAGAAAAGTTCCGATAAAGACTCTTGTCTTGTAGATATAACAGATTTAATAAATTCTGCCCAAAAGCAACCCACACAGAAAACAGCTACGAAATATTCAAATTTCTTCGTAGCACTTCGTAGACCGTAGCTCTACGAAGTTTCAAGATCTACGAAGCTCTTCATCAATCGAGCGAAACATTTTTAATCTGCCCCTTGAAAACCCTTCACCACTTGAGGCCGGTTCAAAAATTGTTTATCAGTGGTGTTGCTAGGTGACCGGCCCTCGACCTCACCTTGCTTGGGGTCTGTGCCGTAATAATAAATACAAGGTCTTAAACAGGTATGTGTAAGTTATGGGAGTTCTGATTGTGTGTACATTTAAGCATTTAGCACACAGAATCTGACATTATACTAAGATCAGGACATAGATCGCTTCCTTCAATATTTTTGGAAACCCAATTGTATATACAGACTGAAAAACTATTAGCTGTTCCACAGTTTTATCCTTAAAATCGGTTGTAAAGCATTCGTAAAGTTTCTCATCTGTTATCTTATCTAGCCTTCAGAATCTCACTGCTGGAAAAAGGCTTCTTCCCTTCTTCCATTGATCTCAATCCTGTGCTTCCACATGCCAATCTTTGGAAAATCCATCCACTTTGTGTCACCATCTACGTCTGAGCCGCCCGTGACGACGTCAGTCCATATTTCCTCAACACCGATTAATATTCAATCTCGAAATTTTGCGATAATAACGATAACTATCGTTAAAAACCTTTGATATCATATTTAAGCAAACCGACCGAGATATGTTCCATTCTCGTATTAGATTCATAGAAGAAAGTGACCCGAAATGGCAACATCAATTTTTGCATCATTTATGCTTTTTCGTCTTACATGATATTTATGCAAGATGTCAACAATAATGTTGCCATTTGCCCCTTCTTCAATTAATCAGATAGTACAACCCTGTATGTTATAGCATAGAGATACAGTTGATGCCCCATACCCCTACGACAGGCAGGTGTGTTAGGATTTCATCAACTGATTGTGACAGCCATGATGTTCATGATGGCTGATGGGTGCTGTAGGGGAAACAATAGGGTGGGTAACGATTTTTTACGTGTATTTGGTTTTTATTGACAACGGCTTTTTACTGGGTTCACTCAGAATTTCTGGCCTCTAGTTTAAGCAAAAATGTACTTTACGTACCAAAATTTTTATATTACTATCACATCATCCATTTTCCTTTGAATAGTATACCGACGCTACAGACAAGCGATCTTGTTTCGGGCTACAAAGACTCTAAATACCAAAACTAATCGAATCGCTCGCAATAAGGATGGTTGCATAAGGAAATGGAAATCAAGGCTCCAAGTTTGCTTATTTTTAGCCATTGTAATGCCAGCGACACTTAATTTTCTATTGTCACTGTGATTTTCCATACTAAAAACTGTTAGCAGAATACAAAATTACCAAAACTATCCAACTGACATGCCATCACAACACTACTGAAACAATTTTTATTTAGCAGACTTCGGCTCTTAGTTTCGACCTCAAAACGACACCAAGTGAGTAGCTGTAGTAAGAATTCTTTGCAAAAGCTTATCGAATCGTTCGTCAACTTAACATCTCACACGATATGAATAAATAAGTGCATAAGCATGGAAATCAATTCGCTTTTAATAAATAATTGGCAAAAAACTAAATGCATTAATCTCTAATGCCGCCCCTGAGAGGCAAATAATAAAAATATTTCGTGTAAACATGAATGGATGCTTTCTCGGTCCCCTTCGCCGATAATCCGGAATAATAGTATAGTAATTTACGGGCGCCATAGTTGATTGGAGATGGAGAATAAAAAATGCGAGCCTCGGGTCCCAGAATTCATATACTTACAGGGTGTAGCGTGTAGTGCGGTAGTATCTTAATAAATGGCTCTTATGTAATAGAGCAGCTGCATCTACAGTTTAAGTATAAATATCTACCATGCCGTTTTGATGGTAGGAGCTGTAGGTATGCATTCTTACTAATTTCACCAAACAAAGCGATACGCCGACTAGGTCCCTTTGGTCAGTTACTTGACTGCCTAGCTACATACCTACTATTCAGTCATTTAGCTACTAAATCATATAGCTACAGCTCATGTAGCAACACGCCATGATCAATTGAGCACAAACACCATTGTTCCGGAAACATGCTCAAAAAATAAGAAAGTCAACCAAGGCGATATGATTTCTAAGTTGCATATTTCGAAAAACTTCGTTTCTAAAGTTCTGCACCCTGTATAAAAAATGAACTTGCGCGCGCACCGCACAAGGCGCATGACAGCGCGCACGAACGCATGACAGCGCAAAAGCGCGCGGTGACTTGCGCGCGACTCCTGCGCACGTGGCGCGCACGCGCCGCGACACGCGCTGCTTGATGCACCTTGCTACCGTCAGCAGAGCAGGACGAGGCTGTCGCACGAAATGCTGGTGATATAATTGCGAAGCATGATTGCTTACAGGAAGTAGGTGATACGAGTAGCTAAGCAAGGGGTAGGCAGGTACTTCCAGCAAATCCAGCTGTCCAGTTCTAGGTATTAGTTTGAAAAACCAGTTTAAGTTGGTCCCTTAAATTGGTAGGTGGATTGCCAAGCTAGTGGCCGGTTAGATACTCTGGACCGGTTAGGTAGATGATCCAGAGCTTGATTGACTGGAACTATTTATTTTATTAGTGACAAAAGCTCTAAACTTAAAAAGTTCATCCAAAGCTACTGGGTCTAGTAGATGTGGTGGAAACTGTAGGTAAACTTTGCATCAAGATAAATTGATTGATACTGTTGAGAGATAGGTTACACTTAGCTATAAATGCTGTGAAAGCAGAAAGAAACTCAGTACTACATTGTGTTAGCAGGTAGCTATTCTTTGTGCAGCAAGACCTTGAGAAAATTCAGATAATCTTGGGCTCAAGAACTGAAAAAAATATACGTTTTCTCTCTCATTCAATTGTACCATAGAAGTATTTCAGCTCAGATTAAAAATAAATAAATCTTTTTTGCCAGCGGTACCATTACAAAATTGTGTACAAAGCGCGGATTATTTCATTGTGTCCCGCCGTGCGCTCGCTTGCTCGAAGGGTGTCTCACCTCATGTGAATACCTACCAACACATTTATAGGGTTCTGTAGGTAATCCTGAACTCTTACATTTGTAGGGTCCTGTAATCTCGAATTCTGCCTGATCCTGTACGTGAAAAATCTCTATTTGCGGTTCTTTATTAGCTACTTAAATTTTACAAATAAGTCGAATGGAACAGATAGGTACCAAGTATTTATATTAAAACCTAGTTCATAAAGGGTAGTCCCACAATGGGTAGGTGGATTTACTGACGATAGTATGTAGGTACTTAAGTTTTATGTTACTGTCCTTTGTATAACATTAAATAAATTTGGAATTTTCTGTAATAATACTCTATCATACTTGATAAATTAAAATTGGTGAAGATAATACCAGAGTTTATAGGGACTTTTGTCAATGTAACAATAATTCATTGCCTAGTCTTAACTTATCTATCTCGTACCTTCTATTTAAGGCCCTGTAATCCTGTCCCCTGATCTTGTGTGACATACAAGGAAAATCCCTTTCCGCGTTATTACAACTACGCTATATTATGAGATCTCTATAGTGAGTGACCTATTGAGTGTTTGAGCGATCGCAGTGCACCTTAGACTTAAAGATAAAGATATATTTATTTGTAAAACATAAGTAATATAAGAATACAGATGTCAGTGTCAAATAAATTACAGATCGTCATGTTTTTCCTTCCGACGACTTACGACTTGTTGATTTATTAAACATACATGTTCTTTTATCAGGTTGTGTATTCTTTATAAGATTGTGACAGATACTTGAGACTGCGATACGAATTCGCAATTGGGTTGCCGCAATGTGCGGTTGTCGTCTAATCTTATCTGTCATGAATACTCTTTAACCATGACAGCTTATCTATAGGTCCTAGACCTTGTTAGCCACATTACACTGCGAAAAAATACACAGCTTTTTGATAGGAAACTCCTAGACCTAAAAAAATGCAGTAAAGTACGTTCGTAAAATTGCAACCCGCAGCTCCCAAAAAAATCACAATAATACTCAATAAATAAGTGCACGAAATCCTGCAAAATTTCGGGTCAGCCGACCGTTGCACTATAACCCGTATAAAGCACGCGCGCAAGCTCTGCGCACACCTGCCCGTATCGCGCGCACGCCGCAGCTGCGCGCACGGTGTTTGCTGCTATCAACCAGTTCCAACCGGGGGGCGCGCATGAAAGGAATGCTTACGCGCGTATTGTTGGAGATAACACTTTTATGGAGCTAACAAACAGAATAAGTTTACATAATCAGGCGTCTTCTGTTCTGGGTGAGCTCGGACATCAATCTCTGGTAGAAACTCACTATTGCTAAGGTGAATTTTACACGCACAGGACAAAATTGCGATTTGAAACAGCCTCCATTCAAATTACAACCTAGCACACGTGCCGACGACGACGACGTGTGCCGTGATATTCTGTGTTTACCTGGCATTTTGTAATAAACTACATAAACTCCATTTGTCGAAAATATCGTCGGATCCAGTAAAACATATGGTAAAACACCGGAAATAATTTTTGAGATCCGCTTATGGGCAATCTTAACTTTTTGGCTGTCAACTACTGTCAAGATATTATTATGTTCGATGTTGATGAACTAATTAACAATAGGTAATTATTAGATATCACTGCTGGACAAAAGCCTCCCTCCCCATCTTCTAATGATCTCGACCCTGTACCTTCTGCATCATCCGTAAGTATTTTTTATATGGGTCTGCCTAAGGTTAAACCCATATCAAAATGTATGATAGGTAATAATAAATAACAAATGCTTATCAAACCCAAGTACAGCGTACTCTTTACGCGACTAAGTTTTGTATAGGCACTTTACCTACTTATCTTGCGGGCAGCGACCCGTGGGATGCGGGTCCCACCATCATTATGTCTACTTGCCATTCAAATGCTACTTGTTACCTAACTATTAGACCGGTAGAACACTTGAGGTACTACAGGCCCGTATGAGTGCCATAGAGACCCTTTTTGCTGGTCCGGTAAGTTTTTAGTTTGCCAATTTGAAAGGTTCCTAAGTAGGTACCTACCTGGTTAATCAAAATGAACGATCTTTAGTTTATACATTCTTATGTTTTTAAAAGTGCATAATTTACTGAAAATATTAAAAGAAATGAATTCGATCATGAAGCTGAAGTTGGTTGCAAAAAGCTCTATAAAAACGTCAATTGATGACCAACAACTAGATTTTATCAAAGAAATTATTCACAGGAATAGTAAATTATAAACAAGGACCGAAACTTACAGAAAAAATGCCCCAAAGGTATGCTTTAAGCTCAAAATAATGGATCTCTTTGATATAAGATACTTGATTGCAGTTTGCAGTGAAAAGAAACTCGATAGCCTTGCGGTGCATCCCCCGAATTTGGAATGACATCTAACCTCAGATTTTGGTACGCCATTATGGTCTTTCCTAACGAAAAATATACTTACTTTAAGGGTTTATTGATAGGGATTATAGAAAAAGTCGTTCCATGTTTAAATAGGACATCAAAGTATGGCAAGAAAGATTTTCCGCGGCCTGCTGTCATATCTCATTCATACTATTTGAAATGCTGCATGCAACTGATCTATTGTAGGATGTGATGTGTTACTTACGATGCGCTCACTTTTGCATTATATTTCTTGTATAAAAATGAACTTGATTTGATTATTTTACAAAATACAGTTGGTAAGTCTGTATTTATATATATGTAGCATTCTAAAAAAAGTATTTTAATTTTCTTATACTGTAATATTTCAGGATCATAGGGTAGACTGGTTCATTCATATTTTCATTCGCCTTAGCATGAATGAGTTGCATGTCTGCTAAGCCCCTCGTAACATCTGGTAGGCACCCCTCTGTTTCCTCAAGAATAAGGTGCTTCGAAGTCAAGGTTGCACCTGTGTTTTATGTAACCCTTTGTAAACAAGACTCTACTTTAAGATATTATGTTATAATGGATCGATCGAGTCTTTTTTTGTGAGTAATTGAATCAATATGTGGCGAAGAACCTATTTATTTTGTAACTATTGAAAAGTGACATACAGCAAGTATGTAGGTAGGTATATAAAATCTCTAAATCCTTTTTCCGGTTGGAATAAATTTAGTATGATGGTAATCTTATCTAGAATCACACAGAAAACTTTATTCAGGTATTCCTCTGCAGTTACTTAGGAGTAGCCAGGAAAGTCTCCTCTCAACTTACTTACACTTTGGGTAAAGGCACCCTACTGAAAACGGGTAAGACACCCTAATGCTAAAGCACCAGGCACCCCTCTCAAGAACAGGTCAAGGCAACACCTGTTGGCAAGGCGTGTCTTGAGGGGGACATGGTTCAAGGAGTCGGAGAAACAAGTTGGGTAAGGTACTTACTTCTAAGACAAGTGTTACGCACGTGCCAGTGTTAATAGTAGGTAATTACTAACTACCATATTTTTTAAAGAATCGGTAGTAGTAGTAGGTACTTGAGTAAAACTCAAAATTCAATAAAACAGCTGTTTCCGACACTCATTTAAATTATTCTGTTCATAAAAGCTGACACGTGTAAGATAGTGTGATTAGAAACAACATAAGGTAGAAACACATTTCACCAAAATACCAACCAAATAAACAATGTAATGCGGAAGCTTAGTAAATTAGTCTATTATAATAATTAGCCACGCGGCAGCTGGCCTGCAGGCATACCACACCACGGCCACTGCAGGGTGGAATTACAATTAGCTACAAATATCGGATTTTACGTACTAAACTAATAGGAAATTGGGTATTTTTGTCTAAAAACTGTTTTTATAAACTTATATCTCAACGAAAAGCAAACCATCAAAGCAATAATAAAATAAGTTTCATCCCAGTGTCATCGACCATCTCACGAAGGAGTTTCTGTCCAACTCAGTTTAACCTTTTTAATTAGGAACGCACAAATACTGGCCACTACAACCTGAAATAAGAAATAAAAACTTTGTTTTTTCGTATCTGACATTTTGAAAACATAATTTTTTCTTGAAAATGCATAGTGGCCAGTCATTTGTAAAAGCTCCACGCACTCTCAAAATATTGTTTAAGTTTTAAATTTTAATCAGACCTTAGCGTGTGCGTGACTCACAGAAATACTTTCACAGTGCTGAACCAAATCAAATTAAAAATCGCTTTCTCCAAAAAAACTGAGCATATCCAAAATCCAGCCCTCGGTCGATTGAACATCTGACGAGGTGAATGAATCCTTACTTTAGGGTGGTATAAAATGTAGTCGATCGTGTTCACCACCGGTCGTATGGTGACTATGGTGTACTTGCGGACACCATACATTCCGGCACACATCTGTCGGCGTTTAGACAATCACGATACGTCACGCGATTTTAGGGGTTCTATTGTAAACAAGTGGTCTTGATACTTGCTTGGCTTTTGATTTCGTATTTAAATTCGTTGGTAGTAAAAAACAGCACAAAAAATAACATACTTATTTTATTATTTCAAGTTTTTTGAAATTACGAGGATTGAAAATTCCTATATAAAATTATTCTTTCATTCACTCATTTCATATAAAATAACTGCATTTCAAACTTGGTTCGAAGTAGGCATACCTATGGTGATAAAATTATAGATCTACGTAGAGCAGTTAAAAATTAGGTTTTTATTTTTGTCTTTATTTATTTCTATTTACTTGGGGTTTGACTACTGAGTTTGGGGCTTTGACTTTGTACCTGGGGCTGCGATATCTGTAAATTCAAGTAGTTATGTATTTTTTGTCCGATGATTTCGACAGAAGCATAAATAAAGTTTAGTTTTAGATAAATAAGAAGCAGAAAAATTCGAGCGTAAAATGTAGAATTCAAAAATTATGCGATCAAAGTTGATTTTTTATTTACCTTACTCCTCATATTAGACAAATACATAGCATAGGTACTTTGAAGGTAAGTAATACCAAAACTATCAAATTCTTCCTTGCGCAGTACACACGCACGACAGCTGCGGCGCGCGCACCCCGCGCATTCATACGCTAATGTCCGCGTTTTAATTACGCTGATAAATCTGCGCGTGCGCGTGCCGGCCGAGCGTCGACGCGCGCGTGCGCCCCAAGCCTTATGGCGTCCTACTAATGGTATGTCACGGTGCCATATACATGTTATTTTATTTTATGTACCCAATTACTTAATTTCCTTAGACCATCGGGTGTCTGAACAAGGCCTAAACTAAAACCTCAAGTGGATTAATAAAACTTGTACGAGCAATATTCAGGTGTTTAGGGTATAAAACCGTTCTAGCATTTTTCAAAAACTGCAAGCTCTAATACAGGAGGTTAAGTATTTCTTTGGAAATGTCTATTTGTAACTTTCAATAAAAGAGGAAAAAAACACAACAATGAGGTTATATCTACCTATGTGTGTGCGGAGAGTGGGACCTTTTGGGTACAAATTGGAAAAATACCTACCCCAATTATATTGTACACAGTATGATATTAAAAACAAGCTGTCAATAGCCTCTCTCCCTTAATAACTCCTAATTACTGAGTAATTATGTCACCCATTTTCCCGGCAAAATGCCACGGACCCAGTCACGGCTTCAGGGATGTCACATAGGTACTATAATAAAATAGGGAACAAAATCGAGCGTACTTCTTATAGCATTACATATATCACAATATTCAAAAAGGGAAAGTAATATTAAATGATAATCTGTTAGTAGGTACTTGAAAATAATAATTCCCTTGAAAAGAAAAGTTTACTGAAATCTTATTTTTAATACCATCAATATTAAGTATTTCTAAGTGTTGTCTTATATCGAACGTTGTGTTGTGGTCTGTTTTTTTTTTCGCTAATACAGTTGGCCACATACTTTCAAAAAAAGGCCAGGTTTCGAAAACATGTTAGCACATCCCTGCAGTGCTGCAACCACCCGTCACAAACCGGGGCAAATCAGGGCTGGTATGCGCGGCATTGCGGGGTGGCGAGTTCCTGCCACACGTGCGCAGTCCACTCCGCGGGCCCTACGCGGATGTGGTCGACTGTCCTCTGTGGATACCACGCTCTTTGATATCAAAGTTTCCAATCGGAAAAGATTCAAAATAAGTTTATTTTTTATTAGTAAATTTGAGCCTTACATACATACATACATACATCACGCCTTTATCCCTTGCGGGGTAGGCAGAGCGTCAACAACCGTAAAAGTACGGTCGTTATCGCCACGTCTGAGACATATTTGAGGGCCGTTTTAGCTATTGTCATGTACCGCTATAGTGACAGGTTGTCAGCCTGTCGCCTAAAATTGCAATACACATGATACCCTCGAGTCCTTTAGTCGTTTCTTACGACACCCACAGGAAAGAAATGGGGTGATGCTATTCTAAGCCGGCATCACACGGCAGCCTTGCTGTGGGGAAAATACTTTCTTTTTACAGTGAATGGAAAAGTTTACTAAAACCATCAATTCCATTTCTAAGTTTTGTCTTATAATAACGAACGTTGTGCTGTGGTCTGTTTGCACTCCTGTTTACTTGTCCTTCAATACAGTTGAACACATGATTTAAAAAATAAACCATGTTTCGAAAACATTTTTGCACATCCCTGCAGTGCTGCAACCACCCGTCACAAACCGGGGCAAATCAGGGCTGGTATGCGCGGCATTGCGGGGTGGCGAGTTCCTGCCACACGTGCGCGCCAGTGGCAGTCCACTCCGCGGGCCCATTGCGGATGTGGTCGACTGTCCTCTGTGGATACCACGCTCTTTGATATCAAACTTTCAAATCCGAAAGATTCTAAAAAAGTTTTTTTTTTAAGATTGAGCCTTGCTGTGAAGAAAAAATGTTTTCTTCTATTCATTCTGTGTTTTAGTTATTAACTTTTTTATACTAATGATATTTTTCGGTAATGTTTGGTGCTTTTACAAATATCTGGCCACTTGTCAACATTGAATAAAAACGAAACCAAAAGAGCTGTCATTTTTCTTTTTTAATATATTTCTGAAACCAGCTAGTCTGACATATATTTTAAAGAAGTTATAACGAACGTTGTGTTGTGGTCCATTTACTGTTCCGCTAATACAGTTGGCCAAGAGTAGGCCACATGCTTTAAAAAAAAGGCCTTTTAGCACATCCCTGCAGTGCTGCAACCACCCGTCACAAACCGGGGCAAATCAGGGCTGGTATGCGCGGCATTGCGGGGTGGCGAGTTCCTGTCACACGTGCGCGCCAGTGGCAGTCCACTCCGCGGGCCCATTGCGGATGTGGTCGACTGTCCTCTGTGGATACCACGCTCTTTGATATGAAACTTTCCAATTCGAAAGATTCTAAAAAAGATTTTTTTTATTAATAAGCTTGCTGTGGCGAAAATACTTTTTTTTATTCTGTGTTTTTAGTTATTAATTTTTTCATGCGAATGATATTTTTTGGTAGTGTTTGGTGTTTTTACAAATATCTGGCCATTTATAAAGCTTGATTAAAATCAAAACCAAGAGCTACCCAAAATATTTGTTTTTATTTAGGTATTTCCAGCCAGTCTGACAAATTATGTTCCAGAAGTTTTTACGTAGAAATGAATAAATGTAAAAAAAACTTTGGTTTAAAGAGCCTTAAGTAAAGTAGATTTTTTTAAAATAAAATGAGTCATCGATTTAATTCTTCCCAAACCATTAAGCATTAGTACAAAAATTCGATATCTAATGTCCGATTAATCGAATGGAACATCTGTCCGTAATGAAACTATCAAAATGTTTGATTGCGATCCGAGGGTGTGTTGTTTTGTGGCCGACACATACAGTTAGATTTTTTTATGTTATTTACACGGTAGAGATAATATGGCCAGCAACATTGCTTACCATAATATGTGATAATTATTTTAATGGTAATTTAACTGAATCACATAATTTTGTCTGAGTGATGGCCGGCGGCAAATCGGGCTATTTGTCTATTTTACTGTTAGATTTGTGTAGTGTAGTGGCATACCTACCGAAAAACCTTTAAAAAATAAGAAAACCCGGTAAAAATAAGAGCTGAATGCATAAAATTGCTTCAAAAGGATCAAACCTAAGTAATAAGCCTTGCTCAGGATAAGCCTTGTCGCTCCCACGTAAAATCAATTCTTTCTATTCCTATACACCGCACTGACTTCTACAGCTATTCTTTCACTGTTCATGCAGCCAGATTGTGGAACTCCCTCCCGCACACAGTGCGTGACAGCCCTTCCCTTTCAGTGTTCAAGAAGAGAGTAAAAGAGCATTATCTTTCATTGCCTAGTTAGTTTGTATATTATCATATTTATGTATGTTTATTTTATATTATTATTTTTGTATTATATAAGTAAATTATATATTTTAGTATATTGTATGTGTATTATAATATATATTTTAGTATATTATATGTACTTATTTATATAAATATTTTAATTAATACATTAAATTGTGCACGGTCTATCAGCCTTACTTTATGCTGTCTCTCTACCGTAGGACTGCTGGAAGAGATTTCTTTTTAGAAATAAGTAGTACCTGTTGTGTTGTTTTTCTTAATATGATTGTTCTGTGTTTTATCTTGTGTGCAATAAACAGTTAAATAAATAAATAAACATTTAGAGAACATTAATTATATGTACCTATTTATTATTGAAGCCTCGATCACTGTAACTACCCGTCATATTATTTTCTTGTCGCTTGGAACACCGAATCTAAGAGAGACATGACGAAATATGGTGTCAGAGTTTTTGCTACAAGTACCATCATATTACATATTTACAATCTGGATCTTTGCTTAAAACCTCAGCTTCAAGTTGTTTATTTATCGCATAAACCTAAAGGATATTGTGTACCTAGGATATCATTATGTTGGAGTTGCGTAGGAGGTTAACAATGGGTTACGCAACGTTTTATGTTGCCTCCACTCTAATAACAGTCTTATAAGCGCGGAAACTCCCTACACTTATTAATTACCATTACCTACATCAATTATGAGTTACTAGACGTTGTTTCTTATTAGGGAGGTGTAAAAATTATACCTCACTTAGTATTATGGCTGTTACTATGATATCATCGCAAAGTACCCATTCGAGGGTTCAACCCATATTGATCTCCAAAACAGGAAATCTAGAGGCTGGTGTAATTAAATCCATAATTATTTTGGTGTAACCCTTGAATGGGTACTTTGCAATGATATCATAGTAACTCATACAGGGTGTAAGGGACCGCCCTCCGAATACTGAAAGGGTGCATTCAGACCATGAAACTGAACAACTTCCCATAGAAATCAATGGGAAAGTTTTAATTAGTTCATCTAGCTTCTAGTAGATGGCGCTGATGGCGAATCATGGAAATGCTCAGAAGCGATTTCCCTTAATTAGGGGTAATATTTTTTTAATAAACAGTATGTTTTATTTCCGTATTTTGTAGAAATTATATAATTTAAGAAAAACAAACCATAACTTTGCAAATCCGCTTATTTTCGATACTTCAAATCGAGGATATACGCCAAATCTACACTTTATAAGGACTTGCAGTTTATAAAGCGGCAACACATGTTTCGTATAATCTGTGATGTCATGGTGGTTGAATTTCACATTTGACAGCTGATCCCTTTATTTTAACAGCGCCATCTAGTTTGGACTCGTGAAGCAGTCAGTCCAAAAAATCCCCATTTCAGGAAACGTTAAATTTTTTTTTACTTCCCATAGTAAATGCAATCAGTTGATCGTGATTTTGTATGGGAAGTCGAAAAAAATTTTTCGTTTCCTGAAATTTATTTCTATGGGAAGTTGTTCAGTTTCATGCTCTGAATGCACCCTTCCAGTATTCGGAGGGCTGTCCCTTACACCCCGTATATTTCTAATAAGTAATAATAAGAATAATAATAAATTATTACGTTAGCCTACTTACTAATTGAGGCATATTTTTGCTATAAGATTTGAGTAAACATATAGAACATTTAGGATGAGATAGGTAAATTTTAAACAATAGGTAAGCAAGTAAAGTAGGTATCTTAAAGGAACCGTAGCAAAGATACAATAAAATGTCAAGAGCAAAATCGATTTGAACTTGATTGAATCAGTGTACCTTAAGAATATAGAGTCCATTTTGTCCGAGGTCCCGTTGTAAATCTTGTGGACGCCGGACATGGAGGTAATAGCCTTAAATCTCTCGTGACTTTCTAGGCTAGGGTGACCATAAAAATATCTCATTTTAAAATACATACAAATCATAGTTCAGGCGTTACTTTTAAAAACCAGAAGCAATTCATTGCCACCAAATTTATGACGATTTAACTCTAAATTAAATGTCTTATTAGTTGGTGATTTCTTATAAGAAATAAGTTTTACTTACTTACTTAGGTACTTACATATTTATAGTTGCGTTCAGTCGTGGAATTTCAGATAAGTAGTATGATAATGTTTATGACAGTTTACACGGATAAACCATAGGTACCATTCAAATTCAAAACGAAATTCCACAATCGATCTTTCCGCAGGCACAAAATAGAGAGCTTACCGAAGGATCACTCGAACCTATTTAGGATTTTCGCGATTGTCAATTGTTACATCGCCTGGTTTGCTACTGTCAAAAATCTCAAAGTATAAGAATATCAAAACAGCAAAATCTGATACAGGGACGTCATATGATTCTGAGCCAATTTTAATCCAAAAAATATGAAATTCTTGGCAATTATACCAGTTAATTCCAATTAAAGTCAGTAAAATCGTCGGAAGTACTGAGTGAGTAAGGCATCTGCAAAGGCGCACCGCACCGCTCGCAGTTTCTGTAATTTGTGCCATAGGTATGTTTAGGTAGGTTTAGTTCGACCTACGCTGTTATTTTATCACAGACCTACTACATTGTAATTGCAAGCCCTATAGTTACCTGCAGATACGATTACGAATGATATTGCGTATAGGTAATAACAACTTTTCATTGTTTCTTTCTGCACGTGACAAGCAACTCCCTGACTCATCCAAGCCCCTGACGTCACTTTGTAGTGACAAGTCCTTTGATGTGAAACTATCATGATAGGTCATTTCCGAGTTGGTCAACTACAAAGATGCAATTTTAAATTGACCTGCGTGCATGCGATAGCTAGGTAATATCAACTGAAGCTGGCTTATAGGTAGGTACTTACTACTTTTCTATCTTCTGATACCACAGGCAGTTACACAGTGTTTTACTGGCAAGTGGGCATTTATTCAAGCTGGTGATTCTGAGCATCTTTTACTGGGTCATCTGTGAAATCTTGATAGAAATATATCAGCCGTTCCATACATTTTGCTACAGAATGTCCAGAAGGTAAGGAAGGGTTTTTCTATGGAACAGCCGTTTTTTTTGTGATTTAGCTTAGAATCACAAGTTTAGATACGTTGAGATACTGCCGACAGTATTGAATATATTTAACGTCTTATAATTTCGTAAATAAAGTGCACGCCTACAATTTGCAACAATCAATCGACGATATTTTGGTCCGCCTGATTGGTTGTTTGTTTCACATTCTTACACTGCACCTTTTTGATGCGCATAATGCTTGTTCGGTTGCTATACTTCAAAAAAATCGTTACAAAAAGCACATTATATGAAGTTCGTTGATCTCCATAGAAACGTGCAAGGTGACATTTCACACGCGCTCACCGGAAGCGAAGCAAGCTGCGCCGCGGCAACACTTTGTGCCACTCAAATGTTGGTACATTGTCGCACCAACATACATTTGCCTTTTTAAAAACCTCCCTCGCTCCCAAGCAGACAATAATAGGCCTTATATCTATACGAGTAAAGATGGGGTAGAATAGGGTTATTTGTGATTGGAAGGTAAAGTTATAGTGGTTTACGTAGGGGTGTGAGGTCAGCACATTGAGTAAAGTTCCGTTGGGATTCGGTTACACTGATGTGCACGCATCATTGCTTCCTAAAGGTGTTTTAGAGTGATGTACTTACATGGATCTAGGAAGTACTCCCTTCAGTCGTGTACGTGCTGGTAACGTAACAATGTAATTGATACTGATGAATTGATATGATATTGAAAAAAAATATATATTTTATTGTTTATGTATTTAGTTTTCAATTCTGGCTGTGAATCTGGCCAAATAAAATCAAATCTTATTAGCCAAGTAGTTCTACGGCAACTAAATATTCAGGAAATCTACTAAAAAGCGAAGTCTGTAGTGGATAAACCTATAGACGTCTATTTAGTTAAAACAATCAAAATATCGGTACATTCAACCAACTTAAATATTTTTAAAGAAGAAGGTTGCTCTATCAGAGTGACGTGACCCAGAGTAGAGTCGAGAGCATTCTCATTTATAATAAATAAATAAATATTAAACCTACGTACACATACATTTAAATATAGTTATTTACATATTTCTTTAATCCACCTTCGAGTGTACGTTCCACAGCCAATTAAATTCCTAGTAATATGGAACTGTAGCAGAGCCAATTTCGGTACTCTGCACTTCTGCAGCCTCGGGCGTGCATTATCGTGTTGAGTTACATATAGGGATTGCAATCCCGCATTGCGGGATCCGCAATCCCGCGGGATCCCGCGCTATTTTTGGCCTTGCGGGATCCCGCACCTTCAAAACGCGGATCCGCGGATCCCGCACATTGAAAATTCGCACCAAAAAACACGTTAACTTTTGCTTTCGATTGGCTCGAACTTAAACTCGACGTTCATTTCCTAAAAATATTTCTTAACTATCTAACCATTCGAAACTATACGTAGACACTGAAAGAGCATTTCTTACTTGTTGTTCGCTGAGACGCAGGCTGGGTGATGCTCGCAAAACCATTAATACCCATTCTTCTATAACTGTAGTTATCTTGACATCAGAGTTAAATAACTCTGACACCCGAGTTCATCGGGTCGTTAAACAACTCAGTGTCCCACTCGAAAAGAAGAAGTTATCTTATTACCAAAGGTAGTCCCAGCAGTTTTTGTAAATTACTTATTTGATAAGTAAAAAGAAAGTTGTGATCTAAAGTGACTAATTTACCCCTTAATTGTGGTCTTTAGTCAATATAATACTAGAATTAATCCATATTTTTTAAAAAAGCCTAACCTAACCTGCCAAGACCGTGTTAGATACGCCCGCATTAAGTTTCGTAGTTGTTGTTGTTGTTGCTGGTTTGTTTGCAGCTGTATGGTTACTAACCGCAGATAGAAAATCTTTATTTTTCTTAAAACTTGTTTGGTACAGTATCCGTTACAGTTTTCATTATAACTTCAGATTGATACCTATATTACATACTGTTTTTAAATTTTTGAGTTTTATGCTTTAGAACTTACAGCTGAAACAAATTATGGTTCAAAAACGCCCCTTTTAAAAGCAAATATCTTAGGACAGAAACATTTTTTTCCCGTTGTTTTAAAATACCTATTCAACAATACCCTACTCAATATTGCTGACAAATAAATACATTTCTTCTCCCCCCTTTCACATGTGTGGGAGAGGGATAAAAAAAGATTAAGAGTAGTAAGAATAAAGAGTAAAATTGAACACGGCTCTAAATACGAAATAAATGTAATTTGATTACACTTATTTCAATTTTTATTTAGTTTGAAAACAAATAGTTTAGCTTCACATGACAAGCATGTTAATGTTTATTGAACTGAAGTCGAAATTTGAAAAAAAATCTGAATTTTAAATTAGATTTTAAACATGATTACAAAGGTGCGGGATCCCGCGGGATCCGCGCGGGATTGGACCAATCCCGCAAATGGATCCCGCGGGATTGAATGAGGTGCGGGATTGCAATCCCTAGTTACATATCGTAGTTTGCAGGAAACGCACTTGCACCGCTGCTACCCGTGCTGCTGCCTACGGCAAATATTATGAACCAGGACTTTCAATATTATGAACGAATATCATCATCTGCCTGCTCTTATCCTAAATAAGATCCCAAATCATGTGGGGTCGGCGCAACATGATTTATTAGACCACAAAATCAACAAAATCATGTAGCAAAAGCAGTTTCCTATGTTTTATGTATGACCATCAGCCTGCCTGACGTCAACCCTCTTTGGGAATGCTATTGTAGGTGTTATAACCACCACCATGCGGTTGACCATAATCAGCCGAGGAACAAAAACTGTATGTCGTCTTTTACGATACACAATATTATTTATAAAGAGGTATAACAGGACGCAAAAATAATTGATGGAAATACGAACCAACCTATGCAAATAGGTGCCTATTGATTTTACGGAACTTCGATCAAAATATTGAAACGAGTTGGACTTTCCCATAATAACTTCCTTACATACAGAGTACCTATTTTAATATAGAATCTATTTTTTTTTGTCTTGTTTCTTCCACTGGGCTTTGCACAACTAGGTAGAATACCTACACAAATACCTTGGATATATTTACCTCATCTACCTATATCAGAAAAAGTCTAAATTAACTCATCCAAATCTTAATATAGCAAAATTTTCTTAAATTGTAATAAAGGTTGAGAAAGTAGGTAACTAATTATAAAATTGTTGTTTAGTTATTGAGGGTTGATCCTGTTTTCAACTTTACTTATAAATCGACGGCGATAAATTGTAATTACAACTCGATTTTTATAACTGTGCGTTTGGAGCTGTCAAACTTTCTATACGATTTGACACTTGAACTGTCAAAACCCATACAAAGTTTGACAGCTCCAAACGCACAGTTATAAAAATCGAGTTATACACAGCAGATTCTGTCACGGGATTTCAATCATCTTGAAAATGTTGGTAAATACTTCAATTAGATAGATATTATCGTGTCTTCCATAGAATAGATATATGTATTAATAAAAGATATTATAAAGGTTACACAACCATGTCAGAGGCCTGCTACTTGCAGTAGGCAGTTGAAAAACTCTGCGCCAGGGTTCATCGGGTCCTTGAACGACTCGGTGTCCCACACGAAGAGAGATTACGAAGTATGTATGTATTAAATGTAAAATTGTATAATATTTATAGCGCATATTGGTAGATATTTGTACCGCACTATCCCGCTTCACTTGTCGCACCTTCTTTTTCAAGCAAAGGTTGCTGGTATTGAATGCTACCTTTACTTTTGTTTGTGTTTTTCTTCTATTCCTTGTATTTTGTGTAATTTATATCAAAAAGAATTTTGTTATGAATTATTTGAGAAAAATAATTGGAGCACCTAAGAACACCCCACAGTAGCAGGGTAGCGCCGGGTTTATTAAAGACGAGGATAATTAAATTAAGCGGGTTTCTTTGACGCTCGGCCCGCGCTGCTGCTAATATTTTTATTAAACGTCCTTCTACATTAATTTTAGGGACGGAAATTGTACGAGGGGTTCATCGATAAAAGAAATACTGGTGAAACATTGGTAAAATATAATTTTTTCCTTGCCTTATCTTACCTAGCTTTATCTGCAATGCAATGAATCTGTACCTACCTACTAATTACAAAGTATAAGGCCCGACTTGTATTCGTCCGGCTCAAGACAGTTCAATATAAAAAATCTGTAGAAAAGTCTATGGCGAAATACAAGCCGTACCTACGCATAAATTGTAAAAAAATAAACTATGATAGGTTCAGTACATGTAATTTTTTTTAACCTGTCAGCAAGTTTAATATTAAAAATGACAAAAAAGCGATAAGACCGTACATTCATTAATTTATGTATTTAACAATTTATTGCACGTAATAAAATCTATACCTAATTGTCATTGGAACAATGGTACGACAAGTACTGTTTTTTCTATAATATAGTTTATTATTAATAATGTAGAGTCATGTCCGTATCGATATCGATATAAAAATGCAGACCTCACATTTTTCCCAGAGGTGATAATGTCGGAGTTTGAAGTGCAGTAATTGCCCCCCCTCTCTGGACTTCTGATGCCGGAAAGAAGGGGGGGAGGGTCCGTTTCAGGCAGGGGCCAATTATGCGGAACCAATAAACAACAAGTAATTACTCTACCTCGAGAACCTTTGAATAAACAAGTTTTATATCGAGAAAATGTACCTAGAAAAAATAACTAACAATCTACTTAGCTCTATGTTTAGAGTTACACGTTATGAGACGTGTCTATTAAGAAAATATACAGGGTGGACCATGGAGTGACGTCAATAAAAAGGAAATTAGATTGCTCATGTATGTTCCGCGATTATTTTTAGCTTCCAAGTTATTCAACTTTTAAAGTTGTATGGGAAAAACTCGAATGGCAGACATTTTTTCTTTTTTTGTACGCTAAAAAGTACAAATCATAAATACTGTACTAGAAAATCAACCGCGCGAGAAGCCCTTGTACGGAAATAAAAAAAGGAAAGGAAAAATTACTGCCAGTCGAGATTTTGCCATACAACTTTAAATGTTGAATAACTCGGAAACTAAAAATAATCGCGGAACATACATGTGGTATTATCCAATACCCCAAGATGTGAGGAATCTAATTTCTTTTTGATGACGTCACTCTATGGTCCACCCTGTATTTAAATAAATATAATATAAAAACCTACTTATCTGTTATGTTTATTATGAGGCTGAAAAGTAAAAAAATAATGTTCTGTAATAATTATAATACAATACCTACTATAAAATTTTACTATCAATAAAAACAGCTACAGGTTTTTGCACCTACCTGCCACGTGCGTGTGTAGGTATCCATTCTGCCTGTGGTAGAAAATATGGCAAGACAAGTTTTCCAAATATTTTACTTTTACCTAACGCGGGCAGTGTTTTATAAATTTGATACTTAACTGACCACGGGAGTTACCTACCATCGAGATACAAATCCGAGAGATGGTGCTTGTAATGTCTATGGTCGTCCGTCAACTGGATGTCCCACGCGGAAAAGCAGAAAATGTAGCTACGAATATACATATGTACCTACCTACTTCCAAATGCTGACTAAATATGGATTACCCCGTAATGGGTTCAAGTGGCTTATCGTAGAGGACAAAAATCACAAGAGTTGCTGCGAGACACTCGTGAGATCGATGCCTCAAGATTTGCATTCATAGTCCATCTGGACTATATCTAACCTACATATTCAGTTCTGTTCTTCAACATTTTCAAGTTCCAGCAAACGAGTGCAGTCACGCAAAAGTTTCAATGTACAAGTTTGTGAATGACGTAACGTTACGCGACACGGCATCGAATTATGCTTGTCACTTTTACCATACCATAGCTCCGGTGCAGCCGACTGGCTAATTGCGGAAAATGGTCGCAGCTTGCGGGCGAAGTAAAAATTATTCTTCGTAAACTAAGGTTGTGTTCATAGTATTTTTTCTCAATTCTTTTAATAAAAGCAATGCGAGACATTGGTGGCAAAAGCTACATTATATCAGTTGTCTTTGCGACTCTGCTGGGTAAGTGGTACCGCTAATTTCAGAAAAAGAAAATTTGGACGGCGCATTCCATCACTAAGCAAACTAATAGTGATGAAGTGCCCCATCTAGATTTTTTCTGAATAACGTGGCCCTGGACAGTTCCTCATTGCGATTATTACAAAGCTTATTTTTCTTATTTCAAAGCAACAACCATGTGACCAGCCCTTATGTTTCTTTCCAGTTATCGGAACATTACGGTTTGATTTTCTCTGCTTCACCCACTCGCCCACATGGCAGCGCCGCTCACGCCATCTGAGGGGATGTAGTGTATAGTACTATTATATATTCTGTTATGTAGACCCATACATTATAATTACCTGTAATTTTGCGGGTAATTTTCGAGAAGTCCCGCTTGATAGGCTCCGGCACGGAAAAACTCATGTTCTTTAGAAACTCAAACTAGCTAAACATTAGAATTACTTGTTTTATTTTTATTTTACCGCAACAATTAGTATACTGCAGCTATTTTGTGCCAGGTGGACGATATTTGAAAATAAATGCTTGAAGTAAGGAACAACTTTTTAACGTGCATAACTGAAAATTACAAAAAGACGATGTTTTTCGTCCAAAGCCAAATTGATATGTCATATAAGTACACAGAACTTTGATAAACATTTAAATAGTTCTTTTATAAAAGATCTACATGGATGCGTAGAATAGGTCTTTTCTTACATCGTCGCATCGAATCACGCCGCCCCTGCCGGCTCTATTCGTTCAAAAAAACAAGTTGGAAGCTAAACGTCAAATAAAATTATTTGCCATAAACATCACATCATAATGATCATATCATCATCATCAGTATGGGGCCATCTTTAAATCGAAGTTTGGAGGTAAGCTTGAAAAACCCTCGATGTTGAAGATAGATTCCTTGGAGGTAGCACCAGCCAGGAGTCTGTCTATGACATACAGTTGAATGACTACGTGATAATTGCTAAAAAAATTAGAATATTTGGTTTCGTATAAATAATTTAATATACCGCTGTTAGAACTATCGTCGTCCTTTTTATCGTTTTCGTTGGTTCGACGTTTAGGGCGCCCATTTCAACTGGTCCAACAATAATCAATCATACTATCCAACAATATTTTTATTGCCAGACACCTTAAAAGTTCTTTTACAAAGATGTAAATGAAAACTGCTGCCGTCGCGTCGAATCACGTCACTCTCCTTCCGTTTACAAAACACACGTCGAAATTTGAAGCTAAACGGCGAATAAAGTTATTTGCCATGATATCATGATCATTTTCATTGTCATGAGTAGGTACCATTTCCAAATTGAATTTCGGAGATCAGCATATAAAAAACTTCGTTCGACGTTTTGGGAGCCCATATCAAATGGTGCAACAATAGCCATATGATCCAGCAATATTTCTATTACCAGACACCTTAAAAGTTCTTTTACAAAGATGTAAATGAAAACTGCTGCCATCGCGTCGAATCACGTCAGCCCTCCTTCCGTTCACAAAACACACATCGAAATTGGAAGCTAAACGGCGAATAAAGTTATTTGCCATGAATGCCTCCGGGCACAAATTTCAATTATTGATGCATCCGAATAGTTTCGTACGACCCCCTGGTGACGTCATGCACAAAAGTGTTGATCATGTCTACGACTAATATAAATCGAAGGAGACCAAGAGCTTACACTAGAAGTACCTGGAAATCAAATCTTTTGTATTATGAAAACTCGCTGCTCATTGAGCTTCTACCTCTAGGTATATAATGTAGGAAAAGGTACGGAACGGAACTCGTAGTCAAATCGGAATTTGGAGATATGTTGATGTAGGTACGTTTTGCGGTCGGAACACACCAGTCGTGGAATTTTTCACAGTCCATATGGTGCTACTAGGTAACCTTTGTCGTAAGTTTCAGTTTGTAATTGCATGACTAACGTTTGTGCAGATAAAATTCATTTCATTGCTGTGTTGATCCAACACACTGGCAGGGAAGGTTCCTATCCAAAGGCATCAAATAAAAAGAAAACTAAGAAAAACTTTGTGTGTACGTATGTACCGCACCGTGGGCGTGTTCATCTCTTAAAGGGGTCAAATATTTTATTAGCCTTGCGATTTTAACTGTATAGCGGGGGTGACAACTAGATTAGCGGCCCGGGGCGACAAGTCGAGAGTCACTTCAGTATTTGACTACCCTTTCCACTTACAAACTATAAATCCCTTTTCTCCTTACATTTGATTCGTATGTCGTAACATCAGAGCTCAAACTTGAGGACAGTGACTGCAAATGTGTTTGGTTGACTTTTGCATCCCTCAATATCAAATATGAAAAACATTCGAGTTCTAATCGCGTCTGTGTAGAGTTCTTTATTGCATAAAAATCAGGGATGATAAAAATCGTTTTGACTTTTTTACTCAACTATAGTTGTCGATATTGCTCAGTGGTCAACACTTTGAATATGCGTTGATTGCGATTCACGTCTGCTAATTAGTCAACATTCAGTAAACTTTTTTCATCAGCAAATTAATTAAAAGACGATTTCAAAATGAAAAATGTGGTTATTATCAATAGAGTGCGTACCTACCCATGTAACATATTCTGGATCTGTAACCATTGTAAAAAACAAAACTAAGTACCACAAATATTTTCGTTGCAAACGAAAGTTTTTTTCTCTTTTACTTATAACTTTAAATAAGAATAACTTATAGCAAGTTTATTAAAATGTAAAATGACATAAAACACTCGATTTATAAGACGTTCCCCTCATAGAGGCAATCTGTCACACAAAATGGATCAGCTAAAATGTTTCCCGACGATGACGACCCTCCTTATAACTTGGAAAACACTTTTATATCACGGCACAAAATGGTAAGCACATAATCTTCTTTTCAAATTGAATGAGTTGTAAAATGTCTCGACATACAACGACCGAAATTACGCAACCGGAATTCGGCGGCTGAATTTTAATTTCCGTCGGATCCCGGAGTTCTCGGTTGTATTAGGTTCGGCGACAGAATTTTGGCTCAGTGTGTCATCTTGGTGTGTGTCATCCGTAATGCAAATAACATTGCTGGCGTAATTGCGCCGAATTCCATCGTCGCGTAATTTCCGTCGTATTGTGTGAAGACACTCTAGAATCGGTCTTGGTCTACATATTAAGTGAAGTATAGCGTGACGTGCGTGATTCAAGGGTACCTAGCCACTTCAATATTCCAGTGATTGGTTACAGTAGAAATCTATGAAAAAATATCAACAGCACTTTAACTTGCCTATAGAAGAGATTAAGTTTACTGAGATTACTGAATGATTAAGTATGAAAAATTGGTATACATAAAGATACAAATAAGAGAGAAATAGAAACTCAAGAGAGGTCGTAACTACAATACCAAGTAGCTAAAATAATGAACAGGAAAAGAAGCAACAAAGTTTCGAAGCAATAAAGCGTTTTGTCTGTCTGTCTGTCTGTCTGTTGATTTATATTTATTTCTAACGCAACGAAACAAGGAAGTATTGTAAGTACTCGTGTCTACAACAATAATCATTGAAGGTTTTTTTCGTAGCAACAAAGTATGAAACGTCATTGTCATGCTGTACCTACTCAAAAGTACTCATGAGCTATTGCACTAAGATATTTGCATATAGAACAATGGGTAAATGAACAATTAGTGCGCTGCTAATGATTATAACTGGGTAAGAAGGCGACTGAGGAAAAACTATAAGAAAAAACGTAAACAAGTTTAAGGTCTCCGCGGTTTATAGAATTTTAATTTTTCTTACTCATTTAATGGCCAGTGCACATCTCTTGCAGGACGTACGGCTGCTTTTTTACCCGACTGCCTCAGTAGGAGGGTTATGTTTTTCGAGAGTATGTATGTATGTGGACAAGAAAATTCTTTTTCACGGGCTACAGCCCAAACGGATAGTTGGATTTTGACATATGAGGTGTCGTTAGATTTGTCTCATGAGTGCGAGTGACAATGGTGTACTAAAAATTCATAAATTCAAGATGGCGGATTTTATCACAAAATACAACTTTGAAACTACTGCAGTCGGGTTTTTGTGTTTTAATACATCAGCTTGTTATATTATAAGTATAAGTCTTAGGATGGAAAGTAGGTTAAAAATTGGAATCAGCTAAAGCTCCCAAAGATATAACTGCGAATATTTGCAATACGACGTGAATCTGCGATAGATAGATTGTATGAGATCTGTCATAGTTGTAGGTATGCAATGCCATGTAAAATCACTTTGTATTTTAGAAATATTGAGCCCGTGCTTTTCGTTCGTGACAGACACCATACAAATGAAAACAAATACAGTTTGGTGCATTTGGTATGCCTTGGTAACGGTTTTTATATCAGATTTCGTTATTTTCTTTCGCGTGAAAACAAGATCCGGCAAAGCACTGGAAAACCATACGCGGTAGATGTGACAACCGCCTTTGGTATTATTTTATATAAAACTTAACCACCACGTACCTACTTGTATGCACTGTTACAGCAATCATCTCGTTAGTAAAATGTGAATTTGTTTTCCTAAAGACAGAATCGCGTGGGTGGTAGCCCTAGTTAAGATAAGTACTGCAAGATTAATCGCGCTACTCAAATAAATTACTTAATGCCTGCTTATGAAACTGTGCCTCGATTGACCTGCACTGAAACATGTTATTTGAATTTATACACAAACGTTAGTTTTAATAATTATAGTCCTTGATAATGTTATTTTATTTTTATGAAAGCGATTTTCAGGCGGAACTAATAACCCTGTCCAAGCCAGCTTTGTAGGATTAAAAAAAGTCGATGTAATTTTGAAATCTTTCCCGTTAATTATCCACTTCGCTGTTGAATTTGTCGTAATAGAGAAAGCAGCACGAAAGTCAGATGCATATTAGAAAGTTACCACATTACTGACATTACTAAGACGTGCAAAATCCAACTGCCAGAAATACAGGCCTAGCTTCAATAAAGTTTAGCAAAATAAAATCCTTTATTTAAAATATTTTTAGTTTTCTGTAGCTGCCACCGGCAGGAGTACCAGGCAAGCATAATTAGAGAGGAGCTGAGACGAGCACAATAGCTCGCCGTCAGACGCAGGCGCAGGCCGGGAGCCGTCTCCACGCCTTCTAATGAGGGCTCGTTACTGGCAAACGCCATCAATATTTAAAAAATAAAGCTTTAGTTTTCGATTTTTAAACGTCTACGCGATTTCATGTTGATTTGCCATGTGGGTCCGGCATAGAATAGCGTCACCCCATTTCTTTCGTATGGGTGTCGTAAGAAGCGACTAAGGGATTTGCGAGTTGGTGTGTATTGCAATTTTAGGCGATAGGCTGACAACCTGTTAATATGGTCATATACAGTCTTCCGAATGACTCTCAAACTATTGTCAGCGTGGTGTAAACGGCCGTTTTTACAGCTATTTTTAGGTACAGTACTCGATTACAGCTACGACGCCGCTACGAAATGCTACGCCACTGTTTTTGATTCTCTCACTAAAGTTCATTTAAACGCACCTGTTTGCGTTTATTCAATCTTGGCATTGTAGATAGTAGGTGTGGGATAACATTCAACTCAATTCAACATGATGTCATATTTTGAAACCTGAAATTCCGATACTTAAAACGCGGATGTGTTGCATATATATAAATAATATATTTTGTTCTTTTGTTTTGATTTTGTATGAACAACGAGCACAATAGCTCGCCGTCAGACGCAGGCGCAGCCCGGGAGCCGTCTCCACGCCTTCTAATGAGGGCTCGTTACTGGCAAACGCCATCAACATTTAAAAATAAAGCTTTGGTTTTCGATTTTTGAACGTCTACGCTACGAAGCCGCTACGTAATGCTACGCCACAGTTTTTGATTTTCTCACGACAGCTCATTCAAACGCTCGCAACTGCCTATATTCAGTCGTGGTAGTGTAGTAAACATAGAGACTTATACATTTTACATTTTAAATGTCTATACGTGATTTCTACAACGCCCCGCTACGAAATGCTACGCCACGATTCTCTTACTAGGGTCATTCGAAAGCACCTGCATTAAATTCAGTCGTGGTATTGTAGATAATAGGTACGGGATAACATTCAATTCTATTCAACATGACACCTCACACAGATGACATATTTAACTTTGATGTCATATACAAACTACCCGAAATTCCGAAACCGAACTTTACGTAGATGTGCTGCACAGGTGCTAACATATTCTGTTACTTTTGTCTTGATTTGGCTTGAACGTGAATGCTAAATTAAATTAAGTACATAGCATGCCTAATATAACTGGTATAACTAATACGTCTCAAGAATATTTATTAAATGAATTAATAAATTATTAGATTAATTATTTTTTTACTTTTTAATTCTATTTATTACAAATATTGATACAGGATAAAACTTAGAAAAACTATAATTATTGGAGTAACGACTATAATATTTGAATAAAAATCCAAGTAAAATCAATGTAATAAATATTTAATTGAGAATGGTTTGTTCGTGTGCGTAAAGTTTAACAACATTATTGGCCATGGCCAGTATTGCCATCATAATATAGCCAATGTCTGAACATAACTAACATTATGCCGTGTGATTCCGGCTTAGAATAGCATCACCCCAATTCAACCCGTGGGTGTCGTAAAAACCGACTAATGGATATTCATCCAGGGAATGGGCAGCAGCGCTCCCTGTAAATGCAACATCTTGGCACTGCGCTCGCCAATCCGCCTGCCAAGCGTGGTGAGTATGGCAATACCCCCAGGCCCATGGCCAGCAGTGGACTGATGTGGCTGTTATGGTTATGGAACTAACATTATTACCGACTTAACATTTTATGTTCAGATTGAAGTATACTTCAAAGTGCAACATGAAAAGACCCGCAGTGTAACTATTCATAAAATATTCGTGAAATGCAAGAGCGATGCCAGTGGGATTGTGAATGCTTTCAGTACAAATCCGATTATGTGGGTACAATCTACGATGCCTCAAGCTATATTTCAGGGACCTACGTACACTGGTTATTCCTTATAACTGTTAAGAAACTAGAATAAGTTGAGCCCTAAAATTTGAACTCGAGGTGTGCCAGTTTGTACACCTACAGCCCACAGACTGCTCTACCGCTTTTTGTTATTTTGCGAACCATATTCCGTTGGTACATAATAAATTTAAATACTTCCATTAGCTTTGTGGATAAAAAAGGAAAATCTGATATTTGTTTTATGGCGAAAGATTATTTTGGATCAATACTCGCATACTGCTGGTTGTAGGTATCTGTATTATGATGATCTTTGTCTCATAATGTGTCCGGTAGTATTATTTTTTTTACAACTTAGACTAGTTTTGTGAACTTTGTAACCAAAAACGATAATAGACTAGTTTTGTCTAAGTTCTTCTAAGTTTGTGTAATTATATGACAACGTATGCGGAAAATGTTTGACGTTAATTAGGTAGGTACTATTGAAATTGTGTGACGGTACTTGCAGACGTGTATTTTCCATTGAAATAACCTACAAACAACGTTGAAATCCATTGTAGCGCTGGTGATAGGCTTACAGAGGTGTCTCAGCGCTCCAACGCAGTGCTACGTCGCAGCCAATCTCAAGGAAACCCCTCGAGTGCCGGCTTCGGGAATACTCGGGAGAACATGCGAGGAATTCTGGATCTTGATAGGATTCAGCAAGAATGTCTACGGGAAAAGTAAAGATATTTCGAATTAACTATACCTACCTATCTCTAACCTCAAAATTCAAACAACGTTTTGAGCATACAGAGACAGTCTCAATCCAATGTAGCGCTGGTTTGGTGGTGGCTGGCTTACAGAGGTGTCTCAGCGCTCCAACGCAGGGACACGTCGCAGCCAATCTCAGGGAAACCCTTCGAGTGTCGGCTTCGGAAATACTCGAGAGAGCATGCGAGGAATTCTGGGTCTTGATGGGATTCCGCAAGAATTTCTACGGGAAAAGCAAAGATATTTCGAATTAGCTATACCTATATACATGTAAACTTAAAGTTCAAACAACGTTTTGAGCATACACAGACAGTCTCAAATCCAATGTAGCGCTGGTGATAGACTTACAGAGGTGTCTCAGCGCTCCAACGCAGTGAGACGTCGCAGGCAATCTCAGGGAAACCCCTCGAGTGCCGGCTTCAAGTATAACGCGTGGCACTCGGGAGAACATGTGAGGAATTCTGTGTCTTGATGGGATTCGGCAAGAATGTTCACATCACAGACAAAGCAACATTATTTTTCCTGACACAATAAATCTGCTGCTGTAAAATATAAATACTTGCGCATTCGCAACTCAACTAGGTATGCAGGTGAATCCGACCCTAAAACCAGATCTTTCAAACCTCATGTAAAGAAAAGACAAAAATAATCTTAAAAGAAGCTATTAACCAAGCGGTTGGTCCTTCCATTTACAAAATACCGAACCCCTTTGAATTCCTTTTCCTCAAAGACAGCATTTTCCGTTCCCAAAGCGAGCTGAAAAGACATTGAGTGCCGGATCACCATTAAAATATCATGAGCAGAAAAATCTGTTGTTTTGCAAACGGCCTATGCCGATAAACACACGTAACCTGCTGCGATATTTTGGCGCAATACGAATATCAACCAGAGATGGGCAAAAATTATTCGCGAATAAATTGCCTAGCTAATAAATTTTTGATGAGTAGGTAAGTTAATTGAACAAGGAATAAAATGCAAGTTTTTTATATTTTTTATTACAAGATACTTGTGTACTCTCAATTCCATCCAAAAGTTTTTATGGGTCATTGCCATTTGCCTATACCTATATTACTCGTGAAAATTTTATTCGCAAGACAATTTATTCGCTAATAATTTTTCAACTCTGATGTCAACTATATAAAAACGGTTTAAGTCAAATGGATTGACAGACGCATCGCTGCGCGTTGTGCGATGCGCAGCGCTAGTGAATGCGTTTGTCAAACGGCAAACCGTTTGACATAAACCGTATTTTCCTACCACATGCGATAGCGCTGCGCAAAACTAATTCACAGGACGACGGAGGTTAAGTGTGTTTCTCAACAAACCCAACCCTACCGATGTATTGTGCTCCCCTGATAGTTATTTGATATGATTTATTCATACGAGCACATCGCCCGTCAAATGGAAGTTTATTTAATAGAAAATACTTTGGAAACGTATTTATAAAGCCATTAAGGGTTGTTTTTATTTTAAAGCTGTTGCTGACGCTGGCTATGCAAATAAGGGCGCGGGTGATGTGATGTGGTGCCACAACATTCGTAGACCACAAAGGAGGGGTGCAGGGTTACAACTTAGAGACGGCGTGCGGGGTGCCTTTACAGATGGCTTACTCAGTACTAGCGACGATTTTAACGCTTACTGACGTTTACAGGTTTAAACTGGAATCTCAGATTAACTCAAGGCAACCACTTTAAAATTAGCTCAGATAACATGTAAAAAGTTATTCTTGGCTAATATGGAGCAATCGAAGATATCATATGAAAAGCCAGAGTGAAAACGCTTTTTGCTTTTTTCCACCTTATAATTATTTTTGATAAAATATGAATAACAGGGGTATAATATGCCTTAAGTAGGTCTTAATTTTAATTAAAAAGAATTATAGCTTTACATTCATTACCTACTCGAGATGAAAACAGGGGAATGCGTTTGTATGAAAACGCCTAGACCGCAATAACAGGTAGACTTTAGTATATTTTTTTTAGAACAAAATAACAAAGCTTCATAAAACAAGTGCCAAAGAATGCGGGGTGTGCCCGTAATCTGCTCGTCGCTCGCCCCGCCCACCGCCGGATTAGCGCCCGCCTACGACCCGCGGACCGAAACGAAACAAATCCGCGGACATACCTACTAGCTCGCTACACTACATAAAGCTTTAAAATAATGCCTCAAAAATATTATCTATATTTTGAATAACCCGATATCAAGGTATTGTAAATGTTTCTATCAAATCATGATGCCTACTCAGACAGACCGTTCCTGCGAGGTCAAAAATTCAAACAAAAGCTCTGTAGCAAAAGCTCTTTACGGTCCGCGCGGCGTTTCCCTAATTTGTGCTACAGTGCTACGTGTAGCCCAAGCGTGTAGCACAACAACGACGTAGCACGATGTTTTAAAAACGTTCGAACGAAAATGCGTGAATCATGTATTTATCTTTATTTTCCCCTTGTGAAGTAAACGGAACATAAACCGAATTCTGGCTAGAACTTTGATCTTAATCAAGCAATGGCGCTGTAGAGAAGAGGCCTATACCCTGCAGTGAGTGAATGTGGGTTGAGATGAGAATGATGATGAAGCACCTAAAAAAAAAGCAAAAATAGGCAGAATATTTCTAACATATTTCGTGCTTAAAAGAGCATGGTAGGAATTCGCCGAAAACGTATCAGCTTATAATAATCTCCTGTATTGTAATACATAATAGAATCTCACGGGTGATCGCGTAAACAATTTTTGATGCGGTGTATGTTTCTCAAACTTTTGCTACATACAAGTAGGTTCCATACTTGTCAACCCATCGGGTTTCTTTTTCAGATATTTACGAATCCACACTGCCAATAGTTTCACATCAATCTACTTTCATATAACTTTTGTGATCCGACTTACTTTCGTTAAAATGTCACCCTTCGCCACTGATGTGTACCTATTCTTTAAAAGGAGGTAAACCTTATAATATAAGAGCTTTGTCGTATTTTCGATTTAAATACAGTACATGCATGATACAAAAACGAAATGCTGACCAAAAGAGCCCAAATCAGCTTGAATATTTTGTAGATAACTTAAAGAAAAGTATCGTCCTGAAAATTCTGTTTTTCTGTACACCGCCTATCAGTAGGAAAGAATTTTTGGTCTCTAGAATTACATTTATACATATCCCTTGCTGGGTAGGCAGAACGTAAGCGGCTGTAAAAAAAACGGAAATTTTCACCATGTCTGACACAAGTTTGAGAGTCATTCAGAAAACTGTGTATCACCATAGCGATAGGTTGTCCGCCTGTTGGTCGCCTAAAATTGCAATACACATCAACCCTCGAATCTCTTAGTCGCTTCTCACGACACTAACGAGAAAGATATGGGATGGCGCTATTTTAAGCCTGCACCACACGGCATACGAAAGTTATAAAAACATTGTTTTTCTAACAAACATTGAGCACCACAGCCCCATAATCGGCTAATACTCGTGCCCTATTATCGGTGGGCACATTACAGTCTGATGTGATATCGCGTTCGATCGCATTATGCGCTAATACGCGCGACTCAAAGAAGACGCCCTTCGAAAGGAAAAACCCTGAATGGAACTCGGAATCTAATAAACTGGGACATTCTTTCGCGACATGGCTAATTTTGGGCCTTTTCTACATCTGTACGTTTTGGTTGAGATCAACATTGTTGCATTAGTATAGGTATAGTATTTGAATTTTGGCTCTACAATATATACCTAAGTAAGTTCGATCGCATTATGCGCTACTACGCAAGGCGCGCTCAAAGGAGACACCATTCGAAAGGAAAAGCCCCAGAACTCCGAATCTAATAAAGCAATTCTTCCGGCTAATTTTGCCTAGCAGCCCAAATAATGGGCCCCTTCTACTACTGTGTATTTTGGGATAATCCCGTTCCACATTCTCATTTGAAAGATATTTATAATATATCCTACTAAAATATTGATTTGCCTAGCTGCAAAAGTTGAATTATAGTTAACGTATTATGCGCTAGTTTGCACGGCTGAAAGACATCTTCCTTCGAAAGCGATGTTCGAAAGGAAAACCCTGAATGGAGCACGGAATCTAATAAAGTGGGACATTCTTCCTCCGGGACACGGTTAATTTCGCCTTCCATCTTATATTGAGCCCTTTTTTCTACGTATTTCTACGTTTGTTTTGGCAGAGTTCACTTAAGTAGGTATCATGATTTAAAAGATTTCGTAACTACAACTACCAAAACCCTGAGAACCGCAAGTAATATTATTTTCACCCACCCATGTTTGACTGGCAAGAGAATATTGAATACGCGGAACCTTTTTATAGAATACCAAGCTAGACGATCTTTGATGAAAATATCTTAATATCCACGTTATTTACCTATATTCAACCACATTACCATCCAATAATCCACAAAGTAAGCAATAACAGTCCTAATGGATGCCTATGTAAGGCTATGTACAACCTTCCTGTGTACATAACGTCAGAAGCACAACACATTACCGTGGCCAACAAAGCCAGTGGCAGTATTTAGCCGCAATCCGCTTAGCGGGCATTATGGCCATCAAATATGCATGCCCCACTCTGCACATACGCCCGCTCGCTCAAAATACAGGGTGTAAGGGACGGTGTACTGAAAACTTTGCAAGCATGATCAGACCATGACATTGTACGACTCTATGGAGGCTATGATGGTAAACGAGAAAAACTTTTTGGCGTCCCATACAAAATTTCCGATCAGCTCAGATCATATCAGACCAACATAGACACCATAGTAAAAGTTGGTGCGATCATACCTACCAATTTTCCGCTAGATATTCTTACACCCGGTATACCAGTCATGACACTCAGCTTCACCAGATTCTGTAGAACTCTACACAACTCACAGATCTGAAGCATCTCTGTAGTAATACAAGGGGAAGTGTCGCGCTATAGCCAGTAATGGGTTTCCTTACGCGAACGCCTGTTGGAAAAGTCAGAGACATCACTCACAGGGAATTAATGGCGGAATAAAGGCGCTTGTCGAAATTATTTTGCGGATGCCACATTATTAGACTGATAATTCATAATAAATTATTAATCTATTTTATAAGTTGTACCTACATAGAGGACGTTATTATACTTTTAATGCTCGAATTACAATTAAAATATTTTGCTGCAGATTCCGCACCATTTAAATATGACATCAATTATTTTCTGCGATGTTCCTTAATAGGTATGTCATTATGTGATACCAGCTTAGAATGGCATCACCCCAATTCTACATGTGGGTACGGTAAAAAGCGAACCATCCAGGAAACGTAACATCTAAACTGCGTTCGTCAATCCTCCTGCCAAGCTTGGTGAGTATAGCAATAGCCTCCGATAGGGGTAGGCCCATGTCCAGCAGTGGATAGTTGTGGCTGAAATTGTTTAGTTATAGGAATTGTAAGTATCAATAACTCCGAGAATAACCTGTTGTCAACTTAATTCTAATTACGTATGTAAAATAAAAATTACACCTTTATTTATTGGTATTAAAAATAAGACAAACTAACTATCTAATCTTGAACAATTTCTCCCCCACCTCCACTTTGTCCTGAAATTCAATAGCATCTTTTTCCAATCTCGCGGACGTCCCTTGATCTGCTGACAACAAAAGTTAAGCCCTAAATATCTTGTGCGGTGTCCGAGACTTATGTCCGGTAATCTACAGAATTCTGGTTCATTCCGTCAGAAATAGAGACGGGAGGAGTGAGTGAATCAGTGAATGAGTGAGTCAAGCACGAGTCAGTGGATTTTCATTCAAGAGTTAAGGCTTAAATATCTTGTGCGGTGTCCGAGACTTATGTCCGGTAATCTGCAGAATTCTGGTTCATTCCGTCAGAAATAGAGACGGGAGGAGAGCTCGAATCAATGAATAAGTGACTCAAGCTCAAATCAGCGTTAATGCTTGATTTTAATTCAAAAGTTAAGCCCCAAATATCTTGTGCGGTGTCCGAGCCTCGTATGCGGTAATCTCGAGAGCTCTGGTTTATTCCCCCAGAAATACAAACGAGAATAACAGAATCAGCATGAATAGCTGAAAACGTTAAAAACTGAACAAAGCCCTTCGGCCGCGTACGAAACCAAGTTTCGAAACTGGTTTCGAATATCTCCGTAGGTTTGTAAATTGTTCAGGTTATTCATCTAGGTTTACAGTTTGGTAGGATGAGTTGACATAATATTTTCGTTTTCACACAACTATCTCTCACTCAATCATTCATTATCATTACAATGAAAAATTTGAATGGATTCAAGTTCTGTTAATTTTTAGGTGTGTTTTTGGAGTGATGAGTTTGACGTCAAAAAACTTTTACGAAAATCGATTATAGAATAAAAATATTTTTATACAAGCAAGGGCAGGCAGAACACCGGAAGACTTGTAGGTTTTTGAGCTCGATGTGAATTAAATATGTCTATCTTTTTGGGCTCGAACTCAATATTTTGATTAAAAAGATTTTCAGAGTAAATCAACCATTTTTCCCAACATATCACAACTCTAGTCAAGATTGAGGTGGCTTTGTATGGGCATTCTTAATGCCATTGTGTCCGATGTCGCAGAAATGTTGCGGGAATTTTCTTTAGATTTCTATTGGCAGTGGAATTAGTGGGACTTTGCCTTGGCAGAGGAATTAGTGGGACCTTGCTTTGGGAAGCTCAGGTGGACCGTGGTCTGCGCTATGAAAAGAATCGCCTTTACTTTTATAGTTCATGAACGTAGGCTGAAATTTGCTAAACAAAAACCGTGTTCATTATACATAACTATGTCGAATTATGAAAATAATATTTTAATATCCCACACTTGGTTACTGAAATCAGTTGATCGGCAAGTTAGTAGGTATATTTTCCGGTATTATTTAACCTCGTTCCAAACCATACAAAGGTGTCCATGTAACGATTTACCTACTGTTTTTCTTCCTCACTAAACCAAACCAACATATTCACGCTGCACTGCCCATACCCCGTTTTCCTTTGTCTCCAAACTCCTCAGAGTGACCAGGGACAAAACAAAACCATTAAAATGATGACGGTCAAGCGGACAAAACCGCGGGCTCTTGTTAGCGCGCTGGTCAAAGGAAAACTTGGAGAAACGCTTGGAAACTCGCGTTTGTGAAGGATGTTATTTATAAAGCGTGAAATATTTGTGGTTAGTGCATTTTGCTGACCGAATAAATACTAAAAAACACAAGAATAATAATTTTCTTGCAGATAGTTTTGCCTTCTTCTTTTTTAAATTTATTGACAAAGAGAATCTGCCTATCAACCTATGAGGATTGTGGTGTAAAATGTCGTCTTCACTACCACCTGCCAACGATCTGCGTGGCCTTCAAATGGTCTCCTAAGATCAAGTTAAATCCCTAATACAACGTTCAAACATTATTCAACATAATTCAACTCTACATCTAAAATTATTACGTAAGCAAAATTTAATAATGGCTTCTTTCTCCGGTCAACACAGCGTCTACGTACAGAGATAAATAAGTAATAACCGTGTCGTGGCGGGAAGCCGGGAACATTACCGCCCGAGCGAGCAATTTACGCGCGTAATGGGAAAATTCCGGAAAAATCGGTTGTCGACTGCGCTCCTTCTGTGAGGTAGAAGCTGGGTCTTCGCATAGGGTTACCTACGACACGCATAACATATCTTTGCCTAAAGAAACTTTACTTCAAGAAAGGAATTTCTTCATAATTATATAACAGTATTCTGGCTGGAATATTATATGTCAAACAAAAAACAAAACCGGCTTCCGTATCATACCTGTCATATGTAGCCGTGTCGTAGTTGCGACTGTCACATGACAGTTTATACCCTTATTTATGTGTGGTGTATCCGCAATATCGTCCGGTACAAAATAATAAGGTATCTTGGTTAAGAAAACTAAGTATACTTAAAGTTTTGTTATGAATCATATAAATCCTCATATATGATGAGATGACAGTTGTCAAATCAGTGTTAACCATATATTAAGCGTCCCAGAACATTATAGTTTACATTACAACCCTAAGTATCGAGCATTCTCTAAGGATTACCCGCGCTAGGTGTCAGGGCTCCTGCCCACGGATATTGAAAAGTGTGAAACACGAGTAAGTATTAAGTACAGTAATACCTTTACCTTTACAGTCTTAAGTAAGTGATTAATTTCTTCATTTGAATGTATTGTTAATGTACCTACCTACATTTTCTTTATTTAAAATGTAACGTTTACTTACTTACTAAAGGTTAGTATTTAAATAGATTAATGTAATTATAATATGTACCTAATGCATTGTACAAATCGCGACATGTAACAAATTTGTTATCAATAAATTTTATCTTATCTTATCATAACAGTCCATTGCTGGACATGGGCCTCCCCTTCGCGGCGGTATTACCATACTCTCCACGTCTGGCAGGCGGATTCGCGAGCGCAGTGCAAAATGTTTTATTCACAAGGAACGCTGCTGCCCATACCCTGGATAATTAACCCTTAGTCGTTGTATTGGAATTTTTCAATGCACTCACAGCGCAATAAATATTATTCTCATCTAATACATTGGTTTAAGCAAGCTTCATCATATGGTTTGCATTCCACTCATAATGTGGACTAACCATGTAGTAAAGTTCTAAATACTTTCTACAGAATGTCGCTGGATCGTCGCTTCGAGACGAGCATCAAGAGGTTGAAAGATTCACCAGGGTCCGCTAGGCGCCCGTAGCTCAGCAGTCGGTAGAGCGGTGGAACGGTGATCCACAGTCCCGGGTTCAAGTCCCGGCGGTCGCTGATGAATTTTTCAATTTTCTTATTATCTAATTTATGAACCCTTAGTCGCTTTTTACAACACCGACAGGTAGAATTGGGGTGATATTATTCTAAGCCGGCATTACACGGCTAAGAGTATTACTTATCTAATAATAATATCAATACCTATTTCAATACCAAGCTTTGCGCTCTTTGCTTGTTCTGCAAGGAATGATTGTTAATTTTAGGATACTATTACTATCAATTTGACCCGCATTTATAACATATTTAGAAATAATATTGTAAGATGTTGTACCCCATAAATATTGCCGAGAAAATAAAATGAATTAGGTAAGTACTTATTGCTTTACGAATTGTTCAAGTTAGGAGTCACACACAATATCCATTCCTATCAAACTCAGACTATCAAATCAGTAACTGTCTCGAGGCAAATTTGGTTTTTTGTTGTTCTAAATGCTCTCCCAATAAAACAAGCGAGTGTAGTCATCATCATCATACACTGACCGCCAATATTATCCGCCCCATGTCTTTAATAACATTCTCTTACCTACACTGCAAAATGAACTCTATTTCCCTAGCTATACAGTCGCTATACGCAACGGGGGTTGCCACCGTGTATGAACATTCGATTATACAGCCGACTGGTCAAGTATTTATCAATTACCCTCGTTTGACGTGTGAGTATCAATTTCAGAGACGATAGGTAGCGCAGAGGGCTCTATTTAAACTATCGTTATGATTACTATCACCTAGTTACCTGTTTATATCAAGTTTCATGCAGTAGATGTATGTAAATAACTAGCAAAAATAGTGATCTTTTAAATACTTAATAATGGTAGTTTGATATTTAACAGCTAGAGGCATGAATTGATACTCAGTCAAAGATATTTTATGAAGACTGCTTTGTTGGTGCGTGTTTTGCACTACAATTTAATAACTATAGGTATTATGAAAACACGACATAAAACAGAAATACTTAGATTAAGACAATAAAAATTAGGGTACCTACAAGATAAAGAATTGGAACCTACGCCGGTATGTTACTCCAAATGAAAGAAAGATAGGTAATGCCCTCCATCAAAGGAATACCTACCTTATCTTTAGGTATATCAATAAGGTTATATCGGGATGAACGTTCTGACAGTTTAGTCTATGCCAATTGCCTGCAAAGGACGCATTCCTGACTAATTACGTATAGGCTGACTCTGAAACTCCGCCACCTCTAATTTGACAGTAATTTCGAAAGCGAGGTATGGAATTCCTCAGAATTCATGGCCTATTAAGCAAGCGTTTAGTAATTACGTACGTTATTTCATAAACTATCTGAGCTTTTCAAGAAGGCGGCTTATGCTTCTTACTAGCTACGTATTTAAGATTGATTTAAGAGGCTACTATACCGAGCTGGAAGTTCGTGAGCTGTCAGTTGATAAAAATATTTCTATTTCATTATGCATCCCACCCGTCCCGCAGCCATAAAATAGGTAGACAGTTGTACCGTTGTGCGTTCTGGGTGTACCAGGTTCCCCGTTCGAAATCCTCACCAAATTTGTTGATAGTCGCATTATTTTGGTGCCAATAAAATATTCTATGACCGTATCATTTGCTTTGCTTAAATTATTGTCATATTTAGAAGATACCAAGGCGTAAACTTGCTGATAATTTTAGAGCACTTTGCGACGGCCATATCTTTTTTTTAAATGCATTATTACAACCAGAAAAGGAATATGGAGCATAGATCTAGTCCAGTGAGTCGATCGGTTGCAAATTGGCAGAGGTATACGTTGAAACCGTTTATTTTGTTTAAGCGTGTATTTTTTACATATCTAACCTAGGAAAATTCCGAAAACCCCGTTTAAGAAAAAATAGCACTAAAATACTTGACGAGTTTCATCTCGAAATTTAGATTTCTCCAGATCCCCTTTACAATTTCAATAAGAAATCACATCAAACCAACCAAGGCTATTAGATTGGCACTTATTTGTAAAGTAGCCC
Source organism: Phthorimaea operculella (assembly GCA_024500475.1). Lineage (NCBI taxonomy): Eukaryota > Metazoa > Arthropoda > Insecta > Lepidoptera > Gelechiidae > Phthorimaea > Phthorimaea operculella. The sequence continues at coordinate 3,669,423 of JANFCV010000026.1, forward strand.
TGTGGCCCCACGGGGGCGCCAAACATGGGGCGCCTGGGCACACGGGGGCGCCAGGGCGGGCAAAGAGGCGCAAATTTGATTCGCGGGGCATTCGCCGGCGACAACTGCATTATATTCCAAATTGACCATGAAAAGAACTCGAGTAGAGGCCGTCCCGTACAAATTTTGTAGTATATTCAAAAGTTGTGCATAGATTTGCTATAATATATAAAAGTATTACTTAATATATAATATCAGTTTTTTTTTAACGGTATATATTATTTAAAAAAATGTATTTAGATCCGTCAATTTTGTATAGGAGGTCCAAATTTTTTGTTTGTTTGGACATAATAAAATCAAAGAATACTAAATATTGAGTGAAATCTAGTGACCAATTGCGAACATAATAATGTTCCTTGGGGAAAATTGTTCCTATCACCACCCCTTCCTGCATTTTCGCTATTGGTCACTAGATTTCACTCAATATTATGTATTCTTTGATTTTAGTAACGTTATGACAACCTTACCTATGCAACAATTTGCTTCATTTAGTTGTCTTTATGAAATTTTACTGGTGTCTGATAAAGATAATGTAGGAGCAGCTGTTAATAAGAAATGTCTGTCCCATAGATGGAAACATGAAAAAAAAACATTTCTTCCTCCATCTCCATCCTCCTAGCACCACTCATAGTACCTAACTTAAATCAGCTGATCGGCGATTTTGTATGGGATTCGCTATCGGTCACTAGTCAATTTCACACTGTGCTTATAATTACCTATCTAAAAACGAAATAAAATATTTATCTGAATGTCGTTGGATTTACTGCCCACTACCCTCGCAGATTAGCCAGACGAGTTAGAGGGTCGCCGCTCGCCGGGCCGCCCATTCAGAGGGCCTTGAATCAAAAATCACGGATTGAACCGAATTTGATGGGTGCCATATACGAGTACTGTCGTGTTCGATTTTCGTACCTACTATCTAAATCATAGTATACCTAAATAGAGTGAAATTTTACGGACTGGTGATAAGGAACAACATTCCTTAAGGAAAATAGGTGACAGTAGACAGTAGCAACCCTGGCTATGTAACAAGTGACAATCGCCAAAATTCTAAATAGAGTAAGGTCGAGTGATCTTTCTAGGAATTCTGACCTCCAAACTTAAATTTTAAGAAGTCACATTTTAATCACAATGATGAAATTTGTTTAAAATTATCTTATTGTGACGACTGATGATGAGTTATAGTTGTGCAAACGCAAGAAAATATTAGCACGTGATAATTAAGATCATGCCAAGTAATAACACTTTATTGCACAATAGTAAAAACAGACAAAAACGTCAGTAGACACAACAAAAGTATCTTACAGCATTTTCAAACGGCCAAGAGCGTGTCGAGCACTTCCAAACTTCGTAGTCACTAAACATGAATCTATCTATTCTAATCTAAACAATCAATCAAATTAATAATATTTAATGAGGTTCTTACAAATATGCAAGAATGTAGGTACTACTTATGGTGATTGAATTACAACCTACTGCATTGATTTTTGTTCAGTAAGAATATGTGTTTTTAATAAAAGCTTGAATCGATAAATTTATTTCAATTTTTTACTAGTGGAGGCAAATCGTTCCAGCATTTTGTGGCAGCGTAGCGAAAACTACCGCGAAAGGCGGCTGTATGTTGTATACTTACTGGACAGACGGACGGCAGGTCTAAAATTTCCGATTAGACAAAAAAAGTTTAGAATATAGATACCTATTCAGGTTTTTGAGTAGGTAGATATGACTCCAAACAACAAAACACAAAACGGGCAAAGTGAAGGTTAGATACGTCTAGAATTCATGTTTAAATATTTTTTGAATTTTAATATGGAGAATCGTGAGATCTACGTGGTATCTTGTAACAAAAGCGTGTACATACGTTTAATAAGTTTTTGAGTACGAGAAAGAAGACAGTTTCCATAAACAGTATCACTATAATTGAGTTTAGATAGTATAAATTGGTCACACAAACTCAAGCGCATCTTAACAGTTAAATATTTTTGGATCTTATATAGTTTTTTTTTTGTCTATAGAAGCAGTTACGATTTTTACCTTTTCATTAACATGATCCATCTTCTTACCGAATTTCAAGTCAATAGGAAAACTAACGAAGTTTTATCGCCATAATGGTACCCTTATTTTCCAAGCGTAGCGACAACGACGCGCGTCAACGACGCCGTCAAATTTTGACGGCGTCGTTGTCGCTGCGGTCTTGTAGAAAAACCCGACCGCATCCCATACAAACTCTAAGCTTCTCAGCGCGCTGTCAACGTGACGGCGTCGTGGCGCGCCGCAACGACGCCGACGCTCGGTCTTTCTGGTTCCCCATACAAACCCATACAAACCAGTCATTTGACAGCGACAACGACGCGCGTCGTTGTCGCTGTCTCTTGGTTTTTAAGCCTATCTTAAAGCATACCGACGGACTAACAGACCAATTGGTGAAATTGTAGTAAACTACGAAACCCTAAAAATGAGCAATGACAAACCTGACCTAATCGACCCGCGGTGTATGATAAGCGCTTTGATCCTTAGAATTCAATTTGTCCGTGACCTAAGTATGAAACAAATAATAATTTCCATATCATATCATTTGCTGTAGGTAGGTACAACATTATATAATGAATAGGTACTTAATATATGAGGTCCGTGAGTCAAACCCGTTATCACTCAGTAGCCCGTGGCATGTGCTTCATTCACGATTGTGGATCCAGAGTTGGAATTGATCAATAAACTATAAATCAAATCAATAAATCTTAGAAAATCAACAATGTTTCGCAATTTGTGTGTGATTCTAGTTTTGTGTTGTATTGTCAGTGCGTACTGTGGTGATCATGACAAGGTGAGCTTTTACATAAACTAGCTTGGTGTTTTCATAGAACCAATCTGTCTTTCTAAAACTGAAAAATAATAACATCATCATAGGTATGACCGTTGTGTATGGTGCTCCCAGACGGCGCGTGGCAATACTCGCTGATTGTTGCGTTAATTTTATACCTAATTATAACATAAATCTTATTGTGATTACCTGCCATATAACGAAAGCCTATCATTTAATAAAGATGTGACAACAAAGTATATGACAAGTAATAAGTACCTACCTACTTATGTATGTTGTGTAAGTAGGTAGGTACCTATACCGTATCTAGATAAAATATCACTGGATGTAAATAAAGTAAGATAGAATGTTATACTGTTACGATACCTACTGATATACTTATTCGTTACACACGTTACTATCACTGCATATTCAGCTTGTCATTTGCATTTTCCAGTAGTATCATCCGAGAACGAAATGCTAACGCACGTGTTTATTTAGTCTGACTAAAAGTTAACTAAAAAGTGCCCGAATTTATCTAACTTTGTAAGGCTATGACAGCTAGCATCGTTGGAGTTATGTTAGTGTGTCATTTATGTTTATGTTTGATACATAAAATATTATAATACCTAATCGGAAAAAGACAAAATACGCGGACAACAACATCACAAAATATGACGGTAAGACAAATATAGATACAATTATATGTTAATATATTATTCATGACTTTTGGCTGTATAATAGTTTTTACCTTTGCCTGTGACGTACAATCTAAAATATGTTAATCTGTGCAAATTTTGTATCTGTCACTTCCTTCCTTGACCGCAATATTTTTCTAATGTAATTTTATAATTTAACTTTTTATTATCTCAATTTGAATATGTGATCGCTTCATTTCTGCCGTTTATTTTGAGAATAAACGTCGTTGGAAATGCCGTAATGGTTTGATTTCATCTGCTGCCCTGTTCCTCGTACACTTCACTGCGCACACCACATCGAGGCGCTCTAAGAGGTTATGTTCCCAGACCACGAGGAAACCCAGGATATCGTCATCACTTCATCAAGAATTACCACACTGAAGGAAAGAATCTGGGAAGTACGGTACGGAACAGAAGAAGGGCATTTTGATAGCAGAATAACCATACGTACGGCAAAATGTCAAGTGGCGGTGGCTCTGCGCAGCCGGCCTCAAGCGGCAACGGCGCCGGAGCATTCACTATAGAAAATTGCGTGGATCTTCCAATTATGTGAGTTGGAAGTTCAGTGTCAAAATGGTTCTTATAATGGAAAATCTGTGGGAGTATGTAGAACCACTAGAATCCGATAATGATGATACGAATCAAGGTCAACGAACCGTAGACACTGCTAAGGATCAAAGAGCGTTAGCCAGAATCTGTCTGAGTATTGAACCCTCACTATATCAGTATGTGCGTGAAGCCAAGTCCGCGCAGGATGCCTGGAATAAGCTAGCAGCAATCTTTGAAGACCGCGGGTTATACCGCAGGGTGCTGCTGCTGCGTCAACTCCATCGCATAGAATACAAATCCTACAACAGCATGCAGGAGTACATCAATGCGATAATGACTATTGTTTCCCAGTTGTCCGATATAGGAAACAGATAGAAGATGATGAAGTAGCTGAAATACTACTCTCTGGCCTACCTGCGGAGTATGATGTTCTAGTGAGTAACTTGGAAACAGCATGTATAAGCTCGTCGCTCACCAGCGAGCTAGTCCGAACTCGTCTGCTTCAAGAAGAAATGCGAAAAATGGAAATAATGAGGCAATAAATTCCAGTGAGAGTGCTTATTTCGTCAAAAGAAGAAACTTTTCTGCAATTACTGCAAGAAGGAGGGACATTCACGGAACAAGTGCTTCAAGCTTCGCAAACAAAAGAAGGACAAGACTGAGAGAGCTTTTATAGTGACGGACAGTGCCTATAGTGTTACTCAAGAGGACTTTGTTGTGGACAGCGGCTGTAGCAGTCATATGATTAAGAACAAAATCTATTAGATAGTTTCAAGCCTAAGAAGAGCAATGTGTGTATAGCAAATAATGAATACTTGGAGAGTGAAGGATCAGGTAAATTAATAATTCCTTCCTCTAGTAATTCTATTTTACAAATTGAAGCTATGCTCGTCCCCAAATTAGCTATGAATTTACTCTCTGTTAGCAAATTAGTTAAAGGAGGGCTCAATATTCTTTTGACAAAAAGGGTGTCACTTATTCAATGATAAAAACTTTGAGGTCAAAGGTGAGGTAGTAGGTCATGCATGCAATGTCAATGGTGTCTATAAGCTAGGTAGCATCACACCAGGTAAAAGCACTTCGCTGCCATTGGAGTACTCTTCAGATCTTCTGAAGGAAGGAGTTCAGGAGAAACAGAGTGCAATGTTAGTGTCAGCTGGGGTCTGGCACAAGCGGCTGGGACACATCAGTTACAAAGGTATGTGTGCTTTGCGACAAAACAATTCTCTTATGTTTCAGGGTACTGAACAAGAGTTATCTGGCTGCGTTGCTTGTATGGAGGGCAAGCAAGTTTCACAAGCTTTCCCTCTGGTGAAGCTAAGCGTGCCACTCGTCTGCTTGAGCTCATACACTCGGACGTGTGTGGCCCGATGCCTGCTAGAAGTTGGGACGGTGCGAAGTATATGCTGACCTTTACGGATGACTTCAGTAGAAAGAGTTGGGTGTACCTGCTACAGGAAAAGAGTCAGGTAATGACCTATTTCATTGAATTTAAAAACTTAGTAGAGAATCAATCTGATGCCAAAATTAAAATTTTAAGAACTGATGGAGGCGGTGAATATTGTGGTAATCGTTTTGAAGCCTACCTCAAGTCTCAGGGCATTATTCATCAAGTTACAGTGCCTTACTGCCCTCAACAGAATGGGGTTTCAGAAAGGCTTAATAGGACTTTGTTAGAAAAAGCTAGGTGCATGCTACAGGAATCTGGTCTTAGTCAGGAGTATTGGGGGGAAGCGGTCATGACCGCTCTTTATTTAAAAAATAGAAGCCCTACAGTTGCCTTAGACGGACTGATACCTGAACAGGTTTGGACTGGTCGTGATGTTGACCTCGGTCACCTTAGAGTTTTTGGCAGCATCGCTTATTCTTTGATCCCTGAGCAAAAACGTTCTAAATTAGACTCAAAATCTAAAAAATGTATATTTGTTGGCTACAGTGATTCTACTAAGGGATATAGACTCATTGATCCTTTGTTTCCAAAACGTGTATTTTATTCAAGGAATGTGAAAATATTGGAAGGACAGTTCTTAAAGGATGAGGCAAAGTTCCTGTTCATCCTGTAATAATAAAAATAAAAATAATTTTGTAGAGCATCATGTTGGTGAAAATTATATCAGTAAAAATTATAACAATGAAATGAACTGTGATAATGAATTAAATGAATCAAATAAATTAAATAAAAATAATAACTGTGATATTTTAAATAATACTGAAACCAACTGTGATATTAGCTCTAATTCTGAATCTAGTCAAAGTGATCATGATAATACTATACTTTCAGGTGCGGACTCTGAGTATTGTACTGGAGACGAGGGGGCTCAGACCGCTGCTAGTCCAAGTCATGATGACTTGAGCTGTAGCTCGTTGCAGCCTGACCTGTCGTCACGTCGAGGGGAAGCGGTGTCTTGCGCCGGCCGTCAGGTACCAGGTTCGGTCGCCGACACGTCGCGTCCTGTACGTAGTACTCGCGGAAAACCTCCACCCAGGTATGAGGACTATGATCTATCTTTGCTGGTTCATGATGAGGCAGAGCCTCTCACCTATAGCGAGGCCATGTCATCGCCTGACAAGGAAGCATGGCGACTTGCAATGGAGGAGGAGTATAATGCTCTTATCAAGAATGGAGTATGGAAACTAGTCGATCGCCCACCAAATAAGAACATAGTAAAAAGTAAGTGGGTCTATAAAATTAAGAAAGATAGCTCAGGTAATGATCGCCATAAAGCTCGCTTAGTAGCGCGTGGTTTCTCTCAAAGGCAAGGCGTAGACTACAATGATACCTTCTCGCCTGTTGTTCGACACAGTACACTTAGAACTTTATTTGTTTTGGCTAACGAACTTGATTTAGATATCAATCATTTTGATGTAGAGACCGCATTTTTAAATAGCGATTTGGATGAGCATATCTTCATGGAACAACCCGAAGGTTTTAATTCTGACAAAAGTAAAGTTTGTTTATTGTTAAAAGCATTTACGGCCTTAAGCAGGCAAGTCGAATGTGGAACCAAAAGTACATCAGGTTTTGTGTAACAATGTTTTTATCAGACCAAATCCGAACCATGTGTATACATAAATAAATGTGATAATAGAATAACAATAATAGCTTTGTATGTGGATAATTTTTATATTATTGGAAATTGCTGTACTCTTAGAAATAAATTGTTACAGTTATTACAGCAGGAATTTATTGTAAAAGACCTAGGTAATCTCAAAAACTGTTTAGGTATAAACATTACTCGTGATAGAGCTAAAGGTATTTTAAAAATGGATCAAAATCTTACATTTTAAAACTCTTATCACGATTTGGTATGGAAAAGTGTAATCCAGTCTCTACACCTATGATGTTAAACTGTAAATTAGATAAACCAGACGGTGATTGTCTTGATGAAAATACTTACCCATATAGAGAGTTACTTGGTGGTCTAATGTACTTAGCTGTGTGTACTGTCCTGATATAGCTTTCGTTTGCAGTCAGCTTAGTCAATTCTGTTGTGGCTTTAATATGTCTCATTGGCTCGCGGCCAAACGTGTATTAAGGTATTTGGCAGGGACCTTAAGTTATGGTTTATGTTTTTATAAATCTCGTAACTTAGATATTACTGCATATACCGACGCTGATTGGGCTAACAATGTAATAGACAGGAAGTCTTATACAGGATTCGTTATAAAGCTTGGTGGCAATACCATTAACTGGGAAGCACGTAAGCAGAGATGTGTAGCTTTATCAAGTACAGAAGCCGAATACCTGGCTATTAGCGACGTCTGTAAGGACTTATGTTTTGTAAAAACTTTCTTAAAAGAAGTGTTAGATAAATCACCTGATATTATTCTTTATAATGACAATCAAAGCGCTCAAAAATTGTTACAATGTAGAGAATATAGTCATAAACGCTCAAAGCATATTGATTTAAGATACCATTACATTAAAGATTTAATTCAAAAAGGTTTTGCTAAGGTAGAGTACCTAAACACAAAAGAAATGCCTGCTGATGTACTTACTAAGCCATTAGGTTCTGTAAAACATAAATATTTCATGAATGAAATTAATGTAAAGAATGTAGAGTGTTAAATTATTTAAAATTTTATAATTTAATAATTTTTATTTGCATGTTTTATGGAATGTGTTTGAATATTGTGTGACTCTACATATTTGTTTCTTTGAATGTCTTGCCTGAATGTTTTAATTAAGTAAAGTAATGAATAAGGAAGTGTTAATATATTATTCATGACTTTTGGCTGTATAATAGTTTTTACCTTTGCCTGTGACGTACAATCTAAAATATGTTAATCTGTGCAAATTTTGTATCTGTCACTTCCTTCCTTGACCGCAATATTTTTCTAATGTAATTTTATAATTTAACTTTTTATTATCTCAATTTGAATATGTGATCGCTTCATTTCTGCCGTTTATTTTGAGAATAAACGTCGTTGGAAATGCCGTAATGGTTTGATTTCATCTGCTGCCCTGTTCCTCGTACACTTCACTGCGCACACCACATCGAGGCGCTCTAAGATTATAATGTTTTAAACTAGCGAACTGTATAATTATTATTGCGTGAAACCATGTTAAAAGTATACTATTTTAAATGAATCCTAGGTTATTTTATTATTTATAACCTACACTGATATGATATGGTAATGTTTAAAAGTGTCTGTTACGGGACTTACGGGTGATGAATTGTATGTTATCTTGTCATACAAAGTGAACCATGTAATGCTTATTGATAAAAATAACTGATTGGAGTGCTTTTAAAGGAAAAGATAAGATAAAGCTAAGAAAAATATTATATTTATATCGACCTCGTTCTGACATAACATTGTTTACCTACATGATAGTTGTGGGTGCGTTTACGAAGATAGCTAAGCTACAAAATAAGTTTTTCGATATCGTGTTCCCATCTCAATATTTTTAATGGTAAAGTATAGTGTTCTAGCAAAAATGTAGAGCTAAGAAGTTTGTTAAGAATAAAGAGTAAAACAGCCTACTGCAAAAACTTGGACTACTTCTTGGACTTCTATTTGGGAAATACCTATTGTTCTAGGCACCAAACACAAAGCGAGTATGCGTGATCGGCGCAGGAATAGCGGGTCTCACTGCCACCAAGTACCTGAAAGAGGAAGACCTCAACTTCACAGTGCTGGAAGCATCAAAGTATATCGGGGGCACCTGGCGGTATGACCCTCGAGTGGGAGTGGACGAGCTCAATCAGCCTATACACACCAGCATGTATAAGCACTTGAGGTAAGGCTTCAAATACCTGATGTATCAGGGCATCAATCCAGCATCATTAGCGGAAAGACCTGGAGCTGGTGCTGGAAGCGTAAAAGTACATCGGGAGCATCTGACAGAGCAACCCCTGGATCAGAGTGGATGAGCTTAGCTAGCCTCTATCTGATATACTAAGGCATCAACCCAGAAGATGTGTAGGATTCAAGGAAAGACTTTTTTTGGACTGCGTTGATGACCTGTTGTGGCAGTGGCGGTACCAGACAAGAGTCTGTTTATGACCTTTTGTTACACTATAATCACGTCATCGCCCTGTGCCTCTAGAGATTTGTGAAAAGAATGGTTAAGTTTCATTAAACGTAGGCTTAAAAACCAAGCGACAGCGACAACGACGCACGTCGTTGACAGCACGCTGAGAAGATTAGAGTTTGTATGGGATGCGGTCGGGTTTTTCTACAAGACCGCAGCGACAACGACACCGTCAAAATTTGACGGCGTCGTTGTCGCGACGCTTGGAAAATAAGGGTACCAGATACTGTTTTTGATTTAGTATCATTTCTGATTATCTTTTTGTTGCCAATATTTCGTCCTTCGAGCCGGATCGACTATGCATGTGCTTCACTGGTATGTTTCTTTTATTTTCAGAACGAACTTACCAAAGCCAACAATGGAGTTAGGAGATTTCCCTTTGCCAAAAGATTATCCATCATTCCCGACAAGACAGAACTACTACGATTACCTGTTAGCCTACGCCAAACATCACGACTTGGAGAAACACATACAGGTATGAAGATAAGGATGGATAAAACCTACTATCTAGGTACTTACTAGATGAATTTTTTACTATATAGTAACCGATAGTTCCGTTTGACGAAGAGTAGATTAAGACAATAAGTCCTGAAGTACATTTTCTTTATCTGCCTCTCTGCAATAATTTTACGGTATTTATTATTCCAGTTCCTTCATTTAGTCACCTCAGTGAGACGAGTAAATGACATATGGAAGGTGAAACACACATACATTCCCACAGGAGAAGAGTTTGAGCAAGAATTTGACTACGTCCTCATTGGCTCAGGACACCACAGCAGACCTAACATGCCCGATATACCGGGTGAAAACATATTCGAAGGTAAACGTAATCGACGAACCAGCTCAAACAACATCATATACTTAATTACATTGTTCAAACAACATCACATAATTACATTGCTTCTGCCTGTAACATTCCACTGCTGGATGTAGGCCTCCCCAAGCGAACACCCGTTTTCGCCATCCAGGCTGTAAAAGTTGCTCGCTTTAAGTCATCGGTCGACCTGGTTGGTACCAAACTGCCACTTCAGCTTGCTTAGCTTCCAGATTATTTACGTTACTCTGGTCTATTTGGTCCTCAGACAATTTGTCTGAAATAGTCTGAATGCAGTTTTTTTTTAAATATTTTTCTTAATGCAAAATGTTATCATTTTATTAACAAAAGCCCTACAATACAACATCTCAAACAAAAATGATTTGCAAAATAAGCATTGGCACAAACACAAATTGATTAAAGAATTTTGAAGCAGAATTGGTCAATGCCTGGTTTGCCACTGGTAAATACCTCCGATCCGTTAAATGAGTTTCCCCCTTGTTAAATGATTCTAAACTATACAGAAATATCATATCACGATAGGCATACCTATCTATTGTCTACTAGTGTTATGATAAAGTAATTATATCGTATGCATTTTTGACTTACAGGAACCATAATCCACAGCCACGACTACAGAGTGCCGGACCATTTCAAAGACCGCCGGGTTCTAATCGTTGGAGCTGGACCCTCAGGCTGGGACATCAGCCTGGACGTGGCCACGGTCAGCAGAACACTGGTCCACAGCACACACACCTTTGTATGTTATTCTTATATTATGATATGATATCTCATTTAGTGTGGGTCTTGTGGCACACCTACCTTCATATTCATAGTACCTACATACAGACTATTTGATTGATTCGTCTAAATCTAGTACTTCAACAGACAGAACAGTCCACTGCTGGACATAGGCCCCTAATTTGAATCTGAATTTATTAAATAGAATAAAAGATACAATTTCGTAAAAAATATTGACATACTATATCAGAAGTGGGATATTTCTCAACGGACATCAGAAGTGGGATACCTCGAATTTATAATCAAACACTTTTGTTATAGGTCAAGTTCAATACTCCGTTCCCCGAAAATTACATCAAAAAGCCAGATGTCAAGGAGTTCAACGAGACCGGAGTTATATTCGTAGATGGCACATACGAAGATATAGACGACGTCATCTTTTGTACAGGTTTGTGTGCAGTCTTTGTTTATTTACGATCTATTGTTTAGGTATGAGAGTGACAAGCGTAGTCTTTGTTAAGGTTAAGGTTAAGGCTAGGCAATCAAGTGGGATATTTAACAATAGTTTTCAATTCCGGCTGTCCCTTTTAGATTAATTTATTAAAAACATTAACATCTTAATAACAATGAAAACTTATTACAGCGATTTTGTTACTTTTAAGAGTCTTGAATTGCTATCACAGTTCAAATAGATGAAAGATATAATTATCTTAAATGGATGGACACAATCCTGAAATTTCATAAGTATTGTAGTATCTATTAGATCTTCCTTGAAAGTATTATTGAAATTTGTCTGTACATCTTCCAAATACAAATGAATGAATGAATGGAAATAATAAAATAAATAAGATAATTAAAATTGCTTACCTTTCTGTATCTCCAGGTTTCCAATATTACTACCCATTCCTAGACGAGACCTCCGGTCTGACGATCGACAAACGCAGTGTGGTGCCTTTATACAAGTATATGGTGAACATCAACCAGCCTAGCATGATCTTCATGGGGCTGGTCGTCAGGGCGTGCTTGGTGGTCGCTATAGAGGCGCAGGTAGGTCGACTTATACTGGGCGAGACTTTACTTGGTCGTTTGACAAGTCCATGGTGAACATCCACCAGCCCAGCATGATCTTCATGGGGCTGGTCGTCAGGGCGTGCTTGGTGGTCGCTATAGAGGCGCAGGTAGGTCGACTTATACTAGACGAGATTTTTCTTGGTCGTTGCTTCAGAAGCATCTAGATATGGTTTTAAGATAATTTGGAATTATACTTAGGTATATCGTTTTTTTTATCAATGTTTTAATTAAAACAATAACACAAATCATCTGTGATGAAACAGATGCCGATATTTTGGAAGAACTTTGGTTTTGTTTAAATACGACGTCAAAGTCATCAAACTGTCATATTCATACAAAATTAAATTCAAAATAGTTCAAGATAGTTCAGACGCGGAATTTTGAATTGTTTGATTGAATATGACATCAATATGTTGCTGTGTGGTGCCGGCAGAGTAGATAGCGCCACCCCCTTTCTTACCGTGGGGGTCGTAAGAGGTGACCGAGGGATAAACCCGACCCAAATAGCCAAGGTCAACCATATGGTGGCGATTAATCCACCACAAAATCATTCCCAAGGAGAGTTGACGTCTGGTAGGCGGCCGGTCGTAAAAATAAGCCAAATCCTTTTGCAACACGATTTTGCGTTCAACAAAACGTGTTGCGCTGACCCCAAGTAATTGGGATAAGGGCAGAAAGATGATGATTGAATATGACATCAAATATTTACACGAAAGTTGCACCTTGTGATGCTGTCATAAATCAGAGAAATTGTATCAATGTATAAGGTACCTTCTTATCTTACTTATTTAATTTAACTTACTTCACATGTTTATGTTTTTCAGACACGATACGCCACGGCACTGGTCAAAGGCAACTTCACTTTACCGTCGCAAGAGAAGATGATGGAGGAATGGCAGAAGAGAGCTGATGAGATCCAAGCGAAGGGTAGACCGATGTCTGATATACACCTACTTGCTAACGACGAGGTGAGGACATTACTTGTATGTAACATAAAAGCTATAATAAAAGTAAACTTGATACTTCAATGACAAAAGAAAGTAATGAAACAATGGCAGAAGCGAGCTGATGAGATCCAAGCGAAGGGTAGACCGCTATCGGACATACACCTACTTGCTAACGACGAGGTGAGGATAATTATTACTTGTCATGAGGCTCTGATGAAAGAAAACTTGACGATTCCACCGCAAGAAAAGTTCATGGAAAAATGGCAGAAGCGAGCTGACGAGATCCAAGCTAAGGGTAGACCACTGTCTGATATACACCTTCTTGCTAACGACGAGGTGAGAATTATTATTGCTAGTATAACATGAGGCTCTGATCAAGGGAAACCTCCCGCCTCTATTGCAAGTAATGGTGGAGGAATAGCAGAAGCAAGCTGATGAGATCCAAGCGAAGGTAGAACACTTTCGGATATAGGTACACCTTCTTGCTAATAAGGAAGTGAGGGTTTTAATCACAACAGACTCCTGGGGGCCAAAGGCATGATCCAATATGTTCAAATACTCTTTACACAATGGACACACTTTATGACTTTATAAAAATAACAGCAATTTTTTTGTTTATATGACGTAGGACTCCTACAATGTCACCTTGCCAATTTGTGGGCCCAGGCTGTTATTTAATGCCAAAACATATTGATATCTTTTTCTCGTTTATAGTCATTCATTATTCCTTCGGATGGCCCACAAAATCAGACGTCTCTTCAACATCTTATTTATAAGTCTGCATTCTATTCCCTACATTCTCTCGTTCCAGGACAAATACTACGAGTCCCTGACCGAGGAGTCAGGTATCTACCGCGTGCCACCAGTCTTCTTCAAGATCCGCGCGGTGGACACCCAGGCGAAGCTGGACAACCTGTACACCTACAGGAACTACGAGTACACCGTGTTGGATGACGAGACCTTCACAAGGCACATGGGCTCTAGGTGCACCAATTATATCAACAGTACATGCGCGCCGTGATGGAATAAAAGTTGTTGTCTCAAAGTTTTTGTGTACTTAATAACTCAATCTCGCAATATTTCAGTTATAGGCAGTCAGAATAGGAGTCTTTGGACATTAGCGTATGATAAGGTTGCTAAGGTACTAACTTAGTTCTGCCTTAGTTGCATACATACACAATCATGCCTTTATCTCTTGCGGGGTAAAATACGGGCACCATCTCCACGTCTGACATACGTCAGTTGCAGTGAGATACTTAAATAAAGTAGTAATTTTAAATAAAAATACGTTGTGTAAGTACAAATATTTATATTGTAGTCTTACGTGGTCTTACCTACGTTTTTAATCAATTAATGTGTTGCACAACCAACTTTGTATCATGTAGGTACCTAATTAAATAAGTACTTATTTACATAACCATAGAGTCTCATTATCCAATCAATCAATATAATTTAATGCTACTTGCTTTATGTACACATGATAATTACAATACTAAAAGGCAAGGTAACTCTGGTGTAGTTACATAAGAACATTAGAACGCCTTATTTACCTACCTACTTTAAATCTTCAATATGAATGTAGGTAGATTTTAGAGTAAGAAAGGTAGGGTCTTTTTAGGCCCTGTTCGCACAGCTACATTTTTCGCGTGTTTTTTTTCTCACTTTTTGTTACACATTGAACCATTTTACTCATAAATCAAATCATGTCATGGAAATTCATTAGATTCATTGCTAAACTAGCTACATCATCATTTATTCTCTTCCCCTCTAATTACTTACACTACAGTGTCCTCGTAAGATTAAAATATCTTAATCAATTATTCATTCTTGTACCCGCTATTTTGAAACAACATCACGTCACTGATCTTCAATGTCCGTCTTCCTTAGATTATAAGTATCTCTCATACATAATGAATGAGCGTCATCGATCGCCGGAAGTCAAAATCTCTGTAGTTGAGCAAATCCTCCAAGGCAGTCTTCCGCAGTTACACCACTGCTAAAAATGCATCTCGGGCATGGACATTGGACAGGTCCTCCAGCTGGTACTTACTAGCTTGAAGTCCCGGATGTACCTAATTTAAATGATGGCATTTTGTTCTAAGATCTTACTCAATCGCTCATACTCTTATCCACTAATCTTTTACACCTACAAATCTTCAATGTCCTCTATAGAGCAAGAAAGTGTCTTTCGCAGTTTGCACCACCGCACATAATGCATATGACTGACCAGTCTCGGTAGTTTGGACATGGGCAAGTCCTCCAGATGTAATTTAAATGATGTCACTTTATTCTAAGATCTTACTCAATCGCTCATACTCTTATCCACTAATCGTTTGTACACCTACAAATCTTCAATGTCCTCTATAGAGCACGGCAGCGTCTTCCTTAGTTTATACCATCTCTCGTAATGCGTGTGGTCAAAGTCAAAGTCTTTGTAGTTGAGCAGGTCCTCTAACCGGTTAAATGATGTCAATATTCTAAAGTCGTACACAGTCACTCATTCTCTTATCCACTAATCTTTTAGGCCTACAAATCTTCAATGTCCTCTATAGAGCACGGCAGCGTCTTCCTTAGATTATACCATCTCTCATAATGCGTGTCATCGATTACTCGGAAGTCGAAATCTCTGTAATTGAGCAAGTCTTCTAAACGATACTTGGCATTGAAGTCTCGGATGTCGGTGAGGACTGGTGGGGCGCGCGTCACGCCTGCCTCCGCCGTCAGGTTTGCGAAGTAGTGGTCCTGGGAAAGGAATTGAACTATACCTTAGGAAATTGGTGATAGATAAAATAGTAAACTTAGAATTGGGCAAAACATGAAAATTCCTCTTAGAACTGCAGGGGTGGTCACTTGGGGCACAAATTAGAGAAACGGCGCGTGGGGCGCTTATACAGATGGCTCACTCAGTACTAGCGACGATTTTGACGCTTACTGGCTTTATTTGGAAATAACTGAAATCTCAGGGGAAGTCAAGGTAAAGTATGTAGATGGTTGGCATGAACGTCATATTTCTTGGATTAAAAAATTTCTTAGAATCATATGATGTTCTTGTATCAATCAGATTTTGCTGTTTTGATATTCTTATACTTTGAGATTTTTGACAGTAGCAGCCCTGGCTATGTAACATAACGAGAGACAATCGCAAGAATAGAGTCGAGTAAAATTTCTGTAAACTGTCTATTTTGTGCTAGAGGGGTCGCAGGGCTCATCCTCCTCCTCATCCCTCTCCGAAACTGAGGGCTGGGAGCGCCCCTGACTCTACAAGTATAAAATGAACAAACCATCTCGGGTCCGATAGAGTTGACATCGGTCATGATCATGCCCTTCCCATACAGCGAGTGCACGTGATCCAGCCACATCTTCAACATGGCGTCCTGGGGTGGCAGCTCAAACTTCTTTGCTACCAGCGCCGCTGCGTACTGACCCTGGAATTGAGGTAGAAACTTTTCAAGAACTGGATTTTTTATCCTTACAAAAGAAAAATGAAAGAGATGAACTAAAATAAAGTACCTAATTCATAATATAATAAATAGTAAGTAGTAAATCGGAAATAAGCGGATTTGTTTTCTGACCAACAGAAAAATATACTGTGGTATATGTCTCTCATCATATTATTCTTCATCATCATCATTCGTTAAATCTTCTGCAGGACATGAGCCTTCCCCGATCTCCCCCATATTTGAAATATCTCCTCCCGACTGGTAGTTTCTTTCAAATTTCTTGTTCCTACCTATGCTTTCTCTAGTTACCTGAGCATCCATAACTCTATTGATGACCCTCTTCGAAATACCGATGAACATCATGGTGGGATGGATTATGTTGACGACCTGCTGGTACAAAGGCAGGATGAATTTGCTTGAAGCTGTGATGCCACAGCTTTTATCCAGGAATTTGTGCTCGAAGTCGTACCCTGAAATTATAAAGAACTTATGGTTACCTTTTGTTGTAACTGAACTAACCGGTTGGACTGGTAATTTACACAAATTACCGAACAAAAAACGAAAATACTTATGTGAATGTGAAGGATTCCCAAGCAATTAAAAACATGCCTTGGATTTTTTGAGTGTATCATTGGAGAGTATTTCTCCGGACCATGCAAATTCACGTGATTTCTCTGGCGAATTTGAATTTTGAGTTAATTGAAATAATACCAATGGATATTGAAAATATATCTCAAAAGATAAAAAATGATACCTTTGGCCCTCGTTTCTCACTTATAGTTCCAGAGAAAAACAAGTTTAAAAAAATCACGCCAGAGAAATCAATCAAATAGGACAGAGAAATCAAACTCATAACTTTAATTTCGTTATTTGTATCATTTACTATTGTCAGTCAATAATTATCGTGGCTGTTATCTGCTTGCAGGCTTGCCACAGACCTAGCCACCGGGCAGGTTACCGTGGCTGTTGTCTGCTCGCAGGCTCACCACAGACCTAGCCACTGGGCAGGCTAGCGTGGCTGTTACTTGCTTGAAGCGCTGCGAGGAGAAGCGGCTACAGACCTAGCCACCTAGCAGGCTAGCGTAGTGTTGTCTGCTCGCAGCGCTGTGAGCAGAAGCGGCCACAGACCTAGCCACCGGGCAGGCTAGGGTGGATGTTGTCTGCTCGCAGCGCTGTGAGCAGAAGCGGCAACAGACCTAGCCACCGGGCAGGCTCGCGTGGCTGTTGTCTGCTCGCAGCGTTGTGAGCAGAAGCGGCAACAGACCTAGCCACCGAGCAGGCTAGCGTGGCTGTTGTCTGCTCGCAGCGCTGCGAGTAGAAGCGGCCACAGACCTAGCTACCTAGCAGGCTAGCGTGGCTGTTGTCTGCTCGCAGCGCTGTGAGCAGAAGCGGCCACAGACCTAGCCACCGGGCAGGCTAGCGTGGCTGTTGTCTGCTCGCAGCGCTGTGAGCAGAAGCGGCCACAGACCTAGCCACCGGGCAGGCTAGCGTGGCTGTTGTCTGCTCGTAGGCTCGACACAGACCTAGCCACTGGGCAGGATAGCGTGGCTGTTGTCTGCTCGCAGTGCTATGAGCAGAAGCGGCCACAGACCTAGCCAACGGGCAAGTTAGCGTGACTGTTGTCTGTTTGCAGGCTCGCCACAGACCAAGCCACCGGGCAGGCTAGCGTGGCTGTTGTCTGCTCGTAGGCTCGACACAGACCTAGCCACTGGGCAGGATAGCGTGGCTGTTGTCTGCTCGCAGTGCTATGAGCAGAAGCGGCCACAGACCTAGCCAACGGGCAAGTTAGCGTGACTGTTGTCTGTTTGCAAGCTCGCTACAGACCTAGCCACCGGGCAGGCTAGCGTTGCTGTTGTCTTCTAGCAGTACTATGAGCAGAAGCGGCCACAGACCTAGCCACCGAGCAAGCTAGCGTGGTTGTTGTCTGCTCGCAGGCTCGCCAAAGACCTAGCCCCCAGGCAAGGAAGCGTGGCTGTTGTCTGCTCGCAGCGCTGCGAGCAAAAGTGGCCACAGACCTAGCCACCGGGCTGGCTAGCGTGGCTGTTGTCTGCTTGCAGCGCTTCAATTAGAAGCGGCTACAGACTTAGCCACCTAGCAGGCTAGCGTGGCTGTTGTCTGCTCGCAGCGCTGTGAGCAGAAGCGGCAACAGACCTAGCTACCGGGCAGGCTAGCGTGACTGTTGTCTGCTCGCAGCACTGCGAGTAGAAGCGGCCACAGACCTAGCCACCGGGCAGGCTAGCGTGGCTGTTGTCTGCTCGCAGCGCTGTGAGCAGAAGCGGCAACAGACCTAGCTACCGGGCAGGCTAGCGTGGCTGTTGTCTGCTTGCAGCGCTGCGATTAGAAGCGGCTACAGACCTAGCCACCTAGCAGCCTAGCGTGGCTGTTGTGTGCTCGCAGCGCTGTGAACAGAAGCGGCCACAAACCTAGCCACCGGGCAGGCTAGCGTGGCTGTTGTCTGCTCGCAGCACTGCGAGCAGAAGCGGCAACAGACCTAGCCACCGAGCAAGCTAGCGTGGCTGTTGTCTGTTCGTAGGCTCGCCACAGACCTAGCCACCGGGCAGGCTAGCGTTGCTGTTGTCTGCTAGCAACGCTGTGAGCAGCAGCGGCCACAGACCTAGCCACCGATCAGGCTAGCGTGGCTGTTGTCTGCTCGCAGCGCTGTGAGCAGAAGCGGCAGCAGACCGAGCCACCGTGCAGGCTAGCGTAGCTGCTGTCAGCTCGCACGCAGCGCTGCGTGTAGAAGAGGCCACAGACCGAGCCACCGGGCAGGCTAGCGTGGCTGTTGTCTGCGCTCGCAGCACTGCGAGTAGAAGCGCCCACAGACCTAGCGTGGCTGTTGTCTGTTCGTAGGCTCGCCACAGACCTAGCCACCGGGCAGGCTAGCGTTGCTGTTGTCTGCTAGCAGCGCTGTGAGCAGCAGCGGCCACAGACCTAGCCACCGATCAGGCTAGCGTGGCTGTTGTCTGCTCGCAGCGCTGTGAGCAGAAGCGGCCATAGACCTAGCCACCGATCAGGCTAGCGTGGCTGTTGTCTGCTCGCAGCGCTGTGAGCAGAAGCGGCAACAGTCCTAGCCACCGTGCAGGCTAGCGTGGCTGCTATCTGCTCGCAGCGCTGCGTGTAGAAGAGGCCACAAACCTAGCCACCGGGCAGGCTAGCGTGGCTGTTGTCTGCTCGCAGCACTGCGAGCAGAAACGGCAACAGACCTAGCCACCGGGCAGGCTCGCGTGGCTGTTGTCTGCTCGCAGCACTGCGAGTAGAAGCGCCCACAGACCTAGCCACCGAGCAAGCTAGCGTGGCTGTTGTCTGTTCGTAGGCTCGCCACAGACCTAGCCACCGGGCAGGCTAGCGTTGCTGTTGTCTGCTAGCAGCACTGTGAGCAGAAGCGGCCACAGACCTAGCCACCGATCAGGCTAGCGTGGCTGTTGTCTGCTCGCAGCGCTGTGAGCAGAAGCGGCCACAGACCTAGCCACCGATCAGGCTAGCGTGGCTGTTGTCTGCTCGCAGCGCTGTGAGCAGAAGCGGCAACAGTCCTAGCCACCGTGCAGGCTAGCGTGGCTGCTGTCTGCTCGCAGCGCTGCGTGTAGAAGAGGCCACAGATCTAGCAACCTAGCAGGATAGCGTGGCTGTTGTCTGCTCGCAGGCTCGTAACAGACCTGATTGATATTTCGGGCAATTTTTTGTTTTCTCTGGCATATTCGCCAGAGAAATCAATGCCAGAGAAAGCAAAAAGTAGTGATTATTTAGAATAACCCTTAAACCGTAAAAGCGAATATAATCGTAATTACACAACCAGCTCACCACCCAAAAAGCTACGTTTCCCTAACAAAATCACAACATTATGACCGATCAATTAATTATTAACTTTACCAGAGAAGTCAAATGTATAGGTGTACCAAAGCCAGAAAAACACTTGATTACCTCGATGAATCCAAAATGTAACAGCGAGTCACGAGTGCACACACCTCCGCTGCTGCGGCGTTACTGACTCTTTTGAGCGGCCGGGATGCCGACAGCATACCTACAAAGACTAGTGATGTGTGCGATGTTTTTTACGCGCCAGAGAATCCCAGGATTTTACGCGGACAGAGACATTTTATTCTGTAACTCGCTAAACTGTTATAAGTATGATTAAATATTAATTATGGTTAAACTAGAACATATAAAAGGTCTGTGAACATCGTCACAAATTCTTATCATAAATAGTTATCGAAATATAAACCCATTAATGTAGCAAGTCAGCTTTCGGACACGCCAGAGAGCGTCAATTTGGGGGGCACATATATTTTTTTATAAAAAAAGCGTAATATCCCAATAATTTTTTATTGCTTCTCCAAACGCAGTAATAGCCGTACTAACCATATAAAAAATACTGTTCCTCTATAATAGCAAGATGTGCAAATTTTAGGCCAAGACAGTGATTTCTCTGGTGCTGAAGAAAGACCCTGGAATACTCGAAAAATGTGCATAGGTGTCTAAAGAACCAAGGTCGAACGCGGACTAACAACAATACCTAATTTAATCTAAAAACTGCCTCACAAAAACTGCTACAAGAAATAGTGAAAACCCTAAATTACCTGTACAAAGTATGACATCATCAACTTCTTCGAAACTGTTGTCCTTGAAGGTGACTCCATTGGGTTCATACTTGAGGATATCTGGTTTCTTCACGTAGGTGGGCCCGTAGTAGGGCTGGTTGTACTTCAGATGGTGGCTGTGCACCAGCTTTGATGTGACATTGGCGAGATGAGTAGCCAGGTCCAACCCTGAGGCACCAGCTCCAACCAAGAGAACCTTTCGGTTTCTGTACGTTTCTGGGTCTTTGTAGTCGTGGCTGTGGATGACGGTTCCTGGAATTGATTTAAATAACATAATGTAACTAATTATAACTGACATACAACTTGGTGATTATTTTTAAATAGTAGGTATGCAGCACCTAATTTTCACGCTCCTTTAAACGAAGAGAGAAAGTTTTGTATGTTGAAACGTTTTCGTTTGACTATATTTTAAACGGTTTTACTTTTAGACTTTAGGTCTACTATTAGATAGAGTAGTGTTACTTTTGCTACATATCTTTAAACCTATGGAGACCGTCTACGATGGTAGGTATATCGTATTGCAGTAGAAACCAGTATACATGAGGTTTGATACAAGGGTCCTGTATTAATTCAAATTCGTCCTGTCCGATGAACCTGGGCACATTGACCACGTGGCCAAGTGGCTCCGTATAGTTGGCCCTTGTGTCCGTGCAGTAGTGTATCACGTTCCAGTAGCAACCTAAGGAACTTGCCTGTAAATTCATCCTGTCCTATGAACCTGGACACATTGGGCTTGTGGTACTCTCCGCTGGCGATGACCACGGGACCAAGTGGCTCCGTATACTTGGCCCTTGTGTCCGTTCAGTAGTGTATCATGTTCCTGTAGCAACCTTGAGAACTTGCCTTTAAATTCGTCCTGTCCGATGAACCTGGGCACGTTGGGCTTGCGGTACTCTCCACTGGCGATGAGCACGTGACTACATGGCTCCGTGTGATTGGTCTAGGTGTCTATGCAGTGTCGTATCATGTTCCAGTAGGGACCTAAGGAACTTGCCTTTAAATTCGTCCTGTCCGATGAACCTGGGCACGTTGGGCTTGCGGTACTCTCCGCTGGCGATGAGCACGTGGCTACATGGTTCCGTGTGGTTGGTCCTGGTATCCGTCCGATGGTATGTCACATTCCAATGGGTGCCGGTCCACTTGATCAGCGTCACTAGGCTCCTGAACTGTAAAAAGAAAAAGTAGCAAGTCAATGTCTTTTTATTTTATATAACTACCTAGATCAAATCACTAGGGAAAAGGAAACGGAGATTAACGAGAAGATCAACAAGAAGCAAAGAGTAGTACCTAACTATGACCTGGTTTGATGAAGATAGAACCTTGTCACTTTAATCATTACAATTCATGATGTGATGATTAAGAGAATACGACAAATGAAGCCAAAAGAAAACAGGCTTCAAAACAAAGCACTGTCCTTTTTTCGTAAAAAGGCAATAAATTGTGTAGGTACTACCTATAGCTAAGCTACCTATCTGGCAGTGTTGGGCAAATTGTAATTAACAACTAATTACAAAATTACAATTACTGTATGTAATTGCAATTACCAATGACGAATTAATAATTTTAAAAAGTAATTTCAATTACCAATTACTTTGATGTAATTGTAATTAGAATTACTAAATTACTCAATTACATATGAACAAGGGCCATATAAATAATAGCTATAAGGATTTTTAACTATCTGTTTATTTCTAAACAGGGTTCGAAGATATATAATATATCACTTGATATATATCATTGATATTTATCGGATATATATCACGATATTTACTCCCTAATAAATATCAAGTGATATATATCATTGATAAATATCGCGTGATTTTATGATATTTATTTTTTGGATATATATCACCATTATTCTTTGAAGATTTGTGAAATTTTATGGTCAAATAGACTAAAACATAACTCGCCAAGTATTTGCCCGCCATTAATGAATATCTTTAGTCAATTATAAAAACCCCACTTTTCTTATTCACTAAAAAGAAACAAAATAAGTAGATATGATATGAATGTCTCTGTACCTATTATTTTCTTACTTAAGGTAAAATTTATAAGTATTAAGTTAGGTATCTATATTTCGTTCTTTGGTATTTATTTAGACAGACTCTTAAGTTTTAAGTTATTGGGAATGCGAGATGGATGGTTTATTAGGTAGAGCATTTGCTGCGTGCGAGCTCAAATACGATGGTCGAATTATAAAATGTAGGTTTGCACGTATCCACTATTGTAAACCCGTTTTATGTGTTCGCTGTACTTCTGACCAAAAAATAACGGAATTTTTATATACTTTCATTTAAAAATAATCTATGATGAAAAAAAAGTGTTCAAAATTAATTTTCTAACAAAAAATATCGTGTTTGACAATGAAATCAATACATCATTTTGAAAGATTTTATACTGATTGATAAATATCCGATAAATATAAAAAAATGGATATATATCTGATCTATTGGATATATATCGGATATGTTGATATTTATTATAAATATCGAATATTTTCGAACCCTGTTTCTAAATAATGACCCATACAAAACAATATGATGAAATAAAAAGGTGTTTTTATCATCTCTATTTAAAAACAAAAACAGTAATGTATCAAGGATAGGTTGATGTGCTGCTGATAGTACATGAATCAATACTTAGAATTGCTTGGCCTTTTGCACTCCTTGAACCTTTCGTTTTTTTAGTGTAAGTATATCGGGTTGTTAGGGGTCCTCGCGTTGTAAGAGTTCATCAGGTTGTACGGGTTCATCGGGTCGTAAGAGTTCATCGGGTTGTTAAAGTTTATCGGGTCGTAAGGTTTCATTGTTCTGGTCGAAAGGGTTCTTATGGTCGTAATGGTTCTTCGGGTCGTCACGGTTCGTCGGGTCGTAAGAGTTCATCGGGTAGTAAGAGTTCATCGGGTCGTAACGGTTCTTCGTGTCGTGTTTTTCTGGTCGTAAGGGTTCTTCGTGAACTCTTAGGACCCGTTGAACACTTACGACCCGTTGAATCCTTACGACCCGATGAACCCTTACGACCCGAAGAATCCTTGCGACCAGCTGAACCCGTTGAACCATAACAAACCTAACAACCCTTACGACCCGATGGCTGACCTCTAAAGACCCATTGACAAGCAATTCGAAGGGCCGAGCCGGCCGAGTCATTATGTAGTTATACCTACCTTATACCTACAAATTAGTTTAAGTTTTGACTCAAAAATTAGCGATTGAATACTTAGTAATCACCACAAAAACTAGATTTTCAATCATCACTAATTTAGTGACAAAATTATAAGTTTTAATCGTCAAAATTTGTGATTATGCCAATACTGCAATGTATCATACTACAAAATGTAATTGAGTAATTGAATTACGAATTATAATTACTTAATTACATAATTGGAAAAGTAATTGCAATTACATGTAATTTCAATTACATGTAATTGAATTAAAAGTAGTTCAATTATTAATTAAATTACAAAAGTAATTAATTACGCCCAACACTGCTATCTGGTCTGTTAGTCAATTAAGTATGGGTCATTTGAATTGAATCAGAAGCTATGACGTAGTTTTATGTGAAGATTAATTAGCGGGAACTTCAAACAAGTTTCTTGGTTCAATTTCAAGAAAAATATATTAATTTTTACAGACTTGTCTGCAGTAACACGGAAAAAACAATCAATTATTTATGTGTCGAATATTTTAATCATTTACTTAATTGCTACAAACATTACTGTTTTCTACGATTCTGTTAATTGATCATCATCAATTAAAATGATATACCTAGTATACCTACTTAGTTCCGAAGGGATAATTAGCTATACGAGATAAAATCATACCTTTGTGAATATCTTGTATCACGATTATATAAAGGTTTTATTGACAGGTTTCCTTGTAGGTCACGAAGAACATTTATTTTATTCACATCATTATGTGCTAACACATATTGCAAATTTACATTTAGTTGAATGCCCTTTTATTGCTAATGGATTACACAGCACAAATTATTGTAACTCACTTAAGTTTATTGTTGATTGAACAATTTATAAGTATTATATACAGTGTCTACTGGGAACCTATTATGTAAGAATAGGAAAACTGAAATCGTGAGATAGATAACTACCCAAAGGAGAAACGCGAAAGCTTAGTCCAGGTTCCTGAGTCTTTAGCGTTCAGCCTACATGCGTATCGTACATAAAATTATTCACCAAGCTGGGCTTTGCGCGAAAATTTATACTTAAACTCTGTTCTATTTATTGGTAAAGTACCTGTATATGCTTGTCAATGCCGAACTCCTTCGTGAAGGCCTTCAGGTACCGATGGAAGCAGGTCGAGGTGGGGTACGAAGGCGTGTCCTCAGGGAACGGAAAGCCGGCATACTCCATCGTGTGCCGCGGCGTGTTTGTTCTGAAAATATACACAAGAGTTTATATCTGAGTATATTGTAGGGATATAAGATGTTCTTAAAAGTCGATAAATAAAATGTAGAGCTAAGTAAAACTCGCGCAGATGAAGAGTGACCCCGAATTGGCAAATTCATTGTTAACATCCTGCTCGTATATGATAGGTACCTACATATTGCCAATTCGGGATCCATTCTTTATCTTCGTAAGTTATACCAGATGGTTATGTATGATATGATCACATAAGAAGTGATGTTGGTCCATCCATAGGTATCTAGGTACTGCAGTCATGATCATGACATGCATGACCCACCAACTGTTAGACCGAAACATGCTACATCATCATCTACCTGCCCTTATCCCAATTACTTGGGGTCGGCGCAACACGTTTTGTTGAACACAAAATCGTGTTGCAAAGGATTTGGCTTAATTTATGACCGGCCGCCTACCAGACGTCAACCCTCCTTGGGAATGCTTTTGCGGTGGATTAACCGCCACCATACGGTTGGCCCTGGCTGTTTGGGTCGGGTTTATCCCTCGGTCGCCTCTTACGACCCCCACGGGAAGAGAGGGGATGGTGCTATTCTACTCTGCCGGCACCACACGGCTATTGCTTTTTCAAATATTGTTGCTACAATGTAACAATATTTGAAAATGACATCAAAATGTCCGCGTGGGATGTCATATTCCACACTACCTGTCTAAAATTCCGTAAATGTGGTAAATGAACCGTTCAAAGCTTACGTCAAAGCACTTTCATCTTGTATCGCTGATACACAATGTAAATGTTACCAATAATTTAATGTAGGTCAAATTCATAAAATAACCAGCTTAAGCTGTACCTCCATTTCATAATGAACGGGTTATCTTAAAACTAAGTAGGTAAGCAATTATGTAACGTCAGTACACACGTAAGAAAGGCGCAAATGTGGTTTTCTCCGCGCATTTGAATATGTTTGATTGGTATTCTGGTAGTATTGGTGAAGATCATGTTTTACTAATGAGTATTACGAGGCCTGGCTTAATCGTTTCCGTCTTTCCAATAAGGGCCTTATATTGAGGCTTGCAGGGCACGAGACGCGGCCTTAAAGAGCTCGAATTGAGAGTTAAGTACTCAAGTTTCTGTTTTCTTGATGGTAGCCCCAAATAGGCTTTCTTTATCTCCTTAATAGGTAAAAACAGGTGTCCTATCCAATCCAAATACATGAATATAAACATGAAAGCATTTTAGTAGCAAATAGGTAATGCACAGAAGCATAACTAGTATAACAGACGGCAATCATAATCAAATCAAGGATCAAACCAAGTGACTTGGGTCATAAAACTCTACACAGTACAGTAAAATAACTAAATTACATTAAACCAGTCACGATGCTCCTCGTGCTTATGTTCACATCAACATCTGATAATAAACAATGAGGAAAATCACCAACTAGGTAAAAACCTTACAAAATTACATGCTAATTCGTAGCGCCCTAGTCGTACTCGTGCCGTGTGATGCCGGCATAACATCACCCCAATACGTCGGTTACTTTTTTTTTAAACTTGCAAAATTTTCCACCGCAGACTGGATTTGAACCAGCGACCTTCGCCATCTGTACCTACTGGTGACGCCTCTATCTGGAGTACAGCGGCTCACTCTATGCCCGTGAATTTTGTCCCCTAACGCGTGGTAGGGCTCCATCTACTGGGCTAGTTTTTGCAACTAATTCCCAGCGACCAATCCATTCTTTACATATTGGATGTAGCCAAAGCGATGAAAACCCGCAATAAATTGAATAATTACTCACCCAAATTTAAAACACATCTCGCGTTAGCTATAATTTCTTTGGAAAACTAGCAAAATTTTCCACCGCAGTCTGGATTTGAAACAGCGACCTTCGCCATCTGTACTGGCGACGCCTCTACCATCTGGGCTACAACGGCTCACTCCAAGCCCGCGAATTTTAAGTGTATATGAGGATAAAATACGGAGGGAATAGAACCAACCTTAGGTGTTTGTACATGCTAGTAATAAGCGGCAATCCATCCTCGTCCGTGCCCACATGAGGGTCTAACCTCCACGTGCCTCCTACATGCCTGGTATCCCCAAACACTTTGAAGTCTACCCTATGTAGTGGTCTAACTATATCAAGTAGGGAATTCAACAAACCTTAGGTTTTTGTACATGCTAGTAAAGAGCGGCAGACCGTCCTCATCCGTGCCCACATGAGGGTCGAACCTCCAGGTGCCTCCTTCATGCCTGGTAGCTTCAAACACCTTGAAGTCTACGCCACCAAGTGGTCTTACAATATCAAATAGGGAATACAACCAACCTTAGGTTTTTGTACATGCTAGTGAAAAGCGGTAGTCCATCTTCGTCCGTGCCAACATGAGGGTCGAACCTCCACGTGCCTCCTACATGCCTGGTAGCTTCAAACACCTTGAAGTCTACGCCGTACTCCTTGAGGTAGCGAGCTGCGCCCAGACCTGAGTAGCCGGCGCCTATCACGCACGCTGGGTAGTCCTGGAGATAAAAGAACAGTTAATAAGAAAAAAATCCTATCAGAAAGAAGAGAGATACTTTAGCATAGGAAACCCACCTGTGAATCAAAAAAATTGTTTGAACTATGAGAGGTTCATATTTATGTATTTTCAACAGATTCTGATTTAATTCCAAATATACATTCTTAGAAAATTTCTTATCGTTCTATTTAAACTAGAAAAAATATTTTATTTGAACCATACGGAGATTACAGAGTAGGTAGTTCTTTGCTCCAAATCATGTAATTTCACACTTCGTCCCGTAAAATATTCGATGTCATAAACTTATACGCAAACAGTTTGAAATACTCAGCACGTGTGCCATTTTCGAAAGATTTGGGGCATCACGGCAGTAGGTTCTTCTATAAGAATACGAAAACCAGACCACAGCAGTGGAATCTTTGGCAGTTGGTGACCTTACTTACCTAAGTTTTACATGTGTGAATGACCGACTTAATTACCTATCTATGCCATATTCTCAAAATAGGTAAATGTACCGAAATGTAACGAAAGTTTATTCTCCTTTTAATTTCGCGATACGATCCTGGTATTATATTGAGTAATAAAGGGTAATGATATCACGGTAAAAGAAAATATAATCATTTTAAATAAAAAACCTGTTGAGGGTGTCCCCTTATATGGGCAGGTTGAGATGCTGCTGATACCGATGTACATAATTAAATTTGTATGCAGCGTGTCAAGGCTCGTACAATTTTCGCTTTACATCATACGGGCAGGTGCATCAGTGCTAATAACTGATTACAATGCTCTGCCTGTATCGCTTGTTTTAAACGCGCATAATTCAGCATAGCAAGTAGGTAGGCAAGGCATGTATCTAGTTTTGAATCCTGTTTCGCTACGTAGTTTTCCTTAATTCTACATACATACCAACATATATAATCAAGCCTTTATCCCTTGTGGGACAGGCAGAGCATAGGTAGATAAACAACAGCTATACCTACGAAACGGTCATTTATACCACGTCTGACAAAAGATTGAGAGTCATTTCTTTAGAAGACTGTGTATCACCTAGTGACAGTTGGTCAGCCTGTCGCCTAAAATGCAATACTCACCCATCAATCCTCAAATACTCTGAGTGTTGCTTCCTAACAACAAAGATTTGAGATAGTGTTCCTAATTAATTATAATTGCCCTAGTACCTATATAAAATAGAAAATAAAAAAAATAGATAGGAATATGTTACATTTATAAATTTATTAAGTACCTATCTAAATTAAATAATGGTTTGTTACGTAGAGTTCGCAAAATATAGGTAGGTACTTAGAACCTACATTCATGATACGAATCAACGTAAACATAAAAGTAAAGTAAGAATTGAGTATTTTGTTTCGGACTGAAATCTATTGAAAGATGTGATGCATTAAAATATTTAGGAGTGACGTTGGACGAACAATTGTCATTTAAACAACATATTCATATATTGACCGGTCGTATTAGAAAACTGATTGGAGTTATGAAACTCCTACGTGACTGTGCTGATCGAGATGTTCTTCGCCTGGTTTACTCAGCTCTGTGCCAATCTTTAATCACCTACTGTATTGGAATTTGGGGTAGTTCAATAAAGACTTCGATAATTAGGCTAGAAAGGGCTCAAAGATCTGTTTTGAAAGTCCTTTATAGAAAGCCTTTTAGATACTCGACTTTCGAATTATACCAGGAGGCGCAAGTTCTCTCCGTACGCCAACTATTCATTCTCAAAGCTAGCTTAGAGCAGCATAAAACTATACTAAATTCTACTTCTGAAGCACAGGCATCTTTATCGCAGAGAAGGATCTATCATGTACAGCCACCTAAAGTTAATACGAAATTCGCCCAACGCTTTAGAGTCTTTATCTTCCCGTATGTATACTCCATAGTAAATAGACATTGCCCTATCAAAACTGTAAACAAACAGAAGCAAAATATAAACTAACAAAATGGCTTAATAGCCTTAATTACGATTCTACTGAAGCTATTCTAGAAATACGTCGTTAATTACTTCCCTTTCAGTACTTACTTGTATTTATATTTATTTCATATATGCAAATATAATACTATTTCTATTTAATGTATCATATTGACATACTATTTCTATTTAAAGTACCTTATTAACTTACGTAGTATCTGTTTTATTAAATTACAATTTAAAACATCTTTCAGAATTATTGATATTCTCTTTTGCTTTCTTTAGTATAATAGATTAAGTTTTTTATTCAAAATTGTATAAATTAGAGTCACTATTAGAATAAACATTGTAAAACCTGATTATGGTAACAGTCGTGTGGACTGCCGCGAGACAGGCCTAGCCTAGTGCGGAGTTCATAAGTAATATCTACTTTTGTGAATCTTTATGGTAAATAAATGTTTTTAATTTTAATTTTTAATTTTTTTTAACTTCATAAGTAGGTACCTGCAAGGCCCAAAAAATACAAGTTCTCATAATGAGAATATAAATGATGGATCATTGTGTGTATACCTTGTATTTTTTTTTATTAAGTCGTTACCTTCGCTTAATAATACATTGAATAAACAGGCTAAGTATAATTATTGATATCTCCGCTGAGAATGGCGAATATGGCACTAATCTTTATAATAAGATCATCATTAAAACCGGAAACTTGCAATGTACCTACGCGCCTAACAGCAACGTTTATTTTAATTGTTGATTCGATTAGCAATGAGAACTAGAGTCGTTATTCACGTTAATAATTAAAGCGTATTCAAAATTCAAATTCAAATTCAATAATTTATTTCTTAGTAGGAATTTACAAGATTCTCTTTAAGAAAGTCACATTCTAATTCAAACTTAAAAAAGAGAAAATTTCTAATGCAAAATTTTCTATTTTTTATAACAATTTGTGTTCCTACTCTAAACGCGGCACGGGCGGGATAAAAAAAATAAAAATAAAGGCACTGCCTCGGGGCTGGCCAGGCTAACCACACAGCATGTAACTTTATGCCTCAGTGATTGACAAGTAAATGGAATTACATTCTGTCAATATTTTAAAAAGGTGTTCCATACGTATAGTTAGCCGGACCCCCTGGACAGGAAAACCCCCCAAAAACCTGCCCAGAAGTGCACCTATTCTAAAGTTGACAATATTTTAGGCCCTATGCTACCCTATCTAAGCTAGAAAATAAATTAATAGTATAATAGTAATAGCCAAAAACGGCTCAACAAAATAAAAATAATATTACAGTAGATTATTCTAACTGTTTCGTCTTTAAAATAAAGGTACTTTAAATATACGAGCAATAAAATAACATAACAAAAAGTAAATTTACAGTAAATGTAAAAATACATGTCAAAATTTAAGAATAATAAGTATGAAATGTCAAATTTAACCACTATACATGTCAATTTACATATCATAAAAGTTTAACCACTAAAATATAATGTCATGTTTATTTTTAAATAATGCCTATCTCTTGCATTGTGTTGGAGCAACTGTTGCTACTAACCAGACATCTTTGTCTTTCAGATAATGTTCAGTCTTGTAATACGCTTTCAAACATAAAGTATTCTTTATTTTAATTTTAAATTGCCTATCATTTAACTTTAAAATTTCCTCTGGAATTTTATTATAGTAGCGTACACAGTTACCCATATATGATTTACTGATCTTACTTAATCTAGTTTGTGGCGGTACAATTTTATTTTTATTTCTTGTATTACGACAATGAATATCAGAGTTTCTTAAATAGGAACTGGAATTCTTACGTACATACATTATATTGTCAAATATGTACTGCGAAGGAAGCGTAAGAATGCCAATTTCCTTAAACAATTCTCGTAGGATTCATGACTTCGCAGTTTATATATTGCTCTTATAGCCCTTTTTGTAACACAAAGATAGTTTCAATGTTAGCGGCTTGCCCCATAACAATAATCCGTAGGACATTATGCTGTGAAAGTAACTAAAATACACAAGCCTGGCTGTAGCAACATCGGTCAATTGTCGAATTTTTCGAACAGCGTATGCCGCTGAGCTAAGTTTACTAGCCAGTGCTAGTATATGTGGATCCCATTGAACGGTTGCGTCGAGTGTAATCCCTAAGAAAACTGTTTCAGTTACATAATTAAGCTTTTCATTATTTAGAACAACATCGTGTTTAATACTTTTACATTAGGCAAAGAGAATTTAATACATTTAGTTTTTAGAATTCAGCACTAAATTGTTTGACGTAAACCATTTATGAACCTGATCAAGTGCGCCATTTACTTCGTCAATATTTACAGCTTTTCTATCCACTTTAAATATTAAAGAAGTATCATCAGCAAAAGCACTATCTTGGCTAGATTCTGTACCATGAACGGCAAGTCGTTTATGTATACTAAAAATAGAAACGGCCCCAAAATTGATCCTTGCGGTACACCAATTCTGACGGCAGATCCTATCGACTTCACACCATTTATCTGCACTGTCTGCGTCCTATCTCCGAGATAAGATTGAACTAAATCAAGCGCTTTTCCTCTTATACCATAATGGTCCAGTTTCAGCAACAGTGTCTCATGATCAACGCAATCAAATGCCTTGGACAAATCGCAGAACACCCCTATGACATCCTGCGACTCCTCCCAAGCACCGTAAATAAGTTGTAGGAGGTTAACAGCAGCGTCGGTTGTCGAGCGCCCTTTCGTAAAACCGAATTGTTGATCATGTAGTAATTTATTTAAGTTGAAATGTAGGAGCATTTGATTAAGTACAATTTTCTCAAAAACTTTACTCAAAACTGGTAGTACAGATACTGGCCTAAAGTTACTGGGATCCGTTTTATCTCCTGCTTTAAAAAGAGGTATTACTTTACTGTGCTTCATGAGATCAGGAAATACGCCATGATCAATGCAAGCATTAAATATACAGGCTAAGTATGGTGCTAATGTATCAATTAAAGAACTACATAGTCTTACTGACATGCCCCATAAATCCTCTGTAGTTTTTACTTTTATATCTTTAAAAGTTTTTAATATTACGTTCGCATTAATGTGCCTAAACTCAAATATATTAACACAAGTCTGAACATTGTTTTTAAGAAGATTTGACGCGATGATTGGCGAAGAGTTAAGTGACTCAGTAGTTTTGAATGGGATGTTACTGAAAAAAGTTTCAAACTCATTAGCTACATCAGCGTCTGCAGTAACAATGCCCTGACCAGTCATCAAAGAATGAGATTTTTCAATTGGTTTGTTTCGACCAGTCTCTGAATTGACAACTTTCCAAACAGTTTTAATAACATTTTCAGCAGAGTATATTTTATTTTTGGTGAAAATTGCTTTAGCTTGTATGCAAACATTTTTGAATATCTTAGAATATTTTTAACATGTTCAACAAAAGTTACACTATGATTATAAGACTTTTCGTCATACAGCTCAAATAACTTATTCCTACTTGTTCGAATCCCTACAGTTGCCCAGTCGCTGAATTTAAATTTAGGATTAATTGTTAATTTCTTTACCTTGAATTTGTCTTCAAATTCATCACGTATCGTTATAAAAAGCTTTGAATAAAAGTTATTTGGATTGTTAGTATCATAGTCTAGAACTGGTAGTTTTTCTGATAGTGCAGTATGGAGTTTGTCTACTTGGTTGGAGCTTATAATTCTTTTACTAATAACAATCTTTTCAACTTTAGGACGACATGGAAAAAGCACAGATTGTCCATTGTGGTCTGATTTACAACAATTTACTATTTCTTGGTCTGAATAGTCACAATCACAGTAGATATTGTCTAAACAAGATGCTGTGGTTGCAGTTATTCGAGTAGGTTCTTTAAATATGTTGTTTAGGTTAAATGACTTAAACAAACTGATAAATCGACTTCTAAAAGCAACATTTTCTAATAAATTTATATTGAAATCTCCACACACAATATGAAATTTATTCTTTGATTTTAATAATATCTTTAAAACATCTTCCATAATTAGTTCAAAACTCTCATAGTTACTATTTTTAGGGGGTCTGTATACGCACACTATAATATGTTTCTCCAACTCAATGCATGACAGTTCACACACACATTCAACCGAAAGTCCAACAATATCTTTTCGCTCTTTAGCTTTGATATTTTTATTAACAAGAATAAAAGTGCCTCCGCGAATAGTGGACTTTCGATTGAAGGCACTGACTATTTCATAATTTTCGTAATTTATGAGCATCTCATAGTCCTTCAACCAGTGTTCCGAAACGCATAAAATATCACATTTTCTTGACTCCAGGAACAACTCAATCTCAAGCTCCTTGCCAGGAAAGCCCTGAATATTCTGATGAATAATACTAAGCGGCTTTCCTTTGTCTCATTGTTTAGTTTAAATGTTGAGATTTATTGTTCCTGGATGCAAGAGGCCTAAGTCTAGAATGATCTGGTGTACAATGTGTAACCGGGTCAGAAATGTTCATAGCTAACAAATTAGCTAAAAGTTTGCGGTAATAAAGAGATAAGTACATTGTACTGTTTGTCAATATAAAATTATCAAATAGATTAATGTCAACTGTATATAAGTTGTCACTATGACTACATGTCAATTTATATAACATAGTATTAAAATTAAATATTCTACTATTATATTCAACTTGTCCCTTAATATAAGGTAATGTGCCTATAATACAGTTACGGACATTTAGGGTGGCACAAGAATTAATAAAATTAGTCAAGGCTCGCTTGTCGACACCGCTACTGTGACTTAATAATAGCACCACTGTAGTGTTTTCAGAGAAGTTATAGTTTAACATTCTATTAGTAATTTGTTCAAACGAGGCCTGGGGTAAACAAACATTTTCAACAACCTGATTAAGTTGATTGTGCAGTAAGTAACCTAAACCTTTTCCTATTCTGTCACTAAAGATGACCGTCTTAGCTTAGTCTTAGCGAGATTAGTATCTAATCCTAATACTTAATAATATACATACGTAATAGACTGAGTTAATACGTGACTGACGATAGGTACTATAGAGTACCTACTTAAATATACAGGAAGTACCAGAAAGGATATAACACGTCGAAAGTAGGTCAAGGTACTCATGAAACAGAACAAATTTCCCCATGGAACAAGGGCAGGTAATAAATAATTTTAAAAAAATGGCCCTTCCATAGCTGTTCGGCGATTCTGTATGGGAGGCCCTATATTTTTTCATTATTATCTTTTTATTTTTCATTATCCCTTTTCAACGCTCTACCCTACGCCTACCAACCAGCCGAAAACTTCGCTGACATATACAAAACTTTCCTTTCTTCTCGACATACGAAAACCCTCGGGTACCTATACATACAATCCAAATACAGTCTTTTATCCTAAATTTAGACCTAGGTATTCCTCGGAGAAACTACTTAGTTTATTTTTATGGTCTTAGGTAAACGCTATGATGCTCGTTGGTGTTTGTAACTTCTATTTATTCTATTTACTTATGCACACCTTATATGACATCAAAGACATATGTAGGTAATGTAATACACGAATTAATCTTAATTCATTCTTATTTTCATTTTTGCTGCATATTACAACATTATAAGTGCAAGTTCTAGGTAATATCATAAGAATAAAGTAATATTTAAATACAATACTAAATTACGCGAATATACGCAGATAAATTCCAACTTCTACATTAGTGATTGAGTGAATAATATTGTAAGCTCGAGACAGGAAGCAAATAACTCTTATAAAATAACTTTTAAATTACTTATATTGTAACTGGTGCCTCATACCATATCTTTCCCGTGGGTGTCGTAAGAAGCTACTAAGGGATTTGGGAGTCGATGTGTAAATACACCTCGATGTGTAAATACACATCGACTCCCAAATCCCTTAGTGTAAATACACATCGACTCCCAAATCCCTTAGTGTAAATACACAACGACTCCCAAATCCCTTAGTGTAAATACACATCGACTCCCACATCCCTTAGTAGCTTGCAATTTTAGGCGACAGGCTATCGCTATGGTGATACAGAGTCTTCTGAATGACTCTCAAATTTTTGTCAGGCTTGGTGTAAATGGCCGTTTTCTACAGTCGTTTACGCTCTGCCTACCCCGCAAAGGATATAGGCATGATTTATGTATGTATGTATTTATTTAAATGAACATGGCAAATATCACGGAATGTAGAGTAAATGTATGTAAATCAGAGCGGATTGGGTGAACGGGTTAGCCTTGTAGCAACACTACACTCAATATTTAACGTTTATGGCAAATTCCTAACTAAATAAACAACGTCAATTTAAAATACACAGGAAAACAAGAAGCATAATTTATTGAAATCGAAAAACAAAACCCAACTGCGGTAATTTCAAAGCAATTATGTTTTGTTTATAATCCGTTATTTCGAATGTATGCCCTTTTACATAGCTGCAGAGACGAATCTACCGACACCTCATATGATTACGGACCTTGACATTGTCAAAATCTAAGAATTTCTTGTCAGCATAAGGTCCATACATAAGCAAATACATACAAACTGTCAAAAAACATAACCCTTTTACCGAGGCAGTCGAGTAAAAATACTTCTCAGTGTTAATCTTACTATTGTTATTATGTATTCTGTGCTATTGTAGAGTTTAAATTGGAACTTAATTTTGGTCACTAGTTCAGAATAAAGGCTTGGCTTCGTTAGCAACAAATGCTAATTATACTCTTTCGTCTACCAATAAATTTTCATAAAATTGACATTTTTCATTCATAAAATTGTCACTTAAAATAAATAGTGTTTTAAATAGCCTCCATATAGATATCATTAATTTTAAAAATCATAAATAATTATTACTTTTTTCACCGGTAACCATGATAGCTGACATTTTGTGCCCATTATGATTAAACGTAAGGAAGGACCATTACGAAACTGCTGACCTCCCAGCGAGTACCCAGATTGTGATCGAGGGTCGGACGGATGGCCACCATGATATTATGCATGGTGAATGCGGTTTCCATAAAGCGGTAATTCATGGCATCCAATTATAATTCACCTGGATGCGTCCGTGACACAACTGCCCAGCCGAGCTTCGGTATCTGTGTCCATTGTTTTGTGCCGTACGTAATTTTGTGGTTTACGTGTTTATATAAGGTCCTATTAAATTCACTGCAAATATTTTAGGGGCAGATTAAATAAAATATAAGCATGTACTAGGCAAATTGTTAAATAAATCTACACGCTAGTTTTCGAGAAAATTGCATTTAACTAAAAAAGAACAAAACGAAAAAAGTGCACCCTGTTTGTCCTAGAAACACACACTTCGATGTATTTAAATTACGCGCCAAAAAAAGGCGCTGTGATTGATTGGTTGTTAGTGTAAAGTAAAGTAGTAGTAAGTAAGTGAATCCTGTCTACGTGGCGGCATGTCAGTCGGGTCAGTCAAAGGATGTTCACATAATTAATTAAAAAGTTTGTTTGAAAATGAAAAAAATAATCTGGCGTGTAGATTTTTTTTAAAATGCCTTAGATGTTTTTCTTATACATATTTACGCATGTCCTTAAAATATTTGCAGTGAATTTAATAGGACCTTATATGACGCAGGTCATGCTTGTTTTTAATTTTCATTGTATTTTACCTCGGAGCGTTGCAGATTTTGGAGATATGCAGGTGTACCTACATTTTGATCTAAGTATCTATGTATTCTAATTTTATCTGTAAAAGATTTATAATATCGAGCAGCCTATTGATTGGAAATTTCTGAAGAAATCTGGTATTTTCTACATTTGTTCTTTGAGTGAAGTTTATTCAGCGCAGCAAGAGAACGCGGAAACGACAAATACCACCTACACCTACAATATGTACCTACAATAGTTTACAATAGTCCAGCCAGGCTAGCATGTGCATTGTAGAGAGACTTTAGATATGTCAAATCGTATGGAATTTGTCAAACAAGTGAAGACTTTGTAACTGAACTCCCTTCCTTTTAAATTCTTCATTCGTTTTTAATATATTTAAGATGAAGGGAGTTTAGTTACAATTTGGTGCCGTGACCAGGATTAGCAAACCTACAGGTTTTTCAGTCTTGGGACATGGTACAGGATGTACATAAAATCTTTGTCGTGGGTCGCATGCTTGCTGCACTGGGTAAATACGATTAAAACTAGGTAGATATAAAAGACACATGACTATATTATACGTCATTTAAACATCTTTTTCAGCCTTCATGGACCGGACTTAAATTGATCAATGGATGGACTTTAAACAACGTCTAGGTATTTTACGAGTTGGCAAAACACGGGTCTTCCTGCATTGGTGTATGAACAATCGTATGACCAGTAAGTATATAGTCCAATCGTATGAGCAATAGCAATTCCTGCATGTATGACGTATGTTGTGAATTTGTGATTGTGAGCCAATGGACACTCGAAGACGTCTCCTACAAACATGGAGCGACATTATGCGAGCCGGTTGCGACACGCTTCCCGTTTCGCCTTCGGTCGAGATCGCGCCGAGCTTTGCCTGAGAAATCAGCTGTTATTTTACCTGATACCGATGTACCTACTGAGTATTTTTTTATTTGCAATAGTATAATAATGAGGCTCTTTAATAATTACAAAAGAACACCCATGTCCAAGAAACACCAAGTTTCAGAATTTGGTAAGAGTAGAAGAGTCAATGTAGAGTAGGCTCGCCGGGCTCAAACATGGAGCAATTTTGTACAAAAATTAGATTAAGTATTTCTGAATGAGGGTAGTCATTGCCGGAGGGAGACCTAAAAACTACAAACATATATGTATTTCTGAATAAGTAAACGGAATTAACACTTAAAAATCGATTATATTATAATAGATAATAATAAAATACCATAAAATTTGACCACAGATAATTTAATATAATAAACTAAAAGTATAATTCGACTAATTAAGTATAAACTTTGGTGTGGCATTGGAACAAACTTTTTAATAACTTAACCTTTTTAGACTAAAATATACTAACCTACCTACTTACCATACTACGCGCATTGATAGAAACCGTGTGGTGCCGGCTTAGAATAGCATCACCGCTTAACTTTCCCGTAAGTGTCGTAAGAAGCGATTTAGGCAGTTAAGATGTAGGTATATTGTAATTTTTGGCGATAGGCTGACAACCCTATCACTATATGGTGACACACAGTCTTCTAAATTACACTCAAACTTCTGTCAGACGTGGTATAAATGGCCGTTTTTTACAGCCGTTAACACTCTGCCTACTCTGCAGGTGATATAGACGTGATATATGCATGTATTGATATAAACGATCCAAGGTTCATAGTGCGAACCTATAAACTTCATGCGAAAGCTTCTTATGTGCACATTGACACTTCATAACTTAAGGTTTCTCCTATAATATCGTAGTTCCTGATAGAAATTGCGCGTAATATGTACCTACCTACCTACCTACTTGTAATATTCTATCGTGATTCTGATTATAAGGGAAGTGTGGTCACGCTATTATTTATACGGAAATCGTATTTACCGCAGTTTGTAATAGGTATCTGAATGTAGAGTCAGACGCTCGCTGCATAAATAACAATTTCTCGGTCAGATTTTCCGAGCAAATTATTCCGAGAAAATTGGTGTGGTAGTATATAGGGTGAAATTTTACTAGTGACCGATAGCAAAACTCAGAACCGGCTGGTGATAAGGAACAACTTTCCCCAAGGAACATAGGTCGAAATACGAAAAAAAAAATTTGACCTCCCATAGTAACTTAAATCAGCTGATCGGCAATTTTGTATGGGAGGACCAAAATTATTTTTCTGATTTCGATCCATGTTCCTTGGGGAAAGTTGTTCCTTATGACTAGCCGGTTCTGAGTTTTCCCTATCGGTCACTAGTAAAATTTCACCCTATACTGGGTGTTACAAAACAACCAATAAAGCTGATAGGAGGTCAAGGTACTCATGAAACTGAACAACTTTCCCCATGGAACATAAGTTAAAATATGAAAAAAAAAATTGAACTTCCCATACAAAATGAACTCACTTTGTATGGGAGATTTATTGGTTGTTTTATAACACGTTGTATAAATAGGTAGATATATAAACTAAGGTTTTAATAATCTTCCCATAGGTACCTCTACCTATACGAGTTATATTTAACATTTTGTAAAATCTAAGACGAAAAATATTGTGGCCTTCTGTGCATTCTATTGTCAATAGTTATTATTACTAAGTTTTTTACTTATCAATTGTTATGTAAAATAACATTACATTAGTAACAGATCTACTCACAAAAAAATCAAAGGACAACCGTCAAATTAAGAGGTAGAGTCACAAAAACTTGGGCGGCACAAAGAAACTTAAGGAAATCTAAAATTAGACTTCGAAAAATCATGACCGAAGGTTTCCTTTTTCCCATATTCATTCATGTTTTTAAAGGAAAGGTGACAAATAAGGGCTTAAAACAAAAACAAACGTACCACATTGAGTCCATCAGTGACACCCAATATAAAGTTGACCAACAACACAGCCACACAATACCACAGGCATGCCATCTTAAAGTCTAAAGCACTGCACACATTAATAAAGACTTTATATCTTTAGTTTAAGTAATACTTTATATCTTTATTTAGATATCGCGTTGTGCCGGCAGCGAGGTAGCGCTGGCCGTAGCAGCTGGACAGAGAGTGGCTAACTGGCATAGCCAGTCTGAGAGCCTAGTCAGATCAGCGGCTGAGCCTGCGGGCCTGGGGTGGTGGGTAGGACGGCCTTGACCGTCGAGGCTCACTGACTCATATACCAGTCTTATTGTTGAATCGGACGTCGCAAAAAGTGTCATTAAAAGTATATGGATCTCGTATTTATAAACGTGAAGTGTTTTTATACTATTTAATTATTTTTGGTATAACGACAGCGTATAATGACAGCGTGTTGTACCTTATGGCACAGAATATATAAGGTCCTATTAAATTCACTGCAAATATTTTAAGTGCATGCGTAAATGTATAAGAAAAGTATCTAAGGCATTTTAATGAAAGTCTACACGCTAGATTTTTTTTTTTCATTTTCAAACAAACTTTTTATTTAATTATGTGAACATCCTTTGACTGATCCGGCTGACGTTCCGCCACGTAGACAGGATTCACTTACACGGCACGCACACTAACAACCAACCAATCACAGCACCTGTTTTTGGCGCGTAATTTAAATTCATCGATGTGTGTGTTTCTAGGACAAACAGGGTGCACTTTTTTCGTTTTGTTTTTTTTTTTAGTTAAATGCAGATTTCTCGAAAACTTTAATTTCATTAAAAATTTGCCTAGTACATGCTTATATTTTATTTGATCTGCCCCTAAAATATTTGCAGTGAATTTAATAGGACCTTATATAATAGTAGCTACTAGCGGTTATGGTTTATTCATAGCAGGACAATTTAAGTAGGTAAAGGAAGCTGTAGATCTTTTGCGAAGGCTAATCTGTACTTCTGTAGGCAAAAAATTTGGAAAAGAGTGAAGTTGGTAACTTTTGTGTAGGCACCTGAGAATGCTAGAGCTTTTAAATCAATTGGCTTTCTAGATAACCAACCGTATTAGGCCTTAAGATCCGAAAGAGACACCTTGCCACTTCTGTGGAAACTTACGTTAGGATTTTTCCATGATTATCTCATTTCATTAGTGAGAAACAACTTCCTACTCTTCTAATTCACATACTTAGGTACCTACTTACCCCATCTGGTGTAGAATGTAATGAACCTAAACCTGTACCTAACTTAATTTTATACTTACATACATACATATATCACGCCCTTGCGGGGTAGGCAGAGAGTAAACGGCTTTAAAAACGACCAATCACACCGCGTCTGAAAAAAGGTTGAGAGTCATACAGAAGACTGTGTATCATTATGGTGACACAACAGTTCAACAATTCTGTAACAAAATAGCAATACCTACACATGAACTCTCAATTCCCTTAGTCGTTTTTTACGACACCCATGGGAAAGATTTGGGGTGATGCTATTCTAAGCTGGCACCACACACACGTGAATTTAAGCCGGCACCACAATAATTTTATAACCATAATTATTATTTTCTCTTGCTTGAAGCTTAAGGTAGCCAAAGGAGGACGTAGGTACAAACATATTGGAATCGTAACTGTTTTTTCTCAACTTTTTTATTTATTTAGTAGTTACAGTAGTGTATAAATAATCTAATATTAATCATTGATCATGTTATCACTCATGCCATGATACTTTGCTTAGTAGATGCGTGGTTAGGTTATTCATACAAATACAAAGAAAAACCAATACCTACTTATACGGTGATCCCTTAGATGGGTAGCTAGATGAATTTGCTGGCGATAGAACCTACGTAGTTTAGTTACAATACCAGTGGCTGTTAGGTAGGTAGGCACAATAATTACACAGGTAATTAAAAAAACATTCACTGTTACGCGTGTCGTCCATTTGGCTATCTATTTGAACAGGTATTTAGGTTTTGCGTTTCAGTCATTTCCCGATAAGGTATTAAGTGGCATTGTAAATGTATTGTATAATATGTACCTACTTAGTACCTACCTACCTAGCACCTAGATACTTTTATGTAATAAAAAGTGGAAATCCTGTATTATGTATGTATTTACAATGGCAATAACACCGCTACGAAATTAATAAATAAAAAAATTATCTAGATTAGTAATCGTTGAAACTGAACATCACTCGTAAAAAAGGACTACCGAAATAATATTTTCATAACAATGTTGCCAAGACATTCATCATAATATTCATTCAAGACTCATGCTTACCGATACCTACCTATAACGAAAAACATCAGAATGTGGTCTAAACGCCCTAACTCTAAAACTCAACCCTAAGCTTCACAAAACCTAAATTCAGCGTTCCCTGTAAATACAACATCTTGCAATACGCTCGCCAATCCGCTTGCCGAACGTTTTAAATAGGGCAAGGCAATACCCGAGGGAGGCCCATCTCCAGCAGTGTCATTTCAGCTGTGTTTTAGGGAAAAAAAAGATACATCCGCTATTTTTAGGAGAAAATAAAAATTACTAGGAAAACCTGCCACGGAACTAATTCCAACGATTAGCTCCCAACTCCCAAACGATTGATATGCTTGCCCAAGTATATTCAAAAATCCCGCCCATATAAACGTAATACGAACGAGCATTTTGTGTAGCTGTCGTCGTAAATGCGTTCTATACAGTCATTCTGACGAAATAATTGTTTTGTTGTTTTAAAAATTCATCCATCAGGATAGGCAATGGTACTAGCCATACAGCCTAGTCTTTTATTAGTTCTTTCTGTTATCTTTTCAAAAATAAGGCATTATATGCCAATTCTTCTATAGTTCATTTCTTATTTCCAATAAAAACAAGGCAAAAATGCCATTTCTTCTATTTAGTCTTGTGTAATTTTCAGGTTCATAAAATTCCATGTCCGGGTTAAATCCATGTCAAAGCTCTCCAACCGTGGAGATAATAAAGTCAAATATTGGATTAAAAGTGGCAGGGTTCGATAGAAGTTCTTGAAGCGAAGGCGGGATACTGTCTTTGTAAATATCTTGCAGCTTGTCAATTAATAAAATTCGGTTAATATTTAAAGCAGGACAGTTGAAAAATATATGTTCCAGCGTTTGATTTTCATTTAGAGAGCAATCTGTACATAAAGGTGAGTTAATAATTTTCATGCGGTGTAGATGGGCTTTAAATTTACAATGACCAAATCGTAACCTGCATATTTGTGTGAAGAATCTTCTTTTATAAAGGTATTATTCTTAGCGAACCAGGGTTTCTCTCCCAGATTCTTATTGATTGCAGCATACCATGCACCTTTTTCTTGTATTATAATTTGATGTTGATTTATCCAGCTTTGTCTAATTTCCTCTTGAATCAATGGGATTAAATCTCTCCATGGAAGTGACATTCTTCTGGGTTGTCCAATTAAGCTATTGTTTATTGTTCTGGCAAGGTAGTCAGCTGTTTCATTACCTGACACACCTTTATGTGCTGGAGACCATAAAAATTCAATTGAAACATTGGCGTTGTATAGTGTTTGCCACAGCTGTTTAATTTTATAAATAATATAATTTGTACTCAGAGTGTTATTCTTTAAAGCTGATAAAACTGACATACTGTCACTAATAATAAGCCATTTAGGAAAGAGTGATTTAAATTGTTTATATATTCTAAAGCGGCTTGAATTGCTGCAGCTTCTGCCGTAAA
Organism: Phthorimaea operculella; assembly: GCA_024500475.1. NCBI lineage: Eukaryota > Metazoa > Arthropoda > Insecta > Lepidoptera > Gelechiidae > Phthorimaea > Phthorimaea operculella. The sequence continues at coordinate 3,713,675 of JANFCV010000026.1, forward strand.
TATACTGCAGGTTTTGGTAGTTTATATCCATTTCCTGTCTTCAAGGCACTGTGATAGTATGCAAGAGAGACACCAGTATCAGTTTTGAGCCGTCAGTGTAAATATGCTGGTATTGTGGCCATAATGATAGTTTCTCATATAGCTCTTCTCTAGTTCTAATGGAGTTATCTATAACTATATTCATATTGCAAAATTTGCTTTCAAAAGCTCCTTCGTAACATGCCAACTTGTCAGATTTGTGAATGTTATGCCTTTCATTATAAACTTTTATTTCAGAATAATCAAGCAGAATAAAGGGAAATTTAATTGAAGTAGATGCAGAGGCCAAAGTTTGATTTTCAGCGATTTTCTCTAATAAGGAATGGTGAGTAAAAGAAAATAATTTCAGTAGAAATCTAAATTTGAGATATTTAAATCTTAACATCAATGGAGGTATATTGCATTCAACTTGCATAGAAACAATAGGTGTTGTTTTCATTGCACCTGTTATTAAACGTAAATTTTTATTCTGTAAAGTTTCTAACTTTTAACCAAAATAGGATTGGAAGCATAACAAAGAAAACTATATTCAAAGTGGGAACGTACCACAGACTTATATAACATAAGTAAAACTTTAGGATCAGCCCCATGATGTTCTAGCGAGGATTTAAGAATATTAAAAGCTCTAGAAGCTCTATCTGACACATAACTTACATGCTTATTCCATGATAAATTTCTAGTAAAAATTACTCCAAGAAATTTTGCTTCATCTTCTACTGGCAATAAGCTACCATCATAATATATATGAGATATTAAAAGTCTAGATCTACTAAAGATCACAACTTTAGTTTTCTCTAGACTAACACTTAAATGTAAATAATCAAAGTATGTTTTTAATCTTTCTAATGCTAAATTTAATTTGATTTCTGTTGCTTGCATGTTAGACCCAATACAATATATAGCTAAATCATCAGCAAATTGTAAATTTCTTACTTCGGTACCCAGTATACTATTTAATTTATTAATATACAAGATGAACAGCAAAGGACTTAAAATTCCACCTTGACAAACACCTAAATATGACGATTGTGGTCCATATAAATTATTTTTAAACTTGACATATACTTGCCTACCATTTAAAAAGTTGAATATCCAACTAATTAATTTTCCAGGTAAACCTAACAACTGTAACTCCGCAGCAAGCACATGGTGATTAACATTATTGAAGGCTCCAACAATATCAAAGAAGACACAAACAACAAATTTATTAAATGAGAAGGAATGATGAATGTCAAGAAAGAGATTATTCAAACTTTCGATTGCAGAGTGACCACGTCTAAAACCAAACTGATTTGGAGGTAATAACTTATTAGATTCAATAAAAAATTCCAGTCTTTGTTTTAGTATTTGTTCAAAAACTTTACCTATACAGGATGTTAATGCTATAGGTCGATAAGAATTACAATTATCCGCATCTTTACCAGGTTTCAAAACTGGAATTAAACAATCAACCTTCCATTCAGTGGGAATTATGTCATTAGACCAAAGAAAGTTAAATATGTCCAAAATCATTTTTTTACTTGACAATGAAAGATTTTTTAATAACTTATATGGAATATGATCTAAACCAAAAACAGTATCTCTTCTAGAGCTAAGTGCACTAATAAATACATTTAAAGTAAAAGGTGTAATTAAATAATCATTACCACCAGTGACTGGAGAGTTAACAGTAGTAGTGACAATATTTGGAGAAACGGTTGTGTACTTATTTAAAAATGCTGGTATCCAATCTGTGTTAGAAGACCGTATCACATTACATTCAGAAAAGATTTATTAAACATGCGCATTGTTTTCCATATTACAGACAGAGGTGTTTGCCGGTTAAATGTTTCACACAAAGCCATCCATGAAGCTTCTCTTTCCTTTTAATGGTAAGTTTTTAATAGCTTGTTGTTTTTAAAATAGATATAATTTTCTAATGTTGGGTCATTTTTAAATTGAATGTAAGCAGCTTTAGAATTATTTACTGCTAAAGTGCAGGCATTATTCCACCAAGGCAAACATGGTCTTTTCCTACGTGTTAAATTTGGCTGCACTGAATTATTTCTGGTTGTGGGATTAGCCTCAAATGCACAATTTAGTAGTAAAGAGCAGAGATTAGAATAGGATTCCTGGGGTCGTTCAAAGTCAAAGTTAAAAGTAGTTAATTTGTCACTAACTATTTCTTGATATTTTTCCAATCGACATTTGAAAAATTTGGACGGATGTAATTTCCTTGATTTAAATTGGAATTGTTAATTCTATTTACAGAACCAAGGATACTAGTAACAGTGGGAAGATGATAACTCCCCATTGGATCATCATGAACTGACCAGCTACAACGTAATGATAATGAGGAAGAAACGAGAGTAAGATCCAATGCATTTGGTTTCCACACATGTGAACCCACAGTAGTTGCTTGGCCGTCATTAAGGAGGCATAAATTATTATCATCAATCACATCTTGCAAAATTATACCACGCGCATCAGTTGACGTGCAACCCCACGAAGTACTGTGTGCATTGAAATCCCCAGCCATAATAAGAGGCCCCGGTACAGATTTAATCAAACTATCAAGACGGGAATAAGTAAAGTTGGAAGGAGAAGCCAACGTGGGACTATAGAAACTAATTATTGTAATAATTTCATTGTTGAAATGTAACTGAACTGCCAAATTTTGTAATGAGTTATCAGAATGTGTGTTTAACAAATTGTAACGCAAATTATTTTGTATTAATATAGCAACACCATTGTGTTTAGTACCTATATCTAATCTTTCGATGTTAAAACCTTTAATTTTAATTTTTTCCTGGTTTTAACCAGGTTTCAGAAATAAGTGCTACATGAATATTATTATTATATAAAAATAAGTAAAAGCATGTAAATTACTAGACAAACTTTGAGCATTCCATTGAACAATATTTAACTGATCCATAAATTAGAATTTACTTAGTTTTATGGTCTGTGGTTTTATTGATACTGAATGAATCAAGTAAAGCGCTTTTATACTTTGAGTAGAGATTGGGATGGGATTTTCAGCATCTTTACTAGCGGAAATAATTTTTATAATTGAAGAAATCAGAAGATTCATGAATTGTTCCGATTTAAACAATTGTTGAACTGGGTCTACTTTACTTTTTAGTGGGGAAGTTTTGTTATTAAAAACTTCAGAATACGAGGCCCTGCGCATCTGAACTTTTATCTCCTCTGCTTTTGAATTTTCACTGGGCATGATTTGGCAATTGCAACATGTTTTCCTTTGCAGTGAACACAGACTGCTTCTTCTGGCCGTTTTACGCAATCTTTATAATTGTGAGAATCACCGCAGATTGAGCACCTCTGGGCGTTTTTACAGAATTTACCAATGTGCCCAAAGCGCAGGCATCGCAGGCATTGGCTCACAGGAGGCGTGTATGGTCTTACTTCGAAATACCAGCTGTTAATATCCACATAATCAGGAAGTACTGCACTAGCGAAAGTTATCGATACCGCTTGTGTTGGTACCAAGCAGGAGTTACCTTCGTCGTCTTTGGAACGTCGCATGAATCGGCGTACAGATACAACATTTCTGCAACTAGAAATTCCATCATATATTTTTTTGTTGCTCATGTATGTTGGAACATTTGTTATTACCCCTGTCACTTCCGTTAATCTTGCTGGAATAGTCGCCCTCAACTTTAGCTCTTTTTGAGACTTGAGATTATTAAGAGCTGCATTTGCTAACCCTGGTCGCTCAAATATAACCGCTATTTTGTAACGATTGATTCTTTTCAATTGCTTGATACCTTTGTTACTAAGCTTCAATGCGCTTCCCAAGCCCATCAAGTCTCTCTCACCTATCGGCGTCTTGTCGTCCGCGCTCTCGTAAATTACTATATATTCGAACTCACCGCCATCCTCCGGATACTGACGAATGTAGTTTTCAGTTTTATATGGTTTGTATTTGTCTACATCGTCGTCGCCCGCATCATCGCTCATAGCGGGGTCCTCTCCTTCGCTTACCTCTCCGCCATCGTTTCCCTTTTTACGTTTGCCTTTGCGACCCATGGCTGGGCAGCAAAGCTGTGTTGCTTTTTTATTGCACTATTAGAATATAAGTTACTAGTAATTAAATTTACTAAGAAATTATCAATTTATTCTGCAAAAAGCAATTTTAATATTTTCTTTGAAAAAATTTCACCCTCTTGATTCAAATTCCCGCCAAAGAATCGCCTGACGAAATAATATTTCACTCCGTATAATGCACAACATTATAATACGTGGCATTAAAATTACCGACACACCATTTTACCATTTTTGGTGATTTTTACTTTACATCACATACTAAGGAACTTTTTGAGTTAAATGTGTATTGTGTACGAGCACTTTAGTTCGTACAATGTTTTACCAGAATTTTTTGAACGTGGGAGAAAACAAAGCTATATAAGAGTAAGAAAATTTGAAAATAGATACGTTCCTATTAAATATTCACACAATATATTTTTTCTTTAGATGGCCTTACGGAGAGTTTTCATGCAAAAAATCGTATGTAATTCAACTTTTCCTGAAAAACGGAATATCCGCCATAACTTTTCATCCAAAAGGCTTTTCTCTACACTAATGCCACAGATCGGCAGCTAGGGATACCCACGTTTTGGGAATTTTCCTTGGACCTCTTAAAGCGGGTCACGCGGGGTTTAGTGAAAAATTACTTTATTAGAACAGCACCAATTTAGAATTTTTATTCGCATGATAATGGTGTCCAGCTACTTCCAATAAATTCTACCCTCCTCCCACCCCCACCAAAAAAACCTTCAGATTTGTGCGGATTGATTAAAAAAAAAAAACCATTTCCCTTCACTGGCTTTTCCTTAGATTAAAGTTCGGCCTACAGAACATAGTGGTCAGGTCAAGTACGCTTGGCGATCATAATATTCTACGGCGTGCACTATAGTGACGAACAATTTCGTGTTGGGCATTGTCACGTTGTGTATGTAGGCTATCGAAACGAAACGAAAGATTCTTTGGCGGGAATTTGAATCAAGAGGGTGAAAATTTTTCAAAGAAAATTTTAAAATTGCTTTTTGCTGAATAAATTGATAATTTCTTAGTAAATTTAATTACTAGTAACTTATATTCTAATAGTGCAATAAAAAAGCAACACAGCTTTGCTGCCCAGCCATGGGTCGCAAAGGCAAACGTAAAAAGGGAAACGATGGCGGAGAGGTAAGCGAAGGAGAGGACCCCGCTATGAGCGATGATGCGGGCGACGACGATGTAGACAAATACAAGCCATACAAAACTGAAAACTACATCCGTCAGTATCCGGAGGATGGCGGTGAGTTCGAATATATAGTAATTTACGAGAGCGCGGACGACAAGACGCCGATAGGTGAGAGGGACTTGATGGGCTTGGGAAGCGCATTGAAGCTTAGTAACAAAGGTATCAAGCAATTGAAAAGAATCAATCGTTACAAAATAGCGGTTATATTTGAGCGACCAGGGCACAGATAATATAATAAAACTAACGTTTACAGATGGCTCATGTCAAACTAAAAAACCAATGGCCCCAAAAAGGTATTCCGGCGCGGGCTATGCGGGCTATGGTGGTTTTCATTCAATGCTCGCCAGATGACACTACAAGCGGGCTATTCTGGTGCTTTGCTAGCGACATCTAGGGTCTTTTGGGGGTTATTTTTCGGCGATTACGCGGCTAACATTTTTACTCGCTCATAACGAGAGATGGCAGTAGGATCGCTTAGTGAAGCGTGCGCTAGCGTCACTCCGCCATCTCGTCTTGCACCCGTCAAATGTGTACCTAGATATGGGTGAGTGTGTGTATATGTAATGTAAACCGTTGTTTACCACATCGCTGATTTGTAGTTACCTACCTCCTGATTGGAATATTTTTCGCTCAATGATGCGCTTGAAATTAAATTGATTATTAGATAGGTAGGTAGGTACCTAGAGAACTCAGTCAGAAACACTTCGTTCGCAGTTCCTACTTATTATATTAAGATAGTTTCATGGAACTACAGCGAAGAAGTTTTTTTTTCGCTCTTGTTGCATTGGGTATCATTGGGTCAGACAAAACGGGCTTTAGTGCGTTAAGCGTTTTATACATACTCGTACCTACTTGCCTATTTACCAATGTCTTTGCAAAACAGTTAAAAGGTAGTTATTTAGACCTGTAGATAGTTATAGGTATATTTTTTTATCATGCCCATAGCTATTGATTAGTGAACCACATACCTACCTACCTACTAGAAAACCCCTTTCAACAATCATTCAATTTTTCATGCAAATTACCTACCTACATAAGGTAGTTACCTACCTCGTTTTCTCCTCAATATTAGATATCAGATCAGGTAAGATTTTTGATGATGCAAAGATCGTCGTCGTTACACAAAACCACGTCAAGAGACCCAAATAAGTAGTTCAGGAGGTAGGTACCTAATCGATATTCGTACCTACTTAGTTGTGGGAATAGGAAGGTAGCTATGTGGTTTAAAACTTCTTATCGGCAGCGTTCATCGTAGGTACCTGTCTTTCGCTCATACTACGTCAAACAAGCAAGCACATAATATGTGATGTAAAATGGTAAAAAAACAAGTTTGTAGGTAGGTATGTGGTAAAATCACAGCAGTAGATTGATGTACCTACGTAACTTCGAATTAAGGTACAGACTTATGTACCTACTGCCGTCCGAATCAGCTATCAAAATCATTATATCAAAATCATTGTTATGATTTTATGATTTGCCAAAATTGAACCGGGCGCTCATGAGGTGTATTTTTGAATCATCATCAATCCGATTTTATAAGTATGCGCCTGTCTAATTCAATTACTTACTCGTTTCACACGTTCTACTAGGTACCTACCTACCTACCTTAATCTATTATTGTAGAAACATTATTTTGCCAACATTCGTGTGAATAAATTCGTGTAGTAGACACGTGCGTAGGTATATATTATGTAGCTGGCTTTCCAAATTCAAATTCGTAAATCAAAAATAGGTACCTAGGTACCTACGTTTGCCTCTACGCCTCCAGTCGTTGTAGCGATTTCGAGTTGCGATTAGGTACTTGCGATAAGTAGGTACTTGCGATGCGATCATGCGACGTTGCCAGGTCAGCGAGTGAGTAAGTAGTAGAGGGTAGGCACAAAAAGAATTAACAGAAGGTAAGCTCGCCCCTTTTTCCGATCATTTATGCCTGCACTCTAGGGTTGCTACTTTCAATCACAAATTTTTAAATGTGGTAGGTAGGTATCTACCTGGGTTAAACGTACTTAGGTTTAGGTGCATAACACTTACACTATACAAAAATATTCGCACTTGCGATTTGTCTTTTTGCTATCCATCCGCACCGAACGCTGTTCATACTCGCTACGGGCCGGTTCGAAACGGTTTGACTCAGTTGTTTGACTTCACGCGTAAACGACGGCGGCGTACCTATATGTAGATAGGTAGGTAGGTATGTGTGTGATTATAGTCGCGTTTTCTTGCACGCAGCCTTCTCACTGTCTTTCGCGCCCGCCAATACTTACCTACTTTGTGCTAAGTATGTTTAACGATACTTACTTTGTGGTTTAACCCAGCTAGGTACCTACCTACCGCATTTTATAAATTCAGAAAGAAAAAGTAGCAACCTAGCCTAGGCTTGCATTGCAACCATATAGTACCGGCCGGTGTGAAGTTAGCAGAAAAAGTTATCAGAAAATTATAACCCGACCAAATTAAGAAGGTCGAAATTTCAAATTTTCTAAAATGCCTCAAAATGCTCGGAAATGCCTCGAATGTGATGTAGGATGACTAGAAATACAACATTTAACGCAATTTGATCGAATTCCGCCCGTAAATCGGCCAAAATACCTCAAAATCTACACCGTAATTTGGGCGCGCAATACGCTCGTTTCCTGGGCTTATGGCTGCACTAAGGGTGCTTAAAACGTAACTAAAAACACAGATATAGGCCTGTCCAACGTAAAAATATTAATACAACGACAAAAAACGTTAATTAGCCTAAATCTAGTAACTTTGAGAAAACCATAGACAACTAGCCTAAAGCTCGTTCGATTTCTCCCAATTTCCTCGGCTTTGCATAAACCTGCCAAATGAAATAAGATATTTCTAGATTCTTCTCAGCAATATCTATCCAACGAGGTATAACTCAATAGGATTAAAACGGAAGAGCTATACAAAATAATGAGATAAGTAAAAATTTTCTGCTGAGCAGAAAATACCATAGATAGGTCAATGATCCCGACAATACGAAATATTAACAAATTATTTCCAGGTTTGTAATTTGCTTAAAATGAAGCTTCACTTATACAGAAATACTAATTATTTTCATAAACATGTTGATCCTACTTTGATTTGGGTAATTAATAAACTCTCCACGAAAATAAATCTCGCTGTTATAATATCTTAGTCACTTAGTCGCGCTAACCTAGCATGTTACGTAGTTGATGTGGTATTCACAGATCGACAATTACATAATCTATCAAATAGTATACTTCATACGGGATTAGAATCTTCAGGTTTGGCAAAATATTAGAATAAAACGATATTTTCTGTTCAACCGAAAATACCCATAGACAAACCGACCTCAGGACATTGCCCCTGACTCCACAAGAAATAAGATGACCGGGCCAAGGTTATTTCCAGCAATGTTGCCAACGTAAATAAAATTTTAAATATGGCGCCAAAAGAAAATCGAAAGGCAGGTCAATGACCCCATATTTCGTAAACTTTAGGTATTCATTTTCTCAACTCCTCAAGTGGATTCCAAAACGAATGTGGTATCAAACGATTTGTCTTATAAATACCTTTTCAAAAAAGTACGACTCAACAGGCCTGATACGGTCAGGCTGTGTGATAACCTTGATATTATATTTTTTTTCTGTTGAAATTTGCTGTGCTCATATCTCAGCTCCACAAGCAGATTCTAAAACGAATATGGTATCAAACGATTCGTCTTGTGAATACCTTTTCAAAACGGTATGACTTAACAGGCCTGATGCGGTCAGGCTGTGTGATAACCTTGATTATAAGTCTTTTTAGGTATTACTCAACAGGCCTGATACGGTCAGGCAATGTGATAACCTAAAATTTATGTTTTTTCTGCTGAACTGTGTTATGCTCAATATCTCAGCTCCACATGTAGATTCCAAAACGAATGTGGTATCAAAAGATTCGTCTAGTGAAACCATTTCCATAAAGGTATGACTCAACAGGCCTGATACGGTCAGGCTGTGTGATAACCTTGATTATAAGTTTTTTTCTGTTGAACTTTGTTATGCTCATATCTCAGCTCCACATGTAGATTCCAAAACGAATGTGGTATCAAAAGATTCGTCTGGTGAAGACCTTTCCAAAAAGGTATGACTCAACAGGCCTGATACGGTCAGGCTATGTGATAACCTAATATTTATGTTTTTTCTGCTGAACTCTGTTATGCTCAATATCTGAGCTCCACATGTAGATTCCAAAACGAATGTGGTATCAAAAGATTTGTCTGGTGAATACCTTTCCAAAAAGGTATGACTTAACAGGCCTGATACGGTCAGGCTATGTGATAACCTAAAATTTATATTTTTTCTGCTGAACTTTGTTATGCTCAATATCTCAGCTCCACATGTAGATTCCAAAACGAATGTGATATCAAAAGATTCGTCTAGTGAAGACCTTTCCAAAAAGGTATGACTCAACAGGCCTGATACGGTCAGGCTATGTGATAACCTAAAATTTATGTTTTTTCTGCTGAACTTTGTTATTCTCAATATCTCAGCTCCACATGTAGATTACAAAACGAATGTGGTATCAAAAGATTCGTCTGGTGAAGACCTTTCCAAAAAGGTATGACTGAACAGGCCTGATACGGTCAGGTTATGTGATAACCTAAACTTTATGTTTTTTCTGCTGAACTTTGTTATGCTCAATATCTTAGCTACACATGTAGATTTCAAAACGAATGTGGTATCAGAAGATTCGTCTGGTGAAGACCTTTCCAAAAAGGTATGACTCAACAGGCCTGATACGGTCAGGCTATGTGATAACCTTGATTATAAGTTTTTTTCTGTTGAACTTTGTTATGCTCATATCTCAGCTCCACATGTAGATTCCAAAACGACCTAAAATTTATGTTTTCTCTGCTGAACTTTGTTATGCTCAATATCTCAGCTCCACATGTAGATTCCAAAACGAATGTGGTATTAAAAGATTCGTCTGGTGAAGACCTTTCCAAAAAGGTATGACTCAACAGGCCTGATACAGTCAGGCTATGTGATAACCTAAAATTTATGTTTTTTCTTGTTGGAGTGTAAACGCAAACGTATCAACGCCTGATAAAATGACTAAAGCAATGTAGTAAATATCCATATTGCTAATGTAAAAGCGCTAGGCGCTCTCTCTCGCGTTTCATACAAACTGTCGTGTGTGCCACATAATTTTGGTAATTGAAATAAATCTTTAAATACTTATAATCGTGCCTTGTTCTTTCTTCTATCAGGTTATGGGCCGTCCCATACCTGCCGTCTAGTGTTTGCAACATTATAAACATCGTAAAAAGTGATTTTTCTGAAAGTCATATAAAAGTGCTCAGTCAGTATAACCTCACTTTTAGTTACCGCGGTCGCGAAGTAGTGATTTCTTTTTTTCAGCTCATTTCAGCTATTATACATAAATAAATGAGCGAAAATAACATGGCCAATAACTCGATGTCCATAGAAAAGTTGAAAGGACGTGAAAATTGGGCAACTTGGAGTTTTGCAGTAAAAGCCTACCTGCAACTAGAAAACTTGTATGATTGTGTCCAAAATGTGCCCACAACGGATCCAAAAAGTGTCCAGAATGACACAAAAGCCAAATCAAAGTTGATTCTGTTAATTGATCCAATGTTATATGTCCATATTCAAGATGCTGCAAATGCAAAGGAAGTATGGGACAATTTGACAAGTGCATTTGAGGACAGTGGGCTTACAAGAAAGGTTGGTCTACTAAAAGAGCTGATAAACACTTCTTTGGAAAGCAGCTCATCTATTGAAGATTATATAAACAAAATTATGTCTGCGGCACACAAATTAAGAAACATAAAATTCAAAGTTGATGATGAGTGGCTCGGTACTCTGATGCTGGCTGGCCTGCCAGATATGTATAAGCCAATGATCATGGGTCTGGAAAGCTCGGGTGTAAAAATTAGTGCCGATTCAGTGAAAAATAAACTTTTGCAAGAAATACAAAGTACTGACACTACCGCTCTTTACACAAATGCAAGACCAAAATATAGTAGCAAAAATGATCACAAGAAAGGGAGAGGACCTCGTTGTTTTTCATGCAACCGTTATGGTCATTTAAGTAAAGATTGCTATAAGAATAAAAATAAAGCAAGTTTTGCGGCAGCTTTTTCAGCATCAACAACAAATGACAGCTACAATTGGTATGTAGACTCCGGTGCCTCCATGCATAGTACTATGCACCGTGGATGGCTAAATGATATCAAGTCTCCGCCTGTAAGTACCATCCGAGTGGCTGATAACAAAATATTAAAAGTTGAATGCTGTGGCAACATCACACTGCAAGTTTTAGACTCAAAAGGGCACATTAATACAATATTGTTGAAAGATGTACTTTATGCCCCAGGTTTAGCTACTAATTTAATGTCTATTAGTAGAATGATGAAAGGCGGCTGTAAACCAGATTTTGTTGATGATGGTTGCTTGATAGTAAACCGGAAAACTAACCTGGAGTTGGCAAAAGCGGACCTTATCAATGAAACATACCGTCTGCGAGTAAAACATAGTGATGTTCAAGTACATGTCATGTCAGCTACCACACAGAATGATACTTACCTATGGCATCAAAGGATGGGTCATTTAAATTTCACCGATTTGAAGAAAATGACCGAGTGTACTACGGGTGTGGAATTATCTCCGATGAAAGAAAACATAACATGCATTGATTGCATAAAAGGCAAACAGATAAGACAGCCATTTCCAAGTGAAGGCTCCCGAGCAACCGAATTGCTAGAAGTCATCCACTCCGATGTATGTGGACCGTTTCAAAATACATCACTTGGAGGTGCCAGGTATTTTGTCACTTTCATAGATGATTACTCACGTAAAGTATTTGTATATCCAATCAAAAGTAAAGCTGATGTGTTAGAAAAATTTATTGAATTTAAGAATAGAGTGGAGACAGAATTAGATAAAAGATAAAGAAACTCAGAACAGATAATGGCAAGGAATATATAAACAACAACTTTAACAGCTTTTTAAAGAAATTTGGCATTTTGCATCAAACTACAAATATTTATACTCCAGAACAAAATGGCTTAAGTGAGCGAATGAACAGAACATTGATTGAACGTTCAAAATGTATGATAACTAATGCTCAATTACAGAATACCTACTGGGGAGAAGCAGTGGTCACCGCAGCTTACATTATAAACCGGTCACCAACTAAAGCTCTAAATTACATCACCCCTGAAGAAGTATGGACAAATAAGAAGCCAGATTTGACACGTATGAAAATATTTGGATGCAAGGCCATGGTTCACATTCCCAAAGAACACCGTAGAAAACTTGATGTAAAATCTCAAGAATTGATCTTTGTTGGGTATAGTGAGTGTGTAAAGGGCTACCGTTTTATAGACCCGAAAACAAAACAAGCAATTACAAGTAAAGATGTTATATTTCTCGAAGCCACAGTTAAAAGAAATATAGTAAATGATGAAACTGAAGTTAAACAAAATGAAAAAGAAGAAGAAAAAGTACCTGTAAAAGAAAAAGTCAAAATTAGTAACACAGAAAAGAAAGAAAACATAAAAGAAAATAAATGTGAAGTAATAAACTTACCGTTGTTTCAACTAGATGACGAAGTATATAACAATGAAGCACAGAATGAAGATACCTTAATACAGACTGATGAAGAACATAATGTGGAAGTAGAAAATTCTAATCAAGATGAAAGTGTAGACTCAGACTCACATTATTCAGATCCCAATGATGAAATATATCAACCATCAAACAATAATTCAAATGATACCTTTGATGATGATGTCGGGGACTCAACACTAAAGTTGATCCAACAAAATAATCGAAGAGCAGAATTCTATGAATCATCTTCACCTACCAATGAAAATGACAGAACGGGAACTTCATTTACTTGTATGAGTGGTGAAACAGCCATGGGATTTTTAGACAAAGACCCCCAGAGCCTTTCCGAAGCTATAGAAAGCAACAAGGCAGATAAATGGCTTGAAGCAATGAAAGAAGAGCATCAATCTCTACTTCAAAACAATACTTGGACACTAGTTGATCCACCAAAAGATAAGAAAGTTATACCATGTAAATGGGTTTATAAAACAAAAACTGATGAAAATGATCAGGTAGTGCGATACAAAGCACGTTTAGTTGTGAAAGGCTATCAACAAAAGAAGGGAATAGACTATCAGGAAATATATGCTCCTGTAGTAAGATATACTTCCATTCGATACCTGATTGGATTGTCTGCTAAATACAATTTGAAAATTCATCAGATGGATGCAGTAACCGCATTTTTACAAGGTGACATCGAAGAAGATATTTATATGTCACAGCCTCCATACTTTGAGGAAGGAACTAAAGTTTGTAAACTTAACAAATCAATCTATGGTCTCAAGCAAGCGAGCAGGCAATGGAACAAAAAGTTAAATACTGTTTTATTAGAAATTGGTATGACTCGATCAAAAGTAGATCCATGTATTTACTACAGAATAAAAGATGAAAAAGACATACTGTTCATAGCGGTCTATGTTGATGACACTTTGCACTTTTATAATAATGAAGAAACAGCTACACTGATACGGAACAAATTGAATGAAAAGTTTCATATGAAAGATTTGGGACCGGCAAAATTTTGTATTGGGTTCAGAATAACTCATAACTCAACCGATGAAATTTGTTTGGATCAAATTCAATATATCAAGAAAATACTTACAAGATTCAATATGTGTGACTGTAAACCTGCATACACACCGTGTGAAGCAAATCTGCAATTAAAGAAAGCTGAAAGCAAAGATGAGATACTGACAAATATACCATACCATGAACTTGTTGGATGTTTGCTATACCTATCACAAGGAACTAGACCAGATATAGCATATATAGTCAATCAACTCAGTCGATTCAATAATGAACCAACTGCGGAACATTGGTCAGCTGCAAAAAGAGTCTTAAGATATTTAAAGGGAACAATGGAAACAAAACTTACATACAAAAAGGATGAAAATAATATGACAGGATACTGTGATGCAAATTGGGCTACCGATACACAGGACAGAAGGTCTTGCACTGGCTACATATTTATTTTTCAGGGTGCTGCAATTAGCTGGTCATCGAAGAGGCAGCACACTATTGCTTTATCGAGCACAGAAGCAGAGTACATGTCTCTTGCCACAGCCGCACAAGAGGCAATATGGCTCAAACAGTTACAAGAAGAATTTTGGCAAATACTGATAGGCACACCTTTAACTATTTACTGTGATAATCAAAGTGCTATTAGCATTTCAGATAACGACACCTGGCGTGCTAGAAGCAAACACATAGATGTCCGTCACCACTTTATAAGGAAAGAATTGCAATGAAACAAATTGAAGTATCTTACAAGAGCACTCAGGACATGGTGGCTGATGCACTCACGAAGGGACTTCACCGGCCGAAGCACCAAGCCTTCATGCAAGCAATGGGTTTGCGTTCAGAGGGGCGTGTTGGAGTGTAAACGCAAACGTATCAACGCCTGATAAAATGACTAAAGCAATGTAGTAAATATCCATATTGCTAATGTAAAAGCGCTAGGCGCTCTCTCTCGCGTTTCATACAAACTGTCGTGTGTGCCACATAATTTTGGTAATTGAAATAAATCTTTAAATACTTATAATCGTGCCTTGTTCTTTCTTCTATCATTTCTGCTAAACTTTGTTATGCTCAATATGGACGCTGTTTAGCATTAATGTATTAACCCACACTTGGACTAAAATGAGCTACGCGCCTTTAAAGTTTTTAAGAGATTTTTCGATTTATTTCAGTGTCCCTAAACGTGAGCTTATATTATTTGGTATCACTAGTTGCATTTAAATTAGTATATTTAGGTTATTTTATTAGTTAAAGTTTTAAATGGTTATTTATTTAAATAAACAAGAAAAACTGTTATTGCAAAATTAAAACATCGTAATTCGTAAAAAGCAATAATGTACTATGTGGCTTAACACATTATTGCTAAATACTTTACAGGAATTTTAAATTAAGAAATAAAGAACTATAATTTTGTATGATGGATTTGGGTGGATAGATAGATGAATTTGTAACCATGATGAATTGTTGTTTGAGCATGACCTCAGTCTTGTCCAAGTTCATCTCGCAGCAGAATATAATTTTTTTTGTAGGTCGTTGCGTTTCAGCTGTTATGAATATCTTCAGAAGTTTTTATCCTAGTCTTAAAGACATCTTTAGGAGGAGTGATGATGGGGTCAGATGGCCGAGTGACGACGGAGGAGGGAAAAGGGTAGGCTATCCGCTTGGTCGGGTGCTGTGACCAGGGGACTGACAAGTTTGGAAGTTGTATTTTAGCGATCGGCAACAACACTTAGATACTGCGTTTTTTTAGGACTGTATACCTCGTCGTCGACCACATGCGCGCCACCTTCTAACTCCTCCTTTTGAAATGTTCAAGAATCTGTTCAGCCGTTGATGTCTTGCGGCAGTTGCTGCTTCTTCGCGCTGTCAGGCGCTGAGGCTAGCAGGCTTGTAACAATGGTAGAGCAGGCTGCACGCTGGAGTGTGTGGCTGAGATTCTTGAGTGTCAACCGAGGATATAGCTCATGTCGCACAGAACACCCATTACTGGTACTGCGATGTATGCCGAGGACCAAGTGGCTTGATGATGCGTTGAGTTTATGGGATCTAAGTTTCACTGATGTCCGTTGAAATTGGTGACGTCATGTTGTTGATGGTGGTGCTTCAGTCAGGCGAGGCGATGCGGTGAGCAAGTATTCAGAGACAAGTTACTGGAGTGAGTACTTCGAAAGAAAGTCATTCTATAGAGCCATGCAGGTACTGATGACTGGCTCCAGGTCTTCAAAGCGTCGAGGATATATGGAGACAGGGGTGTTACCACAGAGGTGCTGGAGGTGCTTGTTTATTTTTGAGCAGCCTGAGGCCACCCCGATGATGTAGTCATTATCTATCTGCATCCGGGAAATTATCTGTAAAGTGGCGAGAAATGGCGGGTTCATCGAGTTGGGTGGAGGCTTTGGCTCATATTCTTAAATTCAGCGAGAATCTCTGGAACTGAAGTGATAGTTCTCTCGAAGATTTAGTATAGCTAGTCAAACACGTATATAGTTTTGGGACCTTATTACAAGGCGCTTCAGTGAGTGGTTAGTCATTCAGCTTTTTTCCTCATGACCCCTGCAATTGGGCCAAAAGTCTGTATGCTTGAGCCCGATAGCCGCTATGCGGGCTTCCTGTTGAATGAAGATGTCCACTGCAGGCAGGCCGATCAGTGTATCCAAGACTTCAGAAGACGTTGTTGTACGCATTAAGTAACGGCCTAGCAGGCCAGTCACTGAAATGACAGCAGTTTTACTTCATGGTTATGAGTTCGTTTCTAGGCCACCTAACGACTGCACCCTCTGTAAAGCCGTAGTTCATGGAGTTTTCTTCGGCGATAAGCCCCAGATCTTCCTTAGGAGTCTTCTGCATTTCGAAAATTTTATGCTTGATTTGTTAATTAACGGAACCCGCGGACACCCAGAATACGTTTGTGGGTGAACATAATGAGTTCATGCTTTGTGCACCATTCTTGAAGTTCTTCAGTGATCAGCTGCAGGTGATACTCTCAAACGGCTCCGGAAAGACAATAGCCAGATAGTCCGTATAGCCTTAACCGTAAAGTGGACCTGTCCTGTGGACCCTTTGCTAATCAGCTCCACGACATTAATTAAGTGCGGGGATAACCCGCCCATGAACTTATCTTCTTCAGGAATATCTAATATTTTGTATTTATCTTCTAGGCCACGCTCACAGGCCACACAAAAAATATTGCCTCATATTGTTGACCTTAACTTTGTATGGTATAGAACATTATTGCTTTTTTGAAATTCCCGAAAATAATTTTGCAATAACAGTGTATGTGCATAGTACATTATTGCAAAATTAAGTAGAGGTGTTGTGAATTTCGCAATAACAATTTTTGGGGTTTTACTAATTATATAATTTTTTTATAAAAATAAAAGTTGAAGAATCTGAAAGCTAATGTGAATACGCATAGAACTGCATTCATAACTCAAAACCTCAATTTGTAACCTAAAATTTATGTTTTTTCTGCTGAACTTTGTTATGCTCAATATCTCAGCTCCACATGTAGATTCCAAAACGAATGTGGTATCAAAAGTTTCGTCTAGTGAAGACCTTTCCAAAAAGGTTTGACTCAACAGGCCTGATACGGTCAGGCTATGTGATAACCTAAAATTTATGTTTTTTCTGCTGAACTTTGTTATGCTCATATCTCAGCTCCACATGTAGATTCCAAAACGAATGTGGTATCAAAAGATTCGCCTGGTGAATACCTTTCTAAAAAGGTATGACTCAACAGGCCTGATACGGTCAGGCTATGTGATAACCTAAAATTTATGTTTTTTCTGCTGAACTTTGTTATGCTCAATATCTCAGCTCCACATGTAGATTCCAAAACGAATGTGGTATCAAATGATTCGCCTGGTGAAGACCTTTCTAAAAAGGTATGACTTAACAGGCCTGATACGGTCAGGCTATGTGATAACCTAAAATTTATATTTTTTCTGCTGAACTTTGTTATGCTCAATATCTCAGCTCCACATGTAGATTCCAAAACGAATGTGGTATCAAAAGATTCGTCTAGTGAAGACCTTTCCAAAAAAGTATGACTCAACAGGCCTGATACGGTCAGGCTATGTGATAACTTAAAATTTATGTTTTTTCTGCTGAACTTTTTTATGCTCAATATCTCAGCTCCACATGTAGATTCCAAAACGAATGTGGTATCAAAAGATTCGTCTAGTGAAGACCTTTCCATAAAGGTATGACTCAACAGGCCTGATACGGTCAGGCTATGTGATAACCTAAAATTTATGTTTTTTCTGCTTAACTTTGTTATGCTCAATATCTCAGCTCCACATGTAGATTTCAAAACGAATGTGGTATCAAAAGATTCGTCTGGTGAAGACCTTTCCATAAAGGTATGACTCAACAGGCCTGATACGGTCAGGCTATGTGATAACCTAAAATTTATATTTTTTCTGCTGAAGTTTGTTATGCTCAATATCTCAGCTCCACATGTAGAATTGACACCTATTACGTTGGCTGTTTAAAGCGATGCATTTGCCTTAAAAAATGCCGACGGTCGACCATAGATAATACTTAATTGAATATGCCATAGGTCGAAATATGAAAAAAGTATTTGGTGCTCCCATACAAAATCAATCAATTTGTCTGAGAGGTTCAAATTTTTTTTGTCCAGTTTCATGAGTTGAAATATTCGCAGTAATTTTTTTTGCACCTGTATATGTTGACAATCAATTTCACCCATAATTTTATTTAGTCGCTCATTTAAAATTATGCCTTTTAAGATAGACAGTTGTTTGAAGTACAAAATGCTCAGCGCATAAGTTCCTTCCTGCCCTATTAATCGCGAAGTTTTATCATGTATGTTCACCGATTACTCAGACACGCCTGGATCATGATTCAATACAGCCGATACATAACTTAGAGCGTACAAGCAAAACTCTGAGGTATTAAAAGTAACAACTTTTTTTTATAGAACCGTAGTCATCCAGTTATTACTGAAAATTCTCGTGGGCGTTGGCGTGGGCGTTGGCGTGGGCGTTGGCGTGGGCGTTGGCGTGGGCGTTGGCGTGGCCGCGGCGGAGGTCGGGGCGCATGTACCGTGCCGTGCCGAATGCGGCGCCCTTGGCCGTGCCGCGACAGCCGGACCCGCCACGCCAGCCGGAGCCGGACCCGCCACGCCAGCCGGAGCCGAACCCGCCACGTCAGCCGGAGCCGGACCCGCCACGCCAGCCGGAGCCGGACCCGCCACGCCAACCGGAGCCGGACCCGCCACGCCAGCCGGAGCCGGACCCGCCACGCCGGCTGGAGGCTCCAGGCGCGCTGGGTGCGGCGCGCGCGGCCATCGTTCGCGGCAGTCGCCGCCGCTCCGCCTCCTGCTGCTGGTAACCCGTGGCAGGAGGTAGGCCGGCACCGCCGCGGGCGAAAGTAATTTATTACGCAGCGCGATTTATTTTGTAGTGGAAAACAAGAAAAAATCCTACCTCCCATACAACATTCACGATCAGCTGACTGACTTTGTATGGGAGGCCGGATATTTTTCTCGTTTCACTATGAGCTCCATAGTAAAAGTTGTTCAGTTTCATGATCTGATCATGCCTGCAAAGTTTTCGGTACACCGTCCCCAGGGGCGTTTGTCCACCGCGCCGAGAACGAGTTTCCGTATAGATACTCCAGCTGAAGATACACTTAAGTGGTGAATCATTTCATGAAACTGACCAACATTAACTTTTCATTTAACACTGTAATAATATATTTATAGTGCCTAAATATTTTGGGAATATTTGTGGTACCTATAGTAAATTATCATAAGTACCTATAAGAATAGGAAATGTTGTTAAGCTTCATTAAAGTGGTAACCTACCACAAATGTAGTATGTTATGTATAAGTATACGAGATTTATTTTTAATTAAACCTAAATAAGTGCAATGATAATCGACAGGACTGATTTGATATAGGATTTATGACTAATAATACGGGGTGTGAGGGACGGTGTGACGAAACTTTGTAGGCGTGCGCAGACTATGAAACTGAACAACTTTTACTATGGAGCCAATAGTGAATAGAAACAAGAAAAAAAAGCCGATACAAAGAAAATCCTCAAGAGATTTGTATTTAATTAAATGTAACCGTATATATGATGAACCAGCCCGTGAAAAAAAAAAAAATTTTCCCATGACATGAAACAGGTCGAAATATGAAAAAAAAATTTGGACCTCCTATACAAAAGTACCAGCTCAGCAAGTCGATTTGTATGGGAGGTCAACATTATTTTCATATTTCAACCTACGTGCGACGGGAAAAGTTTTTCAGTTTAATGGGCGTCAATTTTTAAGGTATCCTCTTTTATAATAGTTAATATTGTGTTTAAGATGTTGTCTGTGATATTGCATACATTTATCGTGAGCGTCAGGATGGCCGGTGTATCTATACAGATTCGAATGAGACCTATACTGAAAAATAGTAGTACCAAATAGTACCTATAAAATAAAAATTAGTACCTCAATCCTTTAGCGGTAATATTAAAATTCTGGTACACCGGCGGTTCTGGCTTCAGGATGGCCGGTATACTGTTATGTCTTAGTCTTAACCGCTACAACTATAATTTTGAAACCTACACCAATAAATAGTACCTAAATAGTACTCTCTGAAACACACAATAAGTTAAAATATCAACGGGTTATGAGACAAATTGAAAAACAAATTTATGTTTCCAAGCTATCAGTGTTGCCAGATTGTCAAAACCGTCAGAAACGAAAAAGGCGGAGCAATCTGGAAACACTGGTAGCTTCGAAACATAAATTTGTTTTTTTCAATTTGTCTCATAACCCGTTGATATTTTTACAACTTATTGTGTGTTTCAGAGGGTACTATTTAGGTACTATTTATTGGTGTAGGTTTCAAAATGATAGTTGTAGCGGTTAAGACTAAGACATAACAGTATACCGGCCATCCTGACGTCAGAACCGTGTGAATTTTAATATTACGGCTAAAGGATTGAGGTACTAATTTTTATTTTATTGGTACTATTTGGTACTACTATTTTTCAGTATAGGTCTCATTCAAATCTGTATAGGTACACCGGCCATCCTGACGCTTACCATTTATCGCGCCTATATGTCTTGTGGGTATGCAACTGTCTGTGATATGCAGCGGGTACGCAATTATCTGTGATATTAAAACTGTACTTGCATAACAATTTGTCTTTTATTTTAAAAATATTATTTTTGTACTGGTGTATCAACATAGTGGGGCTTCTTCTGTTGACAGTAATGAATGACAGTTTTAGTTCTCTTGGTAGTTCTGAATAACAAACTAGAGGGCGCTGCGCAAGCTGTAAATTGTCATTTGAGTGATATTGACAGATGGTTGTAAGGAAAGGAAAGGAACTCTTTTTCCGTCTTTCGCAGCGCCCTCTAGTTTATACTTCAGAACAACCAAGAGAACCTTAGAGAATTGTCAACAGTAAAAACCCCATTATGTCTGTTGTTAATTGTAAGTGCAAATAAAGTTGTCCAGAAAAAATAGTATTTCAAAAATATTGATTTGTACTAAGGTTACCCAGGAGATAATTAATACCTTACTTCAATACAAATCTGGGGACAACCTGTGTCCCTAGCATTAATAACAGAAACAGATATGAAGCTCCAACATATTGTGTGACAAAAAAAGTTGGTTAAAGCCGGAGCCGGGTATTAATTGGGGACAAAATAATATACAAAGTATCTGGACAATGTTCCCAATGTGGACGTATTTTAAACAATGAACAAAGTTACCAAAGGAAAAGCGTCCACATTGGGAACATTGTCCAGATACCTACATTGTATAATATACAAAGTATCTGGAACTTTGTCCCTAATGATTAATGAATACCTAGCTTTACCTACACATGCTGTAACTGTCACACTGGTCTACAGTGACAGAAAGGGTATAACAAGCCGAAAGCTAGTCAAGGTATCTGAAACTGAACAATTTTCCCCATGGAACATGGATCAAAATATGGAAAAAAAATTGGACCTCCCATACAAATCGCCGATCAGCTAATTGATTCACTATGGGGGGTCCAATTTTTTTTCATATTCCGACCCATGTTCCATGGGTAAGTTGTTCAGTTTCATGAGTACCTTGACCTCCTTTCGGCTTGTTATACCCTTTCCGTTACTCCCTATATCCTCTTTCACAGAACACACACTCCTTGGGCTCCTTGGTCAATCAATATGACATTTGAGTGCATAGTAACTCAAAATGGCGCCATGTTGGCAACAATGAATAAGAGTGTTGCCATATAAATATTAAATATAAGTATTATGGGTGGGTGGAGTATGCGTGAATAACATCAGCTACGCCGACGATATGGTCCTGCTGTGCCCCTCGGTCGCCGGTCTGCGTCAGCTAATCTCAGTGTGTGAGAAATATGCATTTGCTCATAATCTTAAATATAATGTGAGCAAGACCGAAATAATGATATTTAAATACAAAAAGGGCCCTGCTGTTGTACCACCAGTTCTCTTGAATGGGACTCCTTTATCCATTGTATCAAAATTTAAATACCTAGGACATATACTTACCGAAACTCTAAATGACGATGAAGACATTGAACGCCAAAGAAGGTCTATTGCCATGAAAAGTAATATGATAGCGAGACGCTTTGCCCACAGTAGTGATCAGGTTAAAGTAACTCTATTTAAGGCGTACTGTCAGACGTTCTACACCGCGCACCTATGGCAAAATTTACTAAAGCAAGTTGCCACTCGATAAGAGTTCAATACAATAATGCATTTAGGGCGATGATGGGCCTGCCGTGGCGGTGCAGTGCGTCTGGCATGTTTACACAGTACAGAGTTGACGGCTTTGCTGCGATAATGCGTAGGTCATTAGCTTCTTTTCATGAACGGATTTTTAAAATTGAAAACAGGTTGTTATCTGCTGTTGTTTACACGCTGTACCAAAATGACAGAAACATAAATAGTATGAAATGAAATAACGAAGACATACCTACCTAATTGTTCTTGTTGTTATTATTATATTATTTTGTTATTGTGTACAAATTAATCTAATACCTAGATTACATTGTATTTAATGTAAAGTGATATGAATTTATTAATAATTTATTTTTGTTGACTGACGTTCATGTACTATGAAGATAACTATGGGTATATACCTGAGAATAAACGATTTTTATTTATTTTTTATTTATTATTTATTTATTATCTATGGTCGACCGTCGGCATTTTTTTAAGGCAAATGCATCGCTTTAAACAGCCAACGTAATAGGTGTCAATTCAAGTTCCAAACAATTAAATTTTGACATAGCCTGACCGTTTCAGGCCTGTTGAGTCGTACCTTTCTGGAAAGGACTTCACAAGACGAATCTTTTGTGATACCACATTCGTTTTGGAATCTACATGTGGAGCTGAGATATTGAGCATAACAAACTTCAGCAGAAAAAATATAAATTTTAGGTTTTCACATAGCCTGACCGTATCAGGCCTGTTGAGTCATACCTTTTTGGAAAGGTCTTTACTAGACAAATCTTTTGATACCACATTCGTTTAGGAATCTACATGTGGAGCTGAGATATTGAGCATAACAAAGTTCAGCTGAAAAAACATAAATTTTAAGTTATCACATAGCCTGACCGTACCAGGCCTGTTGAGTCATACCTTTTTGGAAAGGTCTTCATCAGACGAATCTTTTGATACCACATTCGTTTTGGAATCTACATGTGGAGCTGAGATATTGAGCATAACAAAGTTCAGCAGAAAAAACATAAATTTTAGGTTTTCACATAGCCTGACCGTATCAGGCCTGTTGAGTCGTACCTTTCTGGAAAGGACTTCACAAGACGAATCTTTGTGATACCACATTCGTTTTGGAATCTACATGTGGAGCTGAGATATTGAGCATAACAAACTTCAGCAGAAAAAATATAAATTTTAGGTTTTCACATAGCCTGACCGTATCAGGCCTGTTGAGTCATACCTTTTTGGAAAGGTCTTTACTAGACAAATCTTTTGATACCACATTCGTTTAGGAATCTACATGTGGAGCTGAGATATTGAGCATAACAAAGTTCAGCTGAAAAAACATAAATTTTAAGTTATCACATAGCCTGACCGTATCAGGCCTGTTGAGTCATACCTTTTTGGAAAGGTCTTCATCAGACGAATCTTTTGATACCACATTCGTTTTGGAATCTACATGTGGAGCTGAGATATTGAGCATAACAAAGTTCAGCAGAAAAAACATAAATTTTAGGTTTTCACATAGCCTGACCGTATCAGGCCTGTTAAATCATACCTTTTTGGAAAGGTCTTTACTAGACGAATCTTTTGATACCACATTCGTTTTGAAATCTACATGTGGAGCTGAGATATGAGCATAACAAAGTTCAACAGAAAAAAACTTATAATCAAGGTTATCACATAGCCTGACCGTATCAGGCCTGTTGAGTCATACCTTTTGGAAAGGTCTTCACCAGACGAATCTTTTGACACCACATTTGTTTTGGAATCTACATGTGGAGCTGAGATATTGAGCATAAAAAAGTTCAGCAGAAAAAACATAAATTTTAAGTTATCACATAGCCTGACCGTATCAGGCCTGTTGAGTCATACCTTTTTGGAAAGGTCTTCACCAGACGAATCTTTTGATACCACATTCGTTTTGGAATCTACATGTGGAGCTGAGATATGAGCATAACAAAGTTCAACAGAAAAAAACTTATAATCAAGGTTATCACACAGCCTGACCGTATTAGGCCTGTTGAGTCATACCTTTATGGAAAGGTCTTTACTAGACGAATCTTTTGATACCACATTCGTTTTGGAATCTACATGTGGAGCTGAGATATTGAGTATAACAAAGTTCAGCTGAAAAAGCATAAATTTTAGGTTATCACATAGCCTGACTGTATCAGGCCTGTTGAGTCATACTTTTTTGGAAAGGTCTTCACCAGACGAATCTTTTGATACCACATTCGTTTTGGAATCTACATGTGGAGCTGAGATATGAGCATAACAAATTTCAACAGAAAAAAACTTATAATCAAGGTTATCACACAGCCTGACAATATCAGGCCTGTTGAGTCATACCTTTTTAGAAAGGTCTTTACCAGACAAATCTTTTGATACCACATTCGTTTTGGAATCTACATGTGGAGCTGAGATATTGAGCATAACAAAGTTCAGCTGATAAAACATAAATTTTAGGTTTTCACATAGCCTGACCGTATCAGGCCTGTTGAGTCATACCTTTTGGAAAGGTCTTTACTAGACGAATCTTTTGATACCACATTCGTTTTGGAATCTACATGTGGAGCTGAGATATTGAGCATAACAAAGTTCAGCAGAAAAACATAAATTTTAGGTTATCACACAGCCTGACCGTATCAGGCCTGTTGAGTCATACTTTTTGAGAGGTCTTCTATAGACGAATCTTTGATTCCACATTCGTTTTGGAATCTACATGTGGAGCTGAGATATTGAGCATAACAAAGTTCAGCAGAAAAAATATAAATTTTAGGTTATCACATAGCCTGACCGTATCAGGCCTGTTGAGTCATACCTTTATGGAAAGGTCTTCACTAGACGAATCTTTTGATACCACATTCGTTTTGGAATCTACATGTGGAGCTGAGATATGAGCATAACAAAGTTCAACAGAAAAAAACTTATAATAAAGGTTATCACACAGCCTGACCGTATCAGGCCTGTTGAGTCATACCTTTATGGAAAGGTCATTACTAGACGAATCTTTTGATACCACATTCGTTTTGGAATCTACATGTGGAGCTGAGATATTGAGCATAACAAAGTTCAGCTGAAAAAGCATAAATTTTAGGTTGTCACATAGCCTGACTGTATCAGGCCTGTTGAGTCATACTTTTTGGAAAGGTCTTTACCAGACAAATCTTTTGATACCACATTCGTTTTGGAATCTACTTGTGGAGCTGAGATATGAGCATAACAAATTTCAACAGAAAAACTTATAATCAAGGTTATTACACAGCCTGACCGTATCAGGCCTGTTGAATCATACCTTTTAGAAAGGTTTTACAAGACAAATCTTTTGATACCACATTCGTTTTGGAATCTACATGTGGAGCTGAGATATTGAGCATAACAAAGTTCAGCTGAAAAAGCATAAATTTTAAGTTATCACATAGCCTGACCGTATCAGGCCTGTTGAGTCATACCTTTTGGAAAGGTCTTCACCAGACGAATCTTTGATACCACATTCGTTTTGGAATCTACATGTGGAGCTGAGATATGAGCATAACAAATTTCAACAGAAAAAACTTATAATCAAGGTTATCACACAGCCTGACCGTATCAGGCCTGTTGAGTCATACCTTTTTCGAAAGCTTTTCACCAGACGAATCTTTTGATACCACATTAGTTTTGAAAACTACATGTGGAGCTGAGATATTGAGCATAACAAAGTTCAGCAGAAAAAACATAAATTTTAGGTTATCACATAGCCTGACCGTATCAGGCCTGTTGAGTCATACCTTTTTGGAAAGGTATTCACCAGACGAATCTTTTGATACCATATTCATTTTGGAATCTACATGTGGAGCTGAGATATTGAGCATAACAAAGTTCAGAAAAAAAAACATAAATTTTAGGTTATCACATAGCCTGACCGTATCAGGCCTATTGAGTCATACCTTTTTGGAATCGTCTTCACTAGACGAATCTTTTGATACCACATTCGTTTTGGAATCTACTTGCGGAGCTGAGATATGAGCATAACAAATTTCAACAGAAAAAAACTTATAATCAAGGTTATCACACAGCCTGACCGTATCAGGCCTGTCAAGTCATACCTTAATGGAAAGGTCTTCATTAGACGAATCTTTTGATACCACATTCGTTTTGGAATATACATGTGGAGCTGAGATATTGAGCATAACAAAGTTCAGCTGAAAAAACATAAATTTTTGGTTATCACATAGCCTGACTGTATCAGGCCTGTTGAGTTATACCTTTTTGGAAAGGTCTTCACCAGACGAATCTTTTGATACCACATTCGTTTTGGAATCTACATGTGGAGCTGAGATATGAGCATAACAAATTTCAACAGAAAAAAACTTATAATCAAGGTTATCACACAGCCTGACCGTATCAGGCCTGTTGAGTCATACCTTTTTCGAAAGCTTTTCACCAGACGAATCTTTTGATACCACATTTGTTTTGAAAACTACATGTGGAGCTGAGATATTGAGCATAACAAAGTTCAGCAGAAAAAACATAAATTTTAGGTTATCACATAGCCTGACCGTATCAGGCCTGTTGAGTCATACCTTTTTGGAAAGGTATTCACCAGACGAATCTTTTGATACCATATTCATTTTGGAATCTACATGTGGAGCTGAGATATTGAGCATAACAAAGTTCAGAAAAAAAAACATAAATTTTAGGTTATCACATAGCCTGACCGTATCAGGCCTATTGAGTCATACCTTTTTGGAATCGTCTTCACTAGACGAATCTTTTGATACCACATTCGTTTTGGAATCTACTTGCGGAGCTGAGATATGAGCATAACAATTTTCAACAGAAAAAAACTTATAATCAAGGTTATTACACAGCCTGACCGTATCAGGCCTGTTGAATCATACCTTTTTAGAAAGGTTTTTACAAGACAAATCTTTTGATACCACATTCGTTTTGGAATCTACATGTGGAGCTGAGATATTGAGCATAACAAAGTTCAGCTGAAAAAGCATAAATTTTAGGTTGTCACATAGCCTGACTGTATCAGGCCTGTTGAGTCATACTTTTTTGGAAAGGTCTTTACCAGACAAATCTTTTGATACCACATTCGTTTTGGAATCTACATGTGGAGCTGAGATATGAGCATAACAAATTTCAACAGAAAAACTTATAATCAAGGTTATCACACAGCCTGACCGTATCAGGCCTGTTGAGTCATACCTTTTTAGAAAGGTCTTTACCAGACGAATCTTTTGATACCACATTCGTTTTGGAATCTACATGTGGAGCTGAGATATTGAGCATAACAAAGTTCAGCTGAAAAAGCATAAATTTTAGGTTATCACATAGCCTGACTGTATCAGGCCTGTTGAGTCATACTTTTTTGGAAAGGTCTTTACCAGACGAATTTTTGATACCACATTCGTTTTGGAATCTACATGTGGAGCTGAGATATGAGCATAACAAATTTCAACAGAAAAAAGCTTATAATCAAGGTTATCACACAGCCTGACCGTATCAGGCCTGTTGAGTCATACCTTTTTGGAAAGGTCTTTACCAGACGAATCTTTTGATACCACATTCGTTTTGGAATCTACATGTGGAGCTGAGATATGAGCATAACAAATTTCAACAGAAAAAAACTTATAATCAAGGTTATCACACAGCCTAACCGTATCAGGCCTGTTGAGTCATACCTTTTTAGAAAGGTTTTCACCAGACAAATCTTTTGATACCACATTCGTTTTGGAATCTACATGTGGAGCTGAGATATGAGCGTAACAAAGTTCAACAGAAAAAAACTTATAATCAAGGTTATCACACAGCCTGACCGTATCAGGCCTGTTAAGTCATACCTTAATGGAAAGGTCTTCATTAGACGAATCTTTTGATTCCACATTCGTTTTGGAATATACATGTGGAGCTGAGATATTGAGCATAACAAAGTTCAGCTGAAAAACATAAATTTTAGGTTATCACATAGCCTGACCGTATCAGGCCTGTTGAGTCATACCTTTATGGAAAGGTCTTCACCAGACGAATCTTTTGATACCACATTCGTTTTGGAATCTACATGTGGAGCTGAGATATGAGCATAACAAATTTCAACAGAAAAAACTTATAATCAAGGTTATCACACAGCCTGACCGTATCAGGCCTGTTGAGTCATACCTTTTCGAAAGGTTTTCACCAGACGAATCTTCTGATACCACATTTGTTTTGAAAACTACATGTGGAGCTGAGATATTGAGCATAACAAAGTTCAGCAGAAAAACATAAATTTTAGGTTATCACATAGCCTGACCGTATCAGGCCTGTTGAGTCATACCTTTTGGAAAGGTATTCACCAGACAAATCTTTTGATACCACATTCATTTTGGAATCTACATGTGGAGCTGAGATATTGAGCATAACAAAGTTCAGCTGATAAAACATAAATTTTAGGTTTTCACATAGCCTGACCGTATCAGGCCTGTTGAGTCATACCTTTTGGAAAGGTCTTTACTAGACGAATCTTTTGATACCACATTCGTTTTGGAATCTACATGTGGAGCTGAGATATTGAGCATAACAAAGTTCAGCAGAAAAACATAAATTTTAGGTTATCACATAGCCTGACCGTATCAGGCCTGTTGAGTCATACCTTTTGGAAAGGTATTCACCAGACAAATCTTTTGATACCACATTCATTTTGGAATCTACATGTGGAGCTGAGATATTGAGCATAACAAAGTTCAGCTGATAAAACATAAATTTTAGGTTTTCACATAGCCTGACCGTATCAGGCCTGTTGAGTCATACCTTTTGGAAAGGTCTTTACTAGACGAATCTTTTGATACCACATTCGTTTTGGAATCTACATGTGGAGCTGAGATATTGAGCATAACAAAGTTCAGCAGAAAAAATATAAATTTTAGGTTATCACATAGCCTGACCGTATCAGGCCTGTTGAGTCATACCTTTTTGGAATCGTCTTCACTAGACGAATCTTTTGATACCACATTCGTTTTGGAATCTACATGTGGAGCTGAGATATGAGCATAACAAAGTTCAACAGAAAAAAACTTATAATAAAGGTTATCACACAGCCTGACCGTATCAGGCCTGTTAAGTCATACCTTTATGGAAAGGTCATTACTAGACGAATCTTTTGATTCCACATTCGTTTTGGAATCTACATGTGGAGCTGAGATATTGAGCATAACAAAGTTCAGCTGAAAAAGCATAAATTTTAGGTTGTCACATAGCCTGACTGTATCAGGCCTGTTGAAACATACTTTTTTGGAAAGGTCTTTACCAGACAAATCTTTTGATACCACATTCGTTTTGGAATCTACATGTGGAGCTGAGATATGAGCATAACAAATTTCAACAGAAAAAACTTATAATCAAGGTTATCACACAGCCTGACCGTATCAGGCCTGTTGAGTCATACCTTTTTAGAAAGGTCTTTACCAGACGAATCTTTTGATACCACATTCGTTTTGGAATCTACATGTGGAGCTGAGATATTGAGCATAACAAAGTTCAGCTGAAAAAGCATAAATTTTAGGTTATCACATAGCCTGACTGTATCAGGCCTGTTGAGTCATACTTTTGGAAAGGTCTTTATCAGACGAATCTTTTGATACCACATTCGTTTTGGAATCTACATGTGGAGCTGAGATATGAGCATAACAAATTTCAACAGAAAAAAGCTTATAATCAAGGTTATCACACAGCCTGACCGTATCAGGCCTGTTGAGTAATACCTTTTTAGAAAGGTTTTCACCAGACGAATCTTTTGATACCACATTTGTTTTGGAATCTACTTGTGGAGCTGAGATATGAGCATAACAAATTTCAACAGAAAAAAACTTATAATCAAGGTTATCACACAGCCTGACCGTATCAGGCCTGTTGAGTCATACCTTTTTAGAAAGGTTTTCACCAGACAAATCTTTTGATACCACATTCGTTTTGGAATCTACATGTGGAGCTGAGATATTGAGCATAACAAAGTTCAGCAGAAAAAATATAAATTTTAGGTTATCACATAGCCTGACCGTATCAGGCCTGTTGAGTCATACCTTTTTGGAATCGTCTTCACTAGACGAATCTTTTGATACCACATTCGTTTTGGAATCTACATGTGGAGCTGAGATATGAGCATAACAAAGTTCAACAGAAAAAAACTTATAATAAAGGTTATCACACAGCCTGACCGTATCAGGCCTGTTAAGTCATACCTTAATGGAAAGGTCTTCATTAGACGAATCTTTTGATACCACATTCGTTTTGGAATATACATGTGGAGCTGAGATATTGAGCATAACAAAGTTCAGCTGAAAAAACATAAATTTTAGGTTATCACATAGCCTGACCGTATCAGGCCTGTTGAGTCATACCTTTATGGAAAGGTCTTCACCAGACGAATCTTTTGATACCACATTCGTTTTGGAATCTACATGTGGAGCTGAGATATGAGCATAACAAATTTCAACAGAAAAAAACTTATAATCAAGGTTATCACACAGTCTGACCGTATCAGGCCTGTTGAGTCATACCTTTTTCGAAAGGTTTTCACCAGACGAATCTTTTGATACCACATTTGTTTTGAAAACTACATGTGGAGCTGAGATATTGAGCATAACAAAGTTCAGCAGAAAAAACATAAATTTTAGGTTATCACATAGCCTGACCGTATCAGGCCTGTTGAGTCATACCTTTTTGGAAAGGTATTCACCAGACAAATCTTTTGATACCACATTCATTTTGGAATCTACATGTGGAGCTGAGATATTGAGCATAACAAAGTTCAGAAAAAAAAACATAAATTTTAGGTTATCACATAGCCTGACCGTATCAGGCCTATTGAGTCATACCTGTTTGGAATCGTCTTCACTAGACGAATCTTTTGATACCACATTCGTTTTGGAATCTACTTGCGGAGCTGAGATATGAGCATAACAAATTTCAACAGAAAAAAACTTATAATCAAGGTTATTACACAGCCTGACCGTATCAGGCCTGTTGAATCATACCTTTTTAGAAAGGTTTTTACAAGACAAATCTTTTGATACCACATTCGTTTTGGAATCTACATGTGGAGCTGAGATATTGAGCATAACAAAGTTCAGCAGAAAAAACATAAATTTTAGGTTATCACATAGCCTGACCGTATCAGGCCTGTTGAGTCATACCTTTTTGGAAAGGTATTTATAAGACGAATCGTTTGATACCATATTCGTTTTAGAATCTGCTTGTGGAGCTGAGATATGAGCACAACAAATTTCAACAGAAAAATATAATATCAAGGTTATCACACAGCCTGACCGTATCAGGCCTGTTGAGTCGTACTTTTTTGAAAAGGTATTTATAAGACAAATCGTTTGATACCACATTCGTTTTGGAATCCACTTGAGGAGTTGACAAAATGAATACCTAAAGTTTACGAAATATGGGGTCATTGACCTGCCTTTCGATTTTCTTTTGGCGCCATATTTAAAATTTTATTTACGTTGGCAACATTGCTGGAAATAACCTTGGCCCGGTCATCTTATTTCTTGTGGAGTCAGGGGCAATGTCCTGAGGTCGGTTTGTCTATGGGTATTTTCGGTTGAACAGAAAATATCGTTTTATTCTAATATTTTGCCAAACCTGAAGATTCTAATCCCGTATGAAGTATACTATTTGATAGATTATGTAATTGTCGATCTGTGAATACCACATCAACTACGTAACATGCTAGGTTAGCGCGACTAGGTGACTAAGATATTATAACAGCGAGATTTATTTTCGTGGAGAGTTTATTAATTACCCAAATCAAAGTAGGATCAACATGTTTATGAAAATAATTAGTATTTCTGTATAAGTAAAGCTTCATTTTAAGCAAATTACAAACCTGGAAATAATTTGTTAATATTTCGTATTGTCGGGATAATTGACCTATCTATGGTATTTTCTGCTCAGCAGAAAATTTTTACTTATCTCATTATTTTGTATAGCTCTTCCGTTTTAATCCTATTGAGTTATACCTCGTTGGATAGATATTGCTGAGAAGAATCTAGAAATATCTTATTTCATTTGGCAGGTTTATGCAAAGCCGAGGAAATTGGGAGAAATCGAACGAGCTGTAGGCTAGTTGTCTATGGTTTTCTCAAAGTTACTAGGTTTAGGTTAATTAACGTTTTTTGTCGTTGTATTAATATTTTTACGTTGGACATGCCTATATCTGTGTTATTACTTACGTTTTAAGCACCCTTAGTGCAGCCATAAGCCCAGGAAACGAGCGTATTGCGCGTCCAAAGTACGGTGTAGATTTTGAGGCATTTTGGCCGATTTACTGGCTGAATGTGATTAAAATGCATGTAATGTTGTATTTCTAGTCATCCTACATCACATTCGAGGCATTTCCGAGCATTTTGAGCCTATTTAGAAAATTTTAAATTTGACCTTCTCAATTTGGTCGGGTTATACATTTTCTGATAACTTTTTCTGCTAACTTCACACCGGTCCATATAGTGTGGTCTAAATAATCGGGAAAAGGAACGAGCTGTCCTTCTGTGAATTCTCTATTTTGGAGTTTCGGACACACAGTACCCACACACATACGAGTAGGTAGGTACAGCACACATCGCAACAGCGCGCGGGGCGCAATAGGGTGTATTGCTCAGCTGCTCATGTAGGTACCTACTTAACTCCCTAGAATAACCTGTCAGTTGTTGCGTACTTGCTTACGATACCATACGACACGATATGACATCATTCATTACCTACCTACTCACGCAAGGTGCATTCATATTACGCGCATACATAAGGCGGTGTGGTGTGCGGTGTCTCATATCATATCATACGGTCCCGTACGATACAACGTCATAGCTACGCGCGTGATGAAGTGAACATCTCGCATACGGAGGGAAACAGTATGTGGCACCCTCCGATTCTGACGAAAGTCAAAGAAAATACGGAAGGTACTACCTGATTCATAGAAGAAGGGGTGCCGTCCCGATGGCAACATTATTGTTGACATCTTGCTCAAATGACATGTAATATGAAAAAGACGCAAACAATAGGAAATGTTGCCCCTTCCGGTCCCTTTCTTCAATGAATCAGGTTATAACGAACGATTAAAACCCTTTCACGTAGGTAGGTAGGTAGGATAAATATGCCGAATTCCGGCCCCCCGCTTAATCCCGGCCTTTTTCACAATTTTGGCTTGCTTGCCCAAAATACTGGAAAAACTTAAAACATGTTTACTCTATTTACAACCTGATTATATCTGCTTCCCTATCAAACCATTAGTAATCCTTTGCCCACCTCACACTTCGAGCAATAGACGTTGGAACGGAGCGAGGCGCTGGATCGGAAGGTTTGTTTGAGAAGAAGTATGATTGAAGCTCTTCACGTCCATTCTGGGCATTGCATTTATGAAGGGAAGGAAAATGTTTTGACAATTTTATTGCATCATATCTATTAGAAGATTGTCTAAACTATATTTTAACTGCATTTTAAATTTATTTTATTGCAAGTAAATTAGGGGGGCCGCTATAGGGATTGAGATTTCCGTAAATTTTCAAATTTCGGCCGGTGGCCGAGTTTAAGTTATTTGATTTCATTTCTATAATTTCATTTATCTTAAGGCTATCGCTTTAAAGATGAAATTGTCCATGTCATTTATTAGATTTACTGTTTTTGCATCTCTTATTCAAAAACCAGCCGGGGCTACATGGTCTAGTTTCATAGCAATTTGGATTTTAAAATGCGGCCGACATTAGATATCCCGAACAACGTAAAGCCGGCCGTCTCTAATTACTTGCAGGGCGATGTACAGGCTGTTCTAAACTAACATCGAAAGAGTTTCTATTTGTTTTCTTTGTGTTTTAATCATTTTTACATTATTTTCATTTAAGTCATATTATGGGTGTGGCAACCCTGAACAAGTATAACGTATTTTTGTGAACTCTCGACAATTAATATTAATTAGTGCAAGAAAACAGTGCAGTGAAGCAAATAACTATTATAAAAACATCGAACGGACTCCGATAACAGTTTTTAGTGATTATTCCGTGAATAAACTACAGTGTTTCGTAAGAAAAACGGCCAAAATAAGGCTAACCGCCACACAACATAACCATAACTATATATAAACGGCCCTAAGTGACACTGCGGTTATCAGTGGATTTGACGGAATTGACAGTTGAATGGGAGTCCTACCCGTGTATGCCAAAACAGATCAGTTCTACGCGGCACAACTAATCGCACACAACTTACAACAAATTGGATACAATCTGCAAAGTGTTGCCAGCGAAAAATAATTTTCTGCTAATTAGCACAAAACCGTACGACATGGAGGAAATCATGGAAAAGCTGCTAAAAAGAATGGACGAGCAATTTGAGAAGCAAACAGTTACTCTAACGAAAAATATCACTGAAAGTGTCACTCAAACTTTGACAGCGACCATGGATGATAAATTAAGACCACTTATAGAAGAAAATCATCAGCTAAAGAAAGAAGTAAACATTCTTAAAAGCAAAATAAACAAGTTAGAGAAAGACTCAAGAAGAAACAACGTCATACTACATGGCATCAAAGAAACAGAGAAAAGCTTTCCTGAACTTCTGACTACCATAATACAGACGTTCGATAAAATCGGTGGGAAAGAATACGAAGAATGGGACAAATGGGAAATATGTAGTGCCCGTAGAATTGGGAGAAAACAAGAGGGGAAGACGAGACCGATCCTGATAACCCTCTCCCTAGAATGGCGTAAAATACAACTACTAAAAAACAAAAAACTATATCCCAAAGATATATATATTACTGAAGATTTCCCTAAAGAGGTGGTGGAAGCAAGGAAAGACCTTATAATCCAACAGAAACAAGAAATTAACAACGGAAAAATAGCTTACATCCGATATGACAAATTGATAGTCAAAGATAAACCTGTTGAGAAACGGAAAAGGTCTCCACAACCTCTCCTGACAAGAAAGCACAACATGATAAAGAAAACCCAAACACAAGTGAAACTCACCCCAGTAAAATCAATAAAACAGATGCATTTAAATACATGAAGAACAAAACGAGAGTACCAATCGAGAAAACATCACAATCACAATAGCAACTAAAATCGCTTGCCACCCCAAACAACATTCAACACAACAATGAAACGGAAAACAACAAAACTCTCCCAACCCGGCTGGTCCCCGTGGGAGCAGTAGACCAAAACCCTTCAGTAAAAGTAACAATTGAAACTAAAAATGAAAAAAATGACACACAAAACAACTACTTACATGAAGCTACTCTAAATACCTATAATAATCAGCAAATACAAATAAAACAACAGGAAAAACAGCATCTACAACTAAAACAACAACAACTACATATAACACAAGATACCCGTACATATGCCCGTAAAACACACCAAAAACGATATCTACATAGCAACACTAAATGTACTGACGCTCAGAACAGAGGAACGGCTCCTGGAATTAGAAACTGCACTAAAAGATGTCAAATGGGACATTATTGGCCTCAGCGAGGTACGAAGACTAGGAACCGAAATAACCGAGCACAAAGACTATATATTCTTTTACATAGGCGAAACAAAAGGACAATATGGGGTCGGATTCATAATAAAAAAGAAATACAAAAAATACATTTTAGAATTTACCGGTATATCAGAAAGAATCGCAGTAATTAAAATGAATTTACCTGGGTACAAAGACCATTGGACCATTGTGCAAGCATACGCACCGACAGAAGCCGCAACAGACACAGCAAAAGACGTCTTTTACTGTCAACTATCAGATTGCCTTCGGTCTGCTGGAAAAAATACTGTTGTTATGGGAGACTTCAACGGAAAGATCGGAGAACAAAGGATTGGAGAAGAACTTAATATCGGCAAATATGGGATAGGAATAAGAAATAAGAACGGTGAAAGAATTCTCAATATGGCTCAAGAAAACAACCTAGCACTCCTAAACAGTTTTTTCAAGAAAAAACCTTCCAGGAAGTGGACATGGAAGTCGCCCGATTGCCAATACTTCAATGAAATAGACTTCATAGCCAGTAATCAACCCAAAGCCTTCAAGGATGTAACTGTTATCAACCAGTTCAACTTCTACACCAACCATAGGATGGTGAGAGCCACCCTTAGCCCCGAAGAAACCAAGAAATCTAGAAGTCACTACAACAACCACAATACTAACACAAACATACAAGTACAAACCACAAAAACCCCTAACCAAATCCAACAAATCTACGACTATGAAATAAGTTATATGTATAAAACTAAGAGTGTTATAAAAAAGAAGGAAGATATGTTAAGTCAACATACCAAGGATCTCATTCAAAAGCGTAAAGATCTCATGATCAACAAGGAAGAGAATAAGATTTCTAAAGAAATTACGCTGATAAGCAAGGATATAAGCAAGAACATAAAGAAAGACAAAGAAAAAAGGAAATTTGATCGTATCAACTATCATGTAGCCAAGACAGGAGGGGGAAGTAGAACATGCTATCAAAACACAAAAGAGTGGAAAAGCTCCTGGACCGGACAACATAGCAAATAAAACAATGAAAGCTACCATTTCCAATACCCTTCCGAGATTAACAGGCTTATTTAACAAAATCTTAGAGAGTGAATACATCCCAATACAATGGACAACAAGTAACATTATACTTATCTACAAGAAAGGAGACAAAGAGGATATTAACAACTATAGACCGATAAGTCTCATGTCTAACGTGTACAAGGTCTTTGCAAAATTATACTTAACCGTATCACGAGGAAACTCGATGATCAGCAGCCAATTGAACAAGCGGGTTTCAGATCACGATTCTCCACTGTTGATCACATGCACACATTAAAACAAACTATTGAAAAATGCCAAGAATACGGATACCCGCTGTATCTGGCCTTTATTGACTACAACAAGGCTTTTGACAGTTTAGAACACCATCACATATGGAGAACACTCGTCAACCAAGGCGTAGAAGGCAAATACATTCGACTCATACAAAATGTTTATTGCAACAGCTCAGCCCAAGTCAAGCTGGAAACCCTTGGTGAACCCTTCCCCGTTAAAAGAGGAGTAAGGCAGGGTGACCCTCTGTCACCAAAAATTTTACAGCAGTCCTAGAAGAAGTCTTCAAAAATGAATTGGGAGGAGTATGGATTAAACATTAATGGCGAAAGAATAAATCATCTCAGATTTGCAGATGATATTGTGCTCATAACAGACAATCCAGACACACTGCAGATTATGATCAGAGACCTTGCAAAAGAAAGCCGAGAAGTAGGCTTATCAATGAACCAATCGAAAACCAAATTAATGACCAACAGAACTGAAGTACCTATAACAGTCGAAGACATTAAAATCGACTATGTAACGTCGTACATATACTTGGGCCAGCTCATCTCAATGAATGATCAAATGCAACTAGAAATCGAGAGACGGGTTTCAAATGCCTGGAAACGATTCTGGTCTCTAAAACAAATAATGAAAAACAGAGACTACTCTATAGCAATAAAAAGAAAAATATTTAACACCTGTATATTACCAATCTTAACATATGGAAGCCAAACATGGGCGACAACGGAAAAAAATAACCAAAAGCTGTTAACCTGCCAAAGAAGTATGGAGCGAAGCATTCTTGGATACACTATAAGAGACAAAAAAAGAGCTTTAGACCTGAGGAAGATTACCAAGCTGGAAGACGTCATACGAAAAATAAAAACATTAAAGTGGAGATGGACAGGACATACTCTTAGAGGACCGAGGAAATGGGCAAAAATAATAACCGAGTGGACCCCACGCTACAACACCAAAAGAAAAAGAGGTAGACAGTTGAAACGATGGGCAGACGGTATCAGAAGCTCTGCTGGGCCACTGTGGTTTAGATCAGCACGAGACAGAGAAGTCTGGAAAACACTGGAGGAGGCCTTTGTGTCAGAGGGACACGCCAAGCAAGGAAATCAACAGTAAAAATGATGAGAGAATTTTATTATATTTAAAATTGTAACATTGCATGTACCTATTGTATGTAAAATTTATGTTTGGCAATAAAAGGCTTTGAAATTGAAATTGAAATTGATGTACTTATGAAACTAACAAAATAAATTATTTTCATGTCCATTATTCAATAAAACATGGATTTAATCCATTCATTCTGGAGCACCCTTTACGCGGCCGGGATTTTACAAAATCGTGGCCGGAAATAGACTGAAAACGGCCGACATTAGAGCTTTTCGCCCTTCCCGAGTTTAAACGCTTCCTTCTTTTTAACGCTTATAATTTACAAAATTTTAAGCAATATATTAGAAAAAAGGTTTAATAAGCTACTTAAAAATGTATCAAACATATATATAGGACATTATTTGAAGAAGCTAAAGAGAGTCAAAGTTGAAAAATGCATCCGGGGTGCCGGGATTTGGCATATTTACCCTACTTACATTCGTCCAAGTTAGGTAGTTAGGTGGTACCAACCGATGCCAACCTATTATAAAATAGGTACATCTTGGCTCCGATAATGCGAAAGAGAAGATAGGTAGGTATTTCAAAAAATTACTTTAGATTTAGAACTTGAATTTTTTTACAAAAGGGAACCAAGTCACGAAAAAATATTTATGCCGCTATTATTTATCCCAGTCATGCCGAACCACGGAATATAATATAATAGTGCTATACTTATATAGGTAGGTACAGAAGACACACTCTGCCATGGCAATTCAAGAAATATTAACATTTACGCGCGGTAATAAAGTACTTACAACAATTTTTCTCACGCCAGCTTTGGATACCTATTTTGTATTAGCCAAGCGCCAAGCCTACCTACTCATCGCGCGCGGAAGTAAAAATGAGCCAAATTGCTGCGCGTGAGAGTTCATGTGCCGGTGACTACCTACCTACCTCTGAAGGTCACAGCCGCCGGCGCGCTTTGTAGGGAAGGGAGGGATGCGAATTTCGAGATTATGAAAGTAGGTAGGGTCATTGCGCCGGTTGGCGACCGATTAGTCGACTTCCCAACTTTGCGCCATAAATAAAATGTTTAGTTAATCGTACGATATTGTCGTCGTCATCGTCTTCAAGCGACGATCATCAAGAATCAAGAGATACAAAATTTGGCATTAATCGGCCGGTGCATCGATAGCTCAGTGGCAGTCGGCAGAGCGGTGGCGCGTTTACCTAGGGTTCGATTCCCGGTCGATGTATGTACCTTTTTCTATTTAAAGCACAAATATTAAAAAATAAATAAATGAATGAGGCAGGAAGGTGTTATTTAATATGTCGTAGCGAGCGACAATTTAAGCGACAGCGACGTAATTTTGTACGATCGTGAATTATATAAGGGAGGTCGAAATTTTTTTTTTCGTTTTCCACAACTGGCTCCATAGTAAAAGTTGTTCAGTTTGATGGTCTGATAATGCCTGCAAAGTTTTCGATACACCGTCCCTAACACCCTGTATAGGTATCTACAATTTACTATTATTAGATCAACACGATCTATCTTCACACCAAATTTTCTTGTCGAGCGGTCTTAAATTGACTACGTTATAAGAGGTGGGCATAAGACAAACTTCATGATGAAAATGGTAAGGGTTTGTAATAGTATACGAAACCCTAACAGTCCATTTGTGTTCCAGTGCTGCTATATGTGAGCCAGCGCGCCGATTCGCGCGACCTTTAATCGTTTACCGCGATATTTTGCAAAACAGCGCCATCTATCATTTTCACCTAATAACTTTATGCACTTAGCACCCTGGTGGGTGGTCGGGTTTACGGTAAAAAATGGTAAATCAATAAAATCTACCGGTGACGTCACACT
This sequence comes from Phthorimaea operculella, assembly GCA_024500475.1. NCBI lineage: Eukaryota > Metazoa > Arthropoda > Insecta > Lepidoptera > Gelechiidae > Phthorimaea > Phthorimaea operculella. The sequence goes on from JANFCV010000026.1 coordinate 3,754,062, forward strand.
TTGTGAAAAATATTACGAAAATGTGCTAATTTCGCGTTTTTCAGTCTCTGGGCGTCTCAAATTATGGAATCATATTTTTTCAATACTTTTTTGCTATAATTTTCGCCTTTGTTTCGGACCTAATGTTAAATTCGCTACCAGTAACGCCATCTGTTGAAATTTATATGAAACAAAATCCCTTTACTTCGGTATAGCACCGCATGACCAGGGTTAGCAAATGCAGCTCTTAATAATGTCAAGTCTCAAAGAGAGCTAAAGTTGAGGGCGACTATTCCAGCAAGATTAACGGAAGTGACAGGGGTAATAACTAACGTTCCAACATACATGAGCAACAAAAAAATATATGATGGAATTTCTAGTTGCAGAAATGTTGTATCTGTACGCCGATTCATGCGACGTTCCAAAGACGACGAAGGTAACTCCTGCTTGGTACCAACACAAGCGGTATCGATAACTTTCGCTAGTGCAGTACTTCCTGATTATGTGGATATTAACAGCTGGTATTTCGAAGTAAGGCCATACACGCCTCCTGTGAGCCAATGCCTGCGATGCCTGCGCTTTGGGCACATTGGTAAATTCTGTAAAAACGCCCAGAGGTGCTCAATCTGCGGTGATTCCCACAATTATAAAGATTGCGTAAAACGGCCAGAAGAAGCAGTCTGTGTTCACTGCAAAGGAAAACATGTTGCAATTGCCAAATCATGCCCAGTGAAAATTCAAAAAGCAGAGGAGATAAAAGTTCAGATGCGCAGGGCCTCGTATTCTGAAGTTTTTAATAACAAAACTTCCCCACTAAAAAGTAAAGTAGACCCAGTTCAACAATTGTTTAAATCGGAACAATTCATGAATCTTCTGATTTCTTCAATTATAAAAATTATTTCCGCTAGTAAAGATGCTGAAAATCCCATCCCAATCTCTACTCAAAGTATAAAAGCGCTTTACTTGATTCATTCAGTATCAATAAAACCACAGACCATAAAACTAAGTAAATTCTAATTCATGGATCAGTTAAAAATAGTTCAATGGAATGCTCAAAGTATGTCTATTAATTTACATGCTTTTACTTATTTTTATATAATAATAATATTCATGTAGCACTTATTTCTGAAACCTGGTTAAAACCAGGGAAAAAAATTAAAATTAAAGGTTTTAACATCGAAAGATTAGATATAGGTACTAAACACAATGGTGTTGCTATATTAATACAAAATAATTTGCGTTACAATTTGTTAAACACACATTCTGATAACTCATTACAAAATTTGGCAGTTCAGTTACATTTCAACAATGAAATTATTACAATAATTAGTTTCTATAGTCCCACGTTGGCTTCTCCTTCCAACTTTACTTATTCCCGTCTTGATAGTTTGATTAAATCTGTACCGGGGCCTCTTATTATGGCTGGGGATTTCAATGCACACAGTATTTCGTGGGGTTGCACGTCAACTGATGCGCGTGGTATAATTTTGCAAGATGTGATTGATGATAATAATTTATGCCTCCTTAATGACGGCCAAGCAACTACTGTGGGTTCACATGTGTGGAAACCAAATGCATTGGATCTTACTCTCGTTTCTTCCTCATTATCATTACGTTGTAGCTGGTCAGTTCATGATGATCCAATGGGAGTTATCATCTTCCCACTGTTACTAGTATCCTTGGTTCTGTAAATAGAATTAACAATTCCAATTTAAATCAAGGAAATTACATCCGTCCAAATTTTTCAAATGTCGATTGGAAAAATATCAAGAAATAGTTAGTGACAAATTAACTACTTTTAACTTTGACTTTGAACGACCCCAGGAATCCTATTCTAATCTCTGCTCTTTACTACTAAATTGTGCATTTGAGGCTAATCCCACAACCAGAAATAATTCAGTGCAGCCAAATTTAACACGTAGGAAAAGACCATGTTTGCCTTGGTGGAATAATGCCTGCACTTTAGCAGTAAATAATTCTAAAGCTGCTTACATTCAATTTAAAAATGACCCAACATTTGAAAATTATATCTATTTTAAAAAACAACAAGCTATTAAAAAACTTACCATTAAAAGGGAAAGAGAAGCTTCATGGATGGCTTTGTGTGAAACATTTAACCGGCAAACACCTCTGTCTGTAATATGGAAAACAATGCGCATGTTTAATAAATCTTTTCTGAATGTAATGTGATACGGTCTTCTAACACAGATTGGATACCAGCATTTTTAAATAAGTACACAACCGTTTCTCCAAATATTGTCACTACTACTGTTAACTCTCCAGTCAATGGTGGTAATGATTATTTAATTACACCTTTTACTTTCAATGAATTTATTACTGCACTTAGCTCTAGAAGAGATACTGTTTTTGGTTTAGATCATATTCCATATAAGTTATTAAAAAATCTTTCATTGTCAAGTAAAAATGATTTTGGACATATTTAACTTTCTTTGGTCTAATGACATAATTCCCACTGAATGGAAGGTTGATTGTTTAATTCCAGTTTTGAAACCTGGTAAAGATGCGGATAATTGTAATTTTATCGACCTATAGCATTAACATCCTGTATAGGTAAAGTTTTTGAACAAATACCAAAACAAAGACTGGAATTTTTTATTGAATCTAATAAGTTATTACCTCCAAATCAGTTTGGTTTTAGACGTGGTCACTCTGCAATCGAAAGTTTGAATAATCTCTTTCTTGACATTCATCATTCCTTCTCATTTAATAAATTTGTTGTTTGTGTCTTCTTTGATATTGTTGGAGCCTTCAATAATGTTAATCACCATGTGCTTGCTGCGGAGTTACAGTTGTTAGGTTTACCTGGAAAATTAATTAGTTGGATATTCAATTTTTTAAATGGTAGGCAAGTATATGTCAAATTTAAAAATAATTTATATGGACCACAATCGTCATATTTAGGTGTTTGTCAAGGTGGAATTTTAAGTCCTTTGCTGTTCATCTTGTATATTAATAAATTAAATAGTATACTGGGTACCGAAGTAAGAAATTTACAATTTGCTGATGATTTAGCTATATATTGTATTGGGTCTAACATGCAAGCAACAGAAATCAAATTAAATTTAGCATTAGAAAGATTAAAAACATACTTTGATTATTTACATTTAAATGTTAGTCTAGAGAAAACTAAAGTTGTGATCTTTAGTAGATGTAGACTTTTAATATCACATATATATTATGATGGTAGCTTATTGCCAGTAGAAGATGAAGCAAAATTTCTTGGAGTAATTTTTACTAGAAATTTATCATGGAATAAGCATGTAAGTTATGTGTCAGATAGAGCCTCTAGAGCTTTTAATATTCTTAAATCCCTCGCTAGAACATCATGGGGGGCTGATCCTAAAGTTTTACTTATGTTATATAAGTCTGTGGTACGTTCCCACTTTGAATATAGTTTTCTTTGTTATGCTTCCAATCCTATTTTGGTTAAAAAGTTAGAAACTTTACAGAATAAAAATTTACGTTTAATAACAGGTGCAATGAAAACAACACCAGCTATTGTTTCTATGCAAGTTGAATGCAATATACCTCCATTGATGTTAAGATTTAAATATCTCAAATTTAGATTTCTACTGAAATTATTTTCTTTTACTCACCATTCCTTATTAGAGAAAATCGCTGAAAATCAAACTTTGGCCTCTGCATCTACTTCAATTAAATTCCCTTTTATTCTGCTTGATTATTCTGAAATAAAAGTTTATGATGAAAGGCATAACATTCACAAATCTGACAAGTTGGCATGTTACGAGGGAGCTTTTGAAAGCAAATTTTGCAATATGAATATAGTTATAGATAACTCTATTAGAACTAGAGAAGAGCTATATGAGAAACTATCATTATGGCCACAATACCAGCATATTTACACTGATGGCTCAAAACTGATACTGGTGTCTCTCTTGCATACTATCACAGTGCCTTGAAGACAGGAAATGGATATAAACTACCAAAACCTGCAGTATATTTACGGCAGAAGCTGCAGCAATTCAAGCCGCTTTAGAATATATAAACAATTTAAATCACTCTTTCCCTAAATGGCTTATTATTAGTGACAGTATGTCAGTTTTATCAGCTTTAAAGAATAACACTCTGAGTACAAATTATCTTATTTATAAAATTAAACAGCTGTGGCAAACACTATACAACGCCAATGTTTCAATTGAATTTTTATGGTCTCCAGCACATAAAGGTGTGTCAGGTAATGAAACAGCTGACTACCTTGCCAGAACAATAAACAATAGCTTAATTGGACAACCCAGAAGAATGTCACTTCCATGGAGAGATTTAATCCCATTGATTCAAGAGGAAATTAGACAAAGCTGGATAAATCAACATCAAATTATAATACAAGAAAAAGGTGCATGGTATGCTGCAATCAATAAGAATCTTGGAGAGAAACCCTGGTTCGCTAAGAATAATACCTTTATAAAAAGAAGATTCTTCACACAAATATGCAGGTTACGATTTGGTCATTGTAAATTTAAAGCCCATCTACACCGCATGAAAATTATTAACTCACCTTTATGTACAGATTGCTCTCTAAATGAAAATCAAACGCTGGAACATATATTTTTCAACTGTCCTGCTTTAAATATTAACCGAATTTTATTAATTGACAAGCTGCAAGATATTTACAAAGACAGTATCCCGCCTTCGCTTCAAGAACTTCTATCGAACCCTGCCACTTTTAATCCAATATTTGACTTTATTATCTCCACGGTTGGAGAGCTTTGACATGGATTTAACCCGGACATGGAATTTTATGAACCTGGAAAATTACACAAGAATATATAGAAGAAATGGCATTTTTGCCTTGTTTTTATTGGAAATAAGAAATGAACTATAGAAGAATTGGCATTTAATGCCTTATTTTTGAAAAGATAACAGAAAGAACTAATAAAAGACTAGGCTGTATGGCTAGTACCATTGCCTATCCTGATGGATGAATTTTTAAAACAACAACGAAATGAAAATGACGTTTTGAACTTGTTTGTTTGCTGCTCAGTGCTCGGTTTCTGTGTTGCGTACAAGGAAATAGCAGAATTTAAATAATTTTTCTCATTATTCTTTAATATTTCCGTAAATTAATTGTTGAGCGATGTCTTATCAACTGTATAGAAACACCACAATCGGCAATACCCTGCAGGAGAGTCTAGACGAGCTGATACAAGTAAGTCCCGCATGATACAAATAAAAAGAATCTGTTTTCTATTGTTTTTGCGATGTTTTATTGGTTGTGTTGGTTCCAGTATGGTCAGATTACGCCGGGTCTGGCGATGAAGGTGCTACTGCAGTTCGACAAATCGATAAATACGGCGTTATCAAACCGAGTAAAATCGCGGTTAACCTTCAAAGCAGGAAAACTGAACACTTATAGGTAGGTAGGTTTACCTAAATAATTATCGCGATAGACCCGGTTCAATACTTAAAACTTATAGGTAGGTAATCTAACGCACAGGGTTTTCAATACGCATGAGATTGTAGAAAAGTATACTCTGACTGAAATTACAATGTATGTTTTAGTTTAATTCCATTTGTATTGACATGTAACTTAACTTGTTATTAAACATCTATTATTATTACAATGTTTCTATACCTATCTTTCTATAAGTCGCCATGATAAGAAAGTTTGTGTACTTACAATCTATGGTACATTGTGCATAATATTCATATCACCCATTTTTATGTTCCAGATTTTGTGACAACGTTTGGACTTTTATGTTGAACGATGTGGAATTCAGAGAGGTCCAAGAGGTTGCAAAAGTAGACAAAGTTAAAATTGTAGCGTGTGACGGGAAAAGTGAGTAAACCCGTGCCTATGGAAGGTTTAATATGGTGTGGGTGACCATTGGGACAACTAACAAAATGACCAAACGGGCAACTGACCTACAACTTGGACTCAATAATCACATTCATTATTATTAATATTTTTAATAATGCATTAGTTATTGTATTTATATCTGAAATTATGAACTTGAGATTTGTTATGTATGTAATATTATGATCTAGATGATGGTGTCATAATTTATTGGTAAAAATTGCCATCTAACTGTATTTTGAATATAATATGAAATATAATACTTACCATATGCATCTATTTGGGAGTACACATGACTACTAACAGGGTGAGGTTGAATACTTGTCTATTTCACTACTACTTATTGCTCACTTCTGCTTCTTTCAGATGTCGATGATCGAAGATAATAAATACTTATTTGGAGCTTCCAATAGGCATTCCAAAAATTTCTCATGTGTCTTTGTACTATTCTAAAAATGTGAATCAAATTTTGAATTTCTGACTAGGCTTCTATTTCATTACAACTATTTGGATGTGTATTTAGTTAGTATAAAATGTAAGTTTAATAAATTTTATAGTGTAAGCAACCTGACTTGTTTTACTTTGTACCACCTGGTGTGTGTTGTAAGGTTCTATGTGAAAGCGTATTTGATAGGTAATGATTAATTGTATTTACCTAGAACCTTCCAAAGTGCCAAACTGAATTTATTTTCAAAAATTTATTAGCCCTGTGCTGTCTCCCAGGGTTTGTATTCTGTGCATAATTTTCTCGGAGTGGACACTGGCTCGGCGAAAACATTGCGAAGGATTTGTTTAGAATAGCAATAAAACAAAAGGTGATGCTGGTCATTAAGATTATAATAAACGCCTAGAAAATAGATTATACATTTTTACATAGTATTTACAGCATACAAAGAACCCCTTCATCAGATCTATTTTATTTTGGATAAAATACATCTTCTATTTTATTATATTAGGCAATAAATGTTAAAGTTTAAATATATTGAAAGTATTGTAAATTGTGTAACAATTTAATGTCAAACTAAAATATTTAAAACAAACCTTCCCAATACAAAAACAATCAAAAGAAAATAAATTTTGCTAATTGCAAAGCTTTCAAAATTAGTACCTAAAGGATAACTCTTGGCCCAAAAACTGTTTAATCTTAAGATAAAAAAAATATACCAATTTTACTGAATTTTGACAACAAAAACCTATTTCTTGAGCAAGTAAATAAAATAAACTTGTTTATGCTATTTGGATACCTTTTCCACAATACAATAAGATAGCCTATGTTGTTAACAAAGAAATACATACAACCAGTTATCATTAGGTATGTCGCAGTACGATGGCAGAATCAGGTTTTTGGCCAAAAACCTAGGTTTTTGGCCAAAAGCCGGCATATGGCAAAATCGTAGACTTCTTTCGGCCATCGTCCTAAGCTGATCCAGGTTTTTGGCCAAAAACCTAGGATTTTGGCCAAAAAACTAGGATTTTGGCCGAAATCCTAGATTTGTTTAGTATTATGGCTTTTTTTGCCTTTCGGCGGAACTTCTTCTTCTTCGAGTGGTACACCAAGTCGCCCAACGACCCGATGAACCCTGGTGTTAAAGTTTTTATACCGCCTACTGCAAGGAGCAGGCTTCTGACAAGGTTGTGTAACGACCGCTGTCTAAGTGATCATAAAGAGCAATCGGGACCGACGGCTTAACGTACCCGTGTAGTTCGGGCATACACCTCGAAAGGCAGGAGGTAGCATTGGACGTTCTGGAGGGTGGGAGGTAGCGTCAGACGCTCTGGAGGGCGTGGGTAGCGTCGGACACTCTGGAGGATGTAAAATGACGGGCGTTGAATTTGGGTCCGACGCTACCTCCTTGTCTTCAGGGCGTCCAACGCTACCACCAACCCTCCTCTAGAGCGTTCAGTGGTACGTCCTGCTCTTATGGTGTCTGATGCTCCCCCTGCCCTTCAGGGAATCCGAGGCAATCCTGCTGTTCAGACTGTCTGATGTTACCCCCCGTCCTTCTAAGGTGTCCATTTACGGTGTCCGAGTCTCCCTCAAAAGATCAGAGGGAGGTGTATAAAGTACCTCTCCTTTCCTCGTTCCCCCGAACCACACGGGCACGGTAAGCCGTCGGTCCCGATTGCTCTCTATGATCACTTAGACGGCGGTCGTTACACAACCATGTTAGAGGCCTGCTACTTGCAGTAGGCGGTTGAAAACTCTAATACCAGGGTCCATCGGCTCGTTGGGCGACTTGGTGTACCACTCGAAGACGGAGGAGTTCCCCCGAAATGCAAAAAAAGCCATAATACTAAACAAATCTAGGATTTCGGCCAAAATCCTAGTTTTTTCGCCAAAATCCTAGGTTTTTGGCCAAAAACCTGAATCAGCTTAGGACGATGGCCGAAGGAAGTCTACGATTCTGCCATATGCCGGCTTTTTCTGCCACCTAATTCTGCCATCGTACTGCGACAGGTATATATTTATTCTATGAACGAAGCATGTTCCTGTTTTGACCTTACCTATGAATGATAGGGAAATAGCGAAAAAGCTTTATGACTGAACAACTTTTATATATTCATAAAGATATAAAATTATTGCTATCTTGAGAAGATGAACGCTATTGCCCTGACATGACACCTCGTATGTAAACACCGACCAGATCACCAGACCCAACCAAGGATAGGGGCAGATAGAATTTTTGTGTCCCCATTCCCCTAAAAGTTAGGTGGAATTCTTTAATAACCGTTAATTTTTGCGGCGAGACACTGTGAGTGATTTTGTATTTGTTTATCTGTCTCATGGATCTGTCTTTATTTTGCTTGACTCCCCAAATAATCACACACGATTATTTTTCCAAATTAAATTGTGTTAGTTTAAAAAAAATAACAACGCTATTTTCTTCATTAGTAAATCACAGTATTTCTGTTTAAATGATTTTACCAAGTTTTCTCCCGTTTTTACTGCTTTTTTAAAACTTTTCAATAATTCAAAATCTCTGAGTTCAAAATGGACAGAGTTGATAAATCGTCTGATAGTGTGTTGTTGTGTTAAGTTGTAAAATAAAGCCAAATCCTTCTGCAACATGATATTCTGTTCATACAAAACATGTTGCGCCCACCCCAAGTAATTGGAATGAGGGCAGGAAGAAGATGATGACTGTATTGTTGTGATACGTGATAATAAGCGAAAGTTGTGTTAACAACCCATGAGTTAACAACAGTAATTTTTCATAGATATCCGAATTTTATTTTGGCTTAGGACAACAATGATTTAGTTTAGAACAATAATCCTTTAGTACGCCCAATAACATTTTGCCAGGTGATATTGATGGTTCGAAAAAGTTGAGAGCGTGATTTGTTGTGCTCGCCAAAAGCTGTTACGCAGGCATAGGAGTGGATGCTGACATAAACTAGAAAGCTGTTCCGTCCTTGTTTGGTAAAGACAGGTGTTGTGATTTACGCGCAGTACGTGGGGGGTGAAGTGAGGTCGGCCAGCAGGTCCAGCTCGTCTTGCGTGAGCTGATCGCGGTGACGCTGCCAGTCGTCGTGGTGCGTGCGGCGGAACTCGGCCAGCGCCTTGCGGATGGTCGCCGGCACCGGGTCCGGCGCGCTCGTGTGCCGTGCCAACTCCGCCAGCACCATGCCCAGCTGCGAGCCCAGGCTGTACGGCCGCGACGCCAGGTACGCGCACAAACCGAGCACGCCGTAGTGCCGGTCTACCAGCTCACTCGACCGGCAACTCTTCATCAGTTTGCGCAGCGTCTTGTCTTCGCTCGGCAGAGCGCGGCAGTGCATCAGTCCTGTGAGCAGTTTAGCAGCAGATGCACGAACCTCGACGCACGGGTCTTTCATTAGAGCCAGGGCGAACTTCTCAGCGTGAACTGCACGTGCCCCCTGCTCGCACAACATGGGGAGTCCGTAGAAAAGCAGCGGCTGTGCAAAGTCGAGGCATGCGAGACGAGCCCACCACGAGCGACCACCGGCCAAGTCTTGTAGAACCTTAAGAGCCGCATCGAAATCTTCGCTCGAGTGGTGCTGACGCGCGAGACTAGCAAGGAAGCCGTCAGCAGCGCGAGGCAGCTCATCGTTCGGCTGTGGTGGACCTCTCGCTGCTAAAGCGCACGCTATAGGCACCAGCGAGTACTGAGCCATCGTGCTGCCGTTGACGCCGCGCACAATGATGCCCATACACCCGCGCAGCACCGTGGTAAGGAGACTGACGGCACGGGCGTGTTCCTGCGCGCTGGAGGCGGAACCATCGCCGGCGAGTCGCAGCGCCGTGTCGAGTTGGGAGGCTAGCTGCTTGCCGAGCCGCTCGCCGCGCATGTTAGGTTCTACGTCGGGAGACTCGCTGCCTTCTTTGGAAGTGGGCGCGTCATCAGTGGGCGGGCACGCGGTGGAGAGACGTGGGGCTGACACGTCGACTCGCGCGACGTTTCCAACCAGAGGCATTGTCACTGCTGGCTTGGCACACGCCAGCGTTTCCTCCTGTGAGCTACACTGAGCGGGCGCCATTGACGCTGCTGTCTTTATTATTATGTCCCCGTTCTCATCGTATAAAGCAGCTAGTCTCGGTCGGACAGACTCCAAAAATTTTTCTAAATTAGGAGCGCCGTTACGTTCTCCACCAGGGAACACCAGTTCCGTATCAAAGATCGTCATGAGCATGCTGCCGACCGTTTCGCGCACGTTTTGGTATGGATGCTGAATAAAGTTGGCCGCGTCAAGGCGTTGGAGTAAATCTGCAGCGAGAGGGGCGGCTCTCCAGGTTAAGGATCCTAGCGCGCCCTGTAGCGCATACAGTCTCGCACAGACCACGAACGATGCTTCTTTATCTTGGTTAGCATCGCCGCTGGCCGGTGGAGGAGTGCATAATTCTATTAATGTATTTATCACTTCTCCTCCCCTTCGTGGATCTAACTTCTCGACCCCGGTAGCTAAACAAGTGCCCCAGTCTTCCATGGTTTCGGGTGTGACTGTGGAAAGTCCTGCGCGAACAACTTCTAATGCTTCTCGGTAGCATTCTAAAGCTTGTGTTCGTGGCCAGTATCGTGGGGCACGTAAGGCCGCGGCTGCGATTTCTGCCGAGAATCGTTGCGGTGCTTCTTGTGTGTCAGCTGCGCAGCGCTTGGCGTGGGCAAGCAACTTGTTCGCGATGTGGTTGCCGTACTGAGCGAATAGCATTCGGAACACTGCAAACCGGACGCCGCTGAACTTGTCTTTGCCTTTCTTCTCTTCTACAGTTAAGAAGCCGACGAGACGATCGATGTTCGCGTCGTCCGAGAAGAACTCGTAAATGTAGCGTTCGCCTTCTTCCATGTCTTCTGGGCTATCGTCAATACCAAGGTTCTGTTCGCTCTGTGGTGCTGCAATCGTGATCTCCTTCGGCCAAGCGTAGAAGCCGACACAAGGGTTTCTTAGCCACGGCTTGTCCCATTCTTCATCTGTTTGCGGAACCTTGTCCGGTGCCCAAATAGCCCACTCCAAGTCCTTTCGATAACCAGGGATGTGCTTTTCCGGACGTTTGACACCAGCAACTTCGTACGGATCGACTTGTATCTTCTTGAGCGGTCGTTTGCGTTGTTTGAGCGCGTAATGCGTGAGTCTTTGGGCGGTGCGCCTTACAGCGATGTCGTCGTGGACTAAAGATCGCACGATAAGACGCACGGCGCGTGGTGGGTACGGAGTTTGGGCAGTCGGGCAGAAAGTTAACATCTGCATGGTCAGTTCCAACCGGCGCCACGGTATACCCGGCTCTTCTGCTGCTGAAACTAATGCGTCTACAAGCTGCTTGTAAGAGCGTTCCCATTTCTCACTCAAAGCTGCTTCACGCGTTGCTGCCTCCTCAAACAATTTCACAAATCCTGGCTCTTTAAGCTGCTCGGGCGCTAACATTGGCTTTGCTGCCTCTAGTGCACCTTGCGACATTTCCAATCGCGTGTTCACTTCAGGGAAGTTCCGATGTATCGTGTCTCCGAAAGCTTGCTCTAGTTTGATGATGCTGGGTTTTTCGCTGAGCGGCGCGGCGAGTATAGCGGGCCATAATGTGCGTGCTGTTTCCCAGTCTTGCTTGGCGATCAGTGGTCCAGCGCGTGGGCCCAGTAGTACGAACAAGGCTCCCTTATGTTTTGCGTGCCACTCGTCGCCTGTGCCTCCTGTTCGTAGTAACTCCGATAATCGAGGCACCAGCGCACGGTAGGAGTACGGGTAGTGTCCCAGCATCCAGTACAAACGGGCCTGAGCGTGCATTCGTACTGAGCTGTACGTGTAAATAGACAAATCGAAGAGGGCGTTCAGAGCGGCGAGCGCCGAAGGCGTTATCCCGGCGTCGCAAGCGAGGTCGAGTCTCGCCTCGTCCTGCAAACGCGCGCCGTCTGCGAGCAGCATTCTTAGACGAGCCGGACCGGAGGTGTCATTTGATGCACCGCCGTGTCCGTCCAACGCGCGCTCCAAGACGCCGTACGACCGCATGCGTGTCTCTAAGCCAGGCCCTGAGCGCGGGCCCTTGAGGGAAACTACACGCTCCCATACTTGAACTAGCATTTCTAAACCGCGCACGTCGTCACTACGCTCTTGGAGCAAACGGCCTTGTACATCCAAAAGCAGTCTAGTGAGCGCCACGCGAACATTTTCGCCTTCAAGTTTGATCTCATGCGGGACTCCACTACAGAACGGTGCGTTCGTGGCCGGGACCAGCGACTCCATAAGCGGCGCGGGGTCCTCTGGCGGTGGAGGCAATAACGTACTAGCACACATCACCGCATGGATTATATAAAAGCTGCGCAAACGACGCTCACGGCACATATGGCGTTCCCCTGCCAACCACTGCTTCAATCTTTTAGTCTCCGGTAGTAAATAGCGATCTATAATATCTTGCGCGCATTGAACTTCTTCTAAGCTAGGTATATGCCACTTGAAATCCGCCTCCTTCAACAAACAACCGGCACCCCATTCCCTTATAGGCAACCATTGGGCTGGGGCCGCGCCGTAGTCTTTAGGCGAACTACGCCAGTCCTTCAAATCTATGAAAGCGAGAGACGACAGTATGTGGGCTAGAACATTCGAAGCTCTTGTAAGAGCGTACGTAGCGTGCATTTTCAATGCGCGATCAAGAATTGGCAGCAACTGCGGTATATAGCCCAGTAAGACTGAACCATCGCATTCTACCACGTGCATGAGAAGCACTAGACGGTATAGCAAGGCACGAGGCGGGTTTTCGTCTTTCAAAGCTTCATCGTGAGACAATAATTCGTCTAATTCTTCACACAGTGTAGGTAGAAAAGCTGCCAGCGTTGACTTAGCGTCCACCCTTGCGAAAACTCGTAGCAAAACTCCTACCATGCTACCGGCTACGCTAGTCTCGAACGTAGACTCCGTAGCAAACGCGCGGAATTTTCGTAGCGCTTCCCCAAAGATCCTTGGCGAGCATTGCATTAGAACCGACGTAGCGGCCGATGAAATCGCCGTTTCGACTACGGCATCGGTCTTACTACGACCCCAGTCGGTCTCTTTCGTGTCCAAACGGACATTCTCTAAAGTACTGGACTCAATTATAGCGAACAGTCTTTCCAAGAAGACTAGAACGAAGTCTTCCATCTGAGCTGTTGACTCACAAACCAGCAGCTCATCGTCAGTCAAGTCATTGTAATGTTCGTGTGCGGAACTACAATCGATGTATGGGACCATCCAACTGAACACTAGAATAAAGTGTAGCGTCACTAATGTCTTTTTGAGGTCATTGGGGTCTAAGCCTGGTAGGACAGCTAGTAGTAATGGTACAACATGTGTTGGGCCTGCCGGGTAGTCTACATGTGGCCCTCTAAGCAGCGGTCTGGCAACGGCGGCCACGGCTGATATCGCCGCGGTTAACCTGTGAGGTTCCGTCAAGGAAGATAAGGAAGTTTGAAGTTTCTCGATCAAAGGCGGGACGACGAGCGAGGGCCGCAGAGTTGCCAGATCGTGCAGTGCGCTGGAGATGTCTAAAGACCCGCTGCGGCTGTAGACGGCTTGTAGAGTGGGCTCGAGAACTATATTGACGAACTCTGTGACGTCTTCGTCGCGAAGCTTGTACTCGTCCGGCGTTTGGTTCTCCCAGCTTTTCTGGAAGCGCTTCTCGCGCTCACGACGGAATCTGCAAAAGAGAAAGAATGCTACTATGAATCAAGTTCGAAAGAAGTTTCGGTTTGTAGTTCTAATACTTGACGACTATTGCCGGCTTAGAATGTCACCTGCTTTCTACTCGTAGGTGTCATATGTAGGAAATGAATTCAGGATAGCAGCAATCCCTGCGAAACCATCATCTTACACTATTAGCTAGCTAACTAAGGTGGTTCGCCTGACAATCTTGGTAATAACAACTGATTATGGCGAAACATGGTATACGAGGTGTTAGGGACGGTGTAACGAAAACTTTGCAGACATGATCAGACCATCAAACTGAAAAACTTTTACTATGAAGCCAATGGTGCGAAACGAAAAAAAAATTCTAATCTCCCATACAAAGTCAGTCAGCTGACTGTGAATTTTTTATGGGAGGTCGGAAAAAATGTCATGGTCTGAGCACGCCTGCAAAGTTTTCGTTACACCGTCCCTAACACCCCGTAAATAGGGTAAAATTTTACTAGCGACTGATAGCAAACTCTCAAAACCGGCTGGTGATACAGAACAACTTTGCCCAAGCAACATAGTTCGAAATATGAAAAATGGCGCAGTATATGGCGGCCCTCGCGATTGTGTCAATTTTCTATGATTGATCGAGAACGTGTCAATCAAAAGTCAATGTCAAAGTATTTTTGCGTTTAGGCATAATCTCGCCTGGTGTCATCTGCAACAACTTACAGTTTTACTCTCAATTGATGTCCAGCAGTGGACCGTTGTGGCTGTACCGTGTGGTCGTTACCTGACGAGGAACTCCCTGGCGAGTTTCCTGAGCAGGTCCCTGAGCTTGAAGGACCAGCGGCCCTGGTTGGCGCTGTGCAGGTAGATCTCCACGCCCGCCAGGAAGCAAGCAGGTGCCTCACCACCACACCGTTTCCCCTAGTGCTACATACTATACACGCTATGTTATTACTACCTGATTTATAGAAGGACCCGAAATGGCAATATTATTGTTGCCATCATGGTCAAATGGCATGTAATAAGACCTTTTTAGACAGCTATTAAAAAGTAAAAATTGGTACTTAGTAGTTAGTTAAATCATAGATAGATGGCGCTGAATGACAACCAATGGCCTTTTTTGACCATGATCATTTAGTTCATGGATGAAAATTAAATGAGTAAATCAGTTTTACGAGCAAAGGAAGACGTTTTGGTAGTTATGAAATACATAGAAAAAAAAGTTTGAACACAGTATTATTAAAACGCTAGTTTTGATATCGATCTTGCGAGCTTTTTGCGGGTCTTCGTTGCTAGCGCCATCTATCGATGACTTTAGTACCTATTATAATCTAGGGTTTAGCTGTCAAAGAAAAGCCCTCATATAAAAAAAGACGCAGACAATAAAGTTGCCATTTCGGGTCCCTCTCTTCTATGAATCAGGTTATAACACCTGGAAGCCATCTTTGCTGTGTGTTACCTGACGAGGAACTCCCTGGCGAGTTTCCTGAGCAGGTCCCTGAGCTTGAAGGACCAGCGGCCCTGGTTGGCGCTGTGCAGGTAGATCTCCACGCCCGCCAGGAAGCAAGCAGGTGCCTCACCACTACACCGTCCGGGCGGATGCTCCACACTATCCACGCTATCTTATTACTACTTGCTCTTTACTCAGTTCATAGAAGAAGGACCCAAAATGGCAACATTATTGTTTGCGTCTATTTTATATTACATGACATTTAAGCAAGATGTCAACAATAACGTTCCCAATTCGGATCCTTTTCTTCTATGAATCAGGTAATATTTAACGAACTAGACTCCCAGCGGAACTAAGGTAACTAAGAAGATGGTTGCCACGAACGTCATATTACTTAAATTAAAATTGTCGCACAATAATATGACGTACTTCCACTTTGAGATTTTTGACAGTAGCAACCCTGGCTATGTAACAATTGACAGTCACTATCCTAGATGGGGTCGAGTGAACCTTCTGTATAACTCTATTTTCTTCTTAGCGTGTCGATAGTAGGTAGGTCATAGAGATAGGTAGGAGCCACTGCCGCTGCAGTAGGTGTTGCTGTGGCTGTTGCTGTGGTTGCGGTAGACTTGTAGAGTCTAACACAGAAAACCCATCCTTGCTGTGTGTTTACCTGACGAGGAACTCCCTGGCTAGTTTCCTGAGCAGGTCCCTGAGCTTGAAGGACCAGCGGCCCTGGTTGGCGCTGTGCAGGTAGCTCTCCACGCCCGCTAGGAAGCTGCGTAGGTGCCTCACCACTACACCGTCCGGGCGGATGCTCCACACTATCCACGCGGCTATGTGTTTTGTGTCTGTTTAAAACGAAAAAAAAGTATTGAATTAAGGAGATAATGTAGCAAAGGGAATGGCAGTGGGCTAGTCACATTTGTCGCAGAACCGATGGACGGTGGAGTAAGAGGGTTCCCGAGAGCCACGGCTTGGCAAGCGTAGCCTTGGACACCCACCGGCCAGATGGAACGATGACTTATATATGTTACCGGCCAAACCCGATTTTAGGATAAACTAGTTTTTCCTAGGCCAAAGTAGTTTATCCTACATGCGGTTGGATAAACCGGTATAGACTAGGCTAAACCGGTCCGTCCGATGGCCGATAGGAGAAACTAGTTAATCCTAGGCTGAACTAGTTGAGCCTAAAATTAATAAGTACACTTCAGGATAAACTGGTTTGGCGTAGTTAAAAATGGTTAAGGCTACAGTGACATAGCTCTAGAGGGTAAAGGGTAAAGTTAGACATCCTGGAGACATCAGACACCCTGGAAACTCGAACACCCTAGAGAGTGGGGTGTAGTGTAGCATTGGATACTGAAGGCTCGGAAGCCCTGGAAGGACGCCCTATAGTGAGGCACTACATACACCCTGGAGGCATCAAACATCTGTAAGGCTCGAACACCCTGGAGGATGCGGGGTAGCGTCGGACACCCTAATGCTCGGACGCTGCCTGCCGTAGGCTGGACTCCCACAGACACCTGTGATGTGACAGCTCGTGGGAGCTATCGCCGAGAGCGACGTTGCAAGTGCTCGCATCAGGGCCTACATGGTGTCTGAGCCTTCAGGGTGTCCGACGCTACCCCGACCCTGCAGGGCAATCGAGCCTCACTTTACGCTCTATCTAGAGCTACATCACTCTAGAGCGTCCCTCCAGGGCGTCGGAGCCTTCAGGATGTCCATTGCTACACCCCACCCTCTAGGGTGTTCGAGTATCCAGGGTGTCCGATGTCTCCAGGATGTCCGACGTTACCCTTTACCCTCTAGAGCTACGTCACTGTAGCCTTAACCATTTTTAACTACGCCAAACCAGTTTATCCTGAAATGTACTAATTAATTTTAGGCTCAACTAGTTCAGCCTAGGATTAACTAGTTTCTCCTATCGGCCATCGGACGGACCGGTTTAGCCTAGTCTATACCGGTTTATCCAACCGCATGTAGGATAAACTACTTTGGCCTAGGAAAAACTAGTTTATCCTAAAATCGGGTTTGGCCGGTAACATATATAACGGCTGGAGAGCGGAAGCTTTATTGTTACAACCATTTTTACACATTTTGCCGATGCGACGACTGTTCCGCCAAAATAAACTAAAAGTTGATATGCCTTGCATTAAGCCCAGTAGAGCAGTAAATAGTGTGATTCGACGCGATTACAGCGGTTATACAACGTATTTCGGGTGAAATACATTTAGGCTGCTCGCCCACGTCAGACTTTTTGTAGGACCGATAATCGCTCAGATTTTTCCTCCGATTCTTATGTCCGATTTTGTGACCGACTCAAAGCACACGTCCGTCTTTTTGATTGTTGTTAGTAGCACGTCTAGGGATTGCAATCCCGCAATGCGGGATCCGCAATCCCGCGGGATCTCGCGCTATTTTTAGCCTTGCGGGCTAAAAGCTTGAGCTTGATCCGCGGATCCGGCACATTGAAAACCCACGCCAAAAAATATAATATCTTTTGCTTCTGAATGGCGAAAACTCGACGTTCATTTCCTATGAATATGTCCTAACTATGAAAATATTCTAAATTATTTGCATAGAAGCTGAGAGAGCATTTCTTACTTGTGGTTCTTTGAGACGCAGGCTGGGTGATACTCGTAAAACCATTAATATTCTTTGATTAAGAGTATTTTTCTATAACTTATCAGTTATCTAGACGCTAGAGTTACAAAACTCTGACACCAGGTTTCCTCGTGTCGTTGAACGACCCGGTGTCCTACACGAAAAGAAGTTATCTTACATTTAGTACTTTCTTTTTTATTAAGTTTTTTAGTGTGTGGGACCCAATATTCCTTAAAAAAAAAACCTTATATATCTAGAAATGGGTACACTTTTGCCCCATGTACCAGGCCTGGCGCACTCCGCGGCGTAGGTATAGAGTTGCAAGTACGTGTGGCGGGCGACCCCCGCGCGGGGGATAATCAGTTGGTTGCCGCGCGCCGCACGTTACGCGCGCGCTCCGATGCCGTTCGCATTTCTTCACGAGATTTATTTTATTTTATTAATTCTGTATTAAGTAACTCAGCTTCCTACCTCATTCGTTAATTTTGTATGATAATGCAATTTTCATATTTTTTCTAATATTTGTGCTTTGATTTTCGTTCAATATCCTACGTTTAACAAAACATTTTATTTTTGTTTTACTTGGGTGTAGAAATGTACTCCAGTACACTTTTCGTAGGTACCTATTTTCATATAAATCTCGAAATTCGCATCCCTACAAAGCGTGCCGGCTGTGACCTTCAGAGGTGGTCTGCGGCAAATGAACTTTCGCGCGCAGCAATTCGGCTCATTTTTGCTTGCGCGCGCGATCAGTAGGCTAATATAAAAGTAGGTATTCAAAGCCGGCGCGAAGGAAATTGTACTTTATTATCGCGCATAAAGATTTATATTTGTTGAATTGCTATGGCGGAGTGCGTCTTCTGTACCTGTTTTGTACTGTGTTTTGGGGTGGGTGGGGTCTACCTCCTAGCGGTCCACCCCGGGCAACGTCCTCACAATGTGTTGGCGGCTGAAGATCCCAAAAGCGGTGGTAGGCCCTGAAAGGGGCCGCCTGGCTCGCGACCACCATCCCGCCGGAGTCCGGCGCCAAACAGCCTTGCTGTGTTCCGTCGGTGTGCGGGACTGCCAGTGCCATTGGGGGGTAGCAATGTAGTCAGTTGCGCTGCCGGAACCGGTCTTTGTCTTTAGGTGATGCTGTATCCGGTAACTCGTTTTGGAGGGTAGCGGGATCCGAGGCACGGTCTCAGCCGTTGGCCGACCGCAGTCAGTAGGGGGCCCGACTTGCGCGCCAGCCACGCGCAAAGGCTGCCCCGCCAACTGTGAAAAATCCCGGTATACTCCACCGTGCCAGTTGGCGGCTGGATGGGAGGACCCGGTGGAGTGTTGTCGGGGGGGCTCGGGCGTCCCCGCAGTCTCCAAGCGAGTTCCCTCTCTGATCAGTTGAACCGAAAGGTACGAGTAGGGTTTCTAAGCAGCGCCTCGACTATCTTTTCTTTCCCCCCCAAAACTCTTGAAAAAAAAAAACATGAAAAAGCTAAAAAAGAAGAAAAAGTTTGACCAACGGCAACACTTCCTCCCACTAAAAGTGCACCTCACGAACATCCGAGGTCTACACACAAACCTAGACCCGGTCCATCACCACCTGGAGACCGAGAAGCCGCACTTATTCTTCTTAACGGAGACGCAGATAGCAACACCGTTGGACGTGGCATGCCTCAACTACCCTGGTTACACTCTTGAGCATAAGTTTAAGAAGCGTGCAGGGGTCTGTGTGTATGTTCGTGATGACGTTTGCTGTAAGCGTCTCCGTGGCTTTGAGAATTCAGGGTTTCCCGTGCTGTGGCTTTTGGTTGACACTGGAGTAGAGAAAACTCTCTACGCCAGTGTTTATCGTTCGCACAGCGGAGATCAGGGACGACTAGACTCATGGAGTACCTCTCTGAGACGGCAGATTTTTTTTTTTTTTTTTTTTTTTTTTTTTTTATTTATGATGGGCTTAATATTGACCCCAATCTCACCCAACAGCAGAGATGGGATCTACGGTGGAGCGAGCTTGCCCAGAAGATGCCTATTCACTCTAGACTTAAAGAGATTCAGGTTATATGCACTCGGAAATACAGACGCAGGCAGGGAATTCCATTCTTTAGCCGTGCGCATAATGAAAGATGATTTGAAGCGCTTAGTGCGTAATGTGGGTATATCAACTAAGAACGGATGGTAGCCGGCCGTGCGTCTGGATGTCCGATAGAAGAAAGGAGACGGTGGTATGAGCTCATGCAGCTCACGCGCACACTCTCCGAAGTACAATCTGTAGAAGACCGATAGGCAAGCAACCTTGCGGCGGTGAGCCAGGCTGTGAAGCTTGGTCGCCACCAGTTTTTTATCGCCTATTAATCTCTTGGCTCTGCGTTCCACCGAATCCAGTGCAGCAAGTTGGTATTTAGCCGAGCCATCCCAAAGGTGACAGCAGTACTCCATGCAAGATCGGACTTGAGCTTTATAAAGAGTTAGAAGCTGTTCAGGCGTGAAGTACCGCTTGACTTTATTCAGGACGCCCAACTTTCTAGCTGCAATTTGAGCCTTGGACTCGATGGTGGTGCCGAAGTTGAGGTCAGAGGACAACTCCATGCCAAGGAGTTGAAGAGTGTTGGTCACTGGAACAGATGTACCCCGAAAAGTAGGAGAAAAGATACAGCAATTCAGCGATATCCAACAGCAGAGCTTGTTTTTCTGGGGGACTTCAATGCTCACCATAAAGAGTGGCTGTTCCCATACCAGAAAACTGACCATGCTGGGCGAGAGGCGCGTAAACTAGCATTGGCGCTAGATCTCACCCAGCTGGTGGAACAAGCGACGCGAATACCAGATATCACAGACCACACACCCAATTGCCTGGACCTTCTGCTGACAACTGTTCCGCACAGACATTCGGTTTCGGTCTCGGCTCCGCTGGGATCATCCGACCACTGTGTGGTGAAATCCGTGTCCATCTGCTCTCCTCCGGATTACACCCCTAGGGGCACGAGGAGAGTATGGCGATACGAGTCAGCAGACTGGGACGAGATGCGTGCTTTCTTTGCTTCATACCCGTGGCGGCAAATGTGTTTCTCTTCGGAAGACCCTCATACGTCGCTGATGCGATCACAGCTGTAATCCGGCAGGGAATGGAATATTTCATTCCTTTCTCCGATATCCCGCTCGGTTATAAAGCCCAACCTTGGTTCAATGCGGACTGTGCTCGAGCTGAGGCTCGTAAACAGTCCGCTTACGCTTGGGTAAAAGCTCGTGATCGAAAAGTGCGAGCGAGAAGAGTGCGAGCAAAGAAGAGAGCATATAATGCCGCCGCCAGGTATTGCAAACGGGTGCTACGAAAAGCTAGGTTCGACCATATTAGCCGTATTGGGGCAAAGCTTGCATCATACCCACCGGGTAGTAAGCACCTTTCGAAATCAGTCGAATCCAACTTCTGCCGTCCCTCACTACCTCCAATGCAGAAACCTGATGGGTCGCTTGCCCACACCGCGGCAGAGAAAGCAAATTTATTTGCCGATCTGTTTGCGAGCAACTCTCGTATAGACGCTGGCTCGAAATATCCACCCACCTTACCTCACTGTGATTCTTTGATGTCTGAGATCACAGTGCACAATAAAGAGGTCCGTAGAGCCCATCGCAGTCTGGACGTGAACAAGGCCAGTGGTCCTGATGGCATACCAGCAAGATTGTTGAGGTATTGTGCGCCTGAGTTGTCTCCTGTACTGACACGCTTGTACCGCCTCTCTCGTGTCAAAAATTGTACCAAAATCTTGGAAGCTTGCCAATGTGCAACCTGTGCCCAAGAAGGGTAGCCGTGCCGACCCTAGCAACTATCGACCGATCGCCATCACTTCCGTACTCTGTAAGGTTATGGAAAGAGTTCTGAACTGCAAACTGCTTTCGTACCTCGAAGACAATGATCTTCTCAGTGATTGTCAATATGGCTTCCGCCGAGGGCGTTCCACGGAGATCTTCTAGTGTACGTAACGCATTGCTGGGGCGAGGCCATTGAAAACCACGGCGAAGCAATAGCAGTGTCGCTGGACATTTCAAAGGCCTTCGATAGGGTGTGGCATGCGAGTCTGTTGAGCAAGCTTCCAGCGTACGGCATACCCACTGGCTTCTGTAGCTGGGTGGCTGACTTCCTGAGTGAACGGTCGATCCGAGTGGTCATAGACGGCTGCTCCTCTGACCTCAAGGCTATTGACGCCGGAGTTCCTCAGGGTCTGTACTCTCCGCGACGCTTTTCCTGCTGCACATCAATGACCTTCTATCTTCAGGAATTGTTGGGTACGCAGATGACAGTACTGTCACCGAGAAATATCTGTCCGGCGCAGGAGCCAGTGGTGATGAAATCCAAAGATTGAGAAAGGCTATGATTGAGCGTACGAGCCTGACGTTAAGTAACGTCTCCCAGTGGGGCGATGACAATCTCGTCAGCTTCAATGCTTCAAAAACGCAGGCGTGTCTTTTCTCCGCAAAAGGAGTCCTTTCACCTTTTCTCCTACTTTTCGGGGTACATCTGTTCCAGTGACCAACACTCTTCAACTCCTTGGCATGGAGCTGTCCTCTGACCTCAACTTCGGCACCACCATCGAGTCCAAGGCTCAAATTGCAGCTAGAAAGTTGGGCGTCCTGAATAAAGTCAAGCGGTACTTCACGCCTGAACAGCTTCTAACTCTTTATAAAGCTCAAGTCCGATCTTGCATGGAGTACTGCTGTCACCTTTGGGATGGCTCGGCTAAATACCAACTTGCTGCACTGGATTCGGTGGAACGCAGAGCCAAGAGATTAATAGGCGATAAAAAACTGGTGGCGACCAAGCTTCACAGCCTGGCTCACCGCCGCAAGGTTGCTTCCCTATCGGTCTTCTACAGATTGTACTTCGGAGAGTGTGCGCGTGAGCTGCATGAGCTCATACCACCGTCTCCTTTCTTCCATCGGACATCTAGACGCACGGCCGGCTACCATCCGTTCTTAGTTGATATACCCACATTACGCACTAAGCGCTTCAAATCATCTTTCATTATGCGCACGGCTAAAGATTGGAATTCCCTGCCTGCGTCTGTATTTCCGAGTGCATATAACCTGAATCTCTTTAAGTCTAGAGTGAATAGGCATCTTCTGGGCAAGCTCGCTCCACCGTAGATCCCATCTCTGCTCTAGGGTAAGATTGGGGTCAAGAGTAAGCCCATTGTTTAGTTTTCGTATAAAATGGGCGCGCGGTGCTGGCAACACTGCTCTGTCATTGTCACGTCCTCTGCCGTCGCCCGCATCGTGGATGCGAATTTTGATTATAAGTGGTGTAATTTGGCCAACGGGGCCGATTTCTCATTCGGAGAGAAATCTTTTAGTTATTTTGTGTTAAAAAACATTATGTGATGTCGAACTGTGAACTATAGTGCAAATTGGAGGAAAGGAGTTCGAGAACGAGCGGATGTTCCG
The DNA here is from genome assembly GCA_024500475.1 of Phthorimaea operculella. Lineage (NCBI taxonomy): Eukaryota > Metazoa > Arthropoda > Insecta > Lepidoptera > Gelechiidae > Phthorimaea > Phthorimaea operculella. The sequence goes on from JANFCV010000026.1 coordinate 3,777,452, forward strand.
GTGCCGTGAGTTTAGGTTATTCCCTATTCCTGTGCTCCTCAAATATCCTGAATACCTGATTCCTGTCATACTTAAACTCACAAAGAAACGGCGTCATCGTTCGCTCGGTAAGCAATTCGTTGCTGGGCCCTGTTTAAGTAGATTTTGGAAACAAGAATTTCTCGGCCGGAAACTTTCCGGAACAAAATTCTCTCATTAAATTTATTTTATTTAGCTATAGTAAAGAGCACTACGAATCGTAGTCAAATGTTGTTCCGAGGCTGATCGACCATTTAGTTTTAGATTTTAAGATAACTTTAATTTGCTTCCACTGCGCTAAGATCAGCTTCGGAATCAAACATTTTTGGTAGCAGAGCGTGGTTGCTTTATTGCAACATAGTTAGCCGTAATTTAGTATTAAGCGTGTTTTTATATTACCCACATATTTTATTAATTTTGGAAAATATTGTTTCGGTTTTTTGTGACTGTATTGTTTGCCTAGTGAACGGTACCTTATCGGTAAGGTCTAGGCCAGTCAACTAACATTTATTTTGTGGTATTTGTTTATTGGTTTTTCGTTTTATTAAGTCGAGTGTGTAAAAGTTGGTACCATGGCTCCTCGATCGCCAGGTATAAGGCTGCTATAAAGACAGAATTAAGGTGGTTTACTACCACAGCGGCAATGATCGGCCGCGAGGACCGGGAGGACGCGCTCTTGAAAAGTGCACTACAGGCAGATGAACGGGTTCGGGTTGTGTCGGAACACCTCACAGAGTGCCTCATGCTCCTTGAGGAAGCTCCTAACCCTGAAGATAAGGAGCTGGTTGAGGGCGATGTAAGCCAGTGCTTGGAGCTGGCACAGGACATTGCGCAGGCAGCTGCGGACATATCTAGGCGACGTGACGGAAAGGAAAAGCCATTCCGTGGTAAAGTGGGACAAGGATTACAGGTGCCTCTTCCGCCTGTTACGGTTCCAGTCTTTGCAGGCGATTACGCCGACTGGCCGGCGTTTGAGGACCTGTATAGCAGTGTGGTCCACACACGGACGGACATAACGCCGGCGTACAAGATGGCTCAGCTGATGTCCAGGCTACATGGAGAGCCTCATGAATTGCTGACGCATTTGGCTGTCTCGGATAGCAATTATGAGGTGGCGTGGAAGATCCTTACCGACCGGTATCGAAACAAGCGCCTGATTGTAGACAGGCTGTTAGACCAGTGGCTGTCAATACCAACCATAACGCGAGGTACGGACCTCCGCGAGAAAATCTTCCACCCAGTCAGTTTCGCGGTCAGCGCACTAGAGCGACAGGGTTTGCCAGTGGCGGGCTACGGTTATATCTTGGTCCACACAGTGCTTCGCCGCCTGCCGAGCGAAATGGTCGCTCGATTCGAGCAGCTACATGGGGCAAGTCCTCGTAACACCTCCCGTCCTACGAGGATCTGAAGTCGTTCCTCGAGGCCGAAAGCAGGCGAGTGGACGTCCAGGCTGGTGAAGCCCTCGCAGGAGACCTCTGCCCTCGCCACCCGGAACGGCCGGGTGCACCGGCGCGAGGAGGCAACAGTGGGCAACCCAGGCGGTACAACACCGCATTGGAATCAGGGTGTGCCTACTGCAGGAGACAGGCCACGGGGTGGCAGCGTGTCAGGAGTTTGCTGCGCAGCGGGTTCAGAGGAGACGGGGTGTGGCACAGCAGAGGCGTTGGTGTTTTCGGTGCCTGGGGCCGCATCAGGTGCGAGTGCCCTTCAAGCACCAACTGTAGGTACTGCCAGGGTGCACACCATCCGCTGCTCTGCATGAATCGCTCCGGAGGCGCCGGGGCAGCGCTGGATCGGATCAGCGAAGGAGCCTGCCCACCAAGGGAGGGAGCAACGCTCCCACCCCCAAGGAGGAGCCCACCTCCGCATCGGTCACAGGGACAGGCAGGGGACGTCAACAGACGGAGCCCACTTACCCAAGGACGTGGGGACGATCCCCACCACGGCAGCAGGTGCCGGATTGGGGAAGAGCGGCACAGGAACGTGGCCAGGACACCCATCCCAGGTACGGGATTCAACGGGCGGGTGTCAGGGGCACTAGGCAGCCACCAGGGTACATGCAGTATTCTGCGGGCTTGAGCCACCTGGTTGGGTCTCAAGACCCACGCATGCCCCCGCCTATGCCTGAGTACCCGCGGCTACAGGCGCAACCTCGGTACGGACGTTTGCCGTCGGGGTACTATAGAACTCCAGCCATGGCCTTTATGGGCAGACCTCCTACCAGCAGGAGTGGGACCCATACACAGGTTTGGGTAGTGAGGATAACCCCGCGGGACGCGGCCTCACCGCGTTTAGATTCCCGCTAGGTAATCGCCGCCTACTCATCAGCTTCGGCTCCCCGTCCAATCACGGTACTTTTGCCAACGGCTAAGATTTGGGTATGGGGATACGGTGGCCGGACCATTCAATTAAGAGCCCTACTGGATACAGGGGCTCAGGGATGTATTGTATCGAGTAAGCTGGTGAGTAGGCTAGGACTAAATGTACGGCCATGTGAGGATGAAGCTGTAGGCATCGGGTGCCTAAATGTGCCCGACATTCGGGGTCAGACGAACTTTGAGTTCGCATTAGGTAGCACATGTACAGGGTCAGCTATCAAGTCTCAGCCGTGGTGCTGGATGAAGTGGTTGGGAAACTCCTCAGGTTAGGTTACCACCAACGGTACGAGGGTTAACCACAGGGTTGGAGTTAGCTGATCCTGATTTTGATACTCCTGGTACGGTGGACGTACTTCTCGGGTCAGACGTCCTCGGGAGATTATGGTGCGGTAGGAAGAAGGTACTCCAGGAAACTGGTTTGGTGGCCGTAGATACCACAGGGGTATGTTGTTTTCGGCCCAGTTTGGAGACCTCAGGACCTACCAGAAGGGGATCCGGTCCTCTATGGTAGTGTGCTGTCAGAGGTGCTGCAGAGGTTTTGGGAGTCTGAAGAGCCGCCCACGGCGGACAGACGGAAGCCAGAGGATGACGAGTGCGAGTTGTTCTATCAATACAACACTGCGAGATGCTCGTCAGGCAGATTCGTGACCAGGCTACCTTTTCTCCCAAACCGCCCCGCTTTAGGTAGTTCGCGACAGCTCGCGGAACGGAGACTACTCGGAATGGAGCGGAAGATGAGGCGAGACCCAGCACTTCGGCAGAAGTATATAGAATTCATGCGGGAATATATTCAATTGGGCCACATGTCGGTGTCCAGCCTGGATTGGAGGTGTGTCGAGCATTATTACATTCCACACCTGGCTGTCTTGAAGTCACCTGAGGCGAAAATACGGGTGGTGTTTGACGGTTCTGCTCCTACCTCGAATGGTGTGTCTGTGAACCAATGTTTGCACGCGGGTCCTAAATTGAACCGGGACATTGTGGACATTCTCACAGACTTTCGGTTACACCAGGTAGCGTTCGTCGCAGACGTCAAAATGATGTTTCGCCAAACCATGATACATCCGGATGACCGTCGGTATCAGCTGATTTTGTGGCGTGAGAGCCCAGATGAGCCGATGGTCACATACGAACTTAACACGGTGACGTATGGACTTAAGCCAAGTCCGTATTTGGCAGTACGTACGCTGCGAGTTGGCCGCACAGGAAAGGGTAAGATATCCTCGAGCCGCAGCAGTACTGGATCGCGACGTCTACGTGGACGATATCTGCACGGGTGCTGATAGCGTGGAGCAGGCGCTAATTCTACGAGACGAGTTGATCGCGATCATGGGTTCAGGAGGTTACGAGTTGCGGAAATGGTTGTCCAGTTGCCCAGAGCTCCTGGCCGGTTTGCCAGGCGAGTTCCATCAGGACCCGCACCTCTTTGAGAACCCGGACAATCCAAACACGTTGGGCATCCTCGGGGTGCAATATAGGCCAACGCATGACGTATTCACGTACAAGATCGAGCCCGACCTTTTGGAGAAAACTTGGACTAAGCGGTCGGTACTGTCGACAATCGCTAGAACGTTCGATCCTAGCGGATGGATCGCCCCGGTTACGTTCATGGCGAAGTGCTTTTACAAAGGTTGTGGCTAGCCAACTTAGGATGGGACGACCAACTCTCCGGAGAGTTGTTGAAGGATTGGCTCAAGTTTGTGACCACCTTACCAGGGATTGTGCACATCGCGATACCCCGCAAGTTAGTCCCATCGGTGGGATGTAAGGCTACCCTACATGGGTTTTGTGACGCCTCGGAGCGAGGGTACGCGGCAGCTGTATACCTTCGGACAGCAAGTTCAACGGGAACTGTGCACGTGCGTCTGGTTATGGCCAAAAGTAAGGTGGCACCAGTCAGAACTAGATGGACCATCCCCAAATTGGAATTGGCAGGGGCAGCTCTTCTAGCGCGCTTGCTAAATCATGTAACCTGCAATCTGCGTGGTACCATCAACTTGGATGAAACGGTGTACGCGTGGACTGACAGTCGGATAGTTCTGTGCTGGTTGCAGACGTCGGTACATACACTTGAGGTTTTCGTGGCAAATCGGGTGTCACAGATTACGGGGTCGGAAACTCCGTTAGTGTGGAGGCACGTACCGGGAGAATGGAACCCAGCGGACTGCGCTTCGCGCGGGTGCAGGGCACCTGATTTGGTGAGTCACCCACTGTGGTGGGGACCTCAATGGCTGACTGAGTCGCCGCAGGAATGGCCATTCAACGAGTGCAGGGCGCCGCTTGGGCCACCTGATCGAGGTTTGCGAGTGAACGTGGGGCAACTCGTACCGAAGCCTAACCCAGCTTTCTTGCTGGAACGGTATAGCTCCTCGACAAACTTCTTGGGGTGACAGGTTGGATCAAGCGGTTCGTGAACAACTGCAGGAAGCCTCAAGCAGAACGGAACTTTACACCTGTCCTCTCGCCTGCGGAGCGGAATGCGGCTCTATGCTCATTGGTTAGAGTCGTCCAGGCGGAACATTTTGAAGAGGAGGTCAGGCTGCTCAGGGATGGACGTGGAAAGCTGAAGGGAGGAATTGTGCGCCTCAACCCATTCCTGGATGAGCAAGGTATGCTCAGGGTTGGAGGCAGACTTCGGAACGCTAGCCTGCCCTTTTCGGCTCGGCATCCACTGTTACTTCCAAAAGGGACCCTTAGTTGAGCTCTTAGTCAGGGATCGTCATGAGAAAAACTCGCACGCGGGCTGTAATGCGCTATTGGCCATCCTACAGCGCGAGTTCTGGATCTTATCGGGACGACGAACGGTACGTAGCGTTGTGTTTAGGTGCTTGCCTTGTTACCGCTTGAAGGCAGCCACAATGCAGCCACAGATGGGAGATCTCCCACCGGACCGGGTGACGGAGGCCTGGACGTTTGCAGGTTAGGGAACGGATTTTGCAGGCCCTTTCATGGTAAAGGCATCACGCCTACGGAACGCAAAGTCTATCAAGGCGTACTTGTGCGTGTTCGTGTGCCTAGCCACCAAGGCCGTCCACTTGGAGCTCGTGGCCGACCTATCTACGGAGGCCTTTTTGGCAGCGCTGGAGAGATTTACGTCGCGACGAGGGCGACCAGCGCTGATCAGGTCGGATTGTGGTACCAACTTTAAGGGTGCTGATCGGTGTATGAAGGAAATTGTAACGTTCTTAAGGGAGAACGAAGAAGCCATCAGCACGGGCCTCTCCCGTCAGGGCATTACCTGGGTGTTCGATCCACCAGCGTGCCCTCACTGGGGTGGTATTTTTGAAGCGGTTGTAAAGTCCGCTAAGACGCATTTGTTGCGCGTTGTAGGGTTAACAATTTTGACTTTCGAGGAGCTGGCGACCGTGTTTTGTAAAATTGAGGCTGTACTCAATTCGCGTCCTTTGTGTCCGCTCAGCTCAGACCCAAATGATTTAGAGGCCCTGACGCCAGGGCATTTCTTAATTGGCCGCCCACTTAACGCCTTGCCGGAATATCCCTATACGGAGGTGAATAGCAATCGTTTGTCGCGTTATCAGTTGTTGCAGCAAATGACTCAAAACTTTTGGAAGCGTTGGTCGCTTGAGTACTTGCACATTCTGCAGCAACGCCTTAAGTGGACGGACAGGACTGAACCCCCCTGCATTGGGGATCTCGTTCTGGTTAAGGATGCCAACCTACCGCCACTGCGTTGGCGCCGGGGGCGCATTCTCAACCTGTTTCCGGGTAGTGATGGCACTCCTCGAGTTGCAGAAGTTCAGGTGGGGGATTCAGTCCTTAAGCGAGCAGTAGCTACATTATCACGCCTGCCATGCATAGAGCGGACCGATGGGTCGGTCCGGGGCGGGTGAATGTTTAGTTTTCGTATCAAATGGGCGCGCGGTGCTGGCAACACTGCTCTGTCATTGTCACGTCCTCTGCCGTCGCCCGCATCGTGGATGCGAATTTTGATTATAAGTGGTGTAATTTGGCCAATGGGGCCGATTTCTCATTCGGAGAGAAATCTTTTAGTTATTTTGTGTTAAAAAACATTATGTGATGTCGAACTGTGAACTATAGTGCAAATTGGAGGAAAGGAGTTCGAGAACGAGCGGATGTTCCGGTGCCGTGAGTTTAGGTTATTCCCTATTCCTGTGCTCCTCAAATATCCTGAATACCTGATTCCTGTCATACTTAAACTCACAAAGAAACGGCGTCATCGTTCGCTCGGTAAGCAATTCGTTGCTGGGCCCTGTTTAAGTAGATTTTGGAAACAAGAATTTCTCGGCCGGAAACTTTCCGGAACAAAATTCTCTCATTAAATTTATTTTATTTAGCTATAGTAAAGAGCACTACGAATCGTAGTCAAATGTTGTTCCGAGGCTGATCGACCATTTAGTTTTAGATTTTAAGATAACTTTAATTTGCTTCCACTGCGCTAAGATCAGCTTCGGAATCAAACACCCATCATAGATAAAAAAAAAAAACCTGTACTATTATGTATTCTGTGCATGTACATGGGGGTGATTTCGATTGCAAATTACATATACTATCACTCCTTAACGGGATCGGGACCAATTACCAGTAACCTTGTATAACTAAATTAACTATTTCATATTTTTAGAAATAAACTGAACTCAATAAAAATTACTAAAGGAATTTAATTCATGTCTTCATATTGTGCTTCTCCACTTTTATGACAAGAAATTATTTTACTATCTGATGAAATGCTATTTAGCCTTCTGTCCAATAATACTGTTCTAATAATCTTTTTCCTAATTGATTTATATGAAAACGTACATAATGTATCTACAAAAGAACTCTAGCTCAAAACTACGTGTTTTCGTAAAACGCTTCCCACTTAGATTATTTATAGGTGTCGCTGCCGCTCCACTAGATACAGCCCTTACTAAAGACGCCGTCAAAAAACTGAAGCATCTTTATTTTGAAGTGTGTATAATCTAATTAGTATGAAGCACGGATTAGGAAGTGAATAAATTTTGACAATTTCAAGTGCATATTTAAAATGATAGGATTATCTATGACAATTTTTAAAGATCGCATGCGCGAAAAAATTGGATTGCCAGATACTTAACTCTTCCCCGAGTTAATGTGAAAATATTGTAGGTAGGTATGCTCTGTGGGTTAAGTTGGGAGCTAATGTTTTTTTACTGGTAATTAATTAATTAAGCAAAGAAAATAATTAGTAACTCAATTATATTAATCAACACACGAAATAAGAAAAAAAAATTACCTCCCTTACAAACTGATACATTTTTTAGTCATTTTTGTATTAAAGGGCCAAAAGTTCATATTTAGAAAAAAATCTAATAAAGCTCCCTTACAGTCTTTTCCTACCGCTTTTATTGGGATAAAGTCACAATCGGAACATATCTTTGTGTGTTTTTTTGGTTTCCACCAACTATCATCTCGACTCAGGCGAATAATATCAGTGTAACGGTCACGCATATAGGATCAGCAGGGAATATGTACCAAGCAAATATAACATGATGATTATAATAATAACTGCATAAGATTCTTCACCTTTTAGGGAATACTTGCCATATACACCACGCTTGGCTGGTAGGCGGATTAACGAGTGCAGTGCAAGGCGTACCCTGTCTCTAGATTTATCCCTAAGTTGCCTTTTACGATACCCACGGGTACATATACATGGAGTGATACTATTGTAACCCAGGACTACATGCCAAAAATTGCTGATAGGTATTGTTATGATTATTTATTTAAAAAATTTAACACCCATATTGTTTCAATTCTTGGTGCCATTGAACCTTAGAAAGGTTTGTATTGGCACGTAAAAATATTTACAAAGTCACATAATAAAAATAACAACAATGGGGTATTTGATTATGGTGTTAATGGTGTATTTTCCGATGATTTTACAAAATTACACAATGATATGTGAGTTCATCGCTCTTCCAATTAGCGATGGGCAACTCGAGTTTTTTTGATCGAGTTACTCGAGTTAAGCTGCGACCGAGTCAACTCGAGTTGCTTTTCCTACAGACCGAGTTGACTCGGTGACGCGGCCGTACGACCGCGGCCTGCAACCGCCACCCGAGACGACCCGAGTTGACCCGAGTTAATGACTCGGCTATTCCACCGCATCGTTCATGTTCGTTCGTTTCGCATGTGATTTGGCAAGCGAGGGTGGGATGGCGTTCGACCGTCTCGCTTTTACAACCCGTAGCACCACTGAAGTAGTCCCGCTCCCGCGGCGAAAATAAAAGGCTGTTTAGTTATTTATTATACATAAGTACCTAGGTACGTACCACTTATAATTACTATGTCGGTATTTTATTTTGATTATCGGTACAAGAAGAATAAAAATATTATTTTGATTAAACCAATTTTTAATTCACCTCTAGCTCTACATTAAAAACAAAACAGTTAAGCAAGTTGATACTCGACTCGCCATTTTAAACGAGTTTACCGAGTCGACAATTAATACGCAACTCGCGCACTTGATCCATACACACACAATTGCGAGCAAACTTCGCGTGTAGCGCGCCGACCGAGTTGACTCGAGTTGTAACTCGAGTCAGCCTCCTTTTTTTTTTTTTTTTTGTTAACTAGTCCCTACGATATCTACCTACTTAGGCAACTATATCTACACCTAGCTGAATTTTGGGGAGCGGAAGGCTCACCCGGAAGTGTGTGTGTGTTGGTTGTTCAAACAACCAGCCCAATCGCGCCCTTGGGGCGCGGTTGGGCTTACGAGTTGTTCTGGGAAGAACGGATCGGACTATGTCTACCGGGTATATGCCGGTAGTTGCCAAAGAATGGCACAAATGAAGGACCTCCGCGTCCCCGCCGGCGGGGACGACGGTTGCTTGAAGAGCTTGTGGAGTGTGATCTACTTGCAATGGCTGCAGCTGCTGCTGCTGTAATTTCATCGTCTTCATCCGAAAGGACATGTTTCGGACGGCGTCTGAAACGCGTGGTTGGATGGGGGAAGTAGTTGGATGCTGCAACTATAAGGGGGTTTTTATGATGGGGAGCGTTGTCGAAGAATCGACGGGACGCTCGTTTCATATATTCTTTAATGGTAGGGAGTCCTAAGTCAATATGAAGGTTCTTGGTACGCATGTACCAGGGGGCCCCGGTAGCTTTGCGTAAGAAGCGGTTTTGGATGACCTGCAGCACATTCAGATGTGTCTTAAAGGTGTGAGCAAAGGTTACGCTAGCGTAGGTCATGATAGGCCTGACGCAGGTGGTGTAAATCCTCACCTTATTTCTAAGGAGAGTTTGCTCCGTTTGTTCAACATCGGATGTAGTCTGCCCAAAACAAACGCCGCGCGGTCGCGAACCTTCGTTATGTGGGATCGGAAGTTTAACCTGGAGTCCAGGGTGACGCCTAGGTACTTGGTCTCGTTTACCCATGGGATGGGTCGGCCGAAAAGCTTTACTGCGGGGACGTCCGGCCGGATTGGTCCCCTATGAAAGTACACTGCTGCACTTTTATCAGGGTTGACCTCGATTCTCCATTTGCGGAACCAGTCTCCGAGGGAGTCTAGCGCGTTCTGGAGATCTTCGGCGAGTTTGTCATGGTTGCGGTTGGATGCGTAAAGCGCAGTGTCATCCGCAAACATGGCAAGCTCGGTCCTAGGTGTTTTGGGGACGTCGCTTGTATATAGCGTGAATAGAAGAGGGGATAGTACAGAGCCCTGGGGGACACCTGCCTGAATGCAGTGAGGGGAAGATAGAGTGCCTTCCACTCTGTATCGAAAACTTCGATCCGACAAAAAGTTACGTACAAGTAGTACGAGCCGATCGGGCACACCGAGCTGGTACAGCTTGTATACCAGCCCGTTGTGCCAGACCTTGTCGAAAGCTTTCGCTACATCGAGGAAGACTACTCCAGTCGGGATCTCTTTTGAGAAAGCAGTTTGCTTGGCAAGAATGTGTTCGACCAGGCGGTGCACTTGTTGAACACAAGAGTGCCGGTGTCGAAAGCCAAATTGCTCGTCAGGGATTAGTTTGTTGGTCTCTGCGTGATCTTGCAGTCGGGCATAGATCATGCGTTCGTAAAGTTTGGCGAGAGGGTTGAGTAGACTGATAGGTCGGTAGGATAGAGTCAGCCTCCGAGTCAACTCGAGTTGATCGAGTTGAAAAAATACCGAGTTGACCCATCTCTACTTCCAATTATTTGTGCTATTATTTTTACACAATATCACCGCATTTTATGGGGGATTTTGTCTACTTTTTATGAAAATGTTCGACTCCTATGACTCGTAAAGAGCCGTCACTATGACTGACTTAGGAGAAACTCTGATGAGTCAATCCAAACACATATTTTATTGCTTCATTGAAATGTGTGCCGACGGTATCTAGTGGAGCGGCAGCGACACCTATAAATAATCTAAGGCTTCCCATTTATCTTCACTATGAAATAGGTAAATAACGCGCATAATGTACCGACAAAATATTTCTAGCGCAAACTTGGAAAATATGAGATGCACTCACCAGGTCCGCTGCACGATGACTGCCTCAAAACCCTTTTTCCCCAATCATCCTCTTTTTTGTTTTCAAATAAAAATTCACATAATTTTTTTTTGACATTGTTCAAATCGCCCACACTACATCTCGCTTCCTTTTACCCGACTTCCCCAAGAAGATCCCGTCCCTCGAAAGTATGCATGTATGTGTCACCGTGAAATTACAAACAACGCTAGATTATCATATTTCCCGCTAAATTACCATCTGTCGAAATATTGTAAGACATACACACGGATCACCATTTAACGTATCAATTTTCGAAAGATTATAATATTATGAAGTAAAACGGTAAAATTGTCAACTCGCGTTCTGATTGGTCGAATGTCATGTACATCGCGCCGCCATGTTTATTTGACAGCTGATCGCCATATCGATGGGTATCTAACAAGTATCGAACCTAAGCAACTAGTGCTTATGAGATTATTTTCTTATTTCATAAGTTCATATGAGCAATTTTCAACACGAAGTTATAAAAACAGAAGAAAAAACTGTTAGTTTACGTTCGAGAACCAACGAGATGGCAATTAGCTGTTAAACAAACATGGCGTCGCTTGCAACATGAGACTGAGACTTGACTTCAAATTTGACCAATCAGAACGCGAGCTGCGTATCGTATCACAGTTTTACGGTTTTGGTTCGTTATATTGTAATCTACTGAAAAATTATACGTGTGAATGGGTTACAATATTCCGACATATTATAATTTAGCGAGATAGATTATAATCCAGCGTTGTTTGTAATTTTACGGTAACATATGTATTTTGGTATGTAATTCAACTTGCGGATTTCCATTGCAAAATACAATTTTGAAACTACCGAAGTCGGGTAACTGTTTTTAACCACTTCAACTTACCTATCCTTTCTTCTTTTTAATTCATGTCTTCTTGTCAAGTTTACAGTTTTGATACTGAAAAGATTTTATTATGAAACTAGTCTTTACTAGAAAATAATAATTTGAAATATGTTGATGTTGCATATTGATGTGTACGAGAAATGCGACTCTCGAGATATGCCCTTCCCTAGCAAGTGCATGCGGCCGACTGTCGGTGAGTAGTGTGCGTTTACGCATACATTTCAGAGTGTTCCATTTTTCGCCGACAATCGGATCGGTCGAGATTCACCGATTTTATTTCTGACCTACTATTTGTAGGATGTGGGCGTTACACCATTGCAATCAATACGTTCCATTTTTCTCCTACAAAAAAACGGACACCGATTATCGGACGTGGGCGAGTAGCCTAAATTGGAGACGTTGTGTTTGTGTGTGTAGGACATCGTACTCCATAGTGGCACCAAGTAGAATAGCGGGGGGGACGGCGCGAACGCAGTCCCCACTACCAAAAATTACGCACCCGAGTTATCCACATTAGGGATAATCGCAGGGGTCAACCCAACCGCAGTGCAATGGATAGGCCTCGCCCTGGGGGAACCGCCTTCATGATCACGGTATCCCCTGTGCCAGGTAAGTATGAATTGTACGGCCGCTCGCCGGGTATATGTAGTTTCGAGGAAGACATCTCAACACCGCGTTTTAGAAATTCGCGCGATCCGTACAGCGACATCTGTACTTTTTACTTGTTACTATTTGTCAGTAACAGAAATTCAAGTTTGTGCTGCGATGGTACACGAATAAGTTGATGTATAATGAATGAATGAGGTAAATTAAAAGTAACATACAGAGAAATATTCTCTATCAAGATAATATTGATAAGCAAGTTTTAAATATTTAAGTGGCAAATAGTAAGAAAGTCGCCAGTAATAAAGAGTTCAGGATTTCTGTTCGGAATTTGAAGTCTGGGAAAAATCTAGTAATCTCCGACGTAAAGTACGGTCGTTCGAATAGGTCATATTTGAAGCTGTCAAAATCATGTCAATGCTATAGTCCGTCAACTTCGTGCACGACCTTCCTGCGGGGTACAGACGGTCGGGGGGCGAAAAAGCACGTCATTTTAATATGACGTGCAGCGCGGATGCGCGCGTCACCCTTCCCCGCTACACCTCCCGCTACCCGCTGACATCTCCCTCCCCAACGTCTGTCACCCCTAGGGAGGGTCGCGCACGAACTGGACGGACTATAAGACATAAGGTCTATTTTTCTTTGTTGACATGTCTTCTAGTATGGGTTTGACAGCTGTCAAATATGAGGTGTCGTTAGATTCGTCTCAGCAGCGCAAGTGACACTGGCTATATTAAAAAATCTTAAATTCAAAGAAGCGGATTTTTATTGCAAAAGCAACTTTGAAATTACCGCAGTCAGGTTTGTGTTTTTTAATACATCTGATTGTTTTATTGCGTATCATTTGGCTTAGTCTGAGCTTTATTTACGAGTCGAGCAGAGTTGTTTTGAATAACATCGCGGGCTCTGAACGTTTACACACTTACACAGCGAGTAATTCTTAGAATACTGAATATCTTCGGGGCATAGGGAGACTAGTCGACCCACTTACAACAAACACACAGCGAGTAGTTCTTGGAATACTGCATGACCTTGTAGCTGACGGGCAGGTTGAGATCGTGAAGCAACCGTATGAACAACTTCGGGGCATAAGGAGACTAGTAGACCCACTTACACAGCGAGTAGTTCTTGGAATACTGCATGTCCTTGTAGCTGACGGGCAGGTCCAGAGCGTGAAGGAATCTCATGAACATCTTCGGGGCATAGGGATACTAGTAGACCAACTTACACAGCGAGTAGTTCTTGGAATACTGCATGTCCTTGTAGCTGACGGGCAGGTTGAGAGCGTGCAGAAATCGCATGAACATCTTCGGGGCATAGGGAGACTAGTAGACCCACTTACACAGCGAGTAGTTCTTGGAATACTGCATGTCCTTGTAGCTGACGGGCAGGTTGAGAGCGTGCAGAAACCGCATGAACATCTTCGGGGAATCGAGAGACTAATCGACAAACTTACAACAAACACACTTACACAGCGAGTAGTTCTTGGAATACTGCATGTCTTTGTAGCTGACGGGCAGGTTGAGAGCGTGCAGAAATCGCATGAACATCTTTGGGGCATACGGCGACCAGTCGATCGCGCCAGGGTTGCGCTTCGCCAGACCAGCGAAGATTGTCATCAGGTCCTGTGGGATATCATAAAATCCATTAGATTAGGGTGAACAAAAGTAAGAACGGTTGGGTTGAACACTACCTCTCTGTCCATCAGTAGCAATACGCCAGTGATAACACTATTGAACCTTTATTACTTCTCATATTGACGTAGGTATATAGCAACTGCTTACGTTTCGACAGTAGGTACGACGCAGGACGATACGCGCACTCTATAGACCTACTCTAAGGCTATATTCGTTAGGAAGCATCTCGGGATCATTTAAAATAACAAAGCGTAAATTGAAATGTTTGACAATACCGTTATATTTTTATTTTTCTGCGTAGGTAGGGGGAAATCATCATAGAGATACCATCATAAGGGATTTGAGGGTCGATAAGTATTGCAATTTTATGGTGATACACAAGCTTCTGAATGACTCTCAAACCTGTAAATACATGGGAAAAGAAATGGGGTGATGCTATTCCAAGGCGACATCACGTGGCAATAACTTTCAAGTTGAATTTATTCTGTAAATAAAACAACTGTACGGCTTCTTAGCCTAGAGCTTGTATGAAGGTACGGTCCCATCCGGAAGATGGCGTGAAACTTGGCATGCACGTAGCTTTGACACGTATAATTAATAATTTCGGGGGGGACAGGCTGTCAAATGAATGTTTCCCCCCCTCTCCCCCCCTTTTGTGTCCCTAATTTCAGTTATTTTGCTTTTATTCGAAAACGGTTAAAGTTACATGAAAACTTCCAAAGAGTAAAATATTCTTCATTAAATTCTGCACCACAATTGTCTTTAAAGTACGTTAATAGGACTTATAGTTTACAAGTTATGCTTCTGTGAAATTCATCATTTTTTTGAAGTTGACCTCCAGCTCTGAATTAGCCATAAGTACCTTGTGACAGAATATTCTATAAAACTTGGTGTTGGCGTTTGTTAGTTAAGTAGTCTTCAAAGGAAATCCATAGACACTACACTTCATTCGTGCCTGTGAGGGTGGGGAGGAGCAAAGTTTATTTTTGGAGCTGAACTTGAGGACTTCTGACTACTAAGGTACATATGAGAGGATAAGTTTGGTATCATTTTTGGGTAAACCAAGGACGAGGTATTTATTTTTGGGAAGGATTTTGGTACCTCCCATACAAAAATATGTATATATTAGGCAAAACAGAAAAAACTACATTATTTTCATTTAAACGCTGTTTTTCCTTGACCTTGGGACATATTCATAAGAAAATAGCACATGCTGGAAGCCACACTCACCCAAATTAAAACCATATTTGATTTTCGAAATAGTAAGAAAATGCTTAGCCTACAGGAGCCTAAACATTTTTACAAAGTTATGTTTGTAGCTGCTAAACTCTCAAGCTCATTGATTTTATATGCAAAAATAAGATTACCAACCGCAAAACATATTTCTCAATTGTCAAACCATACCAGATAGGAAATGCCTTCATAGCAAAGTTGTTCATAGTGATAGGTTGTCTTTGCTGGCATATAGAAATTGAGGATCTGGAGTACCTGATGTGGAACATCAACAGTCCAGTTAAACTATGTAACAAGTGGGCTATTGATGTTCCACATCAGGTACTCCAGATCCTCAATTCCTATATGCCAACAAAGACAACTCATCATTATGAACAAATTTTGCTATGTAGGCATTTCCCTATCTGGTATGGTTTAAGACAATTGAGAAATATGTTTTGCGGTTGGTAATCTTATTTTGCATATAAAATCAATGAGCTTGAGAGTTTAGCAGCTACAAACATAACTTTGTAAAAATGTTTAGGCTCCTGTAGGATAAGCATTTTCTTACTATTTCGAAAATCAAATATATGGTTTTGTAATTTGGGTGAGTTCCAGCATGTGCTATTTTCTTATGAATATGTCCCAAGGTCAAGGAAAACAGCGTTTAAATGAAAATAATGTAGTTTTTTCTGTTTTGCCTAATATATACATATTTTTGTATGGGAGGTACCAAAATCCTTCCCAAAAATAAATACCTCGTCCTTGGTTTACCCAAAAATGATACCAAACTTATCCTCTCATATGTACCTTAGTAGTCAGAAGTCCTCAAGTTCAGCTCCAAAAAAATAAACTTTGCTCCCCCCCACCCTCACAGGCACGAATGAAGTGTAGTGTCTATGGATTTCCTTTGAAGACTACTTAACTAACAAACGCCAGCACCAAGTTTTATAGAATATTCTGTCACAAAGTACTTATGGCTAATTCAGAGCTGGAGGTCAACTTCAAAAAAATGATGAATTTCACAGAAGCATAACTTGTAAACTATAAGTCCTATTAACGTACTTTGTTCGTAAATATGCCTGTCGGTCTTACTTCGCTACTTCGAAAATATCGTCGAGTGTAAAACACCCTTAATCATGCGAACAAGTTACAGGTAGTCGCTCGAGACGCGGAGGCAATGTTTTATATGCCACCGTCATTTTGTGTTAGTTTCGTTCCCAACGGTCATCGGCGCTCGCGACCTCCACGCCCTTGATCGCCAGTCAACATCCGACGGCCTCATCGGTAACTCGCGCGCATAGAATGCGCATAGAAGGCCAGATCTATCAAGCGATCATCATCGCGAGTTTTGCTCGTATTCGACTTTCTCAAAAGTGCAGTTTACTTTATTGTTTTGCATGTAAACTACATGCGGTGAACTATTAAAATCGGACTAAAGGAACATTCAGACTGAGCACAGATCATAGTGCAGAGGGGATCCCCAGAACGGCGAGTCGAGGCGCTTTCTTACGGTCGAACGTACATCAAAAGGTCAGTGGTATTTTAATTCATTGTTTTTGCCCTCGGCACCTATTCTGTACCTTGTTCGTTCCGCGCCGCGGTCATATTCATTATCTAATCTACAGGCAAATTTTCGTTCGCTAAAATATTACAGTCCACTTTCTTTCGAAATAATAAAATTCGTCGAAACCCAACGCCTATTCGCAACATTTTGGTCCTTCGAGCCGGATTTATTTTGGATTATTTAATTCGGAAATTCAAAATTTGTAATACTTTGCCTTTTGACCGTTGCAAAATTCTCGTTCCTTCCGGACGCCATCTTTGCTCTGAGAATCCTTTGTCCTTTGTCTGAGGCATCGCGCCATTTTTCGTTAAAGCAAACTGTAATTCGTACTGCCATTTAATTTAAATTCGTTATAATTACTCATTTCGAAAAGTTTCGGTTCAAATTTTCATCGTTTTCTACGTACTTACCCGACCGCTCAGGAAAGAGGGTTGTGTGTCCTTCTCTCTCGTTTTAAATTTCGTTAAATATTAATATCGTCAACTTGAACGCTAGTTATTCTGCTTTCGTTTCATTTCGGTTACACAAAGGATATTTCGATCATTTTGTGTGTCATTATTCGTGAGGATTTACCTCAAACAATAGGTAGGTACCTAGCGGTTTTGAGTTCAATCGGTATAATATTTCGTTAAAAATTAATATTTCATATTTGTATCGGTTTATATTTTTCCCATCTCGTCATTTAATTTCACTCAACATTAATTTGTTCTATCTCGAAAAAGTCTGCTTAAGCGGATTTTACACCATCCGATTTCGATACGACTTCGCAGGACTTCGCTCGATATAATTTTTCGAATTAAAAATAAAATTTAATTTTATTCTTGTTATCGCTTTAGTCGCTCCAGAAGATCATTATACGCTTCTTTTCGTTCTACTTCTCTTCTTTTTATTCCTTTTCGCAAATTAATTAAAAAAGAATAAAAATGTCGGAGGACGCAAATAATCTCAGTGTTCTCATGCATAAGCGGAGCTGTATTGACACCGAGTTGGACACTGTCGTGCAATTAGGCATAGAAGCTAGTTCAAATGAAGATTCGTACCGAAAATTCATGGTTTCTTGTATGGAACTGCCTCGAATCCAAGACCAATTCGAGTCAATACAGACTGCGATTGAAGGCCTCGAGATGAAAGAGAAGCAGACTCTCAGTAAGGATCATGTCGAAATTCGTTCTGCTTTTAACGACCTGATCCGGGAGATAAAGTCAATTAAATTCGAATTCGAGCTGCAAAAAGAAGAAGCAGTAGAGCGCGCGCGGAAGGAAGAAGCTAAGGCAGCGCATGAGTCTACTCTGAAGAATCAAGAAGAGAAGGCGATTGCCCCGGTTCAGCTGCCAAAGCTCTCAGTCCCTCCATTTTCGGGAGATTTTCGCCAATGGAAGCCGTTCAGCGAGATTTTCGTTTCCTTGATCGACAACGACAAACGACTTTCGGATGTAGCCAAGTTTCAGTATTTGCTTTCGTATGTCCGTGGTGACGCTAGCAAGCTGCTTAGGGGATTGCCTGTCACAGGTAGCAACTATAAGAAGGCATGGGGTATTCTTGAATACAACTTCAATAATGAGCGCCTGATTGCTATGCAACACATGGACTCTCTGTACAAGTTGCCCTCCCTGAACGTAGCTTCAGCTTCAGGTCTGCGGACCATCTTGACGGGCTTTCTCGAGAACATGGGTGCTCTTGAATCCATGGGGTTCCCAATTGATGAATGGGACTTCATGCTTTACTACTTGCTGTATCGAAAAATCGATCCAACTACCCGTAGAGATTTCGACAAGTCAATTACTACTAATCGTGTTCCTAAGTTTCATGAGCTCAGAGAATTTCTGGATAGGAAATTATCTCCTGGGAGTCATCGCGATCTTTTCAAGGGTTAACCAAAACTTCAACTCTAACCATGGTAATGGTAGTAGTGGTTCGTCGACACCTCGTGTACATGCCTTAGTCTCTGGTTCGTCGACAGAAGGGCTAAATCGACCAAATGTATCCTGTGTAAAAGGTTACCTCATTCGTTGATAGCATGTCACCAGTTCAAAAAGAAGAATCCTTATGATCGGTTCATTTTCGCTAAGGACAATCGGTTGTGTCTGAGGTGCTTGAAACCTATGCATGATTCGACTGATACCCAGTGTGCACTTATTCGGTGTTCCATTTGTTCTGCTTCACACCACTGTGCATTGCTTCATTTTGCAAAAGACAAAAAGCAGGATGAGGTGTAAAGGAAGAGTCAGGTTCAGATTCGCATGGTTCCGGGAAGGAACTTCGTCAAATATAGTGTCACTTTGTGCAGGGAAGGATGAGCCTGAAAGAAAGTTCATGCTCCATTATACAGCCGTGGTCTTAATTCGTGATTCGTTGGGCAACTTTCATAAAGCTAGGGCTCTCGTCGATCCTGGTTCGGACTCTTCTTTTATCACCGAGAGTCTCGTGTCGCGGTTAGGGCTACCACGTCGTAAAAGTGCTACACCAATCCACGGGATAGGTGACGTAATGACCCGGTCACGGGGTGGTCTCTACCGTCATAAAGTCCCACGTTGGTTCGGGACCTGAATTTCATTTTGAGGATTAGTCATGGGTCATATCACTTCGGATAAACCCAGACTCCCGCTTGAGACCGATTCATGGTCATTTCTTTCGCATTTGGTCCTAGCTGACCCTACTTTCCATACTCCATCACCCGTGGAGATTCTCATTGGTGGTGAGATTTATGAGGAGATCCTACTAGGAAAGAAGATTCGTGGCCCACCTGGGACTCCTGCAGCCGTTTCCACTTCATTGGGGTGGCTCATAATTGGAAAGGTCGACAACAAATTCGTTCGTAATGGAGATATGTCTCCGCCCTATTCGTCGTTTCATATTTCGAGTTCGAGTATCGAGGAACGCCTCGATCAAAGCATTCGTCGCTTCTGGGAGATTGAATCTGTCCCAGAAAAGCCCATTTTGTCTCCTGAAGATCAGCGCTGTGAGGAAATATTCGTAAAACACACAGACGACTGGATTCAGGTAGGTATGTCGTTTCGCTCCCATTTCGAGATGGAGAACCTTCGCTAGGCGAGTCACGCCATCTTGCGATGGCTCGTCTTCGTTCGGTGGAACGTCGATTCGTTCGTGACGATAAATTCCGCCAAATGTATACCGACTTCATGGATGATTACCTCGAATCTGGTCACATGGAGTTGGTCACTGAGGAGATCAAAGGCAACCATTGCTATATCGCTCATTCAGGTGTTCTGAGACCTTCGTCGACTACCACTCAATGCAGGACTGTCTTCGATGCCGCTGCTGCAACGAGTGATGGAACCTCTCTGAATGATACCCAGTTGGTTGGTCCTAAACTGCAGAAAGATGTGGGAGATCTCATTTGTAATTTTCGACTTCACGCTGTCGCTTTCACAGCCGACATTCGTAAAATGTACCGGCAGATTCTGGTGGATGAAAAGCATCAGAACTACCAGCTTATATTGTGGCGAAAGACTCTAGATCAAGAGCCACAAACATTTCGTCTAAAGACTGTGACCTATGGGCTTTCGTCGTCGCCGTTCCTCGCAATTCGTGTGCTGCAACAGCTCGCCCATGATCATCAGTCAGAATTTCCTGAGGCTGCTGAAGTTCTTCGTCGTTTCACCTATATGGATGATGTGGTCAGTGGGTCAGATTCGATCGACTCCGCCGTGAATCTCCAGAGGCAGTTGATTGGGTTGCTGCAGAAGGGTTGCTTCGACCTCAGGAAATGGTGCTCGAACAGTCCTGAATTCCTGGACAGACTGCCAGACTCGACCAAAAACATCGATTCAGCTACGGTGTCATTGGACGAGGATGGTTCGGTGAAGATTCTGGGGCTCGCTTGGAATCCTCACAAGGATGTATTTTCGTATAGCGTCAGGCCTTTGAACGACCAGGTGACGAAACGTGTCATTTTGTCTGAAACGGCACGCATTTTTGATCCTCTCGGATTCTTGTGCCCAGTCATTATCTCTGCCAAAATTCTGTTCCAAGAACTTTGGTTAGCAGGTGTAGACTGGGACGCAGAGGTTCCTGACGCTATTCGTCAAAAATGGCTCTGTCTGGCTAAGGAGTTCCCAGATCTGTCCAAAATCCAAATATGTCGTTTCGTACCCACCAAAGGCTGCCGAGTTCAGCTGCATGGTTTCTGCGACAGCTCAGAAGTAGCTTTCGCAGCCGTCGTTTATTTTCGTGTCGTACATCCAGACAACACTGTGTCTGTGCACATTTTGACCGGAAAGTCACGTGTCGCGCCCAAAGGTGAGAAGAAGCGTACGCTTCCTCGCCTCGAGCTGTGTGGAGCAACAGTTCTTGCCAAACTTTTCGACTATATTCGTCGTTCGCTTGCTTCGCAAGTAAAAATCGAAAAGGAATTCGCGTGGACTGATTCGAGCATCGTCCTCTGTTGGTTGAGAGCTTCTCCTCACAATTGGGCCACGTATGTTGCTAACCGAGTCTCGGAGATCCAAGAGGTTATATCCCCAGAGAAATGGAAACACGTACGCTCTTCGGATAATCCTGCTGACTGCGCTTCACGTGGTCTCACTCCATCGCAAATTGTTGACCACGAACAGTGGTGGACGGGTCCGTCTTGGTTGCGTTTGCCGGAAGAACAATGGCCGGTGTCCACCGTTGATCTTAAAAGCGTGCAGGTGCCTGAGCGACGAGTCCAAAAGGTAACGGCTCATGTTGTAGACTCTGAGGGTGAACCTTCTTTCGTTACTCGTTTTTCGTCGTTCCAAAAGTTGACCAATGTAATGGCGTATTGTCTACGATTCATTAAAGCTTGTCGGACGAAATCGAAAATAACTGGACCGTTGACAGTACGTGAGCTTCATGAGTGTTCGCTTCGTCTCGTAATGGTTGTTCAGAGATGCTGGTTCGCAGCAGATATTCAAAATCTGAAAGCCAAGAAGCCCTGCTCAACTGGTCTCCAGCGTCTTAATCCGTTCCTTGATGAGCTTGGGCTCATCAGGGTGGGCGGGCGTCTGAAGTATTCGAAACTCGATTTCGGCACAAAACACCCATTATTGCTTCCATCGAGTAGCCACCTGACGGTTCTCATAGTAGACCACTACCATATTTCAAATTTGCATTCGGGGCTACAAGCAACATTGACTTATATTGCAAGATACTACTGGATTTTGACAGCCAGAAGAGTAGTCAAGCAGAGGCTATTCAAATGCATGAGATGCTACAGACATCGTCCGACTGTGCTGGAACCAATCATGGCTGATCTGCCTGAAGCGCGCATACAACAAGTCAGACCGTTCGTCAAGGTCGCCGTTGATTATGCGGGCCCAGTCATGACAAAAGTAGGTACTCTTCGAAAGTCCAGAGTCGAAAAGTCATACATCTGCATTTTCGTATGCCTCACTACACGAGCTCTGCACATTGAGCTGGCGTCTAATTTGTCGACAGACGCTTTTCTGGCCGCCTTGTTTCGCTTCACACATCGTCGAGGGCCATGTCGTGAGATTTTCAGCGATAACGGCAAAACTTCGTTGGCGCTAGCAGAGAGCTCAAGGAACTTTATAAGTTCATTGAGAAAGAAAATAGCCAGATCAGCCGTGAGATGTTGAGAGACAAGGTTACCTGGCATTTCAACCCGCCAGCTGCCCCTCATTTCACGGGAATCGCCGAAGCTGCCGTAAAGTCGGTTAAATCGCATCTAGTTCGAACCATCGGAAGTACCACGCTCACTTTCGAAGAGATGGCAACAGTGCTCATTCGAATCGAAGGTGCTCTGAACTCGCGCCCACTGTGCCCTCTAAGTTCTGACCCGAATGACCTCGAGGTTCTGACTCCAGGCCATTTCATAATCGGTGAACCTATCAATTCGGTGCCAGAAATGGATCTCACGGACCTAAACGTGAACCGTTTAACGCGATGGCAGTTACTCCAGCGCTTCGTTCAGTGCTTCTGGAAACGCTGGCATCGCGAATACTTGCATACTTTGCAGCAGCGTGGGAAGTGGACCAAATCCACCGATAACTTGATAGTTGGTACTCTGGTATTAATAAACGACCCCAACGTAAAGACAATTGTGGTGCAGAATTTAATGAAGAATATTTTACTCTTTGGAAGTTTTCATGTAACTTTAACCGTTTTAGAATAAAAGCAAAATAACTGAAATTAGGGACACAAAAGGGGGGGAAACATTCATTTGACAGCCTGTCCCCCCCGAAATTATTAATTACACGTGTCAAAGCTACGTGCATGCCAAGTTTCACGCCATCTTCCGGATGGGACTGTACTCACGACTAACAAGCCGTACTAGCAGGAATAGAACTGATTTTAATGGCGTTGACGTCACAGATTGACTCAAATAAACGCAGCTAAGTTCAACGACCGAGTTAAAAACACACTGAAAGTCGTGGGATGGAATCCCGCACGTGTGTTTTTGATTATATTTTTTGTATGAATCATAAGGAGTAAGCTCCACAAAATAGACCCGAAACGCGACGCGCAACATGACATCTGTCAGACAGCCGTTATCGAGTGTAGCTTCGTTTCATATGTTTCATACATTTTATATGGAAACGAAAACCAAGACAGGAAAACCTAGATGATTTTCGTAGAAACGGGCGCCGAATTGTTTTCATAAACATTAGATTTAATGAGTTTACACACAAAACCAGCTGTTTTTACCGCCATTTGCGCTCTGCCTACCCCGCAAGGGCTATAAACGTGATATATGTATGTACTTACAGAAACACCGCACTGCGAACCACAGCTTGTGACCATGCTCCGCGTGTTTCGGATGCAGGCTGACCGGCAGAAATGACAATGTCATATTGGATGTATTAGACTTCTTCTACTTACAGACACACCGCACTGCGAGTTGTAGCAAGTATCCCAGAGAGTCATCAGTTCGTCGAACCACAGCTTGTGGCCATGTTGGAATGACAATGTCATATTGGATGTATTAGACTTCTTC
This sequence comes from Phthorimaea operculella, assembly GCA_024500475.1. Lineage (NCBI taxonomy): Eukaryota > Metazoa > Arthropoda > Insecta > Lepidoptera > Gelechiidae > Phthorimaea > Phthorimaea operculella. Next base: position 3,801,159 of record JANFCV010000026.1, read on the forward strand.
TACTTACAGATACACCACACTGCGAGTTGTAGCAAGTATTCCAGACGGTCATCAGTTCGTCGAACCACAATTCGTGACCATGTTGAAATGACAATGTCATATTAGATGTATTAGACTTCTTCTACTTACAGACACTCCGCACTGCGAGTTGTAGCAAGTATCCCAGAGCGTCATCAACTCGTCGAACCACAGCTTGTGACCATGGTCCGCGTGTTTCGGATGCAGGCTGACTGGCAGGAAGACTGCCAGATGGACTAATGTCTGAGTGTATACCGCCCACGGGCAGATCTGCGGGAGGATCTCTTTGGTGGCCGTTACTGGGAAGTATCTAGGAAAAGAAATACTGCGACTTCTTCTACTTACAGATACACCACACTGCGAATTGTAGCAAGTATCCCAGAGCGTCATCAGTTCGTCGAACCACAGCTTGTGTCCATGCTCAGAGTGTTTCGGATGCAGGCTGACTGGCAGGAAGACTGCCAGGTGGACCAGGGTCTGAGTGTCTACCGCCCACGGGCAGATCTGCGGGAGGAACTCCGCTAGGATCTCTTTGGTGGCCGTTATTGGGAAGTATCTAGGAAAAGAAATACTGCGACTTCTTCTACTTACAGACACTCCGCACTGCGAGTTGTAGCAAGTATCCCAGAGCGTCATCAGTTCGTCGAACCACAGCTTGTGGCCGCAGGCTGACTGGCAGGAATGACAATGTCATATTGGCTGCATAAGACTTCTTCTACTTACAGACACACCGCACTGCGAGTTGTAGCAAGTATCCCATAGAGTCATAAGTTCGTCGAACCACAGCTTGTGACCATGCTCGGCATGTTTCGGATGCAGGCTGACTGGCAGGAAGACTGCCAGATGGACCAGGGTCTGAGTGTCTACCGCCCACGGGCAGATCTGCAGGAGGAAATCTCTTTGGTGGCCGTTATTGGGAAGAATCTAGAAAAAGAAATACTGCGACTTCATCTACTTACAGACACACCGCACTGCGAGTTGTAGCAAGTATCCCAAAGCGTCATAAGTTCGTCGAACCACAGCTTGTGACCGTGATCTGCATGTTTCGGATGCAGGCTGACTGGCAGGAAGACTGCCAGGTGGACCAATGTCTGAGTGTCTACCGCCCACGGGCAGATCTGCGGGAGGAACTCCGCTAGGATCTCTTTGGTGGCCGTTACTGGGAAGTACCTGCAAGAAAAATACTGCTACTTCTTCTACTTACAGACACACCGCATTGTGAGTTGTAGCATGTATCCCAAAGCGTCATCAGTTCGTCGAACCACAGCTTGTGACCATGTTGGAATGACAATGTCATATTGGAAGCATTAGACTTCTTCTACTTACAGACACACCGCACTGCGAGTTGTAGCATGTATCCCAAAGCGTCATCAGTTCGTCGAACCACAGCTTGTGACCATGTTGGAATGACAATGTCATATTGGATGCATTGGACCGGTTATACTTACAGACACGCAGCACTGCGAGTTGTAGCAAGTATCCCAAAGCGTCATCAATTCGTCGAATCACAGCTTGTGCCCATATTCCGCATGCTTCGGATGCAGGCTGACTGGCAGGAATGACAATGTCATATTGGATGCATTAGACTGGTTCTACTTACAGACACTCCGCACTGCGAGTTGTAGCAAGTATTCCAGAGCGTCATCAGTTCGCCGAACCACAGCTTGTGACCATGTTGGAATGACAATGTCATATTGGATGCAGGCTGGCTGGCAGGAATGACAATGTCATTTTGGATGCGTTAGACTACTTCTACTTACAGACACACCGCACTGCGAGTTGTAGCAAGTATCCCAAAGCGTCATCAACTCGTCGAACCACAGCTTGTGACCATATTCCGCATGTTTCGGATGCAGGCTGACTGGCAGGAAGACTGCCAGATGGACTAATGTCTGAGTGTCTACCGCCCACGGGCAGATCTGCGGGAGGAACTCTGCTAGGATCTCTTTATATTTTGACTGCATTGGACTGGTTCTACTTACAGACACACCGCACTGCGAGTTGTAGCATGTATCCCAAAGCGTCATCAGTTCGTCGAACCACAGCTTGTGGCCGTGATCTGCATGTTTCGGATGCAGGCTGACTGGCAGGAAGACTGCCAGGTGGACTAATGTCTGAGTGTCTACCGCCCACGGGCAGATCTGCGGGAGGAACTATGCTAGGATCTCTTTGGTGGCCGTTATTGGGAAGTATCTAGGAAAAGAAATACTGCGACTTCTTCTACTTACAGACACTCCGCACTGCGAGTTGTAGCAAGTATCCCAGAGCGTCATCAGTTCGTCGAACCACAGCTTGTGGCCGCAGGCTGACTGGCAGGAATGACAATGTCATATTGGCTGCATAAGACTTCTTCTACTTACAGACACACCGCACTGCGAGTTGTAGCAAGTATCCCATAGAGTCATAAGTTCGTCGAACCACAGCTTGTGACCATGCTCGGCATGTTTCGGATGCAGGCTGACTGGCAGGAAGACTGCCAGATGGACCAGGGTCTGAGTGTCTACCGCCCACGGGCAGATCTGCAGGAGGAAATCTCTTTGGTGGCCGTTATTGGGAAGAATCTAGAAAAAGAAATACTGCGACTTCATCTACTTACAGACACACCGCACTGCGAGTTGCAGCAAGTATCCCAAAGCGTCATAAGTTCGTCGAACCACAGCTTGTGACCGTGATCTGCATGTTTCGGATGCAGGCTGACTGGCAGGAAGACTGCCAGGTGGACCAATGTCTGAGTGTCTACCGCCCACGGGCAGATCTGCGGGAGGAACTCCGCTAGGATCTCTTTGGTGGCCGTTACTGGGAAGTACCTGCAAGAAAAATACTGCTACTTCTTCTACTTACAGACACACCGCATTGTGAGTTGTAGCATGTATCCCAAAGCGTCATCAGTTCGTCGAACCACAGCTTGTGACCATGTTGGAATGACAATGTCATATTGGAAGCATTAGACTTCTTCTACTTACAGACACACCGCACTGCGAGTTGTAGCATGTATCCCAAAGCGTCATCAGTTCGTCGAACCACAGCTTGTGACCATGTTGGAATGACAATGTCATATTGGATGCATTGGACCGGTTATACTTACAGACACGCAGCACTGCGAGTTGTAGCAAGTATCCCAAAGCGTCATCAATTCGTCGAACCACAGCTTGTGCCCATATTCCGCATGCTTCGGATGCAGGCTGACTGGCAGGAATGACAATGTCATATTGGATGCATTAGACTGGTTCTACTTACAGACACTCCGCACTGCGAGTTGTAGCAAGTATTCCAGAGCGTCATCAGTTCGCCGAACCACAGCTTGTGACCATGTTGGAATGACAATGTCATATTGGATGCAGGCTGGCTGGCAGGAATGACAATGTCATTTTGGATGCGTTAGACTACTTCTACTTACAGACACACCGCACTGCGAGTTGTAGCAAGTATCCCAAAGCGTCATCAACTCGTCGAACCACAGCTTGTGACCATATTCCGCATGTTTCGGATGCAGGCTGACTGGCAGGAAGACTGCCAGATGGACTAATGTCTGAGTGTCTACCGCCCACGGGCAGATCTGCGGGAGGAACTCTGCTAGGATCTCTTTATATTTTGACTGCATTGGACTGGTTCTACTTACAGACACACCGCACTGCGAGTTGTAGCATGTATCCCAAAGCGTCATCAGTTCGTCGAACCACAGCTTGTGGCCGTGATCTGCATGTTTCGGATGCAGGCTGACTGGCAGGAAGACTGCCAGGTGGACTAATGTCTGAGTGTCTACCGCCCACGGGCAGATCTGCGGGAGGAACTATGCTAGGATCTCTTTGGTGGCCGTTATTGGGAAGTATCTAGGAAAAGAAATGCTGCGACTTCTTCTACTTACAGACACACCGCACTGCGAGTTGTAGCAAGTATCCCACAGCGTCATCAACTCATCGAACCACAGTTTGTGTCCATGCTCCGCGTGTTTCGGATGCAGGCTGACTGGCAGGAAGACTGCCAGGTGGACTAATGTCTGAGTGTCTACCGCCCACGGGCAGATCTGCGGGAGGAACTCCGCTAGGTTTCCTTTTGGTAGCCGTTATTGGGAAGTATCTAGGAAAAGAAATACTGCGACTTCTTCTACTTATGGACACACCGCACTGCGAGTTGTAGCAAGTATCCCAAAGGGTCATCAGTTCGTCGAACCACAGCTTGTGACCATGCTAGAATGACAATGTCATACTGGCTGCATTAGACTTCTTTTACTTACAGACACACCGCACTGGGAGTTGTAGCAAGTGTCCCATAGAGTCATCAGTTCGTCGAACCACAGCTTGTGACCATGCTAGAATAACAATGTCATACTGGCTGCATTAGACTTCTTTTACTTACAGACACACCGCACTGGGAGTTGTAGCAAGTATCCCAAAGCGTCATGAGTTCGTCGAACCACAGCTTGTGCCCGTACTCCACATGTTTCGGATGCAGGCTGACTGGCAGGAAGACTGCCAGATGGACTAATGTCTGAGTGTCTACCGCCCACGGGCAGATCTGCGGGAGGAACTCCGCTAGGATCTCTTTGGTGGCCGTTATTGGGAAGTACCTGGAAGAGAAATATTGCTAATCTATACATGGAAAATATGGAAATATAGTAATCCAAAATCGCCGTAGACGTGGGTCTCCCTGTGTGAATACTTCGGTTTCCATAGTTTCTTTTATGTCAAAGCTAACGAGATACCTAACCTAAATGAACAACTTTTGCGAAAGATATACGGGGTGTTAGGGACGGTGTAACGAAAACTTTGCAGGCGTGCTCAGACTATGAAACTGAACAACTTTTACTTTGGAGCCAATGGTGGGAAACGAATAAAATTTTCCGACCTCCCGTACAAAGTCAGTCAGCTGATCGTGAATTTTGTATGGGAGGCCGGATTTTTTTTTTCATTTCCCACCATTGACTCCATAGTAAAAGTTGTGCAGTTTGATGGTCTGCTTATGCCTGCAAAGTTTTCGTTACACCGTCCCTAACACCCCGTATTTTGTTTCGTTAATGGCCGGTTTGACAGCCATTTACGCTCTGCTTACCCCGCAGGGTATACAGGCGTGATATCTAAATCATTATGACGTTTGCTATTTCACGACATTTATGGCTGCAGTTATGTACGTACTCGACATCGTATCTCTTAGAAATAAGTCAAGAACGAATTTTTTGTCTGAACTCGTATTTACTGGGTGTTACAAAACAACCAATAAAGCTGAAAGGAGAACAAGGTACTCATGAAACAAAAAGGTAATATGAAAAAAAATTGGACTTTCCATACAAAATGAAGTCACTTTGTACGGGAGATTTATTAGTTGTTTTGTAACACGTTGTATATCAGTATTTAATGATAATTGGAAATATTTTGGATACTTACGGTCTTGCGCTCTTCACCATGGACATGTATGATCCTTCGAGAGACCTGCAATAAACAAAACACGAACAAATACAATATCAACAAGAGAGAAAATGGCAAAATATCACGTCCATCCGACACCCACCATACACCATGAAATGTGATGGGTAAAATGTACAGTGAACGTGTTTACTAGAAGTATAATATAGTAGATTTCCTAATAGACTTCCTAAGTCTATGCACACAACTAGCATCCAAAGAAGGGCGCACTATTCAGTAATTAAAAATGTTGTCTATCACAAATAAAAGAACTTGAGATTTGCTATAGAACTGGGTTGCGTTTTTTGCATCCCGCAAGTTCATTTAGTAGCTACTCAAAAGTGCGTGCGTATTTGGAAACTAGTTGTACGCTGATTCTATAACGTCATGCAAGAGAAACTTCTAAACAGCAAATCGATTCAGTCTTTAAAAAAACCTCGAATTTGGGAAAAAATCTTCTAGTAAACGCAACATGATCTCTGATCCGACACCATGACTTGACCCCAGTAACCCGAGGCAACATTACGTGGGCAGCTCGTCGTCTCTCCGTCCGGCGAGACCTAGCAGGTGCACAGCGTCGTCGAGGCCGTCCCCAGACAGGAACTTGCGGACCAACGACATCAGCGCTTCTTGCCCCTCGACAGGGCAAGAGGACTGATCCTGATCCCTGAACAATATGTGTTAATAGCATAGACCAGAGAATCCACGCGCTTGTATTCCTACGCGCATTGGTCTGTGGTTAATAGACTGACCACTAATTTTGATCTCAACGACATCAGCGCTTCCTGCCCTTCGACAGGGCAAGAGGACTGACCCTGATCCCTGAACAATATGTGTTAATAGCACAGACCAGAGGTACGTTCCAGGTGGTCTCTTTCGAAGCTCTTTCGTAGCTTTTTATACCATGACGCTGAACGTACACCTTTCGAATGACGAAAGTATGGAATGGAACTGACAGCTGAACAGCTAGTTTAAAAGTTCTACGAAAGAGACCACTTTGAACCTACCCCAGTGAAGCCATCCGCGTATTCCTACGAGCATGAATTCTTTGGTCTGTTGTTAAATGACTAACCACTGATTTTGATCTTAGCAACATCAGCGCTTCCTGCCCTTCGACAGGGCAAGAGGACTGATCCTGATCCCTGAACAATATGTGTTAATAGCACAGACCAGAGGTACGTTCCAGGTGGTCTCTTTTGTAGCTCTTTCGTCGCTTTTTATGACGTCGCTGAACGTACACCTTTTGAATGGCGAAAGTATGAAACTGGTAGCTGACAAGAAAGAGACCACTTTGAACCTACCCTTCTTCTGTCTTCTGACTTCTTTGGTCTGTGGTTAATAGACTAACCTATGATTTTGATCTTATGTGAATTGTGAAGGTAGTTCTAATGCATTTGAATGTGTAGTCTATGTGGTGCCGGGTTAGAACAAGAACAGTCTATTTTTACACGCGCGTTTTGGTGACTAAGGAAAAAATTCGTAGCAGTAAGGGTAGCAGCGTTTCTTGTGAATTTTGTGAACCTTTATTGCGATCGTCAGTCCGTCTGCCAAGCTAGTTGAGTACGGCAATAAGGGAAAGCCCATATCCATCAGTGGACTGTTGTAGTCCTTAATGAATACTCTAGTGTAAGGTGTAAATGTCTTGTCGCATGTGTAGTAAACGTCACGCGTGATTGATATAATTACAAACCATGTTGTGGCTAAGCACATGTAAATGTTGTAAGTAAAGTATCTCCGTGTCCGACGTAATCCAAGCTCCACGCTCCAGCAAACTTGCGTATGTCATGACAAGGAGACCAAGGTTACGGTAGACCCCCGGATACTTATATATAATATAACCAACATAAGATGAACACTATGCGAGTAATCGATCATACTTCGTGTCTGTCTAGATAAATGGAAACAATGATGATTCATCACCTGGACCTTACGTCAAGACTCTAATGGCTATGTCTAAATCCAACATACTATTCTATCGCGGCGACTACCAGTTAATATTAGTGCTGGGTGGCCATGAAGGGTGACCGTGTTTGGTTAGGATAACATCACCACATTTCTACCCATGGTCGAACAAGGCGACTGAGGGAAAAATCCAGGGAAACGCAGCAGTGTTTTTGCAACCTAAAATGCACACGCTATAACATCTGCCAAATCAACTCTTATCATAGGTGAAGTATATTCGCCAGAGGACTATTGCGGCTGGCTATTAATGGACGATCTAGGCTAGATAATGCCGTGTGGTGCCGGCTTAGAAGAGCATCACCCTATTTATTATCCCATATCTTTCCCATGAGTGTCGTAAGAAGCGACTAAGGGATTTGAGATTCGATATGTATTGCGATTTTAGGCGAAAGGCTAACAGTCTGTCACTATGGTGATACACAGTCTTTTGTGTGACTCACAAACTTTTGTCAGACCTGGTAAAAAGTCTGTTTTATGTAAATAGCGCAAGGGACATAGACGTGATATAGTATGTATGTAGGCTAGGGTTTAATAAGGTAATTACTTACGTAAGATAGTGGTACATGCCAATGTGAGTGGCATTCTTTTCGAATATCTTCTTTCCGACCTCGTAGAGTGGTCGCCATGGCAAAGTCAGCTCTTCGGGCGAAACCAAGTGTCTTTTTCTGCAATTTAACAAAGATTCACATTAAAATATTTATACCATACTAGATTCGGTTTTATTAAATACCCCATTCATTAGGTCTGCTGAGAAGAAAAGTGAATTTTAACTCCTTTGTGAACATCGAAAATTCTAACACACAACAAAAAAAGCATTATGAACTACATACATGTGTGTATGAAAAAATATGAATCAGCATTTTTTTACAGACTGTCTAAATATAACTCAAACATTCAAGAGTCTCTTTGTTCAATTAAAATGAGACACAGTTCTTTGATTATGTTCACTTAGTTTCAAACAATGTTCTTATAATTATTTTATATCTTTGTAGTGAACTTGTGGTCATGATATGATTGTAAAGATGTGTCAGGGTCTAACTTTACAGTATCTAATTTAAAAATAACTCTATTGCTACAGTAAAACTCAAAATTGTCTTGTCATCTGGAATGTAGCTTCTTTCTTCTTCTTTTCCGTGTGGGACACCGAATCGTTCAACAACCCGTTGAACCCTGGTGTCAGAGTTTTACAACCGCCTACTGCAAGTAGCAGGCCTCTGACATGGTTGTGTAACGACCGCCATCATAGACAGCAACCGGGACCGACGGCTTAACGTGCCCATCCGAAACACGGAACCATCTTACTTGCGGAGAATCAGGTGGTTCAGCCTGCAATGTCCTAACCAGACTGGGAACAAATTCACAAAGTGATAAATATCAACTTTGTGAGTGACCCCACCGGGAATTGAACCCGGAACCTTTGCGTGGCAGGCAGGTATACTAACCACTGCGCCACATCGGCTGGAATGTAGCTAGTGCAGGACAATAGGACCTAATTCTTACAAGACAATCTCAATTTCAGTTGTGATAAACTTCATTTTAGATACTGAAAAGTGCGCGAGATAAGTTTGTGTTGACCCTGAGTCTATGTCCTCTTAATGAGACGAATTAATTCAATCCAAGTCCATTAGGATAAAAATAATCAACTTTCCTTTTAAGAATAGCAACTGCCAAGTGGATGATGCCAAGAAACATTAAAAACAATGAACAAGACATGCAACTTACTATTCCGTTAGCTTACGTGTTATTTATATCACTGTCAAAGGTAGTCAGAAGTAGGTGGCTGTAAGTTACAAGACCACAGATGCAATAATTTATTGTGACCTAACCTTAGGACCTAGCTCAATACATAGTGCTTTAACTTTAACATAACATAAAGCTACAATACATTTTCTTTATATCACACAAACAAGGGACAAATATGCTAAGCTAAACATATAAGCGGGACTATTACATTTAGCACAGGATACTACAATATACATTGAATATGTCGCAGTACGATGGCAGAATTAGGTTTTTGGCCAAAAACCTAGGTTTTTGGCCAAAAGCCGGCATATGGCAGAATCGTAGACTTCCTTCGGCCATCGTCCTAAGCTGATCCAGGTTTTTGGCCAAAAAACTAGAATTTTGGCCAAAATCCTAGATTTGTTTAGTATTATGACTTTTTTTGCATTTCGGGGAAACTTCGAGTGATACACCAAGTCGGCCAACGAGCCGATGGAACCTGGTATCAGAGTTTTCAACCGCCTACTGCAAGTAGCAGGCCTCTAACATAGTTGTGTAACGACCGCCGTCTAAGTGATCATAGAGAGCAATCGGGACCGACGGCTTACCGTACCCGTGTGGTTCGGGGGAACGAGGAGTGGAGAGGTAGTTTATGCACCTCCCTCTGATATTTTGAGGGTAGACTTGAACACTGTAAATGGACACCCTGAAGGACGGGGGGTAACATCAGACAGTCTGAACAGCAGGATTGCCTCGGATTCTCTGAAGGGCAGGGGGGAGCATTAGACACCATAAGAGCAGGACGTACCACTGAACGCTCTAGAGGATTGGTGGTAGCGTTGGACGCCCTGGAGACCAGGAGGTAGCGTCGGACCTCCAGACAATCCAACGCCCGTCATCTTACATCCTCCAGAGTGTCCGACGCTACCCACGCCCTCCAGATCGTCTGACGCTACCTCCCACCCTCCAGAACGTCCAATGCTACCTCCTGTCTTTCGAGGTGTATGCCCGAACTACACGGGCACGTTAAGCCGTCGGTCCTGATTGCTCTTTATGATGACTTAGACGGCGGTCATTACACAACCTTGTCAGAGGCCTGCTCCTTGCAGTAGGCGGTTTAAAAACTCTAACACCAGGGTTCATCGGGTCGTTGGGCGACTTTGTGTACCACTCGAATAAGAAGAAGTTTCCCCGAAATGCAAAAAAAGCCATAATACTAAACAAATCTAGGATTTTGGCCGAAATCCTAGTTTTTTGGCCAAAATCCTAGGTTTTTGGCCAAAAACCTGGATCAGCTTAGGACGATGGCCGAAGGAAGTCTACGATTCTGCCATATGCCGGCTTTTGGCCAAAAACCTAGGTTTTTGGCCAAAAACCTGATTCTGCCATCGTACTGCGACAAATACAAATAAAGATAAAGTTACCACAATAACTACTAAAAGTTTGTACTAGATGTTGGTATAATAATGTGTGTGTTGTCTTGCCATGTGGGGCCAGCTTAGAATAGCATCACCCCATATCTATCCCACTGGTGTCATAACATAAAAAGCGAAAAAGGGATTTGAGAGTTGATGTGTATTGCAATTTTAGGCAACAGGCTGATAACCTGAATGACTTTCAAACTTTTTTCAGACATGGAGTATATGGCTCGCCTACGCCGCAAGGTATATAGGCGTGACTTATGTATGTTTCTAAGAATAAACTTATACTAATCGTAAGAATATGTGTGTATAAATAAGACTAATAAGTGTTTACTGGCTTCAAGAAATAACAACACAATAAACGAAAAATTTACTAAAATACTTACTTGGTTAGCATCAGGAACATAGTGGCAAACTTGTGAATTTTGCATGGCTCCAAATCAGGCACCAGCACCAGCTCATATGCTAACTTTATGAATGTGATGTGATCTTCCTTGCTGAATTTCAGTCCATAAACTCTGATGTATCTTAAATAGAAAAAAAACATGCAGATTAACTTTGATATACACATAAAATGTAAAAAAAATAACTGCAAATATGAATGGTGGACCAGTCCATGAAATTTAACAACTTTTCCTAAGGAAGAAACATCGAAATATAATAAATATTTTGGACCTCTGTTTGTATGGGAGGCCCAAAATTTTCATTCATATTTCCACCTATGTTTCTTAGGGAAAGTTGTTCAGTTTCATGGACAGTTCAGCCCTTAAAAATTTTCAGTTAATGTTTTTACATACTATAGGTAATTACTAATTATTGTTAGTATTAAATGACAACCTGAACTAACTAGGTACTAAATTGTATGCCCAATAGCAACAAGAAAATTAAGTGTGAAATTAATAACTGCAAGTCATTTGTTGTGGGCACAAAACACAATGAAAATGTTGTATAAGGTATGCATATGATTGTTTGGGTTGAGTTTTTATGTACATTTTTTACTCAATGAAAGGAGATTGCCCATTTCTGGTCTAAGAAATTGTCTCGCCTCAAAACGAAAATTAAAGCAATAAGTAATATCCCTCATTCTAATGAAGAATAGCCACGGCAATTGTTGTACAAAACAGGGAAACTAACTTGACTGTTAAAGGTCTTTTTACCGCTAGGTATTTTTCCCAAAGATTTTACTGTGCTGTGAACCTTTTTTGCTTTGTTTACTTCAGTATAGCTAACAATAACGATTTAAGAATGAAATACTCAATATACAGCCAAACTTCAGAACTTTTGTCTCTTCCAATACCCAATCTTAACATTCAATAACTTCAGAACTTCTGTCAGAACATAATTAAATTATTTTCAGTTACAAAATGTTAAGAAATAATTAGACTTTATAATTATTTAACTTTGAATTTGATGCGAGGCCTGCAAGTAGTGAGGCAAGCAATGGACGAACATTCATACTAGAGTGGGCATGATCCTTTGTATACTTAGTATGATTTAACTATTAATCTGTTTATACAATTACTTCTACTACCTGGTTCAATAAGCAATGGAATTTTAAATTGCAGTCGAAGGTCATACTTTCTTACTTATGCTAAGGCTCTTACTTCCCTCTCCCACATATGGAACCGCCACCATTTATATCCCATTTTTTTATTGAACCAGGTACCAGTACTTCTTATGTCAATCTCATTGCATATTCATACAGAGAATTCAATAGAAAAACAGAAATAGTATCCATAGCTTCGCAACCTATGAAACATACAAACTTATTATTTAGATCAACGAATGCCTTTCTTTCAACATTCGCCATCATATGGCAAAGTCTTCCTGTTATCAGTTGAATTGCATAAAGTAGACATAGGCAACTTTAATTTAGATAAACAATACACAACATGCGGTGAATGGCGAGGTCAAGTGCACACATTAGGAAGGGCTGGGCAGTTGCCAGCAATCCCAGCCATCTCAGCCTATATCAGCTGCCAAAGGTTGATCCCAAACCAAGCTCAATAGATTATCAGATATGATTATCTGCATAGTTCAATGCTTTCTCGAGTTAGTTGTATGATTTATTGCAAGTAATGATAAGAAATTATCAAAGAGTACATAATAATTTATGCCTCTAATTATTGTTGGTAACTCAGGAGCTATTTTTGTGCATGAATACTTTATAATCTATTGATTGAAATTGAATTTCTGGTAAAACAATTTTATTCTTATAAGGGGTTCAGAAATGAGTGATGAAAGAAACATATTTTCTTTCTATTGAGTTTTAAAATTAAGAACAATTAAACAGCTTAGGGCTTATTTATTTGTTCTGAATTTTTTTTCAACTAATGGGACCCAAAAATTAGGTCAACAAAGAAGGCCAAAATGGCCAGTGGTCCAAAGATATCTAGCAATGGATTTTAGAGAATTGTTACCTTACCATACTAAAACAGTAACAACAGTCCATTGCTGCATAGCATATGGGCACCCTAGGTACCTAACATAAAATATACAGTATTGTACTGCCTTATTTTGGAGTACACTCTTCAACCAAATAACAGGAAACAATTAAGGCAGGTAACCAGTTTTTGCATACCTATAAAAACTACATTGTTGATATGTAAAAACATGTCTGCTGCATATCTTGTTTTTGAATGTAAATATCCTTATTGATTCCATGTAGCTTAACAAAATCTAATAAGAAAAGGCTGATATAATATTATGAAATAGGGTTTTAAGTGTTGATGGTTCAATGTATTCAAATTTTTTGTCATGCACCTGCAAATGATTTGTAGTATTTCATATCCATTTTTCTCTCTGTTGAATTTTCACTCAATTTGTCCTTGTCTAAAGTGTGCCTCAACATAAAGTTTACCCCGGGTAGAAGAGGCCTTAACTTAAATTGCTAAGTTTTGTAGCCAGCCATTTAAATGCAACCCAGCGAGTAGTATGGAATGGGTCCTTGGAAATCAATGGCTTTACGGCTTTGAAAATAAGAGAACTAATTACTTCATGAGCCTGGAGGACCAGACGCCGCAAGCGGGCTTCATCTCCCTCAGCAGCACAGCCTTGGCGAAGTTGGTCTTGACCTGCTGCAGGAATTCCCGCGACTCCTCGTCGAGCTCGGCGGCATACGGCAGCAGCCGGTTCGTCACGATCTCCATCTGCGGCTTGAAGCCCAGCTCCTCCGCCCGCTCGGGGCATGTCACCAGCACCTCAAACTCGTCGTCCTGAATCATTTTGAACGATTTACAACACTGAATATGCACAAAGTCATCAAGCGGACATGTCGGCTCCCGCTAAACTCCACATGTGGGCGCCGGGTTCACACACGACGTCTTCACGCGATCAACAATTTTAAACTAATTCAAGTATTGTTCGTCATCAAATTGCACAAGTCATCGGAAATAAAATTGTTCAAGAAAACCAAATCATTCGGAAGATACGTTCCATTTCACGAATTTTGACAGCTAATGTGCCATGCGTCAGTCATTGATGACGTCAAAGGATTTTTCCGTTCTACGCATGTTTTTTACGGCCCACCATGTTGTATTTTTTTTGTCTAAATAAGTTTTGTACCATTCTTCGTAAATGATACTGTAAATGTCAAGTAAATATGTTGCCAGGCCATAAAAAAACGCAAAAACACAGGACTAATGTTCCGAGTTCCAACCCGTGATCAAATAATCAAACAAAAGTGAAATTATCATGAAATCTCTGATTGAATTCTCCTGATGGGCTTGAAATAATTAAAACTGTGATGCTGTGTTCCACCAAACCGAAATCATAATAATGATGTTTTGTTTGTTTCCAAGGCCCATGTCCAGCAGTGGACTGTTGTGGCTGTAAAGTAAAGTTTGTTTCCAAAAAGTATTGCAGATTTTTTATTATTTGCAATTTTTTAACTATCTTATCTGGCAATACTACAGCTGTCATTTATTTTGTAAAAGGTTTTTTATGAAGCAGCAAATTCTTGTACCGAGAGACTTATTTTAGAAAAAAGGTTCAAAAAAGAAAATATTTTCATAAAGAAATACTACAAGTGTGCCAAATTATTTTTTTACCGTGTTTTGTGTAGGTAACTCACAGAGGTAACTTTGTTCAATTTAACGTTATACAATTAATAAATAAACAAATAAATAACCACTATTTTTAAATTTAAAGTAAGCCTTTTAAAAAACCTTCACATTGTAAACATACTTGGGAAAATAACCTCTAACCTCTTACTCTTTATTTCTTGTATTTATTTCAGCGCATTTTTTGTATTTACAGAATAGATTAGAACAAAAATCGTAATAATGGCTTCAAAAGAAGATGATGATTTTTCCGACTTCAAGGTACATATTTTATACTGTAGTTATTTACTTTGTATCGTGGCGAGATTCTACGTTTGCACCACACATTAAGCTCACATATGTTTTAGGTTCCACCTATTCTGGACGACTTGAGCGAGCGAGTGAAAGATTACGTGCTGAAACCAGAGCGGCTATCGATTCACCGCTGGGAGCGGTCTCAGACGCACTGGCACCGGCAGACCGATGTAGATTCCTTGTTCAAATTCGATGATGAGGACGTTGTCGGGCCGGATACTACGCTTGAGGTAAACACTGACCTTAAGCTTTAGAGTATAATTATAGAAGCAAGCTATAGAGTGCCTGTGTCACTACAGACCTTTGTGTTGTGCCCAGTTTAGCAAAAGTTGTATAGAAAGTAGAGGAGTAGATTTTCAGTAGTGTTGTCACTGTTGATGGTTTGCCAACCATTCACACCTAGAAAGGCGCAGTCGAAAGCTTGCTAATACTTAAGACACTGACTTATTATCTATAAAGGAGCTGTGTTATTAGGTAATATTATAGAATATTGTCTGTAACATTTTAGGTAGTCAGAGACCCAATAACAGGTGAAATCATAGGTTTAGAAGAGATCACAATCCCTGTTGAAGATGAGGAGGAGAGTTTGTCCATGTCTCGAGCACCCCTGCCCCCGGGGCTGGCCACCAGAGGCACCACTACCCAGAACCCGTTCCTGCCTGCCGGGTTTGAGGAAGAGCTTCTCAAGATGCTGGAGGAAGCTCAGACACCAGCCGATATAAACATTGATTTGGATTCAGATGAGCCTGGAAAGTTTTTGGGTGAAGGTTGGTATCAAATAAAAATTGTTATAAAACCGGTTAAAGAGGAGAGATTTGTTTGAGTATAAGCTTGCTTGTAGATAAATGAATATATTCTAAAACTAGTTTTAAACAAGTAGATGTGCTAAACAACAAAAACCTGCCTGTGGTTATTTTGAAGTAGTATTTTGCTGTAAAAATTCGCCATCTTGAATCTATAATGTTTTAATATAGCCATTGTTACTTGTGCTGCTGAGACAAATCTAACGACACCTCATATGTCAAAATCCTACAATCCGTGTGGGCTGTAGCCTGTGAAAAAGAATTTTCTTGTCCACATACATACATACGCTCGAAAAACATAACCCTCCTTCTGAGGCAGTCTGGTAAATATCTGAGAAAGCTGCATCTGTGTAGGTAAAGTTTTATATTTACTTTAGAAAGGAGCTTTATTCTTATAAGAAATCAATAGCAGCTATAACATTCATTCAATTATATCTTGTGCAGCTGTGCTTGATATTCAAGTGCAAACTTATGAATACTTACTTTATGAAAAATCTTTGATTGCATGGACTTTCTAGACTACATTAATTTTGTTTGCTTTGTTTACTTTTCAGACCTTCTAGTCATACCCCCTGGATGTAAAGAGGGTGCTTTATTTGCTGAGGATGGTGTCACAGTGCTCAACCATCCTAATAAGGAAGAGGCACCCAGTACAGAGACCAAAGATGACATAGATATACAGATCAAAATCAATTTGGAGGAAGTGGTTGATAATAATGCACATTTAGTAGGTATGTTCGTCCATTGCTAAATAAGTAATCCAAATTATAAGGAGGTGTTTCCATTTATGGTACTTCTCCAACACAAGAGTCAAGTTTTGATTTAAAAAAAAGTATGAGAAGTAAATACAAATAAGTTTCTGTTTCGATATATAAACTAAAAAAGGAGAGGCTTGTAGTAGGCCTAAAAAGAATTATAGCTCTATATGCATTATTCGAGACTAATCATTTTGCATGCATTTTGTTTTTCAGGATTATGGAAAGATGATGATGAACAGCAACCAAAACCAAAGCCAGTTAGAAAGCCTGCAGCAACTGTCGAAGACCCTGATAATGACAATTTCCTGGAAGGCACAATCATTAAACCACCTGTGGAGCTACCAGAGGTTCCAATCTTGAACATTACTAGTTCTTCTGTCAGGACTGGAGTAACATCCACTCAGTGGGCAGAAATGATTGATGTGTCTCAACCTGTGCCAGAGTTTAGAGAGAAGATCAAAGATATGGCTCATTCTTATCCATTTGAGTTGGATAACTTCCAAAAACAGGTACTTAACTCAAAAATATTATTCATTTTTGCTATGACTTTTATGTATCTTGCTAAGTAACCAGTTTAAAGAATTTATCAAATTCACTGTAACTAATTTGTTACAATTTGTAATAAACATTGTAATTTGTTTATTTTATTAAAGTGTTATTTGTAACTACTACTTTTTTGGTACAATAAAGTTATTACATACATACGTACAATGAGTTCCAAAACAAAGTAATCAATCAAACTAGTCTTTTCATAGTTCAAACCTGTTCTGTGTAATTTTATAATTATTATTTTTTATGTCAGGCCATATTGAAATTAGAAGAGGGTCATCATGTTTTCGTAGCTGCCCACACATCTGCTGGAAAGACCGTAGTTGCAGAATATGCAATTGCAATGTCCAGAAGAAATTGTACCAGGTAAATATTTCAACAAGTTATTTGTTTTATGTATAAAAAAATTACCTCGTACAGGATTGTACAGTCAGTTTAACAGTATTTTCTAAGTAACATCATAATCTACCATGTATGTTGAGATATTTCATGATGATGTACCAACCTATGTAGCTCATTTACGAAAAAGCCACCTTTCTTTGGTAAATACACAACATAAGAGTAGGTAAGACAACCAGTATCTTTTGCTTACAGAGCAATCTACACATCCCCTATCAAAGCACTATCCAACCAAAAGTACAACGACTTCAACAAAATGTTTGGCGAAGTAGGGTTGCTCACTGGCGACTTACAAATCAACGCCACCGCGTCTTGCCTAGTCATGACCACTGAGATCCTGCGCTCCATGCTGTATTGTGGATCTGATGTCACTAGGGATCTGGAGTTCGTCATATTTGATGAGGTCCACTACATTAATAATGCTGAGGTAAGCAGTATCGTGATTTTGACGGCAGTCATCTGTTGTACTGATTAAACGTGTTTAATTCGTGCTTGCTTGCTATCAAGGATTACCCAAATTAAGTATGTAGGTACTTTATGTAGGTTGGTAAGCGACTTTTTTAACATAGTCGTTTCAATTATCAAAAGGTTCAATAAAAACATTGTAATGAATATCCTCAACGCAACAGTTCATTGTTGAAAGGTGTTTGCCATACTTTCCACACTTGGCAGACGGTATGGCGAGCGCAGTGCAAAGTATGTAAAAACAGGAAGTCTTGTTGACCAATTTATACCGTCGTCTTTTTTTAAGGCGTTTACGGATCGAAGTTTCTGGTGGTAATTCCTTGGCAATTCTGTTCTAAGCCACTAGGTACACTGCAAGATAATAGATGACACTGTAAAAACAAATCTCTATATACATTTTCAGCGAGGCTACGTATGGGAGGAGGTGCTAATCTTGCTGCCAGCACATGTGAGCATCGTGATGTTAAGTGCGACTGTACCCAATACCTTGCAGTTTGCAGACTGGGTTGGACGCACTAAGAAGAGGAAAGTCTATGTCGTGTCCACGCCGAAACGGCCGGTGCCTTTGTGCCACTATCTCTACACAGGTAACGTATAGTAATACTAAGTGCGAATGTACCCAATACACTACAGTTCGCGGACTGGGTGGGGCGCACTAAAAAGCGAAAAGTCTATGTCGTGTCGACGGCGAAACGACCCGTGCCTTTGTGCCACTATACTATCTATACACAGGTAATGTATAGTAATACTAAGTGCGACTGTACCCAATACCCTACAGTTCGCAGACTGGGTGGGCCGCACTAAGAAGCGGAAAGTCTATGTCGTGTCCACGCCGAAGCGACCCGTGCCTTTGTGTCACTATCTGTACACAGGTATTAGAAAACGAATATTCGTGGGTGTTCCTACAAATGAAATAAAGTTGACAGATATAAAAATGAAAACATATTAAATTTACCTTTCTCAGCATATTATATCTAAGTTAATTCTGTTTTTGTGACTATATCTTCTTCATCATTGGCCTTATAAGTCTGTGACAGACGATTTACACAGTGTCTGAGACAAGGTTTTTATCCGCGTGACGCGGGTGAAGTTTCCTCTCCACAGACACTGTGTTGCCTGGGACGCAATTATGGAAACGCAGGGCTGCCCAGGACCTGCGCCACCCTCTCGGCCTTCCTGGCTGACTCCACAGGAACGACGGGTCGATACGTGCGGAGCCAGGTCGGCTGCAGGAGTCTGCTGCACGATATATTTATTACCAGTCACTCGCGCCTGACGGAGACCCCGTTCCGGGTTTGTGTGTGGAGTTTTCCTTCTCCAGGACCCTGATTCGCTTGGGTCGGATTTATCCCTCGGTTGCCTCTTACGACCCCCACGGGAAGAGAAGGGGTGGTGCTACTCTACTCTGCCGGCACCACACGGCAAATATCTTTTTAGGATGATCGATTTAGTAATGCTTCCTCAACAAAAGGTTGTGAGTGATAGATTTTCTTATTTAAAAATGTGCCAACTTAACACAGAATGTCGCTTATCTTTAAAGGTACCGGCGGCAAATCGAAGCACGAAAGGTTCCTAGTAGTGGACCAGGAAGGAAACTTCCAACTAAGAGGTTACAACGAAGCGGCAGCGGCTAAGAAGGCGAGGGAAGATAAGAATGATTACAAGAAAAACTTCGGCCCTAAAGGTAAGTGCACGAATAGCTAGCATCGTTGTCCACTGTTGGACATGGACCTGCCCTAGTAAAGTACAGTCCAGCAAAAAAGAGTAGACAAAAAATGAGGGCGCCACTTTGTATGAAATTTCAAAATTAAATGGCAACATTGACTATGAATGGCAACAATTTAGTATGAAAAAGTTTTAGTTCCATTTTATTTAATTTCCACTCTTTTTTGCTGGACTGTAACCAATAAATATCTCTCCTAAATACTTCAAGCGTGTGACACAGAGTCGACGAACGACGCGATGAACTTTGGTGTCGAGAGCTATACCGCTAGCCTAGCTAGGTAACCATAGATAACAATTTAGAGATGCAGGAATAACGTGCTTTTCGGAGCTCTTAAAACCGTAGGTATTTATTCGTATTTTAGTTGCTATACCGTAAAATATTTATGCAGTACTTAAGGCCGCTATAGAGCTTTTCACGAAGCCCATACAATTTTCCCTGCCAGAACTCTCGGAGCGTCATTTTGCGAAAAACATGGGGATGTTTGAATATTTTTTACAGTGATATTATGAATAAAAATAAATATATTTTTCTGCAATTAGATTAAGTACATCTTCTTAAATAACATATATTTTATTTAAATCTTTACTACTGTTATTTTTTCATACAGAAGCCGTTATAATTGCGCATTATTTTGCAAAAAATCGTATATAAAAACGTGGTATTATTCTATATTTCTGAATAAAATTGTAAAATGTTCACTGTAGACTTTGTTCTCAAATATATACTCTATTTTTTTGTATAATTGATATTTTTTTACAGTGAACCAAAACTCTAAAACTCACGCTTGATTTGAGGTCTTTTCCTGAATTTTGGTTTTGTCGCTTTAGATATCGCTGTTTGTAACAGGTTTAAAACTAAAATGTTAATATTTACATTGTACATTTTTTAGATGAAGATATGCTTGATTAAATGTTCAAGTAACATATTATTTTTACATAACGGTTTTCGAGAAACTCGCTT
Organism: Phthorimaea operculella; assembly: GCA_024500475.1. Classification (NCBI taxonomy): domain Eukaryota; kingdom Metazoa; phylum Arthropoda; class Insecta; order Lepidoptera; family Gelechiidae; genus Phthorimaea; species Phthorimaea operculella. The sequence goes on from JANFCV010000026.1 coordinate 3,821,696, forward strand.
GTTTATAAAGCCAATATTTGCAAATTTGCTAGAAAAAATTGAATGCGCTCTTAACACATGTTGTATGCTTCTAGCTGGTGGTAAGCAGTACAACAATCCAAAGGCGGAGCAAACGATGTGGGTGGCGTTCATTGACCATCTCCGACAACACGACAAACTGCCCGTAGTCGCATTCACATTGTCAAGAAACAGGTAACCTTCATTAGTCAAGGTTATAGGCGTAACCAATCATTTGATTTTAAGGTTCCGCGGTTATTATCACTAAAACTATTAGACATTATAACGGGTTTTAACTTACGGTAGGGATATGTGGAGCACCCATATATCCCTACCGTGAGACAACCCGTTATAATATTTAATAATTTTAGTAACCAATCATACTGAATTTCAAGAGTAGTTCTTTCCCGATTCTCGAAATACCACACAAGTGAGAAGAAATTATAAAGATAGGTTCCTTGTTAAGGACTGATTGCTCGATAAAATTAAGCGACAAGTATTAACGCTTTGAAAGAATAAATCCATAGCCATAGACTGTAATTTTTATTATTTGAGTTTTGCTGATAATGAGCTGAACTAGACAGCTTACGTACTATCACCTACCCATTTAAGGGATCAACTTATACTGGATTGACCAGTATAAGGTAGATGGATTTTCTGCCAATAGTACCTACCTGCTTCCTAAATGAGCGTTATTTTTTGTGTCTTATTTTTCCAGGTGTGATCAAAATGCAGAGAATCTCATGTCCGTAGATCTGACAACAGCCAAAGAAAAGGGACATATACGATCGTTCTTCCAAAAATGTTTGCAAAGGTTAAAAGAACCAGACAGAAAATTGCCACAGGTACACTTCTGAATTTAAAAATGTAATTAATTTATTATTAATTTTACCCCTATGCCTTAGTTTTTCCCATGAGAGAGAAGTATTTTCCTGTTATAAATGAACTAGTGGCCCGTTAGCGGTTTCACCCGTTGCAACTCATTTTCCCGTTGGAAAAAATATTTTTTCTGGCATGTGTTAAAAATATCTTTCTTTTGAATCACTATTTCTCTATCTGGTAAAATAACCGCATCAAAATTCGTTGCGTGGTTTAAGAGGAGTTAGTAAATTCCACGACATACAGAGAAACGTATAAAGCTCCATCATTTTATATGTATTAATTAATATAATGCGAAACTGTTGTAAAAAAAGACGTTGTATATTTACAGGTGATCAGATTACAAAGAGTTTTGGAGAACGGTATCGGAGTACATCACAGTGGAATTTTACCACTGCTCAAAGAAATTGTAGAAATGCTTTTCCAGTCTGGATACGTAAGTACTGGATTTTAGATTCGATATACAATGTGTTTTGAACCGACGAAATAAAATTAGTGAAGGTCCTCAGTTTAATATGAACTCTTTATCTGTTACTGCTCCTATTAAGGTTCCTACTATACAGGGAGTAACAAACCAAAAGTAGGTCAAGGTACTCATACAACTGCGGAACATGAGTCGAAATATGGAAAAAATACTTTGGAAGACTTTACAGCCACAGCAGCCCACTGCTGGACATGGGCCTACCCCGTGTTGGGGGTATTGCCATACTCACTAACGATCGACGGATTGGCGAGCGCAGTGCAAGATGTTTAATTCACAGGGAACGCTGCTGCCCATTCCCTGGATAATTATCCCTTAGTAGCTTTTTACGACACCCACGGGTAGAATTGAGATGATGCTATTCTAAGCCGGCATCACATGGCATTTCGCCCCATATTCCATGTGGAAAGTTGATTATTTTTATGACCACCTTTACTAGGGTGCTTCAAAAATCCAACTTTTTTTTGTGGGGCACACTACCATTCGATTCCAATATGAAAATAATCGTACACGTATTTTTTCTTTTTAGATTTAAGTAAAATTTAGGGGTCGCTACCGGTCATCAAAGTTTTGAAAAATACCTATACTCTATTTTTTGCAATAAGATACTCTGATCTAAAACTGTCACTGCATGTTATATATGCACTCCGCAAGTACACTAATAAACTGCGTACAAGTACTCAGCATTTTTTCAAACCAAACCAATCATATTGGAATGTGTCGGTATCGCAAGCAAACTAGAAGTTTGAAGATGTATCTTTAATCATTCGGCTAATATTGTGACTGTGGTGCATAATTTCATCTACCAGCAACAGCGGAGCTACAGCACAGAAAAAAATCAGATACGGTAAAAAAACATCAGGAAAAATACCTGCATAAGTTTTTAGTGCTGTAGGAACTATTGAAAAGGTGCCCGGTATGAAAAATTAAAATAAGTTTTTGTTTCATACAAATTTGAAGCACCCTAACCTTTACCTCCTTTCGGCTTGTTCAACCCTTTGTTACTCCCTGTCAACTACTCTGGCGCAGACGGTAGGATACGCAAGTTTAAATCGAGTTTTTATAATGCAAATATGTACGATGCCGTGTGATGTCGGCTTAGAATAGCATCACTCCATTTCTTTACTATGGGTGTCGTAAGAAGCGACTAAAGGACTCGAGGGTTTCGTGTGTACTGCAATTCTAGGCGACAGGCTGACAACCTGTCACTATAGTGATACATGGCTCTGAAATATTTGTCAGACGTGGCGATAGATAACTATTGCATTTTTACGGCCGTTGACGCTCTGCCTATCCCACAAGGGATAAAGGCGTGATGTATGTATGTAAAAATGTAGGGTCAGGTAGGGATCGGTGACTCAGGCGGGTACATTGACTCACGCTTATATTTCGTAACAGGCTAGCTATATCTATCTGTATTCTTAACATAATGGTAGCTCTTGACAACCAAACACATACAAACCAATCATCCTACCACTCCAGTGCGGTTTGATTGTGAAAAAAATGTGCGATTGGTTTTGCACCTCTAAAAATGCTTTTAATGATACCCCACATGTATTTTTATCGGTTAAGATTGAAAGATGTAGGGAAATGTAATTAATATGATCGAAAGTGGTGTTCATATACTAAGTAATAAGCTAGATTTGCTAGCTCTTAGAGTAGTCTGGTAATATTTGTAGACTAATTATTTCAAAATGGCGTCGGCGTCTACACTGGATCAAATTTAGGTGGTACACAGTGACTCTAACATTTAGTACTGGCTCATCTCTCTATTTTTAGAAACATTGACAGACAATTGTAAAATATGTCTTATGGCAATAACAACGATATGAAAATAATACTTTGACAAATATAATTGATTCTAATGCATAGCTTCAATAAATATTATACTTGCACGACCGGGTTGCCAAGTTCATATAAACTGTTAGAGTCACTGTGTACCACAGGGGTTGAGTCAGTGTAGACAGGTAGTAGTACACATTGACTCATATTTTTTTTTCTAGAAAAACTTGTCTGGTGGCCTAAGTGTCGTGTCGTTGCAAAAAATGATAATGCGAAACGAAAGAGTAATAATCAATGCATCCTAGATAAGAATTTCAGTTTAATACTTCAAAGTTTTCTATAAAATTTTATTGATTGAAGAAATCCGAGTCACTGTAGCCTACCTGACCCTACGCTTGTGTGGAAGCGCATCTTCATATCAGACTTGTTTTTGCAGGTCAAAATCCTATTCGCGACGGAGACTTTCGCTATGGGGGTAAACATGCCGGCTAGGACGGTCGTGTTCGGTGAGGTGACCAAATTCGATGGACTGCAGCGTAGGACGTTAGCCCCAGCTGAATACATACAGATGGCTGGTCGCGCGGGACGGAGAGGTGAGATATTGCTGTCTCTTTTTTACATATAGGTAAATAAAGTGTTCGATGAAGTGACCAAATTCGATGGATTGAAGCGAAGGACGCTCACCCCAGCTGAGTACATACAGATGGCTGGTCGCGCGGGACGGAGAGGTGAGATATTGCTGTCTCTTTTCTACATATAGGTAAACAAGCTATATCATTAACGGTCGTGTTCTATGAAGTTATTAAATTCCATGGATTGCAGAACATACAGAAGGCTGGTCGCACGGGGAGGAGAGGTGAGATATTGCGGTCTCTTTCCCACATATAGGTAAACAAAGCTATCATTAACGGTTGTGTTTGATGAAATTACCAAATTCGATGGACTGCAGCGAAGAACGCTAGCCCCAGCTGAATACATACAAATGGCTGGTCGCGCGGGACGGAGAGGTTAGATATTGTTGTCTCTTTTCTTTACATATAGGTTGAAAAGCTATCACGGTTGTGTCGATGAGGTGACCAAATTCGATGGATTGCAGCGAAGGACGCTAGCACCAGCTGAGTACATACAGATGGCTGGTCGCGCGGGAAGGAGAGGTGAGATATTGCTGTCTCTTTTCTACATATAGGTATACATGCTGGCTAGAACGGTCGTGTTCGATGAGGTGACCAAATTCGATGGACTGCAGCGTAGGACGTTAGCACCAGCTGAGTATATACAGATGGCGGGACGTGCGGGACGGAGAGGTGAGATATTGCTGTCTCTTTTCTACATATAGGTATACATGCTGGCTAGAACGGTCGTGTTCGATGAGGTGACCAAATTCGATGGACTGCAGCGTAGGACGTTAGCACCAGCTGAGTATATACAGATGGCGGGACGTGCGGGACGGAGAGGTGAGATATTGCTGTCTCTTTTCTTCAGATACACGTTGACTGGTTGTGTTCGATGAAGTGACCAAATTCGATGGATTGCAGCGCCGGACGTTAGCACCAGCTGAGTACATACAGATGGCTGGTCGCGCGGGACGGAGAGGTGAGATATTGTTGTCTCTTTTCTACCTCTACATATAGGTAAACAAGCTATATCATTAACGGTCGTGTTCTATGAAGTTATTAAATTCCATGGATTGCAGAACATACAGAAGGCTGGTCGCGCGGGACGGAGAGGTGAGTGAGATATTGCTGTCTCTTTTCTTCACATATAGGTTGACAAGTTCGCTCGCACGGTTGTGTGTGATTGATGAGGTGACCAAATTCGATGGATTGCAGCGTAGGACGTTAGCACCAGCTGAATATATACAGATGGCAGGACGTGCGGGCAGAAGAGGTACGATAGGATTTCTTTTTTACTCATATTTTTATAAAAAAAAGTGAATTTCTTGAATATTTTTTTTTTGCTTATGAAATATTTGTATACCTACTTGTGGATTGAGCATGGAGATCTAAATAGTTTGTAACAATACCTAACAACTGTAATGTACCTATCTATGTTCACAAATAAAGATACACAATATGATTATGACTCATAAGTATTTGTACCTATCAACGAAACGATCTAATGCAAAAAAATATATTTGGCCACGGAATGTCATTTAACAAATATAAGTCTTTCAGACAGATTAGTCTTCCTACGACAAAACATTTTTTAATGCTTGGCCCGCATTTGTCTGCTATCTCACCTGTTGGTAAGTGATAGATGGTGCAGACGATGTTGGAGCATGCTTTCCTAGGTAGTGCCTATTCACTCTTGCCTTAAAGAGGCCCAAGTTAAAATGTTCCGGAAACAGATCCGCCGGCATCGAATTCCTTAATTAGCCGTTCGCATGATGAAAGTTGAAACAAATCGCTTCGTGTGAAAGAAGCTGTATGACAATATTCTATGTTTCTGATACAGAGATATGACAATATTCTATAACTAAATTATTTGTTCTCAGGTTTGGACGACACCGGCACCGTGATAATCCTGTGCAAGGACGGCGTGCCAGACCTGGTGACCCTCAAGGGCATGATGCTGGGAATTCCACAAAAGCTGTCCTCACAGTTCAGACTGACATACGCCATGATCCTGAGTCTGCTGCGGTGAGTTGATGCCCTGCCTACCCCGCTGCAGACCTGGTGACCCTCAAGGGCATGATGCTGGGAATTCCACAAAAGCTGTCCTCACAGTTCAGATTGACATATGCCATGATCCTCAGTCTGCTGCGGTGAGTTGATGCCCTGCCTACCCCGCTGCAGACCTGGTGACCCTCAAGGGCATGATGCTGGGAATTCCACAAAAGCTGTCCTCACAGTTCAGATTGACATATGCCATGATCCTCAGTCTGCTGCGGTGAGTTGATGCCCTGCCTACCCCGCTGCAGACCTGGTGACTCTCAAGGGCATGATGCTGGGAATTCCACAAAAGCTGTCCTCACAGTTCAGATTGACATATGCCATGATCCTCAGTCTGCTGCGGTGAGTTGATGCCCTGCCTACCCCGCTGCAGACCTGGTGACCCTCAAGGGCATGATGCTGGGAATTCCTCAAAAGCTGTCCTCGCAGTTCAGTCAGACTCACATAATATGCCATGATCCTGAGTTTTCGCCTTTCTCCCGTTTATAGGATTCATGCTCACACGGGGCGATGTTTTTTTTTACGTGTGTACTATGTTATAAGCCAGTGCCCAAAGAAGCCCATCACTGCATTACCCACGGGAAACATCCCAATTTTACTAGGAAATTGGGTAAAATCGAGTTAAACTATCGTATCATATGTCCGTAATGATATCACAAAATAATCCGAAATAAGTATTGATAACTATATTTTTATTTTATACACGGTGGCGATCAGAATCACAAGGTAAGTGTACACTTTTGATACTATTATTTTTCTCGTCGAATCCTCATGACTGAGGGTCATGACTAACACAAGTTGTATTCCGGATTAATCCAGGCTGGCCGGTCTTCTGCGTCTACCAACTAAATACCTATGTAGTTTTTGTATTGTAGCTATGCTTTTTTTCAAGTAACTATATAAAAATAATACAGCGGAGTGGAGGTGCTGATAAACTTCGCTTGTTTGTGTGGTTAATAATCATACTGACTATTAAACTATGCTCAAACATTTCTATTACAGTGTGGCAACAGTATCAGTGGAAGGCATGATGCAGCGTTCCTTCCGCGAGTTCGACCAAATAGTCCAAGCGGACAACTACCGCAAGCAACTGCAACTCGCCGAGAAAGAGTATTCAGAGAAATGCAGTACACCGCTGCCTGCACATTTAGCTCCCTTGGCCACCTTCTATGATACAGCAGCAGGGTACATCGAAGTGCTGAATGAAATCATGCCCATACTGCTCAGTCAACCGAAAGTGTCAAAGGAGTTTGTCGCTGGAAAGATATTGATTTTGTCTGCCGGGCCGTACATCAATCAGCTTGGAGTGTTTCTGAATAGTAGTGGTAAGTGCCTATATGAGATTGTTATTGTCTGAAATTTTTGGTCCCGTACAACGATTCAGAGAAATACAGTACACCGCTGCCTGCACACTTGGCACTATTTGCCACCTTCTATAATACAGCAGCAGGGTACATCGAAGTGCTGAATGAAATTATGCCCATATTGCTCAGTCAGCCGAAAGTGTCAAAGGAGTTTGTCGCTGGAAAGATATTGATACTGTCTACCGGGCCGTACATCAATCAGCTTGAAGTGTTTCTTAATAGTAGTGGTAAGTGCCTTTATAAGATTGTTACTTTTTGGTCTCAAACAACTTCTTAGAGGAATGTAGTAAGTACACCGCTGCCTGCGCACTTGGCACCATTAGCCACCTTCTATGATACAGCGGCAGGGTACATCGAAGTGTTGAATGAAATTATGCCAATACTGCTTAGTCAGCCGAAGGTGTCGAAGGAATTTGTCGCTGGAAAAATGTTGATACTGTCCGCCGGGCCGTATATCAATCAGCTTGGAGTGTTTCTTAATAGTAGTGGTAAGTTTCTGAGTAGCTTACGTAGGAACTCTTAGGAATATTTTACTGTATATGTCGATGTTCTTAAAATTTTGTCGGCTGCATTAATTTGCATTGGGTGGCATTTGGCATTTCCATGAAAAGCCGGCTCTGCTGTGTAATGACGGCTTAGAATACCATCACCCCAATACCCGCAGGTTTCGTAAAAAGTCGACTAAGGGATAATCAATCCAGGGAATGGGCAGCAGCGTTCTCTATAAATGCAACATCGTGCACTGCGCTGCGTTAATCGGGGATATGGGGAGGCCCATGTCCAGCAGCAGACTGTTGCGCTTATGGTTATGGTTTGGCATTTCTAGTCTTATTAGGTAGCTAGGTATATCCTGCATTTGAAGAAATCTGATTTGCAGTGGACATAAGTGACTGTTATAAAACCTTCCATAGACTTACTACCTTTACAGCCACAACAGTCCACTGCTGGACATGGGGCTCCCCTTTTCGGGGGGTACAGGAACGCTGATGGCCATATCCTGCATAATTTACCTTTAGTAGTTTTTTACAACACTCACATCGCATAGCAATTACTGGCATCGACTTGCTAAGCTTTATTCAAATTCCAGGTCCTCGCCAAACACCGTATAAGGTTCTGGTGCTGAACACGGCGGTTCAAGACACCGCGCGGTATAACTTCGACGTCGACGACAACTGGTACAGGATGCTCAGTTTCTCCGCATTGTATGATGGAATCGGTAAGTGACTAAACCTCTCTTCTTTCGTAAATTTTCCCTTCCATCGTCTTCTTCTTCTTCGAGTAGGATACCGAGTCGTTCAACGACCCGTAGAACCCTGGTTTTCAACTGCCTACTCCAAGTAGCAGGCCTCTGACATGGTTGTGTAACGACCGCCGTCTTAAGTTAGTATAGACATCAAGCGGGATCGATGGCTTAACGTGCTTTTCGAAGCACGAAACCATTTTTCTTTTCGGACAATCACGTGGTTTATTAATATTCTAACCAGACTGGGAACAAATTCAATACATATTTACTTTGTAAGTGATCGCATCGAGAACCGAACCCAAACCCAGAATCTTCTGAGTTATAGGTAGTCGCACTACCACTGCGCCACATCGACCGCCATCTTTCCTAATTTTATTTTATTTTGGTTATCGCCTATTCATTGATGCCCACTGCCGTTTTCCCGCAGTCAAAACAAGCGTAAGTTACTCATGGTCAGGCATAATGTCTAGATCATCATAATAGAAGTCTTGACAAACATACCAAAGACCTACTTGAAATAGTTTAAACACTCTTGACTCCAGGGTTCATCTGGTTATTAGACTATGACCCACACGATAGAAGAAGAGGATAGAAATGTTGTATGTCATTTATACTAGGAGTAGAATAAGTGATTGTTTGCTATTATTTGCAGGTACGGAAGAAAGCACGATGGACCACACAATACTGTGCATAGCATCAAAGAACATAATAGCTGTTACGAAGATGACCCTCAAAATAGATGAGAAACGCATCATACAAGACTGGGAACAACGACAAATACCGAGGTAAGTTTTGGTGAATTTCTTTAGTTTTTTATTTATTTCGTTTCTTAGTGTAAACTAGCGGGCCGTTAGCGGTTTCACCCGCTGCATGCAACTTATATTCCCGCGGATAAATACCCAGTATGCGTTCTCATAGGTATAAAACCTCGGTCTTGAATTATTCTATCTACCTATAACAAAAAAGCCACATCAAAACCCGTTGCGTGGTTTAGGAGGAGTTAGCGACTTCCACGACAGACAGACAGACGACGAAACGCAAATGGCGACTTCAATTTATAGTAATTATTAAAATTTATTACCTGCATTGACCGAAGCATGTTGATTGAATGTAGACCGATATGACGCAGAGGTAAAGTGTCTTGTAGTACGAGTTCTTAATTGGCAGTTTGTATGGAGGTATGGTCCCATCCGGCAGAAATCATGAAACTTAGCACGGGTGTAGCTTATATATGTAAGCTTCAGGAAAAGAAGGGAAGCAAGCTGGACCCCCCCTGCTTCCCACCTTTACCCCCCCTTTTATGTCCCGAATTTCAGTTATCTTTATTTTTCTCGAAAACTATTAGAGATATGAGAAATCTGTCAAGGTAAGAAATATTTCTCATAAAATTGTCTACAAAATTGTTCTTGGGTTGATGTTGATAGGACTTACACTTTTCGAGTTATGCTTCTGGGAAACCCATCATTTTTTTGATAGTGACTTCCAGCTCTGAATTAGCCATAACTGCCATGTGATAGAATATTATTTCAATCTTACTTTTGGCGTTTGTTAGTTAGGTAGTCTTCAAAGGAAATCCGCAGAGACAACACTTCAATCACGCCTGTGGGGGTGGGGGGAGGGGGACAAAGTTTATTTTTTCTGAGTTGAACTTGAGGACTTCTGACTCCTTAAGTAAATGTGACAGGAGAAATTCGGTATCATTTTCGAATAAATCAAGGACGGAGTACTCATTTCTGGGACGCTTTTTAGTACATTGCATACAAAAAAAATATATATTAAGTGAAATAGGAAAAAAATATGTTTCGTTCTCATTCAAACGCTGTTTTCTTCATGACCTTGAAACATATTTATCTAGACACACGGCAGTGTGTCCGCCAAGTTCGAGCAAAAAAAAGCGACACACCGGCCGTGGGTTATATTACACGAACCATTTCGGGCCAAGTTCGACCCACCTATAACTCAAAATCTATTTTATCTACGCATATGAAATTTCTAGTATCTGTCGACATCTACTTACTTATCTAAAATACAAAATTTCATTAATGTACCTATTGTAGGTCTTGAGATATTGACGTCAGAAAATCGCTATTTTTACTATACACTCACTGACTGACTCACTCATCAAAAACCTAAACCACTTCGAATGGTCGTATTGACTTGAAATTTGGCATGGAGGTAGGTCTTTAGGTCAAGGTAAAGGAAAAAATCTGAAAATGGCAAAGTGTGAGTCGGTTTTAAAAATAATGAAGGTGTAAATTCATACCCCTAAGGAACTAAAACAAAAAATTTATCCATATCTTCCAATCGTCGTACCGACCTAAAATTCGTTACGAAGGTTTGTATTTAGTCAAAGTAAAGTATAAATGAGATATTTCCTTACCTAACTTAATCATAAGAAAAAAAGAAAATATAAACCTTACAAAAATAAATGAAATCCCACCCAAAACATAAATGTGAAAGGCTGCCAAGTTCGATAATATTGGAATGCTTCGCCTATAAAAGAAGTGACATCTAAATAAGTACCAAGTTCCATACACAGACCTCAGTTAAAAATAGTTACAGGAATGTACACTTGATTTTCCGCAGTTTGGAAAGTAGATTTATTTCCAAACTGCGAAAAATCAAGTGTGCATTCCTGTAACTATTTTTAACTGAGGTCTGTGTATGGAACTTGGTACTTATTTAGATCTCACTTCTTTTATAGGCGAAGCATTCCAATATTATCGAACTTGGCAGCCTTTCACATTTATGTTTTGGGTGGGATTAGATAATAACACATGCTCGAAGACATACTCACTCGGATTATAAAACCATATTTTATTTTCGAAAATATTAGAAAATACCTAGCCTACACAAACCTAAATATTTTTACAAAGTTATGTTTGTAGCTGGAAAAATTTCAAGTTCATAGATTTTGTATGCAAAAATGAGATTACCAACCGCAAACTTATATTTCTCAATTGTCGCTAAACCATTCCAGATAGGGAAATGCCCTCATAGGAAATGTTGTTTATTTTGAAGTATTGTTTTTGTTGGAATAAAGAAATTGAGGATCTGGAGTACTTGATGTTTAAGAAAGACATTACAGTATCACGAATAGTTTAGCTGGGCTGTTGATGTTCCACATCAAGTACTCCAAATCTTCAAATTCTATATGCCAGCATAAACTACCCTTCAGTATAAACAACATTTCCTATGAGGGCATTTCCCTGTCTGGAATGGTTTAGCGACAATTGAGAAATATAAGTTTGCGGTTGGTAATCTTATTTTTGCATACAAAATCTATGAACTTGAAATTTTTCCAGCTACAAACATAACTTTGTAATAGTAGGTTGTTGACGAGGACGGAAAATAAGACTTTGACTGACGAGTAGAGTTTGAAGTCCGAGCCGCAGGCGAGGACTTTAAAAATACGGGTCTGGCAAAGTCATTTTCCCCGAGGCTTACATAGTGCTTTTCTCAAAAAAATGCTAGGAAATTATAAAGATTTTAATTTATTTTATAGTAATTCGATATAAAAAGTTGTTTTACTGATTACTAAGTCAAGATGTGGATTTGGAGTTATTATTTTTTTATTTTGTAATTTCTGAACGATTTCGATATCGCGCCAGAAAAGTTGTATTGGAATCCATTGCTGGTGTGTAAAAAAGAAATCGTTCAGAAATTACAAAATCACAGACAATGTCAAACTTTCTGGATTGTTTTTTTGAAAGAAATTGTCATATTTCCTAGCATGTTTGAGAAAAAATATTTAGGCTTGTGTAGGCTAGGTATTTTCTAATGTTTTCGAAAATAGAATATGGTTTTATAATCCGGGTGAGTATGTCTTCGAGCATGTGTTATTATCTAGTAAATATGTCTCAATGTCATGAAGAAATCAGCGTTTGAATGAGAACGAAACATATTTTTTTCCTATTTCACTTAATATATTTATATTTTTGTATGAAATGTACCAAAAAGGGTCACAGAAATGAATACTCCGTCCTTGGTTTATTCGAAAATGATACTCAATTTCTCCTGTCACATTTACTTAAGACCGCATTCAATTTTTTCTAGCAAATTTGCAAATATTGGCTTTATAAACATGCGAGTTTCTCGAAAACCGTTATGTAAAAATAATATGTTACTTGAACATTTAATCAAAAGCATATTTTCATCTAAAAAATGTACAATGTAAATATTAACATTTTAGTTTTAAACCTGTTACAAACAGCGATATCTAAAGCGACAAAACCAAAATTCAGGAAAAGACCTCAAATCAAGCGTGAGTTTTAGAGTTTTGGTTCACTGTAAAAAAAAATCAATTATATACAAAAAAATAGAGTATATATTTGAGAACAAAGTCTACAGTGAACATTTTACAATTTTATTCAGAAATATAGAATAATACCACGTTTTTATATACGTTTTTTTGCAAAATAATATTCTATCACATGGTAGTTATGGCTAATTCAGAGCTGGAAGTCACCTTAAAAAAAATGATGGGTTTCCCAGAAGCATAACTCAAAAAGTATAAGTCCTATCAACGTCGACCCAAGAACAATTTTGTAGACAATTTTATGAGGAAGATTTCTTAAATTGACAAATTTCTCCTATCTTTAATAGTTTCCGAGAAAAATAAAGATAACTGAAATTTGGGACATAAAAGGGGGGTAAAGGGGGGAAGCAGGGGGGGTCCAACTTGCTTCCCTTCTTTTCCTGAAGCTTACATATATAAGCTACACATGCCAAGTTTCATGCTTTCTGCCAGATGGGACCATACTTCCAGCTAAGGACCCGTACTATTGTTGCAAAGCTGAGGTTCCAAGTACGATTTCCGGCAGAGACAGATATTTAAATGATGAATCTCGAATCTGAATGTTGTTTATGCTGCTTTTGTGTCAAGCTACCGTATAAGGAGTCTTATTGATACAAAGCAAAAAAAACAGTCCCAAATATTTTTCAATACATTTGGAGTATTTTTATTTATAGTGTGTTCTACTCACAGAACTGAACAACTTTTCTTCGTAACATTTTTTCGAAAGTTCTTCTTCTTCTTTTCGTGTGGGACACCGAGTCGTTCAACGACCCGATGAACCCTGGTGTCAAAGTTTTTCAACCGCCTACTGCAAGTAGCAGGCCTCTGACATGGCTGTGTAACGACCGCCATCATAGACAGCAACCGGGACCGACGGCTTAACGTGCCGATCCGAAGCACGGAACCATCTTACTTGCGGACAATCAGGTGGCTCAGCCTGCAATGTCCTAACCAGACTGGGAACAAATTCACAAATTGATAAATATCAACTTTGTGAGTGACTCCACCGGGAATTGAACCCGGAACCTTTGCGTGGCAGCCAGGCATACTAACCACTGCGCCACATCGGCTGTCTTTTCGAAAGTTATAAGTAGAACATACCCCGGAAATCCCCTTATATCTTTAATCAAAGGCGTGTTATTTGTACAGATTCAAGGACTCGCCAGTGGGCTCCAGTTGCGCGAGTACTGTTCAAGAATTATCGCGTCTATCCCATGCGGTACGCACGGGCGTGACGGACCTGGAGAGAGTCAGCCTAACCCAGTCGCTTGCGATATCATCGGGCGAGATATTGAACGCGCTCGACAGGATGAACAAACTGCAGGTATTTAAATATATCCCGTGTTGGGTATACAATTTTTGGAAAACTAGGAAAATTATCCTAGTTGAACCTGCCACCTTCGGCATCAGCTGTACTGCTGACGCCACTACTAACTGGGCTACCGTAGTTCTATCCTACTTATACTAGGCCAAGATATACTAGCTTAATTCGCAGGCTAGGCTAGAACTGCGGTAGCCCTGTTGGTAGTAGCGTTGGCAGTATAGATGCCGCCGAAAGGTTGCGGGATCAAATTCTGCCTGCGTTGGTTAATTTTGCAAGTTTTCCAAAAATACAGGTATTTGATTAGATTCAAGAATTATCTAGACAGCTGTAGCTGCGTTAGTATAGTACAAGAATAGGGTAAGGGTATATGACTTGGTAACTACAAGAATACAAAACTTGCATGTAAGTATCAAACAAAAAAATACGCATATTCACCTACGGCGACGATAACTAGCGCAGATAAAGAAAGGACCTCAAAATGGCTACATAGTATATGTCATACAAGCATTAATGAATAACCTGTTAACTGCATAGTTTAACATTAGTACATTGTTTACGCGGGGAGAAAGAAACCGATTACTAACGAGGGTGTAGTTTGAGGCCCGAAGCGCAGCTGAGGGCCTCAATACACACGAGTTTGTAATCGGACTTTCATCCGAGTAATACATAGTGCTTTATACTACACCTGCGGGGTCAGTTGTAACAGCCACGGGGTGAATTGAAACATCCGGAAATAAAATAAACTACCTAGGTACACATTTCCAAACTCTCACATGCATACGGCAAGGCAATTTTTAAATTCAATAACTTTACAACTTATATAACTGAACAACTGAATAACTTACAAAACTTCACAACATACAAAACTGAACAACTTACAAAACTGAACAACTTACAAAACTGAACAACTTTCAAAACTGAACAACTGACAAAACTAAACAACTGACAAAACTGAACAACTTACAAAACAGAACAACTTATAAAACTGAACAACTTACAAAACTGAACAACTTACAAAACTGAACAACTTACAAAACTGAACAACTTACAAAACTGAACAACTTACAAAACTGAACAACTTACAAAACTGACTTACAAAACTGAACAACTTACAAAACTGAACAGCTTTACAAAACTTAACAACTTACTAAACTGAACAACTTACAAAACTGAACAACTTTACAAAACTGAACAACTTACAAAACTGAACAACTTACAAAACTGAACATCTTTTCAAAACTAAACAACTTTTGAGACTGAACAACTTTTGAAACTGAACAACTTTTACACCTGAACAACTTTAAAAACTGTACAACTTATAAAACTGGACAACTTTTAAATGACAACTTCAAAACTGATCAACTTGTGGTCACCTACCTGTTCAACTGTACTAAATTCTGTAAAAACTACCACGGGAGGAAAGTGATTTGTATGGTTAATTCCCTCCCGCTAATTTGTACGTTGAACAATGACTAACGTTCCCCCCTATAGAGTGTTAAGCTATAGGTAAATTACTATGCAGGTGTAGTATAAAGTTTATTTTCTCTATTCCAGAAAGAACTAGACACCCTCAAGAAATCCACCGACATAGCGAACTTCAAATCCGAGTTCGCGATCGTCTACGAGCGCAAGCAGACCGAGAGGAAGCGAGACAAATACAAACGCTTGCTCTCTTTCGAGAACCTCGCGCTATACCCCGACTACCAAAGAAGACTGCTAGTACTACGCGAGCTGAACTATATCGACGAACATGACAGTGTTATATTAAAAGGAAGAGTCGCGTGCGGTATGGGAACGAATGAATTGATCATTTCTGAACTAGTGTTTAGGTAAGTTCCTTTTATTGTTTATAAGATATCGGGAGGAAGCGAGACAAATACAAACGCTTGCTCTCTTTCGAGAACCTCGCGCTATACCCCGACTACCAAAGAAGACTGCTAGTACTGCGCGAGCTGAACTATATCGACGAACATGACAGTGTGATATTGAAGGGTAGAGTCGCGTTCGGTATGGGAACGAATGAACTGATCATTTCTGAACTAGTGTTTAGGTAAGTTCCTTTTAATTGTTTATAAAAGATAGACAAATACAAACGCTTGCTCTCTTTCGAGAACCTCGCATTATACCCCGACTACCAAAGAAGACTGCTAGTGCTACGCGAGCTGAACTATATCGACGAACATGACAGTGTGATATTAAAGGGCAGAGTCGCGTGCGGTATGGGGACGAATGAACTGATCATTTCTGAACTAGTGTTTAGGTAAGTTCGTTTTAGTTTGTTATGTATTTATAATGTTTTTTTTTGTATATAAAACTTCTATTTTATTTTCGCCGTTGCATCGTTACTTCTTGGGATCTGGTAGACGAAAGATCTTCGACTGAAAAACAGCGTCTACATCCTCTTGAGATAGACATTACTTATGCTGAGTCGTGACTTGACCTTTTCACTATTGTGAACTGCTGCTTACTTTTATGTAGAGTAAAAGTTTGTATTACATTTGTAAAACTTTTGATAGTGTAACAGATATTGTCTTGTACATTTAAAGGTGTCCTTAAAGACTGAACTTGACGCGACGTGGTGCGCTGTCAAAATACCTGGTTTGTATGGGGATGCCAGGAAGACCGGGCAGCACGCTGCGGTGCGCCCTCCGTACTATGAACGAAACTGTCACGTTGACAGCGCACTACGACGCCACGCTCGGTCTTTATTTTAACTTTAAAGGTGCAAGTTTGTCATGTGCGGCTAATCGCAGCTGCACGACTGATTTGTGCCGCTGCCGCGACTATAGAATATGGCGCACGGCACGGCGCATTAAGTATGTGTCTCGTCACAATTTTTATATAAACGATTTTTCTTTCTTACTCAGGAACGTGTTCACGGATAAGACGCCGGCGGAAATCGCGGCGTTGCTGAGCTGTTTCGTGTTCCAAGCGCGCACACAGGTCGAGCCGCAGCTGACTGAGAGATTGGCTGAGGCAGTCAAGACTATAGGAATCATTGACGCTGAGCTGTCTAATATTGAAGCCAAGTATATGGTGAGTAAACTTGAGCCCTAAGCAAACCTATTGAAGTCAAGTATATGGTACGTAAGCCGTTTTAATTACAAAAATGGCTTATCATGAAAAAGTCCATGAAACTAACTAGCCAGCTGTTTCGTGTCCCAAGCGCGCACGCAGGTCGAGCCGCAGCTGACTGAGAGATTGGCTGAGGCCGTCAAGACTATAGGAATCATTGATGCTGAGCTGTCTAACATTGAAGCCAAGTATATGGTGAGTCTCTTTCTCTTTTCGTATGGGACACCGAGTCGTTCAACGACCCAATGAACCCTGGTGTCAGAGTTTTTCAACCGCCTACTGCAAGTAGCAGGCCTCTGACATGGTTGTGTAACGACCGCCATCATAGACAGCAACCGGGACCGACGGCTTAACGTGCCCATCCGAAGCACGGAACCATCTTACTTGCGGACAATCAGGTGGTTCAGCCTGCAATGTCCTAACCATACTAGGAACAAATTCACAAAGTGATAAATATCAACTTTGTGAGTGACCCCACCGGGAATTGAACCCGGAACCTTTGCGTGGCAGGCAGGCATACTAACCACTGCGCCACATCGGCTGTCATGGTGAGTAGTTACAAAGATGGCTAATGAAAGAGTTCACAAAACTAAACAACCAGCTGTTTCGTGCTCCAAGCGCGCACGACGGTCGAGCCGCAACTGACTGAGAGATTGGCTGAGGCGGTCAAGACTATAGGAATCATTGATGCTGAATTGTCCAATATTGAAGCTAAGTATATGGTGAGTAAACTTAAGCCCTAAGCAAACCTATTGAAGTCAAGTATATGGGACGTAATTTGGTGTAGTTACAAAGATGACCAATGAAAGAGTCCATGAAACTAAACAACCAGCTGTTTCGTGTTCCAAGCGCGCACGCAGGTCGAGCCGCAGCTGACTGAGAGATTGGCTGAAGCTGTGAAGACTATAGGAATCATTGATGCTGAGCTGTCTAACATTGAAGCTAAGTACATGGTATGTAGGCCGGTTACTTCATTGTCTGACCAACTTTCAGTTTCTACGAATTTTGGCTGAGATATAGGCATTTGAATCAAATTTCGGCTAAATCGTTTTTCTTTTTTTTATGCCAGAATCTTTTTCAATATTCTTTACGGCATCCTTTATCGATACTATTCCTATCCTGAAGCTTTAGCACACATTTAAATTAACACCCTGTATTTGGTACTACAGTAGCATCACCAATGGTGTAAATTAGCACGGCAGTAATATTTAAAAAAAAAGTTGTGTTGTGCTGGTGGTTGTTATGGCAAGTTTGATATAAACCGAAGCCATAGAATTCATTTCTGATACTATTTTTTTCCATTTCATAACCAATCTGCTTTCTTTTTTCAGGTGGGCCAGTTCGAGGGTCAGCAAGAGCGTCTGAACTTCGGTCTAGTGCGGGTGGTGTACGAATGGGCCTTGGAAAAGCCATTTGCCGAGATAATGGACTTAACTGATGTTCAGGAGGGCATTATAGTGCGCTGCATTCAGCAACTTCATGAGGTATGTGCCATTGAGTAGACAAACGACCCGACCCGATGAACCCAATAGCGACTGAACTTCGGTCTAGTACGCGTGGTATACGAATGGGCGTTAGAAAAGCCATTTGCTGAGATAATGGACCTCACTGACGTACAGGAGGGAATCATAGTGCGGTGCATTCAGCAACTTCACGAGGTATGTGCCATTGAGTAGATAAACGACCCGATGAACCCAAGAGCGACTGAACTCCGGTTTAGTGCGGGTGGTGTACGAATGGGCGTTATAAAAGCCATTTACTGAGATTATGGACCTCACTGATGTTCAGGAAGGAATATTAGTGCAAGCAACGAGTGCGAGGCATTTAGCAACATCACAAGGTATGTGTTATTGAGTAGAGATGAAAGACCCGATGAACCCAAAATATTTTATTTTATTTTTATTTTATTGTTTTCGGGGAGCTAACAGCATAATTTACACAATAAACAGCATAATAGCAAGTATGAGCCAATTGTAAGCTACCACATGGATTTGTCTCAGCAGCGCACTGGCTAAAAATTAATATTTTGGTATTAAAAAATCATAAATTCAAGATGGCGGATTTTTTACTCAAAATACAACTTTGAAATAACTGCAGTCGGGTTTTTATTTTAAATACATCTGCTTGTTTCTGTTCCAGTTACTGGTAGACGTGAAGGACGCAGCCGTAGCGGTGGGCGATCCGAAGTTACAAGCGAAGATGCTGGAAGCCTCCACCGCCATCAAACGAGACATCGTGTTTGCGGCCAGTCTGTACACCACTCAGAAGGATGCTGTCATATCTTGATCAACAGTTTCTAAATACTTCAGAGGCCAAGCACGAAATCTAGCGTAATAAATCAGTTTATTTTGGATCTAGAACGAAACTGCAAACGAAGATACTAGAAGCCTCCACCGCAATCAAACGAGACATCGTATTCGCGGCTAGTCTGTACACCACTCAGAAGGATGCTGTCATATCTTGATCAAAAGCATCTAAAAACTTAGCTCGAAATCGAGCGTAATAAACCAAGTGTAATTTGATTGTGGAATTTGGTTATTTCCTGATCAAAGTTTTATCAAAGATAATACTCTAACCACTCTGTTCGTTACGTGTCATCAATAACGAACAAGCTCTCAGCGCTTAGCGAGACATAACCGCGGCAAAGTTCAGTTTTAGCAGTTCCTCGGGTGAGCCTCGTAATTTTTGGTCGTTTGCTGCGCGAGGCAATGAGCACGCGAGCAGCCACGCTTGGTGTAGACGCGCCTATTAAGGTTCTTACTCCATAAGCCCTAAAAATCTGTCTTTTGCTCCATATAAAGTAGTAGTAATAGTAGGTATGTATATGCAGCTGTTGCCTTATTAATTTAAGAACAACCGGGAGGATCCCACTATTTCTAAAAGCGAAGCGTTCGCCCTAAAAGCACAACGGAGCATTCGAATAGCAGTTGTGTGGGAAGTATTTCTTCAACAGCAATAAATATAAGTGGATGGATAGAAATTTTCCCAATTTTTCTAATTTGTATTTTCATGGAAATAGTGGAATCCACACGTACAACCGAGTTCCATACGAATTGACCGAATGAAATAAAGATCTCATATTTTGTACAGTTTTTTGGATTTGTTTATCGTAGTATATGAATTAGGTGCTATTTATAAATAAGGCATTACGACAAAAAAGTTAGATGCGCGTTGGTCGCATGTTTAGCGTTTTTTTGTATGAAGTTTAATTTTAAATACGCCCTCAACGCGCATCTAACTTTTATGTTGTAAGACCCCTAAACATTTAATTAATAAAATAATGTAACAAGTGCCTAATTTGTTTTAATTTACTTTCATCATAATACATCTATACCTTAACGTTCTATAAACACGTCAAATAACCAGAAACTTGATTATTGCGAGCAGCTAGTTTATATTATAAGTCTATGGCGAGCAGAATGTCATTTCAAAATGAAAAATTAAGAATGTCAAATGTTTTCATAAGAGGGAGGTCCTGCAGTGTTTTCGCACCATCTATTATTCTTTGGACATGATCTAAACTTTTTGCGAGCTGACATTTTGCAACTTTTGGTTTGGATTCGAATTATTGTATGCGTTTTGTGTCACTTTCATTCGTGACACTTTGCTATTAGTCCCTTCATCCCTTTTCTCCCCGTGGTCCACCCTAATCCACCTGCTATAGGTGGACTCGCGGGCAGGTGTTTTCTCAATGGTTCACCCGGTTCACGTTATTCCTGAAAGCAACTTTGAATAAATGTGTGGTTGTTGGATATTCAGGTGATTCACAGTGGACGTCCTCAGATGTTAGCAGAAAACCTTTAGGTGCATATGGCCATTTTGCAAAATGTCCAGTGGTGAAAAAATGACCAGTTTGCATAATGACCAATTTACAAAATGTCCATTTTGTAAAATGACCAGTTTGCAAAATGTCGAATTGCAAAATGTCCAGTTTGAAGATTATCTAATTTAAAAAATAACCAGTTTGCAAAAGTAGAAATTAGCAAAATTTAAAGGGTGAGTTCAGACCATGAAACCGAACAACTTTTCACAAAACACATGGGCCAGTGACCCAGTATTTCATATAACTGGACTTATTGCGAACTGGACATTTTACAAACTGGACATTATGCACCTACAGTGCAGAAAAGTGTATCCTACATAATGCGTATTATTTTCTGTGGATTGTACAATTCCTTTGCGCAGATAAAAAACAAATCCCGTGTCCATCAGAATGGCGGGTGTATAATCTCGAAATAAATCAAGATTAAATGTATTAAATGTACACTAAATGTACGTATTTGTACTTAAATATCCATGTCGTACATTTATCAGATGCTTAGATATAACGATTTCAAAATGACCAGCCATTCTGACGCCAGGATGGCGGGTGTAATCTAAACGGATGCACTAAACCTGACAATTCCTGTATCAAATAAATGTACACTAAATGTACGTATTTGTACTTAAATATCCATGTCGTACATTTATCAGATGCTTAGATATAACGATTTCAAAATGACCAGCCATTCTGACGCTAGGATGGCGGGTGTATAATCTCGAAATAAATCAAGATTAAATGTATTAAATGTACACTAAATGTACGTATTTGTACTTAAATATCCATGTCGTACATTTATCAGATGCTTAGATATAACGATTTCAAAATGACCAGCCATTCTGACGCCAGGATGGCGGGTGTATTTTAAACGGATGCACTAAACCTGACAATTCCTGTATCAAATAAATGTACGAGAAATGTACGCATCACCTCACATAATGAACACTACTTTACTCTCAAAATTAGGTCTTTAAATTAGGTATCAAAAGTTAAACCAGAACTCTGATCTATAACCGCCATATAAGGTGTAAAAAAATCGACTGCAAACATCATAACGAGTGAACCAGCCCCTGAAACTGAACGAATTTCCCCAAGGAACATGAGTCGAAACATGAAAAAAAATGGGATATTATAAATTGCATATCAAATAAATAATCGCCTATCAATATATATTCATCATTTATATTTTTATTTACATTAAATATCTTACTTCACTACAAATAAACTAAATTTTTAACAAAACATAAACTGCAGATAATTCGAAATTTTACATCAATATGACATAACTTTTTTCCTCATAAGCAATACAGATAAATTTATTTCTGTACAAAAATACTACATACATAGCATGAATACTGACTGCACAGCAAATTTTCCATATTTCATAGCAAAATAACTATCCCAGTCGCATATTAACCAGTAAACATACGTAAGTAAACATAAGTTTATAGGTCCGTTAGGTATAGCCTAACCGAACCTGGCGCGGCAAGCGCCAGGTTAGGTTAGGTTAGGTTAGAACTTTGACCACAACGCACGAGCCGAGCGAGCGGAGCGAGCGTGCCGCGGCAGCGGCCGGCAATGTGCCAGAAACGACACGCTATGCGCGTCATCAATTTAAAATATGATTATCGATGTGTATGATTAACGATGATGGTTCATCTCTAATAAAAACTGCTGTAAATAATATAAAAATAGAAGCTATATTTAAAAGAAAAAGAGTTAACAGGTATAATGTGCATTAAGATTATTAGCTGTGCATTGATGAAAAAGCTTTTGCTTTAGGAAAAATCGCTGTACGCTGCGAAAATAAATTGTAGTGTGTTTAGTGATATTTTGAGTTGAATATTATGCTGTGCAATCAGTATTTTTGATGGGAATTTGGAATGTTATTGCATAGAAAAAGGATAATTTTTGATTTGCGTTTAAATACTACCCAAAAAAAATTGGGCTTCCCATACAAATTGACCCGGCCGGCTGAGATCCATTTTTTTTATTATTATTACTGATGTTCCTTGAGGAAAGTTGTTCAGTTTCATGGGTTGTTTCACCCCTGAAAATATTTGCAGTTGATTTTTTTACATCTGCATAATAGAGATTTTGATAAATATTATGTAGTTATATCATAATCATATGAAATAAAATATATTATGGCATGTTCTTGGTATTTCATTATTTGTTTGGTACCTTTTTTCCCGGTGAAAAAAGAAGTAGGTAACATCTTTAATCTTTATGTTGTTTTATACTTCGTACAACTATAAAATATTATAAGCAAATATCTTAGGGTTAGAAAATGAAGTCATACCTTGGACAAATCAACCTCTGGACGCGACTCAATGACATTTTACCCTTTACCCCTTTAGCTCCGAACCTAGGTAAAATTACCTAGGTACGCAAACGGCGACCGTCAGTATGACTTTGAAACTACAAGAGAAAACCCCTTAGTGCCGGTATGCTACTAGTCCCGCTATGCTACCTTTTTTGAATACGTCAAAAAATGGAAAATACAGATAGAACGAAAAGTGTTTACTGAGTTGGTTATAAGAACATTTTGAAGATGGTTATTTCCAGATATCCTGGCTGGACTTATGGTATAATAAGATACTCCGCCTGGTATTCCATTCCGAGACTCGTGAACCAAGTGACTAACATTTACCTGCGTCATCATACCATAAGTCCAGCCAGGATATCTGGAAATAACCATCTTCAAAATGTTCTTATAACCAACTCAGTAAACACTTTTCGTTCTATCTGTATTTTCCATTTTTTGACGTATTCAAAAAAGGTAGCATAGCGGGACTAGTAGCATACCGGCACTAAGGGGTTTTCTCTTGTAGTTTCAAAGTCACACTGACGGTCGCCGTTTGCGTACCTAGGTAATTTTACCTAGGTTCGGAGCTAAAGGGGTAAAGGGTAAAATGTCATTGAGTCGCGTCCAGAGGTCCAAGATATGACTTCATTTTCTAACCCTAAGATATTTGCTTATAATATTTTATTTTATAGTTGTACGAAGTATAAAACAACATAAAGATTAAAGATGTTACCTACTTCTTTTTTCACCGGGAAAAAAGGTACCAAACAAATAATGAAATACCAAGAACATGCCATAATATATTTTATTTCATATGATTATGATATAACTACATAATATTTATCAGAATCTACTATTATGCAGATGTAAAAAAATCAACTGCAAATATTTTCAGGGGTGAAACAACCCATGAAACTGAACAACTTTCCTCAAGGAACATCAGTAATAATAATAAAAAAATGGATCTCAGCCGGCCGGGTCAATTTGTATGGGAAGCCCAATTTTTTTTCATGTTTCGACTCATGTTCCTTGGGGAAATTCGTTCAGTTTCAGAGGCTGGTTCACTCGTTATGATGTTTGCAGTCGATTTTTTACACCTTATATGGCGGTTATAGATCAGAGTTCTGGTTTAACTTTTGATACCTAATTTAAAGACCTTATTTTGAGAGTAAAGTACCTAGTGTTCATTATGTGAGGTGATGCGTACATTTCTCGTACATTTATTTGATACAGGAATTGTCAGGTTTAGTGCATCCGTTTAAAATACACCCGCCATCCTGGCGTCAGAATGGCTGGTCATTTTAAATCGTTATATCTAAGCATCTGATAAATGTACGACATGGATATTTAAGTACAAATACGTACATTTAGTGTACATTTAATACATTAAGGCCCGTATTTATAAATCGCACTCAACTTTGAGATCACACTTAAGATCGATCTTAAGTTGCTGCTTTAATTAATAGACTGAACTTAAGATCTAACTTAGGAACGTCATCTCAAGTGAGTAACGCCATATTAATAAATCTATCTCAGCACTTAGGTGCGGTCTTGAGATGGAGTTCAAGAGCTGATTTTTTTAGTGCTGTCATACCTTCACTTGAGATCATGATTTTTGTTGATTTTTGCGCAGTTTCTATGGATTAAAATAGATTTTGAGGATGTTGTGTAATAAATTCACTTTTATCACGTTTAATGAAGATATATTGTTGCCAGATATCCATTGCTTGCCTAAAACTTATGGGAACGTGAAGATTATTTATATTTGTGCCGATACCTATATGGCTTATTTCTCACAAGGGTGTTGCTAGCAGACGCGGAACGGAGGCGAAATCGTTGCGGACGCGCGGTGGTTACGCTCGCCAAACGCTTGTGTGATATAAGCCTAAGGCCTCCTCCAGAAGATCCATGTCTTTATAGGTATTTGAAGAAAATGGTAAATAAAAATACTATAATCAATATCAAATACCAGACTTTTATTATAACTATGCCAGTAATTTGAAGCCCTTAGTTAAACAAATAAATATGAATGTCTAATTCAGTTCTCATTACAAAGAAAGACAAAAAATTATATAGCTTATACAAAGCTTCTCCAGTCTCCCCTGCTACTTAGACCATATATTTTGGGCTGGCTACTTTCAGCGTCCAATAGAACTTCTTTAGAATCTGCAATAGATAATTACAAATTAATAATGCTTTGTATTTGTAATTAAATCATGTAATTAAGGCTTTGCAAGTGTGATATAGGTATTACATTACATTACAGCCTTTAGATTGTATTCAAATTCATAATATACTTTAGTACTTTTTGATATTACTTCTTCTTCTGTCGTGTGGGACACGCAGCCGAAGTATGACCAGACAAAACCTGGTATCTACTACTACCTACTAGAAAACCATGTTATAGGCCTATAACATGGTTTTTACAGTCAATTATATATGGTTCAGACTTTGGTCTGCGATGTCCTAACCAGACCATGAATTAAGTACTTAATATATGAATTAAATAACAACTACTTACTATTACTGGAATACACATACTAGATACCTGCCTAGGATATAAAATAGGCGCCCGAATCAATGGCACCATGAATTTCAACCATAAGCCTTGGTGCTGTTTGCGAATGGTCTTGGTCATCCTCAGTGATACTGGTTGAGGGCACTCTACTAAGGGCATTCGATGTTGCCACTCTTTTCTATTCTTTGTTTGATGGCGGTCTATTTATGTCTCAATAAACAATGATTTCATTTAAAATTAACTGTTTGGTCAAATGTATACAGGGACACAGGACCGAAAAATCAAAACAAACGTTGATTGACATGACGTGACAGATAGACAACTCAGTTAGCGTTTTGTTTCATAGGTTTTGTTTCCATCTTTACCAAGAAGATCGTAACACTTGTTATAGTAAAACTCGTAAGCTTGCAACTAAAAATAACATCAAAAATAATTTAAAACATAATCAATTACTTTTATATCTGAATATTTTGTTCAAATGTGACTACTTACATTTTTATCCCTATATTTTGATTAATGTTCCTAAATGTTCTTAAATGTTCTAATCAAGTAATACAGCAAAAACAAAACGTAAGTTTAAAAACTAGTACTTTGTCTGTGGTCTAGTATCCAAACCAAAAACATCTTAAGTTCATACACTCAAGAGCGATCTTAGTTGATACGCACTTGATGACGGTTTATTAATATGTGACGATCTTAAGATAATGATCACAACTTAAGAGCGTATCAGCTGAGACCGCTATTGAGTGCGGTATTGAGTGCGATTTATAAATCAACTTTGAGATCACACTTAAGATCGATCTTAAGTTGCTGCTTTAATTAATAGACTGAACTTAAGATCTAACTTAGGAACGTCATCTCAAGTGAGTAACGCCATATTAATAAATCTATCTCAGCACTTAGGTGCGGTCTTGAGATGGAGTTCAAGAGCTGATTTTTTGAGTGCTGTCAAACCTTCACTTGAGATCATGATTTTTGTTGATTTTTGCGCAGTTTCTACGGATTTAAATGGATTTTGAGGATATTGTGTAATAAATTCACTTTTATCACGTTTAATGAAAATATATTGTTGCCAGATATCCATTGCTTGCCTAAAACTTATGGGATCGTGAAGATCTGGGGGCACGGCAGTGCCCCCACCAAGTCGAGCTGAAAGCGGCACGGCCGTACCATCCTTTTCTCGAACCAGTTCAGGCCATTTTCGACCCCCCCATAACTCCCTTGTCGATAAGTTTAGAACCCTCATTTCAAAATATCTTATCAAGCACTACATAGACACGATACATTTCAAATTTCATCAAATTTATACTAGTAGTTTAGAAGTTATAGTAAGTCAAAGTTTCTTAATTTTCTGCCTGACTGACTGACCGATCATCAAAATTCTAAGGTACTTCTAGCAGACCGAGGAGCTTCAAACTTTGAATACAACTTGTATTTAGTGTATGAATAAAGGGAAAACTATAACATTCTGAAAATTCGGTTGCAACTGCATAATTAACTTTGTATTTCCATACAAATGTATAGGATTACAAAGTTAACTTTGCGGATGGGCTTTAAAGAAATCTGTAGCTGAGGCTCATGAAGTAGTTCCAAAAAAGAAAAAGAGGAAGACTACCTACAAAAAGAAATGAGATCCCACCAAAAACATTCACTTGTAAAAGAACCAAGTCTCGCCTCTCAGTTCTTCAACTGTAAAAAGTTGTGAGATCCATGTGATTCCAAGTCGGTTATTGATAAATAGAATGACTTGGCAATCGCACACTATTTGCTTGTGAGATACGATGGTCTGGTGCGATGGCCGGGTCATTCTATTTATCAATAACCGACTTGGAATCACATGGATCTCACAACTTTTTACAGTTGAAGAACTGAGAGGCGAGACTTGGTTCTTTTTACAAGTGAATGTTTTTGGTGGGATTATTTTGTTTGGAATCAGTTGGTTGGTTGAGAGGCTTTCCCATTCAGTTTTCGTGATGTACACACACACAGGCTATGTTTACTGGAAGACAAAGGCGACAACGGATACCCTACATTGTGCCGATACCTATATGGCCTATTTCTCACAAGGGTGTTGCTAGCAGACGCGGAACGGAGGCGAAATCGTTGCGGAAGCGCGGTGGTTACGCTCGCCAAACGCTTGTGTGATATAAGCCTAAGGCCTCCTCCAGAAGATCCATGTCTTTATAGGTATTTGAAGAAAATGGTAAATAAAAATACTATAATCAATATCAAATACCAGACTTTTATTATAAATTTATAACTATGCCAGTAATTTGAAGCCTTAGTTAAACAAATAAATAAGAATGTCTAATTCAGCTCTCATTACAAAGAAAGACAAAAAATAATATAGCTAATACAAAGCTTCTCCAGTCTCCCCTGCTACTTAGACCATACATTTTGGGCTGGCTACTTTCAGCGTCCAATAGAACTTCTTTAGAGTCTGCAATAGATAATTACAAATTAATAATGCTTTGTATTTGTAATTAAATTATGTAATTAAGGCTTTGCAAGTATGATATAGGTATTACATTACATTACAGCCTTTAGACTGTATTCAAATTCATAATATACTTTTGTACTTTTTGATATAACTTCTTCTTCTGTCGTATGGGATACGCAGCCGAAGTATGACCAGACAAAACCTTTTATCTACTACTACCTACTAGAAAACCATGTTATAGGCCTATAACATGGTTTTCTAACCACTGCTGGCATCAGAGACAGTAGCCAGAACCCTTTTTTACAGACAATTATATATGGTTCAGACTTTGGTCTGCGATGTCCTAACCAGACCATGAATTAAGTACTTAATATATGAATTAAAATAACAACTACTTACTATTACTGGAATACACATACTAGATACCTGCCTAGGATATAAAATAGGCGCCCGAATCAATGGCACCATGAATTTTAACCATAAGCCTTGGTGCTGTTTGCGAATGGTCTTGGTCATCCTCAGTGATACTGGTAGAGAGCACTCTACTAGGGGCATTCGATGTTGCCCTTGTCACTCTTTTCTATTCTTTGTTTTATGGCGGTCTATTTATGTCTCAATAAACAATGATTTCATTTAAAATTAACTGTTTGGTCAAATGTATACAGGAACAGGACCGAAAAATCAAAACAAACGTTGATTGACATGACGTGACAGATAGACAACTCAGTTAGCGTTTTGTTTCATAGGTTTTGTTTCCATCTTTACCAAGAAGATCGTAACACTTGTTATCGTAAAACTCGTAAGCTTGCAACTAAAAATAACATCAAAAATCATTTAAAACATAATCAATTACTTTTATATCTGAATATTTTGTTCAAATGTGACTACTTACATTTTTATCCCTATATTTTGATTAATGTTCCTAAATGTTCTTAAATGTTCTAATCAAGTAATGCAGCAAAAACAAAACGTAAGTTTAAAAACTACTACTTTGTCTGTGGTCTAGTATACAAACCAAAAACATCTTAAGTTCATACACTCAAGAGCGATCTCAGTTGATACGCACTTGATGACGGTTTATTAATATGTGACGATCTTAAGATGATGATCACAACTTAAGAGCGTATCAGCTGAGACCGCTATTGAGTGCGGTATTGAGTGCGATTTATAAATACGGGCCTTAATCTTGATTTATTTTGAGATTATACACCCGCCATCCTGGCGTCAGAATGGCTGGTCATTTTGAAATCGTTATATCTAAGCATCTGATAAATATAAGACATGGATATTTAAGTACAAATACGTACATTTAGGCCCGTATTTATAAATCGCACTCAATACCGCACTCAATAGCGGTCTCAGATGATACGCTCTTAAGTTGTGATCATCATCTTAAGATCGTCACATATTAATAAACCGTCATCAAGTGCGTATCAACTGAGATCGCTCTTGAGTGTATGACTTAAGATGTTTTTGGTTTGGATACTAGACCACAGACAAAGTAGTAGTTTTTAAACTTACGTTTTGTTTTTGCTGTATTACTTGATTAGAACATTTAAGAACATTTAGGAACATTAATCAAAATATAGGGATAAAAATGTAAGTAGTCACATTTGAACAAAATATTCAGATATAAAATTAATTAATTATGTTTTAAATGATTTTGATGTTATTTTAGTTGCAAGCTTACGAGTTTTACGATAACAAGTGTTACGATCTTCTTGGTGAAACAAAACCTATGAAACAAAACGCTAACTGAGTTGTCTATCTGTCACGTCATGTCAATCAACGTTTGTTTTGATTTTTCGGTCCTGTGTCCCTGTATACATTTGAACAAACAGTTAATTTTAAATGAAATCATTGTTTATTGAGACATAAATAGACCGCCATCAAACAAAGAATAGAAAAGAGTGGCAACATCGAATGCCACTAGTAGAGTGCCTTCAACCAGTATCACTGAGGATGACCAAGACCATTCGCAAACAGCACCAAGGCTTATGGTTGAAATTCATGGTGCCATTAATTCGGGCGCCTATTTTGTATCCTAGGCAGGTATCTAGTATGTGT
Source organism: Phthorimaea operculella (assembly GCA_024500475.1). Taxonomy (NCBI): domain Eukaryota; kingdom Metazoa; phylum Arthropoda; class Insecta; order Lepidoptera; family Gelechiidae; genus Phthorimaea; species Phthorimaea operculella. The sequence continues at coordinate 3,851,963 of JANFCV010000026.1, forward strand.
ATTCCAGTATTAGTAAGTAGTTGTTATTTAATTTATATATTAAGTACTTAATTCATGGTCTGGTTAGGACATCGCAGACCGTAGTCTGAACCATATATAATTGTCTGTAAAAAAGGGTTCTGGCTACTGTCTCTGATGGCAGCAGTGGTTAGAAAACCATGTTATAGGCCTATTTACTAGTAGGTAGTAGTAGATACCAGGTTTTGTCTGGTCATACTTCGGCTGCGTGACAGAAGAAGAAGTAATATCAAAAAGTACAAAAGTATATTATGAATTTGAATACAATCTAAAGGCTGTAATGTAATGTAATACCTATATCACTCTTGCAAAGCCTTAATTACATAATGCAATTACAAATACAAAGCATTATTAATTTGTAATTATCTATTGCAGATTCTAAAGAAGTTCTATTGGACGCTGAAAGTAGCCAGCCCAAAATATATGGTCTAAGTAGCAAGAGAGACTGGAGAAGCTTTGTATTAGCTATATTATTTTTTGTCTTTCTTTGTAATGAGAGCTGAATTAGACATTCATAATTATTTGTTTAACTAAGGGCTTCAAATTACTGGCATAGTTATAATTAAAGTCTGGTATTTGATATTGATTATAATATTTTTATTTACCATTTTCTTCAAATACCTATAAAGACATGGGTCTTCTGGAGGAGGCTTTAGGCTTATATCACACAAGCGTTTGGCGAGCGTAACCTGCGTAACCACCGCGCGTCCGCAACGATTTCGCCTCCGTTCCGCGTCTGCTAGCAACACCCTTGTGAGAAATAAGCCATATAGGTATCGGCACAATGAAGGGTATCCGTTGTCGCCTTTGTCTTCCAGTAAACATAGCCTGTGTGTGTGTACATCACGAAAACTGAATGGGAAAGCCTTCAACCAACCAATTGATTCCAAACAAAATAATCTTCACGGTCCCATAAGTTTTAGGCAAGCAATGGATATCTGACAACAATATATCTTCATTAAACATGATAAAAGTGAATTTCTTACACAATATCCTCAAAATCCATTTAATTCCGTAGAAACTGCGCAAAAATCAACAAAAATCATGATCTCAAGTGAAGGTTTGACAGCACTCAAAAAATCTCAGCTCTTGAACTCCATCTCAAGACCGCACCTAAGTGCTGAGATAGATTTATTAATATGGCGTTACTCACTTGAGATGACGTTCCTAAGTTAGATCTTAAGTTCAGTCTATTAATTAAAGCAGCAACTTAAGATCGATCTTAAGTGTGATCTCAAAGTTGAGTGCGATTTATAAATACGGGCCTTAGTGTACATTTATTTGATACAGGAATTGTCAGGTTTAGTGCATCCGTTTAAAATACACCCGCCATCCTGGCGTCAGAATGGCTGGTCATTTTGAAATCGTTATATCTAAGCATCTGATAAATGTACGACATGGATATTTAAGTACAAATACGTACATTTAGTGTACATTTACTACATTTAATCTTGATTTATTTCGAGATTATACACCCGCCATTCTGATGGACACCAAATCCCGAATTATATTATTGTCGACATCCTGCTCATATGTCATATAATATGATAGAGGCAAACAATAAGGTTGCCAATTCGGGATTTGTTCTAATCTGCTCAAGTTTTTATAACTTATTTGGATTCCTATAAACTTATTTGGGTTCAACATTTTGGTTGAGTGAAACGACCATATAGCGAAACAAGTTTTATTGTTCATAAAATTCGAAAACATCAATAATTTAACAGATTTGATTTAATGTATCATTTTTTATAACAATTATAATTATTTCGTTTTTCCTGACCCTCCTCCACCCATGGTCTTTCATACTTTACATTTTGACCGAAACCGCAGGAGTAACGTTGGCAAACGCATCTGACTCCTTACAAATTTGATTGTTTTTCGGGTTTTGATTTTGAGCTGCGTAGTGGCGACGGCGAGCGTTTGATGCGGGGGAATGTATGTGTAGAATGAGGACGCAGTCTTCTCTTCAAAGTATCTGGAAATAAGAAAGAATAGGTAAGTAAAAATAAATGTTGCATTATCATTGGTAAGCGTGGGATTTTATTTCATAATTTCAGGCCATAATAGCCTTGCCTTGCATCATTGAGATTTTTGTCTATTTTGAATATCCCATATCTTTCGTTATTAAAATAAAAGCCTTTAATACATCATATGTCATGGCAATACCTCCGAAAGAACACCCATGTTCAGCAGTGGACTCTTGTAGCCGTTGGTAAAGATATATCATATTCTAAGAATTACAACCAAATGTATCAAATTAGATAGTTACCTGTCAGTTTGCCTTGTTGGATAGTCTTCTTGCTTAAGTTTTCCGTCTTCTTTATGTGTCTTCCGTCTTCTTATTGAGTGTTCCGTCATCTTTTTAAGTATTCCGTCTTCTGAGTCTTCCGTCTTCTTCTTGGGTCTTCCGTCTTCTTGAGTCTTCCGTCTTCTTGAGTCTTCCGTCTTCTTGAGTCTTCCGTCTTCTTGAGTCTTCCGTCTTCTTGAGTCTTCCGTCTTCTTGAGTCTTCCGTCCTCTTGAATCTTCCGTATTCTTGAATCTTCAGTCTTCTTGAGTGTTCCATCGTCTTGAGTCTTCAGTATTCTCGAGTCTTCCGTCTTCTTAAGTCTTCCGTCTTCTTGAGTCTTCCGTCTTCTTGAGTCTTCCGTCTTCTTGAGTCTTCCGTCTTCTTGAGTCTGCCGTCTTCTTGAGTCTACCGTTTTCTTGAGTCTTCCGTCTTCTTGAGTTTTCCGTCTTCTTGAGTCTTCCGTCTTCTTGAGTCTTCCGTCCTTTTGAGTCTTCCATCTTCTTGAGTTTTGAGTCTTTTGTCTTCTGGAGTCTTGAGTCTTTTGTCTTCTGGAGTCTTGAGTCTTGTGTCTTCTGGAGTCTCGAGTCTTTCGTCTTATGGAGTCTTCCGTCTTCTGTCTTCTTAAGTCTTCCGTCTTCTGGAGTCTTTCGTTCTTGAGTCTTCCGTCTTCTTGAGTTTTCCGTCTTGAGTCTTCAGTCTTCTTGAGTCTTCCGTCTTCTTGAGTCTTCCGTCTTCTTGGGTCTTCCGTCTTCTTGAGTCTTCCGTCTTCTTGAGTCTTCCGTCTTCTTGAGTCTTCCGTCTTCTTGAGTCTTCCGTCTTCTTGAGTCTTCCGTCTTCTTGAGTCTTCCGTCTTCTTGAGTCTTCAGTCTTCTTGGGTCTTCCGTCTTCTTGGGTCTTCCGTCTTCTTGGATCTTCCGTCTTCTTGAGTTGCCTTGAGTCTTCTGTTAGTCTTGAGTCTTCTGTTAGTCTTGAGTCTTCTGTTTGTCCTGAGTCTTCTGTTTGTCTTGAGTCTTCTGTTTGTCTTGAGTCTTCTGTTAGTCTTGAGTCTTCTGTTAGTCTTGAGTATTATGTTTTTCTTGAGTCTTCTGTTTGTCTTGAGTCTTCTGTTTGTCTTGAGTCTTCTGTTTGTCTTGAGTCTTCTGTTTGTCTTGAGTCTTCTGTTTGTCTTGAGTCTTCAGTTTTTCCTTGAGTCTTCTGTTTGTCTTGAGTCTTCTGTTTGTCTTGAGTCTTCTGTTTGTCTTGAGTCTTCTGTTTGTCTTGAGTCTTCTGTTTGTCTTGAGTCTTCTGTTTGTCTTGAGTCTTCTGTTTGTCTTGAGTCTTCTGTTTGTCTTGAGTCTTCTGTTTGTCTTGAGTCTTCTGTTTTTCCTTGAGTCTTCTGTTTGTCTTGAGTCTTCTGTTTGTCTTGAGTCTTCTGTTTGTCTTGAGTCTTCAGTTTGTCTTGAATCTTCTGTTTGTCTTGAGTCTTCTGTTTGTCTTGAGTCTTCTGTTTGTCTTGAGTCTTCTGTTTGTCTTGAGTCTTTTGTTTGTCTTGAGTCTTGTTTGTCTTGAGTATTCTGTTTGTCTTGAGTCTTCTGTTTGTCTTGAGTCTTCTGTCTTGAGTCTTGCTTGTCTTAAGTCTTCTGTTTGGCATAAATCTCGTTTGTCTCGAGTCTTCTGTCTGTCATGAGTCCTCTGTTTGTCTTGATACTTCTGTCTGATTTGAATCTTATTTTTTGTCTTAAGTCTTCTGTTTTGAATCTTATCCTCTGTCTTAAGTCTTCTGTTTGTTGTGCCTCTTCTTCGTGTCCTGTCTGTTTTCTTTTATCCTGAGTTTTCCGTCTCTTGAGTGTTCTGTTTTGATATTCTGTTCTGAGTTTAGTCTATCTTGAGTCTTGTCCGTCTGTCAAAGTCTTTTGTTTCGTGTCTTCGGTCTTATTTTTTAGTCAGATTTCAAGTCATCTTTCTCTTTGATTGAGTTACGAACCATTTACTTAGCGAATGGTTTTATTTTGTGGTCTTCTTTTTCGTTCTTTTATTATTTTACCTTTTGATTTGGCTTATTCTTTTTACTTATTTCTTCGGAGCTGTTTGTTTTATTGTTTTGATTTACAACTAAAATTCTCATACTATGTTCTGTTCCGGTTCCTTTGGTTGATTGTATGTTGTTCTCATTTTCGTTCCAACTAGGTATTTTATATTCTCAGTACCTCAGTCAGCTGTTAAATAGATACTTACCTCGTTACTTAATACAGGGAGGCACAGAACGATGTACCTCTCCCGAAAACGCTAAGCTCAATGGGTCAAACTAATTAGGGAACATAGGCCAAAATATAATAATATACAAACCTAGATTAGAATAAGATTTATTATACAGCAGGCAATTTTTTTTGTAAGTTCGACCAATAAGTTGAGGTTAGCGTTTTCGGGAAAGTGCGTCGTTCTGTACCTCCCCGTGAAACTTTGATAGAAAACATCGTAAAATATCAGTATGTAATAAATACTGATATTTTACGAGGTCGGATAGTTACCTATCAGTTTTTCCCATGGAGTGTTTGTCTTCTTCTAAGTCTTTCGTCCGTCTTCTAAGTCCTTCTGGGTCTTCCATCTGTTTGCTGTTTCTTCCGTCTTCTCAAGTCACCTAGTCTTCTGATTAGCTGCTTCCAGTCTGCCAAATTTTCCATCTTCTGCTTGAAATTGTCGTCGCGCCCGTTGAGTTTTTCTCTTTTCCTGCTCAATTCTTACTGCCTCGTTCTTGTATTTTAATTGCCTACAATTAACAAAAGATACTTGGTGTCAGAAAAAATACTGCGGTCCTTTAAGGTGCAGAAAAATACATAATTTATTTAGATAGTTACTTTTCACTACGTTGGGGTTGTACGTCTTCGTGATGGAGTCTTCGTCGTCTTCTTCTTCTGGAGTCTTCCGTCTTCTTGAGTCTTCCCACTTCTTGAGTCTTCCGTCTTCTTGAGTCTTCCGTCTTCTTGAGTCTTCCGTCTTCTTTAGTCTTCCGTCTTCTTGAGTCTTCCGTCTTCTTGAGTCTTCCGTCTTCTTGAGTCTTCCGTCTTCTTGAGTCTTCCGTCTTCTTGAGTCTTCCGTCTTCTTGAGTCTTCCGTCTTCTTGAGTCTTCCGTCTTCTTGAGTCTTCCGTCTTCTTGAGTCTTCCGTCTTCTTGAGTCTTCCGTCTTCTTGAGTCTTCCGTCTTCTTGAGTCTTCCGTCTTCTTGAGTCTACCGTCTTCTTGAGTCTACCGTCTTCTTGAGTATTCCGTCTTCTTGAGTATTCCGTCTTCTTGAGTCTTCCGTCTTCTTGAGTCTTCCGTCTTCTTGAGTATTCCGTCTTCTTGAGTATTCCGTCTTCTTGAGTATTCCGTCTTCTTGAGTATTCCGTCTTCTTGAGTCTTCCGTCTTCTTAATCTTCCATTTTTTTTAGTCTTCCGTCTTGTTGAGTATTCCGCCTTCTTGAGTCTTCCGTCTTCTTGAGTATTCCAGCTTCTTGAGTCTTCCGTCTTCTTGAGTCTTCCGTCTTCTTGAGTCTTCCGTCTTCTTGAGTCTTCCGTGTTCTTGAGTCTTCCGTGTTCTTGAGTCTTCCGTCTTCTTGAGTCTTCCGTCTTCTTGAGTCTTCCGTGTTCTTGAGTCTTCCGTCTTCTTGAGTCTTCCGTCTTCTTGAGTCTTCCGTCTTCTTGAGTCTTCCGTCTTCTTGAGTCTTCCGTCTTCTTGAGTCTTCCGTCTTCTTGAGTCTTCCGTCGTCTTGAGTCTTCCGTCTTCTTGAGTCTTCCGTCTTCTTGAGTCTTCCGTCTTCTTGAGTCTTCCGTCTTCTTGAGTCTTCCGTCTTCTTGAGTCTTCCGTCTTCTTGAGTCTTCCGTGTTCTTGAGTCTTCCGTCTTCTTGAGTCTTCCGTCTTCTTGAGTCTTCCGTCTTCTTGAGTCTTCCGTCTTCTTGAGTCTTCCGTCTTCTTGAGTCTTCCGTCTTCTTGAGTCTTCCGTCTTCTTGAGTCTTCCGTCTTCTTGAGTCTTCCGGCTTCTGGAGTCTTCCGTCTTCTAGCTTGAGTGTTATTTATTTAGGCTCAATATTTTTTGCTGAACTTACTTTTTTATTATCTTTTTGCTTTTATCAATCGTATTTTTCTTTTTATAATCTTTTTTTCATTTGCCTTTTTAGATTCTTTATTATTTTTTTATTATTAAATTTAGTTTTTTTTTGTGAGTACTACTTTTTTTAATAATTTGGCAAAAGTTAATTCTTTTATCATTTTTATAGCAAAAAATATTTACGTCTTTATACTTACGTCTTCTTGAGTTTTCTACGTCTTCTTGAGTTTTCCGTCTTCTTGCTTGAGTCTTCCATCTTCTTGCTTGAGTCTTCCATCTTCTTGCTTGAGTGTTCCGTCTTCTTGCTTGAGTCTTCTATCTTCTTGCTTGAGTCTTCCGTCTTCTTGCTTGAGTCTTCCGTCTTCTTGCTTGAGTCTTCCGTCTTCTTGGTTGAGTCTTCCGTCTTCTTGCTTGAGTCTTCCGTCTTCTTGCTTGAGTCTTCCGTCTTCTTGCTCGAGTCTTCCGTCTTCTTGCTTGAGTCTTCCGTCTCCTTGAGTCTTTCGTCTTCTTGAGTCTTCCGTCTTCTTGAGTCTTCCGTCTTCTTGAGTCTTCCGTCTTCTTCAGTCTTCCGTCTTCTTGAGTCCTCCGTCTTCTTGAGTCTTCCGTCTTCCTGCTTGAGTCTTCCGTCTTCTTTTTTCAGTCTTCCGCCTTCTTTCTTCAGCTTTCCGTTTACTTTCTTCAGTCTTCCGTCTTCAATCTTCAGTGCACCCTCTTTTTTCTTCAGTCTTCAGTGTTCTTTCTTGAGTCTTCCGTCTTCATTCTTGATCCTCCGTCTTCTTTCTTGAGTCTTCCGTCTTCATTCTTGATCCTCCGTCTTCTTTCTTGAGTCTTCCGTCTTCTTTCTTGAGTCTTCCGTCTTCATTCTTGATCCTCCGTCTTCTTTCTTGACTCTTCCGTCTTCTTTCTTGAGTCTTCTGTCTTCTTTCTTGAGTCTTCTGTCTTCTTTCTTGAGTCTTCCGTCTTCTTTCTTGAGTCTTCCGTCTTCTTTCTTGATTCTTCAGTAGTTTTAATGAATTATACGTATTTTTTTGTTTTGCCCTTTGTTTTTTTATGCCTGGTTTGCTTTTTTACATAGTTTTTTGTCATTTTTATTCTCATTATTTGTTTATTTCTTTTCGTTTGTTTCTTTTTAATTTTTTTTTCATTTTTCTTTTATTTTTCAAACTTTTTATTATTGTCGTTATTTTTAAAAATATAATATTTTTTATTTTCGGGCTCACTGTTTTTTTTATTGATACTTAATTACAATTTGGTATTCAATTTACAGCAGTTTTTCAGAAACTTCTATTGCATTACTTACATCTTACAGTAATAATATTTACCTTCTTTACATTGTGGAATAATGGACTCGCACAAACCAGGTATCCATAGAACCAGTACCTCTCGCGTTATGGGTAGTCTCGTTACAACAGGGTCTTTGAGGATTGTAGAATTCGTATTATATGCTGTATACCTCAATTCTGAATGCAATTTGGCACGCCGACCATTTTCCTATGCAAAATAAATGTTCTCCTTGCAGACAAGATCTCTCATTGAGGCTTACTTGTTCTGGTGCTTTTCGATGCATTTCGTTCGTGGTAGATATTCTGTCTGAAAGAGAATTTCAGAATACCTACCAAGTTGGAAAGTCAGTTGTCTGCGCATAGATAATATTTTTCATGTCGGATCCTTTTGCTGTTCGGCGTATTTTTTATTATATCCTGTTTCAAGTAGCTTTCCGTTCTTTCTGCTAGCATTGCAGGTTAAAATAATAGTATATCAGGTAGTCTATAGTACTAGTACCTCAGTCAGCGTCTTTATTACAGTTAGCTTGAAATCGTGCTGCTTTCTTGAAGTTTACCTTACGTAATATTTCTGGAACTTCACGTATCGTAGTTTTTTTGGTGCTTATTAAATTTATTAAAAGTTTACCAGATATCATTTTTACTGGGGTCTCGCCAATGATGATTGGTAATTCCTGCTGAAATAAACTGAAATAGAATAACTCACCAAGCTTTTCTCTCGTCTTTTCAGTAGCATTATTTTAACATTCAGACATATACATTGGAAGTATAATATTTTCTTACATTTACCGGATCTAATGTTTTAATCATAGGTGGGTGCTTGTGGCTGTGTTCGCCAGGATCTTGTTTTCTTGTTGACATTTCAATATTGTTACTTGTCTTATTTTCCAGAAGTAGTTAGTATCCTAATTTCAATGATTTATCATTAACTTACATATGCTTGATGGATGATGCGAGGCTTACGTTGGATTATCTTGTTTAATCATTAAATCTTAAAAGTGTAGATAGTTACATTTTGTACATACTACTCAGATCTGTAAAAGAAGGATTAGACACAAACCGTATGCCGTTGCTTTTGCTTTTCTTGTTGCCTTACTTGTCTGAACGATATTTTCTTGTAGCGTAACATCTGCCTTCTTCTAATTCCTCTTGAAAATATATCTAGCTTGAATATTTTTACTTGCCTTGTAACTCTTACTTCAAATCTCCATCTTACCGTTTCAATGTTTTATCAATAACTTACGTTTTCTTGATGATATTAGGCTTGGGATGTGGTTGGATTATCTTGTTTAATCTTTAGATCTTAAGAGTATAGATACATTCTGTATCTACATACGCTTTTCCTTATACCTGCAAAAGATTGTTTTACTTGTGGATTACTTGTGTATCCAATGTTTTCCATCCATATTCCATGTTGCGTAGCATTTTTCTTTCTGATGGTCGTTCTTGTAATGATGTCCAGCTTGAATATTTTTTACTTGCCTTGATTTTCAGCCGTATAATATGACCCAAATCGTCTCGTCCTTTCAGTTTTCGTCGTAACTTAAGAAACTATTTTAATTTTATTGATTTCTCATTAACTTACGTTTTTACGTACGCTTTTCCTTAAACCTGTAAAAAACGGGTTAGAAACGCACCGCGTTGCGTAGCCTCTTGCTTTCTGTAGGTACTCTTCTTTCTTGTAAAAAGTTAAGCTTGAATATTCGTACTTGCCATAACATAAGCCACGATTTAGGTATCTCGTTCATAACTTTTCCGCCATGTAACTTAAGGTATATACTATGTACCTACTCTTAGTGATATATCTCTGTACCTTAAATTCGTTTTTCCTTAGACCTGTAAAAGATGCATTAGACGCACTGCGTTGCTTTTGCTTAGCTTTTTGCTTACTTGTGTGCTCAGTTCTCTTGCTGCGTAAGATCTTTCTGGCTGTGACGTCCTCTTGTAATGATGTCTACTCCAGCATGAATATTTTACTTGCCTTGCTTTGTAGCCGTACATTTATAACACGAGCAAATGTGCAATCTCGTTCTTACCGTTTTTGGTATGTAACTTAGGTATTCTTATTTTAATATCCCTGACCATAAGTAGTCGTACGTACGCTTTTCCTTGTAAAAAAATATGCTTTAATATTCGTATTTGCCATAAGCCACGATTTAGGTATCTCGTTCATAAGGTTTTCGCCATGTAACTTAAGGTATGTACTATGTCCTCTTAGTGATATATCTCTTTACCTTACACTCGTTTTTCCTTATACCTGTAAGAAATGCATTAGACGCACTACGTTGCTTTTGCTTAGCTTTTTGGCTTACTTGTATGCTCAGTATTCTCTTGTTGTGTAAGATCTTTCTAGCTGTGTGTGACGTCCTCTTGTAACGATGTCTACTCCAGCATGAATATTTTACTTGCCTTGCTGTAGCCGTACATTTATAACACGAGCAACTGTGCAATCTCGTTCTTACCGTTTTTGGTATGTAACTTAGGTAGGTATCTAATTTTAATATTCCTGACCTTAAGTAGTCGTACGTACGTTTTTTCTTTGACCTGTAAAGAATAGATTAGACACGCCACGCGTCGCTTTTAGCTTACTTGCGCAGATTCATTGCTTCCTTAATATTCTCCAACTTTCTCGAAGATGTTGTTTTGTGTTCTTTTCTAACTTATTTTCACTTGCCTTGGTATTACCTCGTACGAGACTTTTGTTATTAGTAGTTTACGTACTTTTGCTTCAAGAAGTCTATGTTGAATAAGCCATGTGGTTGGATTATCTTATTTAATCTTAAAAGTGTAAATACATTGTACATACGCTTATCCTTAGATCTGTAAAAAGTAGCCTTGCGTTGCTTTTGCTTTTTCCTTCCCTTACCTATTGTTACAATGATTTTGTATAGCTTACGCATGTTTGTAGATGTCTGGACGTGTGGTTGGATTATCTTGTTTAATCTTAAAAGTGTAAATACATTTGTACATACGGTTTTCCTTAGACCTGTAAAAGATGAATTAGACACGCTTCGCTTTGCGTCGCTGTATGCTTACTTGTACAGATCCATTACTTCCATATATTTTCCGATATCCTCTAGTGCCTGCTTGATTTTATATTGAATTTATTTTCACTTGCCTTGATTTTTAGTCGTACTTGTGACTTTTGTAATCCTTTTCATACCGTCTATGCCCTGCCAGTTAGTATTCTGTCTACATTACCTTACGTTTTTATGCTTGTAGACGCAATGGTTGAAGGCAATAGCTTAGCTACTATGTGGCTCACTTAACTTGTCTCTATAGGTGTTTTTGTACGTACACATTATATGAACCTGTGAAAGATGGATTAGACGCATCGCTTCGCGTAGTTTTTCGCAACTTAAATCTATTTAAATTACATTTTATACATATACATCCCTGCAAGTAATATTTTGTTAACACTGAAAATATTTGGGTTCGTGGCATAGATCAGCTGAAAACATTTTAGTGGTAGAAAACGTATCTGACTTCTGTAATGTCTCTTAAAATGTTTTACCTCTTATCCCTGAATCTGAAAGAGATGTCTTTATGAGGTCTTATTATGTTTAGGAGAGTACCTTTTTATTTCCTGTTTCTGAAAGAAATTGTCTTTTTCTTGGCTAAGGTTTAATAAGTAGTAGGTTGGTACCTTTTTAATTCCTGATTCTGAAAGAGGATTTTTGATTTATTTTTACCTTCGCTAGTTGTGGTATGCCGTGTTAACGTTACAGTGCATTTGTCAGTTGCTCCAAATTTGCATATGCCAATCGCCAGTCTCAATCATTCCTTAAACTTCTTGTTAGTCACTCGCAAATGGTCTACTTCACACTTTGGGCCCCACAAGAAAGTAAGTCATCTTTGCTACCTTATTCTGCTTTTGGTGATGGTTAGATGCTAGTTAATCGTTGCTTCCAAGTAGTTACGCCATGCTGAAGAATTGTACAATAGCTTCAAACGATAGGTCTCCGTAGAGACATATGAGTAAGTACTTCTTACGTGCTGTCTCAGGCAAGTGCAGTCAGGTTAGAGTCCTCTTGTCTTTGCGAGGCTTGGTGGTGTTTCACTTTACATTTCAGTACAGAGCCAATCAATTCCTTAGTTCTAATTTGCTTCGCTTACATTCGCCATTGTTATCTGTTGAGATAGGGAAAAATATCCAACTGCTAGTTGGGATTAAGTTAAAAACTCACTATCAGCTGAATTAGAAGCCCTGAAGTCGTATGCAGACCGGAGGCGGGGGCAGACCGTGGCAGCGCAGCGGCGCGAGCAGACCGGGGCAGACCGTGGCAGGGCAGCGGCGCGAGCAGACCGGGGCAGACCGTGGCAGGGCAGCGGCGCGAGCAGACCGGAGGAGACCGTGGCAGGGCAGCGGCGCGAGCAGACCGGGACAGACCGTGGCAGGGCAGCGGTGTCGCCTGCAGACCGGGAGAGACCGTGGCAGGGCAGCGATGTCGCCTGCAGACCGGGAGAGACCGGGGCAGGGCAGCGGTGTCGCCTGCAGACCGGGAGAGACCGTGGCAGGGCAGCGGTGTCGCCTGCAGACCGGGAGAGACCGGGGCAGGGCAGCGGTGTCGCCTGCAGACCGGGAGAGACCGTGGCAGGGCAGCGGTGTCGCCTGCAGACCGGGAGAGACCGTGGCAGGGCAGCGGTGTCGCCTGCAGACCGGGGAGAGACCGTGGCAGGGCAGCGGTGTCGCCTGCAGACCGGGGAGAGACCGTGGCAGGGCAGCGGTGTCGCCTGCAGACCGGGAGAGACCGTGGCAGGGCAGCGGTGTCGCCTGCAGACCGGGGAGAGACCGTGGCAGGGCAGCGGTGTCGCCTGCAGACCGGGAGAGACCGTGGCAGGGCAGCGGTGTCGCCTGCAGACCGGGAGAGACCGTGGCAGGGCAGCGGTGTCGCCTGCAGACCGGGGAGAGACCGTGGCAGGGCAGCGGTGTCGCCTGCAGACCGGGAGAGACCGTGGCAGGGCAGCGGTGTCGCCTGCAGACCGTGGCAGGGCAGCGGTGTCGCCTGCAGACCGGGAGAGACCGTGGCAGGGCAGCGGCTAGAGCAGACCGGGAGAGACCGTGGCAGGGCAGCGGCTAGAGCAGACCGGGAGAGACCGTGGCAGGGCAGCGGTGTCGCCTGCAGACCGGGAGAGACCGTGGCAGGGCAGCGGTGTCGCCTGCAGACCGGGAGAGACCGTGGCAGGGCAGCGGTGTCGCCTGCAGACCGTGGCAGGGCAGCGGTGTCGCCTGCAGACCGTGGCAGGGCAGCGGTGTCGCCTGCAGACCGGGTGACAGGGCAGCGGAGTCGCCTGCAGACCGTGGCAGGGCAGCGGTGTCGCCTGCAGACCGGGAGAGACCGTGGCAGGGCAGCGGTGTCGCCTGCAGACCGGGAGAGACCGTGGCAGGGCAGCGGTGTCGCCTGCAGACCGGGGCAGGGCAGCGGTGTCGCCTGCAGACCGGGGCAGGGCAGCGGTGTCGCCTGCAGACCGTGGCAGGGCAGCGGTGTCGCCTGCAGACCGTGGCAGGGCAGCGGTGTCGCCTGCAGACCGGGGCAGGGCAGCGGTGTCGCCTGCAGACCGGGGCAGGGCAGCGGTGTCGCCTGCAGACCGTGGCAGGGCAGCGGTGTCGCCTGCAGACCGTGGCAGGGCAGCGGTGTCGCCTGCAGACCGTGGCAGGGCAGCGGTGTCGCCTGCAGACCGGGGCAGGGCAGCGGTGTCGCCTGCAGACCGTGGCAGGGCAGCGGTGTCGCCTGCAGACCGTGGCAGGGCAGCGGTGTCGCCTGCAGACCGGGAGAGACCGTGGCAGGGCAGCGGTGTCGCCTGCAGACCGGGGCAGGGCAGCGGTGTCGCCTGCAGACCGTGGCAGGGCAGCGGTGTCGCCTGCAGACCGTGGCAGGGCAGCGGTGTCGCCTGCAGACCGGGAGAGACCGTGGCAGGGCAGCGCCGTGACCATACCGAAAGTACCCGACGGCCGAATAGAAAATGTGAATTGCTCGTGAAAATGAGACTCCGCACTCCGCACCGAATGGTTCTGTTGAAAAATCAAAAACCTACTGTAGAAGCTGTCGCTGGTCGATGCAAATGGCGGCGCAGCAAGATTACAATCATAAGAATTAGTTTTTACCTGATTTGTAAATGAAGCACGCTCTGTGACGAGGCAGTAGCGCGGGGACGACGCGCTGTGACGGGTCAGCTGCGCGGGGACGACGCGCTGTGACGAGGCAGTAGCGCGGGGACGACGCGCTGTGACGAGGCAGCTGCGCGGGGACGACGCGCTGTGACGGGTCAGCTGCGCGGGGACGACGCGCTGTGACGAGGCAGTAGCGCGGGGACGACGCGCTGTGACGAGGCAGTAGCGCGGGGACGACGCGCTGTGACGAGGCAGTAGCGCGGGGACGACGCGCTGTGACGAGGCAGTAGCGCGGGGACGACGCGCTGTGACGGGTCAGCTGCGCGGGGACGACGCGCTGTGACGGGTCAGCTGCGCGGGGACGACGCGCTGTGACGGGTCAGCTGCGCGGGGACGACGCGCTGTGACGGGTCAGCTGCGCGGGGACGACGCGCTGTGACGGGTCAGCTGCGCGGGGACGACGCGCTGTGACGGGTCAGCTGCGCGGGGACGACGCGCTGTGACGGGTCAGCTGCGCGGGGACGACGCGCTGTGACGGGGCAGCAGCGCGGGGACGACGCGCTGTGACGGGTCAGCTGCGCGGGGACGACGCGCTGTGACGGGTCAGCTGCGCGGGGACGACGCGCTGTGACGGGTCAGCTGCGCGGGGACGACGCGCTGTGACGGGTCAGCTGCGCGGGGACGACGCGCTGTGACGGGGCAGCAGCGCGGGGACGACGCGCTGTGACGGGTCAGCTGCGCGGGGACGACGCGCTGTGACGGGTCAGCTGCGCGGGGACGACGCGCTGTGACGGGTCAGCTGCGCGGGGACGACGCGCTGTGACGGGTCAGCTGCGCGGGGACGACGCGCTGTGACGGGTCAGCTGCGCGGGGACGACGCGCTGTGACGGGTCAGCTGCGCGGGGACGACGCGCTGTGACGGGTCAGCTGCGCGGGGACGACGCGCTGTGACGGGTCAGCTGCGCGGGGACGACGCGCTGTGACGGGTCAGCTGCGCGGGGACGACGCGCTGTGACGGGTCAGCTGCGCGGGGACGACGCGCTGTGACGGGTCAGCTGCGCGGGGACGACGCGCTGTGACGGGTCAGCTGCGCGGGGACGACGCGCTGTGACGGGGCAGCAGCGCGGGGATACGCTATGAGGAGAGCAGCAGTAAACAGGATCAGCCTGCTGGAAACAAGACCCTCCTAAGTGAAGGAAACTCGAAAGCCAAGAATTTGACTGCTTTTTGCCATCAATGGTTACCTTTATTGATGGAAGAAGTGCCAAATAGGCCGTGCTCAGATGATCGGCTACCGCCAAATCGCGCGAGCTTGATCCAATCAGTGACGCCAAGTCGCCCGCCGGGTCGTTTGTCGACTCTACATCCCATAGAAGCAGCCCGCAGAACCCGTTGTGAGCAAGGCAGCAACGGTCGTTGATAAGCCGAGCTCGTAGCGAGGCAGCGGCTGTAGACGTAGCTTTTTCCCGAAACTAGAACCAGCCTGCTGGAAAACATATACCTTCCTAAGTATGGTTGTAGATTTGCACCTGAGTAAAGAACCATGTTCAATGTTCATAAAATATTTAAATACCTGTAATAGAATAGAAGGTATCCATGGCAGCGGCGCGAGCAGCAGCACCGTGACAGGGCAGCGGCGCGGGCAGAGGGCACCGTGACAGGGCAGCGGCGCGGGCAGAGGGCACCGTGACAGGGCAGCGGCGCGGGCAGAGGGCACCGTGACAGGGCAGCGGCGCGGGCGGAGGGCACCGTGACAGGGCAGCGGCGCGGGCAGCAGCACCGTGACAGGGCAGCGGCGCGGGCGGAGGGCACCGTGACAGGGCAGCGGCGCGGGCAGAGGGCACCGTGACAGGGCAGCGGCGCGGGCAGAGGGCACCGTGACAGGGCAGCGGCGCGGGCGGAGGGCACCGTGACAGGGCAGCGGCGCGAGCAGCAGCACCGTGACAGGGCAGCGGCGCGGGCAGAGGGCACCGTGACAGGGCAGCGGCGCGGGCAGAGGGCACCGTGACAGGGCAGCGGCGCGGGCAGAGGGCACCGTGACAGGGCAGCGGCGCGGGCGGAGGGCACCGTGACAGGGCAGCGGCGCGGGCAGCAGCACCGTGACAGGGCAGCGGCGCGGGCGGAGGGCACCGTGACAGGGCAGCGGCGCGGGCAGAGGGCACCGTGACAGGGCAGCGGCGCGGGCGGAGGGCACCGTGACAGGGCAGCGGCGCGGGCAGCAGCACCGTGACAGGGCAGCGGCGCGGGCGGAGGGCACCGTGACAGGGCAGCGGCGCGGGCAGACAGCACCGTGACAGGGCAGCGGCGCGGGCAGACAGCACCGTGACAGGGCAGCGGCGCGGGCAGACAGCACCGTGACAGGGCAGCGGCGCGGGCAGACAGCACCGTGACAGGGCAGCGGCGCGAGCAGACAGCACCGTGACAGGGCAGCGGCGCGAGCAGACAGCACCGTGACAGGGCAGCGGCGCGGGCAGACAGCACCGTGACAGGGCAGCGGCGCGGGCAGACAGCACCGTGACAGGGCAGCGGCGCGGGCAGACAGCACCGTGACAGGGCAGCGGCGCGAGCAGACAGCACCGTGACAGGGCAGCGGCGCGAGCAGACAGCACCGTGACAGGGCAGCGGCGCGGGCAGACAGCACCGTGACAGGGCAGCGGCGCGGGCAGACAGCACCGTGACAGGGCAGCGGCGCGGGCAGACAGCACCGTGACAGGGCAGCGGCGCGTTCTGATGGCACCGTGACAGGGCAGCGGCGCGAGCTGATGGCACCGTGACAGGGCAGCGGCGCGGGCAGCAGCACCGTGACAGGGCAGCGGCGCGGGCAGACAGCACCGTGACAGGGCAGCGGCGCGGGCTGATGGCACCGTGACAGGGCAGCGGGCCGGGCACCGTGGCCAGCGGTGGTGACGCGCCGAGCGAGGCTGCGGCGGTCGGGACGCGTTGTGAGCGAGGCAGCAACGGTCCGTGACGAGCCGTGCTCGGGAGAGGCAGCGGCTGTCTAGATACGCTGTGTGCGGGGCAGCAGCAGCTATCTATGCGACACACTGTGACGAGGCAGCAGTGGTCACCAGACGCACCGTGACAAGGCAGCGGTGGTCTTGACGCGCTGTGACTAGGCACGAGCGGTCGGCCATGATGAATGTTGTGCACCATCTAGCTATATGTGGGAATGGAAACTTGATTAGGGTTAGCTTATCACCTAAAGACCAAGATAGTTTGAAAAGAATACCATCCGGAGAATGCTGCGTGCTGCGAAGTAGGCGGCAGTTCTGGTCGACTTTTGCGCCGTGCAGGGCAGCGGCGAAGACTGATGGCACCGTGACAGGGCAGCGGCGCGTGTTGATGGCACCGTGACAGGGCAGCGGCACGAACTTGTGGCACCGTGACAGGGCAGCGGCGCGAACTGATGGCACCGTGACAGGGCAGCGGGCCGGACACCGTGGCCAGCGGTGTGGACGCGCCGAGCGAGGCTGCGGCGGTCGGGACGCGTTGTGAGCGAGGCAGCAACGGTCCGTGACGAGCCGTGCTCGGGAGAGGCAGCGGCTGTCTAGATACGCTGTGTGCGGGGCAGCAGCAGCTATCTATGCGACACACTGTGACGAGGCAGCAGTGGTCACCAGACGCACCGTGACAAGGCAGCGGTGGTCTTGACGCGCTGTGACTAGGCACGAGCGGTCGGCCATGATGAATGTTGAGCACCATCTAGCTAAACGTGGGAATAGAAATTCGATTAGGGTTAGCTTATCTACTAAGACCAAGATAGTTTGAAAAGAATACCATCCGGAGAATGCTGCGTGCTGCGGAGTAACCTGCTGTTCTGGTCGACTTTACACCGTGCAAGACAGCGGCGGTGCAGACTGATGGAGCCGTGGCAGAGCAGCAGTGACTCGAACTGATGGCACCGTGACAGGGCAGCGGCGCGGGCTGATGGCACCGTGGCATGGCAGCGGCACGAACTGATGGCACCGTGACAGGGCAGCGGCGCGTGCTGATGGCACCGTGACAGGGCAGCGGCGAAGACTGATGGCACCGTGGCATGGCAGCGGCACGAACTGATGGCACCGTGACAGGGCAGCGGCGCGTGCTGATGGCACCGTGACAGGGCAGCGGGCCGGACACCGTGGCCAGCGGTGGTGACGCGCCGAGCGAGGCTGCGGCGGTCGGGACGCGTTGTGAGCGAGGCAGCAACGGTCCGTGACGAGCCGTGCTCGGGAGAGGCAGCGGCTGTCTAGATACGCTGTGTGCGGGGCAGCAGCAGCTATCTATGCGACACACTGTGACGAGGCAGCAGTGGTCACCAGACGCACCGTGACAAGGCAGCGGTGGTCTTGACGCGCTGTGACTAGGCACGAGCGGTCGGCCATGATGAATGTTGAGCACCATCTAGCTAGACGTGAGAATAGAAACTCGATTAGGGTTAGCTTATCACCTAAAGACCAAGATAGTTTGAAAAGAATACCATCCGGAGAATGCTGCGTGCTGTAGAGTAGGCGGCAGTTCTAGTAGCTTGTGTTGGCACCGTGACAGGGCAGCGGCGCGAGCAGACAGCACCGTGACAGGGCAGCGGCACGAACTGATGGCACCGTGACAGGGCAGCGGCGCGAACTGACGGCACCGTGACAGGGCAGCGGGCCGGACACCGTGGCCAGCGGTGGTGACGCGCCGAGCGAGGCTGCGGCGGTCGGGACACGTTGTGAGCGAGGCAGCAACGGTCCGTGACGAGCCGTGCTCGGGAGAGGCAGCGGCTGTCTAGATACGCTGTGTGCGGGGCAGCAGCAGCTATCTATGCGACACACTGTGACGAGGCAGCAGTGGTCACCAGACGCACCGTGACAAGGCAGCGGTGGTCTTGACGCGCTGTGACTAGGCACGAGCGGTCGGCCATGATGAATGTTGAGCACCATCTAGCTAAACGTGGGAATGGAAATTTGATTAGGGTTAGCTTATCACCTAAAGACCAAGATAGTTTGAAAAGAATACCATCCGGAGAATGCTGTGTGCTGCGGAGTAGGCGGCAGTTCTAGTAGCTTGTGTTGGCACCGTGACAGGGCAGCGGCGCGAACTGATGGCACCGTGACAGGGCAGCGGCACGAACTGATGGCACCGTGACAGGGCAGCGGCGCGAGCAGCAGCATCGTGACAGGGCAGCGGCGCGGGCAGACAGCACCGTGACAGGGCAGCGGCGCGGGCAGACAGCACCGTGACAGGGCAGCGGCGCGGGCAGACAGCACCGTGACAGGGCAGCGGCGCGGGCAGACAGCACCGTGTCAGGGCAGCGGCGCGGGCAGACAGCACCGTGACAGGGCAGCGGCGCGGGCAGACAGCACCGTGACAGGGCAGCGGCGCGGGCAGACAGCACCGTGACAGGGCAGCGGCGCGGGCAGAGGGCACCGTGACAGGGCAGCGGCGCGGGCAGAGGGCACCGTGACAGGGCAGCGGCGCGGACAGCAGCACCGTGACAGGGCAGCGGCACGAACTGATGGCACCGTGACAGGGCAGCGGGCCGGACTGATGGCACCGTGACAGGGCAGCGGGCCGGACACCGTGGCCAGCGGTGGTGACGCGCCGAGCGAGGCTGCGGCGGTCGGGACGCGTTGTGAGCGAGGCAGCAACGGTCCGTGACGAGCCGTGCTCGGGAGAGGCAGCGGCTGTCTAGATACGCTGTGTGCGGGGCAGCAGCAGCTATCTATGCGACACACTGTGACGAGGCAGCAGTGGTCACCAGACGCACCGTGACAAGGCAGCGGTGGTCTTGACGCGCTGTGACTAGGCACGAGCGGTCGGCCATGATGAATGTTGAGTTGATGAGCATCATCTAGCTAAAGGGACGGAAGAACATTTCAAAGGTACTGATTAGGGTTAGCTTATCAACTAAAGACCAAAATATTGCAAAATAATACCAGATCGTGGAGTGCTGATTCTGCATGCGCTTTGTTTTAGTTGTAGGGAGTTTCTAATGGTGTGTAGTGTATTCTTATTCTGCTGCAACCCAAAAAAGGCACACAACGCAAAAAACGAGCATATTCTTTGGTACATATAAGCATAATAAACTGATAGGATACCTCCAGAATAGATAAACGACAAAATTACAACAGCATCTCGCCAAAGCATCTACACAGAGTAAAATCGACACGTTAGGATAAAAGACTGCTAGAGCAGTCGAGTGTAAAACAATGACCAATAACAACAAAAAATAGTAAAAATCATACATAACAATCAAATAAATACATAATGCACTAGGTATATCAGCACTTCATAGCTACTTACATAGAAACTGACACCAAATTGTTAAAAATCGTGATGAGTCAAAGTTGTGATTTGTTTTCAATGCCCAACATATTAGGAAGCCTTTGCGTAAATTCTATTCATCTCGTTAGCCAGAATGTATAATCTCCAATCCATTGCATATAGGGCATGCTCGAACAGTTACATACAGTTACAACAGTGAACGATCTAGAAGCCCTCTCATAAGTGCATGATCAACCTATGTTAAACAGAACATAGAAAAACACAACAAATATAAACTTTACACAAGTCATATACGAATGTTGCATAAAAATCAAGTAGGAGTCAAACCAAAACAGTCATACCGACTTCTAGTGTACTGGCAAAACCAATCCTGATGCAGAATGAGGTACCATGATGACCGTGATCCAAGTTTAAAGGCAGTATCAAACAATCCAAGCAGGCGTGTCTTACCTAGCTGAACAAAATAGAACGGCACGCAAAAACGAAAAGATTACGTAAACGAAATGTTATAGTAAAAGTAGGTATACATTCCATACCAGATATTGAAGTGCTGCTGGATCTTAGTTTAGTATTTTCTACAGGCAACCTCCAAGCAGAATTCTTGCAATTAATTATAAACGGGACTTCCAAGTTGTAAAGCAGTTTAGGTTGATAGCTTCCAGTGCTCTTACCAATGTTACGATGGGCAATGTTGAAATGGTGCTTATTAGTATACAACGTTGTTGATACCTTTCCAAAGAGCACATTTACAATCACATCACTTTTTGCACAAACCATATTCTAATGTTCTTTCAACTCACACAGCACCATAGTTCCAGCATCTATTGAACAGAGCTCAGACACATGTTAGGTTATAGACTGCTAGAGCAGTCTGTGGTAACTTGGAGGTCAAATTCACTTGTGTAATTGGTAGTTAAACTTATCTACTTAGTAAGTGAAAATAAATAAAAGCATACCATCTTAGAGGCCACTGAAAACTCACTCCCACTACCAGAACTATTACAAGGTCCAAAAGTCACGAATAGTCACATCACTATACATTTCCTCATCACATCACAGCACAGAACCAAACTTCC
Organism: Phthorimaea operculella; assembly: GCA_024500475.1. Taxonomy (NCBI): domain Eukaryota; kingdom Metazoa; phylum Arthropoda; class Insecta; order Lepidoptera; family Gelechiidae; genus Phthorimaea; species Phthorimaea operculella. Next base: position 3,873,052 of record JANFCV010000026.1, read on the forward strand.
AATTTGCACACAAAGATTAATTTTTATCCATTGCTTTTAGTGACAGTGAAATCCAGTGGCATGCATGTTCTAAGCTCCATGATTGCATCAGTTGTAATTCAACTACGTATTAGGTTTAAGCATATCTTCCAATTTTGTTACTGATCTAGGCTAAACAAACTAAAGGGAAAGAAGACAAAACTTATACGCACTAATTAGGAAAAATAAGCCATATACAGGACCAAAATAATCCATACCAATATTAATAAAATGCAGGCATATTTTCTAGTGTAGACTGGACGGACAATCGCCGTTGTGAATTTTCTAATAGAACAGCCACAGATGAATTATTGCAACTTACCTAGCTGAACAGAAACGTGACATCCAAAATACGAGCAAGGTTAGCATTTGAGACCTCCATCAAGCTTATTCCAATCCAAATTCCTTCATATTTAACGTTATTATCTTAGTTAACATTTGCAAATAATATAAGCAATGATAATTTTAAATACCTCCCGTTTCTTTCAGGTTTGTTGAAACTCGTCATCGTAGGTACTTCCTGTTCATTCCGTAGTCTTTACCAAGGCTTTCTATTACTAGGCATTCCTCAAATGCTTATGGACTATCTGTAGAAAATATGACAAGACCATCGAGGGTTAAGGATAAAGTTATGCCTAATGGCACACTTACTTCGCTCATACATCATTCCAGGTTAAGAGTTACGACACTTACTATAAGGATTATTTAATTTCATCGTCTTTGTTATGACAAAAATAGTAGAACATAGCAGGGTACCTCAGATTATGTTACAATTCCTTAATTCGTATCTTCTGGAGTTGCAGATATGCGTCGATGTTTTCTTATCCTTAGTTGAATCATCAGCTACAAGTGCAAACCTGTGCAAAACAATAGGGATCCAAAGTCCCGATTACCCCCAATAGCCTGGGGTTGCATTTCTTATAATTATGAATCTAATTATATTCGACCAAATATTATTAAGTTCTTCTTAGCGAATCGATTCTGGCGATTACTAAATTTGTTATGTTATGGCGATTATTAAGTTTAGATGTGGATACCTCAGCAAGTCACCAAATGGGTTCTCCTTTTAGTTGCTCTCTAATTTCACCGTAAAATCCAGTTCGGCACTGTCAATCTATTACGCAGCTGGAGCACTCGATGCCGCCGACTCGATGGAACTGTGCAAAATAACACACAACGATCCGAAACAAATGATTAATTCCTACCCTCTTTTCCTTATTTCCAGTTTAAGAATTGTGATGTGACAATTTTGTTCATAACTTTAATTGCACGTAGACTCAAGATAACTATGAAGAGGAACATGACATACCATTATCATTCGATCTGGAATTTGAAGAATTCGGGGTTACGATGATGCCCGTCGGAGGCAGTCAAGCAACTTACAGATGTCTTGCTGGAACTTACCTAGCTAAACAAACAGACCATCTCCAAAATCTAAATATTATGATTATAAAACATTATTATTGGACCCTTTTCATCCAGTTGTAATTGTAATTATAACTCATACGTGATCAGTATTTGTCCTCAGGGTCTTTTTCATTTTCGACTTATTTTTGTGAAGCATGTGCTCTTGTTTAAGATGGAAATAACTTACATTACAGGTTCTCAGGATTTTATAGTTCTCGTTTGATAATCTTCCTCCGCTTTTCTTTGATTCTTTCAGTATAGCGAAGAAGTTGCTCGTTCAGGTCAGGAACTGCACAAAACAAGTCACGAAGATCCAAGAAATTATTATCCCTACCGCTTAGCAGCGTCTTTTCTAGAAATGCTGAGATTATCTGATATGTATGAACTTGTAACAATGACTTACAGGTTTCCAACATTGCAACGCCATTTTCTTTCATTTCTCGACTCGGGTGCTATGGGTACTCCGTATCAGCAACTGTGCAAAATAAGACACGACTATCCAAGAAATGATTATCCCTATCGCTTGGCAAAATCTTTCCAATAAGATAATATCATGCTTCAGATAGATTTGGAGAGTATTTTAACACTTACAGGACCCCAACTTTTCGAATTCGATGGCTAGATTTTCTCTTTTCTTCTGGGGCCAGCTCTCGACTTGGTGTTCAGTTGCTCGTATTAGAAACTGTGCAATATAAGACAAGAAGATCCAAAAAATTATCAACCCTATCGCTTAGCAAAGTCTTTTCAATATGCCATGTTAGTCACACCAATTTTTTGGTAGTGGTGTAAATGACTTAGGGTCAGGTAGGCTACAGTGACTCGGATTTCTTCAATCAATAAAAAAATATAGAAAACCTTGAAGTATCAAACTGAAATTCATATCTAGGATGTATTGATTAATACTCTTTCGTTTCGCATTATCAATTTCTGCAATAACACGACACTTTGGTCACCAGACATTTTTTTCTAGAAAAAAGAATGTGAGTCTCTGTGTACATGTACCTGTCTAGACTGACTCAAACCCTGTGGTACACAGTGACTCTAACATTTTATATGGACTTGGCAACCTTGTCGTGCAAGTATAATATTTATTGAAACTATGCATTTTAATAAATTATATTTGTCAAAGTATTCTTTTCATATCATTACTATTGCCATCAGAAATATTTTACAATTGTCTGTTAATGTTTCTAAAAATAGTGATATGAGCCAGTACTGAATGTTAGAGTCACTGTGTACCACTGAAATTTGAGCCAGTGTAGACGCCGACGCTATTTTGAAATAATTAGCCTACAAATATTACCAGACTACTCTAAGAGCTAACAAATCTAGCTTACTACTTAGTATTTGAACACCACTTTCGATGATAATAAGTACATTTCCCTATAACTTTCAATCTTAACCGATAAAAATACATGTGGGGTACCTTTAAAAGCATTTTTAGAGGTGCAAAACCAATCGCACATTTTTTTCACAATCAAACCGTACTGAAGTGGACGGATGATTGGTTTGTATGTGTTTGGTTGTCAAGAGCTACAATTATGTTATGAATACAGATAGATAAAGCTGTCCTATTACGAAATATTAGCGTGAGTCAATGTACCCGCCCGAGTCACCGATCCCTACCTGACCCTACAGGTTCCCAACTTTTTGTACTCGATGACTTGATTGGCACTTTTCTTCTGGGACCAGCTCTCCAGTTGGTGCTCATGATGCTCGTATCAGAAACTGTGCAAAATAAGACACGAAGATCCAAGAAATTATTGTCCCTACCACATAATTAGGATTTATCAATATGCTAAGTTTTGGTAGAGGTGTAAATGACTTACAGGCCCCCCCAACTTTTTGTACTCGATGACTTTTTTTTTCTTCTGAGTCCAGCTCTCAATTTGGTGCTCATGATGCTCGCTCATATCAGGAACTGTGCAAAATAAGACGCGAAGATCCAAAAAGTTATCAACCCTACCGTTTAGCCAAGTCTTTTCAATATGCCAAGTTTGTCACATCAATAATTGGTAGAGGTGTAAATGACTTACAGGTCCCCAACTTTTCGTACTTGAAGACTCGATTTTCTCTTTCCTTCTGGGGCCAGCTATCGACTCGTTGCTCGTATCAGAAACTGTGCAAAATAAGACGCGAAGATCCAAGAAATTATCATCCCTACCGCATAATTAAGCTTTATTAATATGTCAATTTGATATAGGAGTAGATGACTTACAGGCCCCCAACTTTTCGTACTCGATGACTTGATTGTCTCTTTTCTTCTGGGACCAGCTCTCGACTTGGGTGCTCATGTTGCTTGTATCAGAAACTGTGCAAAATAAGACACGAAGATCCAAGAAATTATCATCCCTACCGCATAATTAGGCTTTAATATGCCAATTTGATATAGGTGTAGATAACTTACAGGCCCCCAACTTTTCGTACTCGATGACTTGATTGTCTCATTTCTTCTGGGACCAGCTCTAGACTTGGGTGCTCATGTTGCTTGTATCAGAAACTGTGCAAAATAAGACACGAAGATCCAAGAAATTATTATCCCTACCACTTAGCTTAAGTCTTTTTTACACGCTGAGATTTCCTCTTTTGGTTTATTCTTTTCTTTATGTTAGGATTGAAATGCTGAGTAATTTTGTATTTTGTAATTAATTTCTAATTAATGTTACTTATCTGAAATTTTTTGAGAAATTCCGGATTAGGTACTTGCAGAGTGACTCGAGTTTGATACATTAAGAGACTAAATAATAGCTTACCTAGAACGGTTTATGCTGCATGCCATTCCAGTAGTAAAAACAAGTCAAATTTAAAATTAGTTACTTTTATTCCTCTATTATAGCAGGTGTTGTGGCCTGGAGTATATTTCGTAACCTGTTGTGTTGATAGTGATGATAACGAAGTCGTCCCGAAGGCAGATACCTTTTTTCTGACAGCAAGCAGCCACAACCGAAAATTCTATTTGCTCTAACACACCAATAACTGTGCAAAATAGAAAAGCGAACACATCCCAAAATATTAGCAGAAAATAGAGGCTTTATAGGCCAAGTTTTTTCTAATACTAATTGCGATACAAGAAAAATTAAATTTTGATACCTTTACAATTCTCCAAAATTGTAGGTGTGGCACTGCTACTTATGAGAGGCAGACGTACCAGTTTCTTTGTGTCCACATTCAAAACTAGATTGTTTTTAAGCTTAGGAACAAGCCGAGCTAGATTAGGCAGAACCTACGCAGCACATCAAACGAATGCAAACGGATTACATTACAAGTCTACATAATTCCTCATCAAAAGTATGCATTATATGTCCCAATATCATTCAGTCAACAATCAAAAAACTCATACCAATTATCTGAAAAATTAATGCATCAGGATCATACCCCGGTCTAGAGAAAAACTAACTAGAAATTAGTAGTGATCGCACTTACCAAATTCATCTTGCCCTTGGCTTGGTTCAGCTCAATTACTTGAATGTCTTATTCGATTTGAAACTTCAGATTATTTTGAGTTGTACCTGAGAACGACGAGGGTTCTCTATGTGGATGATGTGTTGCGTCACGGAAGAGGTATGATGTGATGATACGAAGATATGTTCATGAATTCTTCTGCCACAGCAGCGCTGCTAGCGAGAGCATATATAGCTGAAGAAAATATACATCAAGTGATGGCATTAAGATTATAAGCCCATCGGGCAGTAGGAACTTGATACCTCTTCCTTTATCTTCTTTTTGATAATCTGCTTGTAGATACTTATATTACTTCGCCAGCCAGTTGTCTTTCCCAAATAGTTCATCGAAATAGTTGACCTGCTTATTAGTGACCGAGAAGATTAAAGATTCCCTAGGCCCGTCATCAGTTTTATCAGGGCATTGCAGAAATGTTATTTTAGGCCAAGGTGGCTCAATTGAAAACATTTATAACTAGATAAATGATACCTCCTAATTGTTTGGTTTTTGATCAGCACCACGTCAGTACTTTCTTTGTTGTAAGAGATGTAGGGTCGAATCTTCTTGCTTTCATCAAAACCAATGAGGTACACGCTTGCACTTGCATTATAGACCTGTCCCAGAAGGGAGGGCTTCCAGCGAGGATGTGGGTTACAGCAGCAGCAGATTCAATCATCGAACAGTCAGTTGTAATTTGATGATGATGCTAGTTGCATTTGTATAGTAGTTATCATGTGAAAACCTTGCATTGCAATACCTGCCTCCTGTGAAAGATACTGATTAAGGCACGCACGTTGCGTGTCGAAATATGTGGAAAGAAAATCTTACGAAATATAATTTCCTTTAGGCACGTAATGTCCACTTTCCCAAAATGTCTATTTCCCAAAATGACTACTTTCCTAAAATGACTACTTTCCTAGAATGACTACTTTCCTAGAATGACTACTTTCCTAAAATGACTACTTTCCCATAATGACTACTTATCAGAAATTTAAAATGCTAACAAGTCTATACCAGAAGACATGTCAACAAAGAAAAATAGACCTTATGTGTCTCATTATGCATTAGCATGATTATGACAGCTGTCAAATATGGCCGATCCAAAATAGTTTTTTGAAGAAGTTGTAGCATAGTTGTGGGCCTTGAAGGGATCTACATTTTAAGTGACAGCTGTCAAACTTAAAACTCGTTTATCTCGTTAACTGAGCACGCTACACTACTAGTTTCTCTGAAAAAGTTGTAGGCCTTGGTGAGATCTACATTTTAAGTGACAGCTGTCAAACTTAAAACTAGTTTATCTCGTTAACTGAGCATGCTACACTACTTGTTTTTATGAAAAAGTTTAAATTATATATTTAAGCCTTGAAGAAATCTACATTTTAAGATAAACTAGTTTTAAGTTTGACAGCTGTCACTTAAAATGAAGTTTTTAATAAGGCCTACAACTTATTCAAAGAAACTAGTAGTGTAGCATGCTCAGATAAAGGTAAACGTATTTGAAGTTTGACAGCTGTCACTCAGAATGTAGATCTTTTCAAGGCCTAAAACTTCTTCAAAGAAACTAGTAGTGTAGCAGGCTCAGTTAACGAGATAAACGAGTTTTAAGTTTGACAGCTGTCACATAAAATGTAGTTCTCATCAAGGCCTACAACTTCTTCAAAGAAACTAGTAGTGTAGCATGCTCAGTTAACGAGATAAACGAGTATTAAGTTTGACAGCTGTCACTTCAAATGTAGATCTCGTCAAGGCCTACAACCATGCTACAACTTCTTCAAAAAACCTAATTTGCATGCGCGCTGATGAAAGCTCGTAACGTGAGCACGATAGTGACATACTCGAAAACGTGGACCACAGGCAACAGAATTTTATTTATTAGCGGTTTAACTTAGGTAAAGTGATCATTTTGGTAAAGTAGTCTTTTTGTGAACAAAAGTAGTCATTTCGGTAAAGTAGTCATTTTGGTAAAGTAGACTTTTTGTGAAAAAAAGTAGTCATTTCGGTAAAGTAGTCATTTTGGTAAAGTGGTCATTTTGGTAAAGTAGACTTTTCGTGCCTAAAGGTATAATTTGTAGTCAATATGACAGCAGTTCTGACTTACCTAATCATAGTTTCATTACTTATAGTATTTTTGTTTGTTCGTACTTATCTATGTACTTATAGCAATACCAGATTGCGTACTTTTAGCTTATATTAAGTATGTATATTTTATATACTTTAGGAACATCTGCAAGTTTTTTGGTGGATGGACTTTGTTGATGAACACAGTTTTGATGGTAAATGAAATAGTTGATTCTCCAGAAATCAGATGTTTGTTGTAATTTTTGCCTCATAATATTCTCCTCAAGCGTCCTGTAACACCTACACCAAAATATGGCACAACTACATGTGCAAAACTATACAAGTGTAAAGATTAGCTTGTTAAACATAGCAAATGTATAAACAGAGCAAAAAATATATTATGTTTCACATAAATATGTGATGTATGAAATTAATAATTCCATTATTAATTCGGTCGTCGTATAGGTCTCGTCATCTCATGTCTTCCAAAGTGTTGTATTATTTGCATTTTATAGTTTTGTTTTGAGGTAATTTTGTTTGTCCTCATATCTTTATCTGTTATTTATTTATCAACTGTGCCTCGTTATGGGTGGAGTAATCCAGTGCATTATTTCGAGCAGGTAGCATTCATGATGACCAGTCTACCTGCGAATGGCTTACAAAAACAAACAAAAAAGCAAGCACTTCGGTTTGCATTAAATTTAAAGGTTGTAGCTTTCTCAAGATTAATATTTTTAATTATTGTGGGCTGAAAAGGAAATTAGATTAATGCGTGCTGCGTTGATTACTTTTTGGGTCGCGTTTTACAATCTTATCACAGTGTCTTTATTTACGCGTTCTATTTTTAATCTCTAAAATGAAATTCATTCTTTGATATTGAAGTAGATTTCGCTGGCCCACGTCAATACTTAGAGGCTCTTATCCTTTTTATTAGGTGGTTTGTATATTCTCATTTTAAATTGCGGTTGTTTCAACAAGTTAAGTAATTAGATATTTTAATTTGTATTTAACCTGAAACTCGAAATAGAATTAGCGAACCTAACTGCCCCGAAAGGCAGATGATTATAAAAAGCTGTTATGTATCGAAAATATTTATAAGAATTTTAGTTAAAAGTTATAAGTTCATGTGGAGAAGAATCTCAAGAGAAATTACTCCACTTACCTAAACTTATGGCAGGTAATCTCGAAGATTAGTTCCACCAGTATTATTTATGTAAGATGTTTCGTTCGAAATTTCGTTCATTTCAATAATATTTAGATGGTAAGGTTTGGGTTTGCCTATCTCGCCCACTACGGTAGGACTTATCTGTAGTCTGCGTGGTCCACTCGTTAAGACCTGGGGCCTGGCTGCAGTGCCCTGGCCTGGAGACACCAGCCGGGCTAGATTGCGCAGAAGCATCACCGATTCTCGTTCGTATTACGCCGTGATCATCACGACTGCCATGACCCCAGACTCGATAGCTGTGGAGTTTTCATAGAAATCAGTAAAATGTTCATAGTATCCTACCAAAGTGGACCTTTAGTTTAAGATTCTAGCAACGGAATATTAGAATATGTTGTATATAATCGTCTCGAGTGTAAAAGAATCGTAACTATTATGGCAAAATGACCACAAGTAAAAATAAAGGTCAAATTATCTGCTCGACTAGCATTTGACCTTAATTTTGCAAGTAACTCGTTTTGTCGTAATAGTTATAATGGCTCAAAAGTTAAAATAATGTAGGTAAATGGATTGTATTCAGTTTACGTCATCTTGTTTTGATTGCGGATTTTCCTAATTACCTAAGTAGGTCCTTAGACAACGTAAAATTTATACAACCCATTTCCAAAAACAGATAAACAAGTTTCTAAGAATAGTCATCAACTTACCATTAACGTTTAGGATCCACGTATTTTCCCTAATTCCAAGATTTCATTGTATAGTTCGTAATTCTTGAGAATTGTGCTCAGTTTCCTACATATTGTGTTCAGTTTTCAGTCGCTTTCCGAGTATTAGCCAGCCCACGGCTCAAAAGTTCGTTATTTTCCTTCCTCCTTCGCCAGCCCATGTCTTAGTATGACAGGATGGTGCCTAGTATAGTCTTGAATGTTGCGCATAGAAGCGTCGCGTGATCTACAACCTTCCTTTCACCTTGCACGTCAACGGTGACGCTCGCTGAGGAGATTCAAGTTAGCCACACAAAAAACAAGGAAATCGATTCAGTCAGCCTCGAGTGAAGTCAGACCTCTGACTTTCAACATTGTGCATGTTGTATAGAATTGCTTTGTTTGAAAAAGCATGCATATGTTCAAGTTCTCATGTATTGAAAACAAAATTACAAAACCTGTGTTACCTAAAAGTGAAAGTAGGCCGCTGACGCGCAGGTGAGGTTACTGCCGCGCTTGTAGGAACCTCGGCCGGTTGTTACGAGTGGGGTTACACAGCTGTGGTCATGTAGGAGTTCTTACTTCTTCAACATCTAGGACAGGTCGTCTCTTGAAGATGTTTCGATGTTGACAGTACAGATTAAAATACCTGTTTGGATTGAATGTTAATTCACAAAGAAAGCGCCTGTTATTGAAGATAGCAGGCTACAATACTAATTGTTTTTATTACTCGTCAAAACATTTACAGTTCCAAGTTATTATTGATGACATCACTTTGTAAACAGCTGTGACTCACCGGCAAATTCCTAAAGTTAATTTCAATACGCATGAGTCAGTGTTCTGGATGGTGCTAGATTCGTCTTCGCTGACGAGTTCCGCGCTCGGAGAGCACGGTCTGCGAACTACCAGGCGCGGAGGAGGGTTCTGTTCTGGTGGCTTCTCGAAGGTTCTGAGAGAGATCTAAAGACATGTTATACGCAAGGCCCGCGTGCGGGCCAGTAAACAGTTCTAGTTCTACATGGTGAAATCATGGCGCAATACCTAACGGTTACCTAGTGAGGTAGTGGGCTGACAACCGGGATCGAGCGAGTGTAGGTACGTGCGCGAGTGCCGCCGCAGGGGCACGGGCGCGGGTGCGGGTGCGAGTAGGACGACGTATCCGGAACACTCCATCTCTGCAGACTGCGTCACGTCAAGCTGGCTCAAGCAGCGCCGCCTCCCAACACCGACACCTCGGGTGACTCGATGATGACGTCATGGAATAACACATTTGGGTGAAATCACAAGAAAAAATAAAAATTGGTTCTTCAGAGATACAACGGTTCATTTGAAAAATCTTTTTTATTTTCATCATACTTAAACATATGGTACAATTTTCTTATTCAATATGAATAAAATGAAATTCCAATTTAATCCATTTAGCAAATAGAAGTATTGAAATATTATTTACAATCTAAAAATTTACAAATTAATTGACTAAAATAAATGCACGATACAGTTATCTACAAACCCATTCGTAGGAGTCCGCGGCCCTGCGGCCACGCCCGCCGCCCGCGCGCGCGCGAGGCGACCAAGATGGCGGCTGGCGGATGCAGACCCACGCGAAACGCAATGGGACTGTAATTTAGAAAAACATCCTACATAATATCACAGATCCAAAAACAACTTACATTACCTAGATCATCATTTAGGAAGTGGTTTGACATTGTCTAGTTCTTTGAAAAAGCTATCTAGTCCGCTGAGATCGTTCTTCCAAATATTATCTATTTTCTGCCGCTGTAGCCTGGCCATTTCTTCCTCTGCATGGCTCAGCCCGAGGTCTGCTTGCATCTGTGCCCACCGTCGGGCACGCTCTCTTTGTTTCGACACCAGTTCACTTTCAGCACGGTACAGGGAATTGCTCAACATGGCGATTATCCTCAAGTCACGTTTTCTCTTGTTCTTAGCATTTAAAGATTTATTTTTAACTTGACGAACCCAGTTAGACAAGGATTCGGACTTGCTTTCGCAGAAGTCGACAACAGATTTTTCGTTGGATTTGTAGCCCATGGTTAGAGGGGAGGGCTAACAATATTGTGGTGAGACAATATTACACACCTGAATCCACCAGGCACAAAGTCACTTGTAGAAGAGGGCACTGCACGAGCACGACACTGTCACGTCCACACCACAGCACGACGAAGCGAAAATGTGGGCGCTGACGTCACGTACGCCTTTTATAACGGGCGGTCCGCGGGGCCCCGCTGCTGCGCAGTTGCTCACAAAATGGCGTCTATCGGGCACGCAGACGCGCCGCTCAACCGACGACCGCGTCGAAAAGGTCGAAAATAGACGATCGATACAACACAATGCCACGAGATTTGTCTCGAGCTCCTTTGGCTGGCATCAAAACTGGAATGCTTTGTGCAGATTTGCAGATTCAAACTAACAAGGATTCGATAAAATTTTACCTCTTACGTTTACGACGTAATTCTTGCAGATTTCGAGAATCAAGCCTACTAGATTAATGACTCACTATTTGCACTTGTTTGCACTACTATTTTACGCGAAATTACCAAGAAATTACCACAAATCTTTGACTCAAACTTTGACCGCTCCCAAAACAAAACAAATCATAATGAATGACAATTCCAAATGAAATTTAAAATAGGTCATAATTACCTTTTTTATCGGAAATGGCCAGCATCAAAATAGGTCGGATATTATAAAAAATCTAGAACGAAGTTTATAGGTAACCAGCCAGGGTCCTTTTCTTAGATTTGGTGAAAATCAAATGAAAAACTGAAAATGCCAGTGAGAGTATAGTATTCTTTGCTGAAAATATTCCAAAGAAAAGACAATTTGCAGTCAAGACCATAGAGTACTTTGTCAAGACAAAGGATTTTGGATTTTCCATAGCATTTCTTATCCTTTAAAGCTCTGTCTACCCTGTAACATGTACAGGCGTTATCAAAATGGTGGGTGGATGACGCATCTGAAACTGCGCATATTATCAGGGGTGTGAGGGGTTTGAGGGGAGGTCTGGTCCAATGAGAGCACCCCTGTAAGGGGATTGCCGCTATTGATTTTCTCTTACGAGACCTAGATTTAGAGCCATCTAGATTCTAGAGAATTCTATAGGTAGGTAATTTCATTGTACACACACTTTAAATGATAGATAAAAGTTAGGTTAATTTTGCAATCTAATCATTTTCATAATTCATAACGTTTAACTTTACTACTTTCTAGATACTGAAGACCCATACAAAAATATATCACGGCTATATCCCCTGCGGGGTAGGCAGAAGAGCGTAATCAGCTGTAAAAAAACCGGCCAAGAGCGTGTCAGACACGCCCACAAATAGGGTTTCGTAGTCAACGTTTAAATATCAGGTTTTTCAGCATTACAAACAAAATTTTGTTGCTGGTTTGTTAGCAGCAGTATGATGACCAACCGCAAATAGAAAAACTCAATTTTTTCTGAAATCTTTAAGGTTACGATATTCGTTATAATTTTCATTGTAACTTCAGATTGTAAGCTATATTCCATATTTATTTCAAATTTTTAGCGTTTATACTTTAGAAGTTACAGCTGGAACAAATTATGGCTCAAAAACGCCCTTTTTAAAAGCAAATATCTCGTGACAGAAACATTTTAGTGACTTTGTTTCCAAGAAACCTCACCTTAGTTTTAAAAGACCTATTCAACGATACCCTACTCAATATTCCAAATGAAAAAAAATATTTTGCCCCCCTTTCACTTGTATGGGAGGGGGTCCAAAAAATAATTAAAATATTTTTTTCTCAACATTTCTAAATTTGGGTCCAGACGATCTATCTTCACACCAAATTTGATATCGATAGCTCTAAAACTGACGGAGTTATGAGGGCGCGGCAAACAGACAGACAGACAGACAGACAGACATGACGAAACTATAAGGGTTTCTAGTAGACTACGAAACCCTAAAAACGGGCATTTGCACCACGTCTGACAAAAATTTGAGTCATTCAAAAGACTATTGATCACCGTAGTGACAGGTTGTCAGCCTGTCGCCTTAAATTGCAATACCTACCTACACATCAACTTTCAAAAAATCAAGCATTATCCTTTGCCGGGTAGGCAGGCGGTTCTAAGATCTAGATTGTAGGGAATTATTAGAGGGAATTTGGCCTGTTATCATTATTTGGCCTGTTATTATACCTATGGAAAAGGTTAGACAATTAGACTAGTAGCTCCTTGCACTATTTTTGCGGTTTTAAATACCATGCTACATTTCTGTAAATAATATTACTATGGGGAAGGTTAGATAATTAGACTAGTAGCTACTTGCACTATTTTTGCGGTTTTAAATACCTACCATGCTTGCTACATTTCTGATAATAATATCCAGAGATCGGAATATCTTAGTGCTAGGTGTTAGCAAAAGTATGGATTTTCGGATGGATTTTCGGATACGTTTTTTTTTTTCGGATTTCATTTTATTAAGTTTTTTTTTATTTGTTTGCTCGTAACTAAACAGAAAAAGGAATTCTGACGCTGGTGTTGCCATACTGGCATGTTATTAAAATTTCCATTTACCTTTTTCATTTTGGTAGTTTTATTTTTAAGTAATTAAGGAAAATAAAATGAAAGCTATTTTTGAAATTAAATAAATAATCTAGGTGTATTTTTAATATTGAAAAAACTTTTGTTTCAAAATAGATAGATATATCATGGTAAAAATCAGATTAGGTAGTAGTTTTAAAAAAATGATCTGGTAACCCTGATTGTCGTTTTTTGAACAATTGCGCTCTATTGCACTTAGTCGTTTGCTTCGGTTCTCAGAGTGCGCTTGTGTACATTGTCTTTTGTAATTCATTAAGTTGACCCGGCTCTTCTATTGGTTTTCGATTCTTCTTTACATGGTGACTCTGGCTTTCAACAACGGACTCTGATATATTGCTTTTGTGGATTTATTTCGACACTTTGCGAACTTGGTGAGTACTAGAATTATTTATACTTATGTAATATTTCGTTCATGAAGAGGAATTTACCGTATCTAGACTTAAATTAAATACTAAATTTTACTTTTGTATCTATTTCATCCAGTTAATCAAAAGGAGCTACGCTCATTCCACTTATGGTTTTGTACATCATTAAAAGAAAAGTAAAAAAGTTCTCTTAAGTACATTTTTCGTGTTTATTTTAAGCATCATTTTTAATTTAAAAAAATAAGGTAATTTTTTATCAATAGTTCCTTTATTTTTAATTGATTTAAATTTAAAATTACAAATATTAATATTTTCGCTACGTAAAACGGATTGATAGTGCACAACTTTTTAGATCGTTAACGCGACCTATTGTTATTTTTTTACCTGCGACTAACCAGTTTTTAAAACAATAGACACCTATACCGTCTAAACCAGGTTACGCACACTTTTGCATTTTTTATATTTTTATCTGATTTGCTCGATTTTTGTTTTAGGTGCGCAACTATGCCGAAAGAGGAAACTTTGTTAAGTTGGATAAAGGAACACCCAGAAATATTTTGGGAACCTTCGAACAAGATGTTCTATTGCACAAAATGTGACGTACGCCTTGGACCAAGAAAAAAAATAGTCGACAATCACGTTAAAACTGTGAATCACTGCGGCGTGGAATGGACAAAAAGTAAAAAATTTGAAGAAGATTTTTACTTGGATATCATAAAATTTCTCATAATGTGCAATATTCCTTGGTCGCAAGTGAACAACTCGGCGTTTAAAGACTTTTTCCAAAAATATATTTGCACAACTTGTTGCTGCACATGTACAGAAAAGAAGTTACCGGACGAATCAATTCTAAGAAAAGTGTACTTGGACAAGTTATTTGCAAAAATATTGCAGCAACTTACTCGGCAACAAGAAATGAAAAACTATGGATATCATTAGATGAAACCACTGACTTTTTGGGAAGAAATATCATGCATTTTATCGTACGCCCTTTATACGAAAATACCTGCAGTAGACCATACCTAACTGCTTGTAAGGTACTAGAAGTGGTGAACGGTCATACGGTGTCACAGTTTGTAATTGATTGTATGGAAACTTTATGGGAAAACGCATTTGCCTTTGAGGCCAACATAAACAATGTGCTGATTTTGTGTACAGATGGAGCAACTTACATGCTATCAGCTGGTCGTAAGCTAAAAACTTTTCTTCCTAATATGAAGCATGTAACATGTTTGGCTCATGCGATACATAGACTTTCAGAAGAAATTAGACATCAACACCCAAACGTAGATCTATGCATTAATTTCAAATGTCAAAAAAATATTTTTAAAAGCCCCCTATAGAGTAAATTTATTTAAAAGAATATGTCCCAGTACGCCACTGCCACCAGAGCCAGTTATTACCAGATGGGGTACCTGGTTAGAGGCAGCGTCATATTATGCAACTCACTTAAATGAAATAAAGAACGTCCTGTTCCATTTAAGAAGTTCTGATGCCTTGGCAATAAGGGAAGCCAAAAGACTTGTTAATAATGAAAACTTAATAAATGAACTCAAATTTATCGAAGAAAATTACAGTATTTTAGAATTTGCTTTAAAACAGCTACAAAAAAGCAACCTCAATATAATTGACTCAATATTAACATTAGACCAAGTGCGAGCTGTTTTGCAAAATGCGCCCAACAGTATTCAAAATAAAATTGAAAAGGTTTTGGACAGGAATCCTGATTTAGATATAATTCGCGAATATAGCGATGAATTGGACAAAGCCGACAGAGGTGTAGGAATAATAAATAATGAAGACATTAAAATGTATAGATTTGCTCCATTAACGTCTTCTGATGTGGAACGCTCTTTTTCGAGCTACAAATGGATTTTACAAGTTAAACGAAATAAATTAAAAGAAGAAAATATCGAAAAAATAATGATCATTTATTTCAATAATTCCAAAAACAGTCAAGAAACAGGTGCAGATGATTAATATTTTGTAAATTATGGCTTTCGTGTTTAATCTAAGTGGAGTAAGATTAGAATTGTTTTCTGTTTTCTTTGATGTCTAATTTATTTTCTAGGCATATATTTTGCTTTTCAGTCCTACATTATATTCATTTTCATATAATTTTAATTTCATATTTTGTAAATTTTTGTTGTCGTTTTTAATTCTACGTTGAGTAAGATTTTCGGTTGAACTGTTTTCTGTTTTCTTTAGAAGTGTAGCAATATAAATCTCGCAGGGAAAGGATAGAATCAGGGATACCTTTGAACACCTGATTCTATCCTTTCCCTGCGACATTTATATTGCTATACTTCCAGACTTCGTCTAGATATTACTTTGTTCTCCTGTCGGTCGCATTTCGGTTTCTTTTTAGAAAACTTGCACAATTTTCTACTACGGTAGAAATGAAGACGACACGTGCGGATGCTGCTCGGTTTCTTTGGTATTTCATACATACCCATACGAACCCATCATCGTAGCACGTAATCAACTTCGGACAGTAGGATGCGGTTGCTACTGATACTCAGAATAAGAGTGTACAGTACTCGCACGAGTTCATGACCATCCTGGATAATACACCTCCTTGTCGCACTCCCCGAGCGTCTGGCGTGTGCGACAAGAAGGGGCATACTTCAGGATGGTCATGAACTCGTGCGCGTACTGTATCTGCGTTTTGGGACAAGCGAAGCAAGGAGAAAGTTGAACAACCTTTTTTCAATAATAGTAAAAAACACATAAATTGGGTCTTTTTAAGGTAAAGGTCAACCCAAGGTCAATAAATGGTGAATAAAACACCAGTCACGGGTTTCTTAAAGGGTTTCAGAAATCTTGTTATGTTTTCGCTATAACGCACCGTTTTCGAGATAAATGCACTTTTACATCATTTTTGTTATTTATACATATTTTCAATATTTCGTTAATTCGTTGTTGATGGCTTGCCCTAACAAGGAATTAAGGTACCATTCCTCTTTCTTGGAGAGGGTACAGGTTAAGCCCTCTCTACCCCGTGCCGGTGGTTGACGCTGGAAATATCTATGTATTACAAACGTATAGAAATACGAAATATCTATACCTATTAACTATATATATTTTGCAAGTGGGGCAACCCCTCAATATCCCGGTTAGGTTGCTAATGTCGGTAGCTCTTCAAAATATATTTTTCTGAGAAAGGGGCAAGCTTCCTCAATTTTCCTATGTCGGTGGTTTGATGCTGGTAACTTTCCAACCAGGGGTCAATTAATCCTTCTTCTGTTAGAGGGTCAAGCTCTTCAGGTTTGACTATTCCGAGCGACGAGCCTAGCTCCCCTCTACATCCCGATGTTGCTGTTCGGTACTGGCAATACTTCCAAACACAGAGTCTGCCAGTTTCTTTTTTTTGTAGGTTTGATTTACTTTAATTAAGTAGTATGAAGTAGAGTAATTCCTGATCCCTCTTTTTATAAACTTTAGAAGTAAAAAGGAGACAGATCGAAAAATGTTTTTTTTTTCTCATGCAAAGTAACTCTGTCGGCTAAACTCAGATCTGAGTCCACTATTGTTTACCAATGTTTTTTTGATACGTTTGGTTGGAACTTTAAATGAGGTATTAAGGTTTAAAATCACTGGTAAACATGCTGTACCGGGGTAGTTGAGGCCTCTAGTGATAAATAGATTTGAAGTATGGTATTTTTGTAACGTTTTTTCTGTTACAGTCACTGAAACTTTTGATAATCACGTGTTTGAGTTCCGGAAAACCGGAACTGGAAAACTCAATTTCGAAACTCAATTCCGGAATTGAAAATACTCATCATTCTAACCAACTTTTACTATGGGGCCACCTACGAAATCGTAAAAAATTTGATGTTCCATAAAAAAATGTATGTAATGTATGTAAGGTAAATACCTACTCGGCAATAATGTGGAACACCCAACATATTTTTTGCGATAGTAAAAGTTTTTCAGAATCACGAGAAGAATCACTGCAAAGTTTGCACATTGACAAAAAAATAACCCTGTATGATATCCGAAAAAAAAGCTCATATCCGAAAATCCATACTTAGCTAACACATAGCACTAAGATATTCCGATCTCTGATAATATCATAGACCAATTATTACTAGTGTAACAGAGTCACCCTTCTTGTTCCTGTCTGGGACTATTCCGGACCCTTCATAATACCCCAGGCAAAGTTAGTTGCAGTGTGGTGCCGGTTTAGAATAGCATCACCCTATATCTTTCCCGTGAGTGTCGTAAGAAGTCACTACGGGAGTTGAGAGACGATGTGTAAGGTACCTATTGCAATTTTAGTAGACAGGCTGACAATCTGTCACTATGGTGATACACAGTCTTGTGAATGACTCTCAAAGTTTGTCAGACGTTGCCTAAATGGCCATTTTTACAGCTGTACGCTCTGCCTACCCCTCAAGGGATAAAGGCGTGATATAAGTTTGTATGTATTGAGTAGGTAGGTTAATTAAACTAGGAGCTATTTGCCATATTTTTGCGTTTTTAAATACCACGCTCCATTTCTGTTAATAATACATATTACTACTGTAACCAAGTCACCCTTCTTCTTCCTGTCTGGGACTCCGGACCCTTCATAATATTAATACCCCAGGTAAAGTTAGTAACGGTTTCGTGCAACTGACGAAGGGCACATTCTTTAACCGCCGAGGGGACAGGTTTTACCTTGGCCCGAGCATTGTTACTGCTATGGCTACAGACTCTTGTGCTCGTGGGAATTTTACGCTTTTAGTTTATGGGAAGAATGGTATTTAATAATATCTACATAGATAGCTTAGTCAATATTAAACTATTAAAGCGTAAAATTAGGCACAAGAGTATGCTACCTATCTACCTAAATCCTGCGTAAAACAAATACTAATACTAATTCTTAGAAGTCTAGTTTTTGTTGACTAAGATGGTACCTACGTGGTTACCCGTACGTACGTTACCCGCTCGCTCACCCTTCTGTCAAGTCAAGACAGGTAGGAAACTGAATTGAGATGGTGTAGGTTATTAGGTCTGTCTAGGGATAGACACACGGACAAAAGGGGGTCTTACTTATATAAGGTTTAATGCAGTTATCCTTACCCACCTAGGTACGCAGGTACCCTACCTAATCATCACACGGTAGTTATTCTTTGCTAAGCAAACATGTATCAATAGTTATTATTTTTCATTGATTCACGCAAGAACAATGAGGATGACGCATTATTTGCGAAACAGCAGGTCTTTTCTCATGTCTAGACTAAATTAAGCTTTATAACTTTGAGCTAAGGTTGGATTTAGCTTGCTGCTAGGTGTACACAAAGATGGCTTCGTACCCACGCAAATTGGCATCGATTCTGTCGACCATTTTCTTTATCACACTGTCCGTTATTTTGTTCCTGAGCCTGATACTATCCATCGAGAATAGACGAATTGCTTGGTATAGCTGCCGTTTACTAGCTAAAGTCGTATTTGATCATCGAAGCATTTCATTTTGTAATGTTTGGCAGAGAATGATCTCTGTTCTGCAGTTAATCAACAGTTTACTTCAAACTCGTGGGAAGTCTAGATTTTGTTTATGGAATGATCGAGGTCTTCTTCTTTTCGAGTGAGACACCGAGTCACCCATCGAGGTGATATTCGTGTCATTGCCAGCCGACGGGGAATCGGACTGACCACGACTTATTTCTTATTTGGAAAAGGGAAAATTTTCTACATTCTCAAGTGTCATGTAATGTGCGCGGAGCCAAGTGGTAATGACGTTTCCTTAGGCGGAAAATCTGTACCACTTTATAAATTACTCGTTTATTGTGTTTATTAAATTGCTTCCAATCTCTAATTAGTTTTCTGTTTATTAACATGAATGACACTTAATATAATAACAAGATGACTTTATTTCGTATCAAATCGAATCTAACAGTAGGTAATTACTAATTACTAACGAACACAACATGAAACGAAACGTGACAAAAGCATTGATGTCGCGACCCATATTGAATTTTGCTGATTGGTTGATATAACGTCAAATTACCAATTAGCACTACGCCCTCTCTGGCGTGACATTAGGTAAGCCGTTGACTCAGAAGAACTGTCAATAGAATGTTTCCCATAGTGAGACCTAGCAAAGAAAAGTGTAAGTTAGAATCAGCACTATTCCGCTTGTGACGCCACCAACGACCGTCAGCAGCTGCCTTTGCCCGCTGTATTCTGACGGTATGTTGACCTCGAATGCTCGCTATCGCACTGCAGGAAATCTACGGTATTTCCTGAATATGCACGTACGTTCTTGTTTATACCTGCTACTATTGAGGCGATTGATTTTTATGTTTAGGTATGAGTCAGAAAAGACTTAGAGAACATTCACGATTTTACTGCCTCAAGTCCTGCTCACATCTATATCTTACTGTTGAGTTGGCTTAATTTGAGATTATACAAAAGGTAGGTCATTATTATAGGCAACAATGAATATAAGGTACGTACCTACGTACGCACACGATTACAAGACTGGCGCATCAAAAATGTTATTTTATATTACCTTGCACACTTGTACTTTCAATGACCTTATTTTGAAGTAGCGAGTAAGGCAAGGTGACTCTTTATAATTTAATTTACTCAGTTGGTAGGTACTTGTAATAAATAACTTTTCAATAGGTACCATAAAAAGCAATAACCTATAATTTATGTAAACATTCCTGTCCTATCCATAGGTCCTATCATAAAAGACTTGCGTAAAAACGGTACCTAATTAACGATGGGTTTACCCTGCCTGTCATTTCTCTATTTAAGAATTTGTAAAGTAGTAAAACAATATTCAATATAAAAATACGTTTATTGCACTACGAATGAATAAATAAATCAACTCCACTTTACACACGCATTACTTTACTGGTAAAGAAAATAACCAGTAAGTACCTATCACACCGACCAAAACGTTTTACCATCGTTTTGCTATCACTATCACCTATTTACACATTTCGAAAACCTGATGAAAAATCCATACAGATGCATTTGTCCGTTTACGTGGTGGCTTGGCTCATTATCAGTTTCTAGAACAAACAATACGAAATCAATTATACTTTTTGCTTTGTTAAGTTAACTATCAACTAATGATTTAGTTTAACTATGAACTAATTACCTACTAATTAGGTATTAAGTATGATTACTTTTGGTTGAATGGTTGGTTAATCTGTTAACAAAATGAGGTGAAATCATAGCAAAATCGTCAAAATGGAAAGTGTTATTTTTGCATGAGGAATGAGGAGTTAAAACGGATAGCGCGTTATTTTTATATGAGGACAATGACTTGTCGATATAGACTTGGGGCAAAAACACCACATGTATTATTAGATTAGTAACTACAAGCCACTACAAGGAGGGAAATGTGAACGACCTGGAATGAATGAGGCCAACGCGACGCGTAGTAAAATATCAAGGATTTTTTATCGCAAACCAATACTTGCCAAACAATTGGAAAAATATTGAATTTATAAGAAAATAAAGAAACCAAAATTTTCACACAAGTGGGTTTTTGAAGCAACGACATAAGGCACGGTATTTTTTCCCAATAAGTAGATGCTTATCATTTAGGTAAGCATAATGGCCGATATAAAAAACTTTCGGTTCTGCCTGACCGATTTAAGAATTTAGGATAGGTACCTACTTGGTAAAATGTGGGACTTGCTGGAAGCGAAAACATGTGTGTTTTTAACATGTTTTCGTAAATAGCGTGACCGATAACAGTCCGAGCAAACATATCTCTTACGTCTGCACAAAATTTGCGCAGTTGGCAAATTGCGAGTAAACAAAAGCAAGATAAGTAGGTAGCTAGGCCAGGTAACGCAACACTGTTATCTATATAATTAATAAATATTTCGCGTATCATTTTCTATATCGGCATATTTTTGGCTCTAAAACGATTTTATGTAGGGTTTTTTTCTAATCCAGGGATTAAGAATTGCTTTGGCTTCCCAAAATACATGGCAGTAGCGTTGGGAAATCCAATGATTACTTATGAACTGCTACGCACTGGTATCATTAAGAGGGATCTATAGTCATTATTTTTCATACAAACGCTTTCAACGTATCCCTCTGCCAATTCGCAACCGATCGACTCAATTTTTGTCACGGTAACTCTTCTGGACTAGATCTATGCTCCATATTCTTTTTCTGGTTGTAATAATGTATTTAAAAAAAGATATGGCCGTGGCAAAATGCTCTAAAATTATCACCAAGTTTACGCCTTGGTATCTTCTAAATATGACAATTATTTCAGCAAAACAAATGATACGGGCATAGAATATTTTATTGGCAGCAAAATAATGCCACTATCAACAAATTTGGTGGCGATTTCGAACGGGGAACCTGGTAAACCCAGAACGCAAATTTTCCGGTAGCGATCTATAACTGTCTCTTTTACGGCTGCGGGACGGGTGGGATGCATAAATGAGATAGAAATATTTTTATCAACTGACAGCTCACGATCTTTCAGCTCGGTATAGTAGCCTCTTAAATCAACTGCCAAGCTGCGTGATTATGGAAAATACCCCCGAATAGTGTGATGATCTGACGATTGACCTAAATGAGCGTAGATAAAGATCTAGTCTAGAAACCTTTTTTGGTTGGATAAAATACATATTTTTTTAAATAACTAGGTTAGTGGCATGGTTATTACGGTTTTACGTAAGATGTAAGTAGGTTCATATCATATTTAAGTCGGCTATGTCGTCGTAAAGTGATATCGCTTATACGTAATAAAATGTAAGCTATATGATGCACTAAGTCTAATGGGATGACGTACATACACATTAGATTTAATATCATTGTGTTAATCACTTAAGAGGGGTTTCGGGAAAACTATAACGAGTATTGAAACAAATAACCCGAACCATTAATGCTTATTCATTCAAACAAAGATACTGACCACAAAATGTAACAATAGTGATTGCTAATAGGTAGGTATTGAATATGGTATCTTTCTCTTCATGTGGGACACCGAGTCGTCCAACGACTCGATAAACCAGGAGACAGCTTTTTTACAGCTTTGACAGCCGGTACCTATAATAACTTTTGACAAAACAGAAAATACCTGTTCCAAATCATGATGCAAGAAAAGATAACACTGTGATAAAAAAATCACAAACTAAGAGATAAACTGAACAACTTTAACTGGTCATCACCTCTTTCCATGCAGTTAGTATGAGTGCATAATGTATCATGGTAATGGTATGGGTTAGATGGATGACGAGCGACTTACGTTACTTATGGCGGCTGTACACTCGAGTGCTCTCATCCAGTTCCGTGGAGAAGACCCGCTAAGGAAGCCTATCAGCGAGTGCCTACCATGTACAGTCAAGCTCAGGCTGGGTTAAACAGTTGGACTTAGAACCGTTCTCAAAAGACTTACAGTCCAGCAAAAAAGAGTAGACAAAAAATGAGGGCGCCACTTTGTATGAAATTTCAAAATTAAATGGCAACATTGACTATGAATGGCAACAATTTAGTATGATAAATTTTTAGTTCCATTTTATTTAATTTCTACTCTTTTTTGCTGAACTGTATATTCATTGAGAGAATTTCTTTCGGCCATCTAGGGCCGAAATCAGGAAGTATATCAAAATTCGTAGCTTTGGACGCCCAGGGCCCTTTATGAAGCAAAGTGCTTCTAAGTCCATAGAAGTCAGGGCTGGTTTACAACATCACCTGCTTAAAGCCACACATATCTTAGTCCATTCAAAATCAAAGTATCATGACCAGCCTAAGCGGGAGACCAAGTTACGCTAGTCACGTATTGCGACTAGCGTTACTTGGCCTCCCACTTAGGCTGGTCCAGTCATTTTATGACACTATGATTTTAAATGGACTATACATAAAACACCAACAAGCAAAACATCGACGTGAGTGTATAAGGCCGCCGCCATAAGGAAAAGTTGATTAGCCTTTTTAAAGTATTATGAGGGTTAATAGTACATTGTGTACGCGGGTAGAAAGAAACCGATTACTAACGAGGGTGTAGTTTGAGGCCCGAAGCGCAGCTGAGGGCCTCAATACACCCGAGTTTGTAGTCGGACTTTCGTCCGAGTAATACATAGTGCTTTATACTACACCTGCGGGGTCAGTTGTAACAGCCACGGGGTGAATTGAAACATCCGGAAAAAAAATAAACTATCTAGGTACACATTTCCAAACTCTCACATGCATACGGCAGTGCAAAACTAAACAACTGAATAACTTACAAAACTTCACAACATACAAAACTGAACAACTTACAAAACTGAACAACTTCCAAAACTGAACAACTGACAAAACTGAACAACTTACAAAACTTAACAACTTACAAAACTGAACAACTTACAAAACTGAACAACTTACAAAACTGAACAACTTTACAAAACTGAACAACTTACAAAACTGAACAACTTTACAAAACTGAACAACTTAACAAAACTGAACAACTTACAAAACTGAACAACTTATGAAACTAAACAACTTTTTAATACTGAACTATTTTAAAAACTGAACAACTTTTGAGATTGAACAACTTTTGAAACTGAACAACTTTTACACCTGAACAACTTTAATAACTGTAAAATTTATGAAACTGGACAACTTTTTAATGACAACTTCAAAACTGATCAACTTGTGGTCACCTACCTGTTCAACTGTACTAAATTCTGTAAAAATTCCCACGGGAGGAAAGTGATTTGTATGGTTAATTCCCTCCCGCTAATTTGTACGTTGAACAATGACTAACGTTCCCCCCTATAGAGTGTTAAGCTATAGGTAAATTACTATGCAGGTGTAGTATAAACACTATTACTAGTATGAAAAGTTTAAAGTACCTATCATGATTATTAATAGTGTGTAAAATTTAGGGCTACAGAATTCGTAAATAAAGGCATACCTTGACAGGTTGTAACGCATTGGTAATCTGCAATCCCACGCTGCGTACAAGAACAAACGGAGGGAAGTCCACAGTGTACAGTCTATGTAAAGCATCTACTGCTAGTTGTGTGGGCACGTTGTGTCGCTGCCGAACGCTTTCGTATTTCTCCAGCCAGCTGTGGTGCGCTGGAAAAAAGTCAATCATAAAAATATCTACCTACGAGATCATGGATTGCATATTTTATCGAGATTCAGGGTCGGGTGCGTTAAAGAGACGAGAGAGAAACATTTTTAACAGTTTAAGGCGATCTAACCTGATGTGTAAAAGTATGGCAGTCCTCTCCTGTTATCAAATGACATTATTATCTTGCACGTTACTTCACTTTTAGGTTCTAGGCAAATTCTTATTCTGACAGAGGACAAAATTCTTTTTCATTAGCAAGTAAAGCATGATAAAAATACGTACAGATGTCTAATCCAGAGTACAAGGCATTAGCTAGTAGTTCAGTGAGATCTTTCACGTCGCCGAAGCCGAGATTCACCCCCTGCCCAGCCAGTGGGTGCACGCGGTGCGCTGCGTCACTGAAACAGAAGATTTTCTTTACATATATCACGCCTATATCCCTTGCGGGGTAGCCAGAGCGTAAACGGCTGTAAAGAACGGCTATTTACTAACACGACGTCTGACAAAAGTTTGGGAGTCGTTCAGAAGACTGTATCACCCACAATTCTGAAAGGTTGTCAGCCTGTCACCTAAAGTTGCGATACACATCAACAGCTCTCAAATCCCTTAGTCGCTTCGTACGTAGTCGATATATTCTAAGCCAGCAATACAGCGAAAAAGAGATTATCTTTAAACCCCAGGATAGAATGACAACGCCTTATATGTTTAGAATAATTGTTTCGTGGCATAAAATTGCATTAACATTTTCGCCAGGCACCCAGCCTGAACCTGTAAATGTTACGTTTTCTTCTTCTTTTCATTTGAGACATTGTCGTCGAATGAGCCAGTGAAACCTGGTGTCAAAAGACTATGCTGTGTAGCCATCTAAGTATCATAGTCAGCAATATACTTTATCTACAAGTTATACTTTAACTACACGCAAGAAATACATCCAAACCTTTAAAAAGGGTAAAGAGATATTGTTGTTATCTCTTTACAAATATAGCGTAAAACTTACCCAACAAGTGCTACCCAAAAATCTAGATAGTACACAACATGAAAATACACAATGAAGACCAACTTACCCAACAAGTGCTACTCCATGCGCCACATAGCGCGTGCTGTGTCCGAACCCTAGCGGGAAAGCTGCCCTCGACCCGGCTGCGATATTCATGACAGAAGGTGGCAGCTGTCTTTAAACCTCCTCTCTCTTTAAGCAAGAGACTTGACAATACAAAATGAAGACTAACTTACCCAACTAAAGCTACTCCATGCGCCACATAGCGCGTGCTGTGTCCGAACCCTAGCGGGAAAGCTGCCCTCGACCCGGCTGCGATATTCATGACGGAAGGCGGCAGCTGTCTTTAAACACCATTTTGACCCATTATCTATAAGCTAGAGACTATATAATAGAATATAATGATGACTATCTTACCCAACAAGTGCTACTCCGTGCGCTACATAACGCGTGCTGTGTCCGAACCCTAGCGGGAAAGCTGCCCTCGACCCGGCTGCGATATTCATGACGGAAGGTGGCAGCTATCTTTGAACCCCATTTGACCCACTATCTATAAGCTAGAAACTATATAATAGTACACAATGAAGACTAACTTACCCAACAAGTGCTACTCCATGCGCCACATAGCGCGTGCTGTGTCCGAACCCTAGCGGGAAAGCTGCCCTCGACCCAGCTGCGATATTCATGACGGAAGGCAGATGTCTTCAAACCCCATTTTAACCCACTTTCTACCGGGAGTAACGGAAAGGATATAACAAGCTTAAAGGAGGTCAAGGTAATCATGAAACTGAACAACTTTCCCCATGGAACATGGGTCGAAATATGAAAACAAATTAGACCTCCCATAGTAAATCAATCAGCTGATCGGCGATTTTGTATGGGAAGTCCAATTTTTTTTCACATTTCGACCCATATTTCATGGGGAAAGTTGTTTAGTTTCATGAGTACCTTGACCTCCTTTCGGCTTGTTATACCTTTTCCATTATCCCCGGTATAAGCTAGAAACTATTTATTAGCACATAATAATAACTAACCCAACTAAAGCAACGCCATGCGCCACATAACGCGTGCTGTGTCCGAACCCTAGGGGAAAAGCTGCCCTGGACCCTGCTGCAATGTTCATGACAGAAGAGGGCAACTGTCTTTAAACCCCATTTTGACCCGCTTTCTATAAGCTAGAGACTATAGGTATACATAATGAAGACCAACTTACCCAACAAGTGCTACTCCATGCACCACATAGCGCGTGCTGTGTCCGAACCCTAGCGGGAAAGCCGCCCTCGACCCGGCTGCAATATTCATGACAGAAGGTGGCAGCTGTCTTTAAACCAAATTTTGACCCACTTTGTATAAGCTAGAGATGATAATATACAATGAAGAGCAACTTACCCAACAAGTGCTACTCCATGCGCCACATAGCGCGTGCTGTGTCCGAACCCTAGCGGGAAAGCCGCCCTCGACCCGGCTGCAATATTCATGACAGAAGGTGGCAGCTGTCTTTGAGCCCCATTTTGTCTCACTTTCTATAAACTAGACATGATAATACACAATGAAGACCAACTTACCCAACAAAAGCTACTCCATGCGCCACATAGCGCGTGCTGTGTCCGAACCCTAGCGGGAAAGCTGCCCTCGACCCGGCTGCGATATTCATGACAGAAGGCGGCAGCTGTCTTTAAACCCCATTTTGACCCACTTTCTATAAACAAGAGACTATAATATATAAAGAAAACTAACTTACCCAACAAGTGCTACTCCATGCGCCACATAGCGTGTGCTGTGTCCAAACCCTAGCGGGAAAGCCGCCCTCGACCCGGCTGCGATATTCATGATGGAGGGCGGCTACTGTCTTTGAACCCCATTTTGACCCACTTTCTATAAACAAGAGACTATAATATATAAAGAAAACTAACTTACCCAACAAGTGCTACTCCATGCGCCACATAGCGTGTGCTGTGTCCAAACCCTAGCGGGAAAGCTGCCCTCGACCCAGCTGCAATATTCATGATGGAAGGCGGCAGCTGTCTTTAAACCCACTTTCTATAAGCTAGAGACTATATAATAGTACACAATGAAGACCAACTTACCCAACTAAAGCAAGGAAGGAAAGATGACGGAAGGGGGCAGCTGTCTTTGAGCCCCGTCTGGTAGACCCACTTTCTTCAAGCTAGATAATACACAACATGATAATACACAATGAAGACCAACTTACCCAACAAGTGCTACTCCATGCGCCACATAGCGCGTGCTGTGTCCGAACCCTAGCGGGAAAGCTGCCCTCGACCCGGCTGCGATATTCATGACAGAAGGTGGCAGCTGTATTTAAACCCTGTTTTAACCACTTTCTATAAGCTAGAGACTATATAGGGTGTAATTTTATGAGTGGCGGATCCGTTAAGGGTGTGATCTGTCAATGAAACTAAACAACTTTCCCCAAGGAACATAGGACAAATATGAAAAAAATATTGGCCCTCCCATACAAATTGACCCGGCCGGCCAACACAGTTAGTATGGGAAGACCAAAATTTTTCTTCATATTTCGACCTATGTTCCTTGGGGAAAGTTGTTCAGTTTCATTGACAGAACACACCCTTAACGGATCCGCCACTAATAAAATTGCATCCTATATACACATACATAATGAAGACTTACCCAACAAGTGCTACTCCATGCGCCACATAGCGCGTGCTGTGTCCGAACCCTAGCGGGAAAGCTGCCCTCGACCCGGCTGCGATATTCATGACGGAAGGTGGCAGCTGTCTTTAAGCCCCATTTTGACCCACTTTCTTCAAGCTAGATAATACACAATGAAGACAATTTTACCCAACAAGTGCTACTCCATGAGCCACATAGCGCGTGCTGTGTCCGAACCCTAGCGGGAAAGCTGCCCTCGACCCAGCTGCGATATTCATTATGGAAGGTGGCAGCTGTCTTTAAACCCCTTTTTTACCCACTTTGTATAAGCTAGAGACTGTATTATAGTATATAATGAAGACTAACTTACCCAACAAGTGCTACTCCATGAGCCACATAGCGCGTGCTGTGTCCGAACCCTAGCGGGAAAGCTGCCCTCGACCCTGCTGCGATATTCATGATGGAAGGTGGCAGCTGTCTTTAAACCCCTTTTTGACCCATTTTCTATAAGCAAGAGACTATAGGTATACATAATGAAGACAAACTTACCCTACAAGTGCTACTCCATGAGCCACATAGCGCGTGCTGTGTCCGAACCCTAGCGGGAAAGCTGCCCTCGACCCAGCTGCAATATTCATGATGGAAGGCGGCAGCTGTCTTTGAACCACATTTCGATTCTCTAACAAGAGACTTGACAATACATAATGAATACAAACTTACCCAACTAAAGCAAGGAAGGAAAGATGACGGAAGGGGCAGTTGTCTTTGAGCCCCGTCTGGGAGGCCCACTTTCTTCAAGCTAGATAATACACAACATGATAATACATAATGATGACTAACTTACCCAACAAGTGCTACTCCATGCGCCACATAGCGCGTGCTGTGTCCGAACCCTAGCGGGAAAGCTGCCCTCGACCCGGCTGCGATATTCATGACGGAAGGCGACAGCTGTCTTAAAACCCCATTTCGACTCCCTTTATATAAGCTAGACATGATAATATACAATGAAGACAAACTTACCCAACAAGTGCTACTCCATGCGCCACATAGCGCGTGCTGTGTCCGAACCCTAGCGGGAAAGCTGCCCTCGACCCGGCTGCGATATTCATGACGGAAGGAGGCAGCTGTCTTTAAACCCCTTTATGACTCACTATCTTTAAACAAGAGACTTGACAATATAGAATGAAGACCAACTTACCCGACAAGTGCTACTCCATGCGCCACATAGCGCGTGCTGTGTCCGAACCCTAGCGGGAAAGCTGCCCTCGACCCGGCTGCGATATTCATGACGGAAGGCGACAGCTGTCTTAAAACCCCATTTCGACTCCCTTTATATAAGCTAGACATGATAATATACAATGAAGACAAACTTACCCAACAAGTGCTACTCCATGCGCCACATAGCGCGTGCTGTGTCCGAACCCTAGCGGGAAAGCTGCCCTCGACCCGGCTGCGATATTCATGATCGAAGGCGGTAGCTGTCTTTAAACCCCACTTTCTATAAGATAGACAGGATAATACACAACAAAGACTATCTTACCCAACAAGAGCTATGCTACGAAGCCGGAAGCTGTCTTTGAACCCCGTCTGGTAGGCCTTCTTCAAGCTAGATGTGTGTATTACACATGATAATAAACAATGAAGACTAACTTACCCAACAAGTGCTACTCCATGCGCCACATAGCGCGTGCTGTGTCCGAACCCTAGCGGGAAAGCTGCCCTCGACCCGGCTGCAATATTCATGATGGAAGGCGGCAGCTGTCTTTGAGCCCCGTCTGGGAGACCCACTTTCTTCAAAACGGTTGACACCCAGGACATGCACGCGTCTACGCTGCTACTACGAGGGTATTGCTTCCACTGAAAGAAGACAAAGTAAAAAGCTTGGGTTAAAAGATTATTTCAGTAATGATTTCAAAAAGTTTCAATATTTTTCGTTCGTCGATTCGGTATCTTAAATTAAAAGAGATACCGAGAAAAAAAGTGAGAGGTACTTCTGGCTACGTTATGGCATAGTACTATGGGGAAACAGAACAAAGTCCATTTTATTTTAAACTTATCCATAATTTAAAAAAACTTTTCATACCAAGGCATCATTGAGAGCATCAACGAACTGCTCTTCAGGCAGTTTCAAAAGTTCTTTAGCGTGATCTACTGTAGTAGACCAGACCAGGGAACTTCTTTTGGAATCCAGTGGTAGGAGAGCTACTGGTCCTGTAGGCAGGAATCGCTGCCAAGCTGTTGTGTTCTGTGTTTCCTGAAAATAGTAAATATTGTTGCATTGTGGGCCTGTTTCGGACATTTTGCAATGTTGAAACGAAGGAGGAATTCATCGCGGTATAATGCAAACTATTGCAAACTGAATAAAGCTACAACGTGGCGAGAATAAATAATCGTGTTGCTAACATTATTTAAGACTAGCCTTCCGCCCGCAGTTTCACTCGCGGTATTTATCTGTTTGGTCTAATAAAAATGTTCTAAATACATTGCATTTAAAATCCAAAATTTCGAAACAGATTGCATCAAAAATCACGACCTGGAAGTGGATTTCGACTACTCGACAACAGATGGCGCCACTGCTTAAGGGATTGTAAAAGCCCTTACCTTTATCTTTAAAAATACGCCTTTTAAGTTAAAACGGGAAGGGAACTTTCTAGTTCGAGGGGAGATAAGGGGCTATTGCACAGTATAAGTCCCTTTATCGTACCGGGAATCCTTTTTAAGTTTTATCGGCACGTACATTTTATCAACTTAGTTTTATTATATACTAGAGGAAAACCCGGCTTCGCTCGGGTGAAAAGAAACTCGTAATGTAGGTGCTAAATGTAGGTACTTGCGTAATTCTCTAAATTATTGAAGGCAAAGCAGGAGTGTATAGCGGGAAATCGACGTAACCCTATCTCGACAGCACGCTATCTCGATCACAGTAAATATATGTATATATGTCGCAGTACGATGGCAGAATCAGGTTTTTGCCGGCATATGGCAAAATTGTAGACTTCCTTCGGCCATCGTCCTAAGCTGATCCAGGTTTTTGGCCAAAAACCTAGGTTTTTGGCCAAAAAACTAGGATTTTGGCCGAAATTCTAGATTTGTTTAGTATTATGGCTTTTTTTGCATTTCGGGGGAACTTCTTCGTCTTTGAGTGGAACACCAAGTTGCCCAACGAGCCGGTGGACCCTGGTATCAGAGTTTTCAACCGCCTACTGCATGTAGCAGGCCCCCAACATAGTTGTATAACGACCGCCGTCTAAGTGATCATAGAGAGCAATCGAGACCGACGGCTTACCGTGCCCGTGTAGTTCTGGCATACACCTCGAAAGGCATGAGGTAGCATTGGACGTTCTGGAGGGTGGGAGGTAGCGTCTGACGCTCTGGCGGGCATGGGTAGCGTCGGACACTCTGGAGGATGTAAGATCTAGGATTTTGGCCGAAATCCTAGATTTGTTTAGTATTATGGCTTTTTTGCATTTCGGGGGAACTTCTTCCTCTACGAGTGGTATACCAAGTTGCCCAACGACCCGATGAACCCTGGTGTTAGAGTTTTTAAACCGCCTACTGCAAGTATCAGGCCTCTAATAAGGTTGTGTAACGACCGCTGTATAAGTGATCATAAAGAGCAATCGGGACCGACGGCTTAACGTGCCTGTGTAGTTCGGGCATACACCTCGATAGGCAGGAGGTAGCATTGGACGTTCTGGAAGGCGTGGGTAGCGTTGGACATTCTGGAAGATGTAAGATGACGGGTGTTGGATTTTCTGGGGGTCCGACGCTACCTCCTGGTCTCCAACGCTACCACCAATCCTCTAGAGCGTTCAGTAGTACGTCCTGCTTTTATGGTGTCTGATGCTCCCCCCTACCCTACAGGGAATCCGAGGCAATCCTGCTGTTCAGACTGTCTGATGTTACCCATCCTTCAGGAAGTCCATTTACGGTGTCCAAGTCTACTCTAAAAATATCAGAGGGAGTTGCATAAATTACCTCTACACTCCTCGTTCCCCCGAACCACACGGGCACGGTAAGCCGTCGGCCCCGATTGCTCTCTATGATCACTTAGACGGCGGTCGTTACACAACCATGTTAGAGGCCTGCTACTTGCAGTAGGCGGTTGAAAACTCTGATACCAGGGTCCATCGGTTCGTTGGGCGACTTGGTGTACCACTCGAAGACGAAGAAGTTCCCCCGAAATGCAAAAAAAGCCATAATACTAAACAAATCTAGGATTTCGGCCAAAATCCTAGTTTTTTGGCCAAAATCCTAGGTTTTTGGCCAAAAACCTGGATTAGCTTAGGAGTATCGCCGAAGGAAGTCTACGATTCTGCCATATGCCGGCTTTTGGCCAAAAACCTAGGTTTTAGACCAAAAACCTAATTTTGGCATCGTACTGCGACATATATATCGCTTCTTTGATCTCAGCATTAAGGAAATTTCATACAAACGCTCAAAAACTCACTCACGCACACATACTTAATAGTCTAGCACGCATAGTTTCCGATATTAACGACTTTTTAGTATGACAGCTATCACGTGTCATGTAGATCTCGTTAAGTTCTACAACTTTCTCAAAGAAACCAATAGTCTAGCACGCATAGTTTCCGATAAAAACGACTTTTTAGTATGACTGCTGACACCTGTCATTTAGATCTCGTTAAGGCCTACAACTTTCCCAAAGAAACCAATAGTCTAGCATGCATAGTTTCCGATATAAACGAATTTTTAGTATGACAGCTGACACCTGTCATATAGATCTCGTTAAGGCCTACAACTTTCCCAACGAAACTAATAGTCTACCACGCATAGTTTCCGATATAAACAAATTTTTAGTATGACAGCTGACACCTGTCATGTAGGTCTCGTTAAGGCCTACAACTTTCTCAAAGAAACCAATAGTCTAGCACGCATAGTTTCCGATATAAACGACTTTTTAGTATGACAGCTGACACCTGTCATGTAGATCTCGTTAAGGCCTACAACTTTCCCACAGAAACCAATAGTCTAGCATGCATAGTTACCGATATAAACGACTTTTTAGTATGACAGCTGACACGTGTCATGTAGATCTCGTTAAGGCCTACAACTTTCTCAAAGAAACCAATAGTCTAGCATGCATAGTTACCGATATAAATGACTTTTTAATATGACAGCTGACACCTGTCATATAGATCCCCCCCAAAACATAAATGTGAAAGGCTGCCAAGTTCGATAATATTGGAATGCTTCGCCTATAAAAGAAGTGAGATCTAAATAAGTACCAAGTTCCATACACAGACCTCAGTTAAAAATAGTTACAGGAATGCACACTTGATTTTTCGCAGTTTGGAAATAAGAATCTACTTTCCAAACTGCGGAAAATCAAGTGTGCATTCCTGTAACTATTTTTAACTGAGGTCTGTGTATGGAACTTGGTACTTATTTAGATCTCACTTCTTTTATAGGCGAAGCATTCCAATATTATCGAACTTGGCAGCCTTTCACATTTATGTTTTGGGTGGGATTTCATTTATTTTTGTAAGGTTTTTTTTTTCTCTTATGATTAAGTTAGGTAAGGAAATATCTCATTTATACTTTACTTTGACTAAATACAAACCTTCGTAACAAATTATAGGTCGGTACGACGATTGGAAGATATAGATAATTTTTTTTGTTTTAGTTCCTTAGGGGTATGAATTTACACCTTCATTATTTTTAAAACCGACTCACACTTGGCCATTTTCAGATTCATGTCCTTTACCTTGACCTCAAGACCTACCTCCATGCCAAATTTCAAGTCAATACGACCATTGGAAGTGGTCTAGGTTTTTGATGAGTGAGTGAGTCAGTCAGTCAGTCAGTCAGTCAGTCAGTGAGTGTATAGTAAAAATAGCGATTTTCTGACGTCAATATCTCAAGACCTACAATAGGTACATTAATGAAATTTTGTATTTTAGATAAGTAAGTAGATCTCAACAGATACTAGAAATTTCATATGCGTAGATAAAATAGATTTTGAGTTATAGGTGGGTCGAATTTGGCCCGAAATGGTTCGTGTAATATAACCCACGGCCGGTGTGTCGCTTTTTTTGCTCGAACTTGGCGGACACACTGCCGTGTGTCTAGATCTCGTTAAGGCCTAGAACCTTTCCAAAGAAACCAATAGTCTAGCATGCATAGTTTCCGATATAAATGACTTTTTAGTATGACAGCTGACACCTGTCATGTAGATCTCGTTAAGGCCTACAACTTTCCCAAAGGAACGAATAGTCTAGCAAGCATAGTTTCCGATATAAAGGAATTTTTAGTATGACAGCTGACACCTGTCATGTAGGTCTCGTTAAGGCCTACAACTTTCCCAAAGAAACCAGTAGTATAGCACGCATAGTTTCCGATATAAACGTCTTTTTAGTATGACAGCTGACACCTGTCATGTAGATCTCGTTAAGGCCTACAACTTTCCCAAAGAAACCAATAGTCTAGCATGCATAGTAACCGATATAAATGACTTTTTAATATGACAGCTGACACCTGTCATGTAGATCTCGTTAAGGCCTACAACTTTTCCAAAGAAACCAATAGTCTAGCACGCATAGTTTCCGATATAAACGAATTTTTAGTATGACAGCTGACACCTGTCATATAGATCTCGTTAAGTCCTACAACTTTTTCAAAGAAACTAATAGCCTACCACGCATAGTTTCCGATATAAACAAATTTTTAGTATGACAGCTGACACCTGTCATGTAGATCTCGTTAAGGCCTACAACTTTCCCACAGAAACCAATAGTCTAGCATGCATAGTTACCGATATAAATGACTTTTTAATATGACAGCTGACACCTGTCATATAGATCTCGTTAAGGCCTAGAACCTTTCCAAAGAAACCAATAGTCTAGCATGCATAGTTTCCGATATAAATGACTTTTTAGTATGACAGCTGACACCTGTCATGTAGATCTCGTTAAGGCCTACAACTTTCCCAAAGAAACGAATAGTCTAGCAAGCATAGTTTCCGATATAAAGGAATTTTTAGTATGACAGCTGACACCTGTCATGTAGGTCTCGTTAAGGCCTACAACTTTCCCAAAGAAACCAGTAGTATAGCACGCATAGTTTCCGATATAAACGTCTTTTTAGTATGACAGCTGACACCTGTCATGTAGATCTCGTTAAGGCCTACAACTTTCCCAAAGAAACCAATAGTCTAGCATGCATAGTAACCGATATAAATGACTTTTTAATATGACAGCTGACACCTGTCATATAGATCTCGTATAGGCCTAAAACTTTCCAAAAGAAACTAATAGTCTAGCACGCATAGTTTCCGATATTATCGACTTTTTAGTATGACAGCTGACACGTGTCATGTAGATCTCGTTAAGGCCTACAACTTTCTCAAAGAAACCAATAGTCTAGCACGCATAGTTTCCGATATAAACGACTTTTTAGTATGACTGCTGACACCTGTCATGTAGATCTCGTTAAGGCCTACATCTTTCCCAAAGAAACCAATAGTCTTGCATGCATAGTTTCCGATATAAATGACTTTTTAGTATGACAACTGACACCTGTCATGTAGATCTTGTTAAGGCCTACAACTTTCCCAAAGAAACTAATAGTCTAGCACGCATAGTTTCCGATATAAACGACTTTTTAGTATGACAGCTGACACCTGTCATGTAGATATCGTTAAGGCCTACAACTTCCTAAAGAAACCAATAGTCTAGCACGCAGAGTTTCCGATATAAATGACTTTTTAGTATGACAGCTGACACCTGTCATGTAGATCTCGTTAAGGCCTACAACTTTCCCAATGAAACTAATTGTCTAGCACGCATGCATTGTTTCTGATATAAACTTTTTAGTATGACAGCTGACACCTGTCATGTAGATCTCGTTAAGGCCTATAACTTTAGCTATCAAGAGGATGTCGCTGGTTCCTGTAGAAGACACTATCATCTTGCTGCTGGAGCCTCCTACCGTCCGACGCAGCAGCGCTGGAATCCTATAATACTGACCCTGGCTGAATTACCCTAAACGGGTAAAAGTCCATTCTTAATAAAAAAAAAGAAAAGGGACCATGGACTAAAAAGTTCTTAATCAGAAGCTAGGTGGTAGCTAGGCAACAGGTTGGTGACGAAAAATGGCAGGGCCTTTTGTATATTTTGCCTGTCAGCATCGTTAGAATTTTATAAAATTCTCGATAATACGCTAAATTCAGATATATGTTGTCGACTCAAAATCAATATTTTTTTTTATGTTTTATTATTTAGAAAACAGAAAACAGGGTTAACAGTGTTAACAGTGTTACCGTTACCCCTGCACGAGATTATTAATATAGATAATGATTATGAAGGACACTTTAAGGGTCTGTCTCGTGGTCGCTAGGTATGACCATTTCAGAAATGTCAGAGGATTGAAAATAAATAAATTGGTTTCAATATCAGTTAACTTAGCAGTAACTTTGGATAAACCCAATTATTTTGTTGTTCCTATCTCGACCCGTATTATTTGGAGAATGATTATGTTATGACGAAATTTGTATTTCCATGTTTGCAGATACGTCCTGCAGGTAACAAAACTTACTTCAGCGAGATGCAAAGTCGCTACTACGCCCATCTGGTCGTAGTTCCAGGACAGGTACTGCGCGCCCATGGCCTGCCGCACTGCGGACTTCGCCCCATCAGCGCCGATCTGAAAAGGGAATTAGGAGACGGTATGGGTAAAAGTAAGTACGTTACGTACATGTAGTATTTTATTACAGTGAAGGCGGGTATTCATTGGGAACATTTCGGGGACAAAGTCCCGCGACATTGCATAAATACAAAAGCTCCCCAATAAATGTTATTAATGATTACGCATTTATACATTGTTGCGGGGCAAAGTTCTCAAAGAGGATGCGTCTTCATTGGAAACTTTCCGGTAACATATTATCAGATACAATGTCGCGGGGATTTTGTCCCCAATGAATGCCTTTAATTTGCAGTTTCTCTACTTGTGAATAAGGTGAGCTATACCTACCGATAAACTAGTTAGTCTCAAAGAAAAGCTATCACATCAAAACCTACGACTGTCCAGTCTTAAAACCCTAGCGTTTACCTACCTAATCTAACCAGCATCTGTTCTCTAAAGAAATTAATAACAATAATCCCAGAAATAACTTCAATTTGTACCGAAGCACAGTATTCGGTAAACATATTGGCTATCGCTTTGTAATTATTATTTCTGTAGTGTTTATTTGTGTTGGAGGTGTGCGTTGGTTTGTGCAAGAGGCGAGATCTCCAGTGGCGGTATAGAAGTATCGGCAAGCGGTGCCGGTGAGAAATCGCTAAAAGTGCGCGCATTCGAAAAATAATACTCAGTGGTCTGTGTTAGTCGATAAAGTAACAGAAATGACTTTTTCGAGAATAGAAAAGTAATTACGAATTACGAATCACATTCAAGAAATTACTGTTTGTTTACTTATCTGTGGACTTAAATAAATTTGGCCGCAAATAACACTCTAATAGTTCTCTGAGCGTACAATAAGTTTACGGTAGGACTTTTTAGTGAACAGTTAGAAATATCAAAGTCAGTGTTATTGCAAAACTCAGAAAGCAAACCCTTTGTTTCAAAAGCTATGCCACAAACTGATTCTTTATAACACGTGCTAAAACTTTGTAGACCAAGTCAAGTAGCAATAAATATTATTACCTATGATTCAAAAGTTAAGAGCATAGCGTTAAAAGATTAACTATGAAAATATTTTAAGTACATTTTTTATTTAGACACTGCAATAAATAAAACAACTATTTTTTATTGAACTAAATATTTGCATCAAAACTGACTGTCTTCTTCATAAAGTTTAATGAAGCTGTCACATAGCAAGAGTCGCTGACCTAATTTCGAAAACTGTAATGTTGTTTTAAGCCAAAGCCGACGGAGAATGAATGGGATGGTTTCCGAGTAAGATGTGAAAAGTTTCCTCCAGTAAATACAGACATCCGGCCACTTAGTAAAGTAGAACCGAAATATTTATAAAGCACTTGGTAAACCGTTAATGAGGATGAGTTTATTAGAAAACCTACAGTGAAACTATCATGATCAAATGGTGATGCACTCAGGATGGTGGTAAAGGATGATATTAGAAAGTCCTTCTTGTCATAGCTTCGACTTCAACGCTTCCATGGACGTAGAAAACGTGGTAAGTACTTAAAATAAGATCCTTTTCGAATCTAAAATAGCATTAAATTTTAGAAGTACAGAATCAACTTTAATTCTTTCTAAGCAGGGTAGGCAGAGTATCAAAAGCTATCACCACCTTGTGCGAATAATGTGCGTGTGATAAAAGCTAGGCATAATAGTTATCAGACTTGAACTGTATTAGAAAATTATTTATCACTGTAGTGTATTATAAGTAACATATTTGATTAAGAAATCAGAGAGCTCCTTTTGGAATGTTTAATATCCATCATTACAGCCACTTAGTAAAGTAGAACCGAGATATTTATAAAGCACTTGGTAAACCGTTAATGAGAATGAGTTTATTAGAAAACCTACAGTGAAACTATCATAACCAAACGGTGATACACTCAGAATGGTGGTAAAAGACAATGATATTGGAAAGTCCTTCTGGTCATTGCTCCGACTTTAACACTTCTATGGATTTGCAAGACGTGGTAAGTACTTAAAATAAGATCTTTTTTACATCGAAAACAGCATTAAATTTAAAAAACAAAGGATAAACTGAAATTCTCGCCACCTCGTGCGAATAATGTGCGTGTGATAAAAGCTAGGCACAATAGTAATCAGACTTGAACTGTATTAGAAAATTATCATTGTAGCGTATTATAGGTAGGTAGCTTATTCGATTAAGAAATCAGAGAGGTACTTTTGGATTGTTTAATATCCATCATTACAGCCACTTAGTAAAGTAGAACCGAGATATTTATAAAGCACTTGGTAAACCGTTAATGAGAACGAGTTTATTAGAAAACCTACAGTGAAACTATCGTAACCAAATGGTGATACACTCAGAATGGTGGTAAAAGACAATGATATTAGAAAGTCCTTCTGTTCATAGTCCCGACTTTAACACTTCCATGGATGTACAAGACGTGGTAAGTACTTAAAATAAAACCCTTTTTATATCCAAAACAGCATTAAATTTTAGAAATAAAGAATCTACTTTAATTATTTATAAGCAGGGAAGGCAGAGTATCAAGAGCTTTTCCCGCCTTGTGCGAATAATGTGCGTGTGCTAAAAGCTAGGCATAATAGTTATCAGACTTGAAACGTATTAGAAAGTTGTTTTTCAGTTTAAAGAAATTTATTCTCATTAAAGACTACAGATAAGTCACTTAACATGAGAACTATTAATCTAATAAATAACAGTAAACAATAAAAAAGTCCGTACTAACAGACAGCAGCGGGTACTTAAGAAATAAAAACTTAGAAAATTATTTGTTTGTTGCGCGTTCCAAGTTTTTCATTGTAGTGTGTTATTATACGTTGTTTATTCGATTAAGAAATCAGAAAGCTCCTTTTAGAATGTTTAATATCCATCATTATAGCCACTTATAGTACCGTCATTCGAATAGGCCATATTTGACAGCTGTCAAAATCATTTTAATGCTATGACATAAGGTCTATTTTTCTTTGTTGACGTGTTTCCTAATATGGGTTTGACAGCTGCTAAATATGGCCTATTCGAATGACAGTACTATATTAAAGTAGAACCGAGATATTTATAAAGCACTTGGTAAACCATTAATGAGGATGAGTTTATTTAAAAAGCCTATAGTGAAAACTATCATGATCAATGGTGATACACTCAGGATGGTGGTAAAAGACAATGATATTAGAAAGTCCTTCTGTTTATAGCTCCGACTTCAACGCTTCTATGGATGTACAAGACGTGGTAAGTATTTAAAATAAGATCCTTTTTACATCCAAAACAGAATTAAATATTAAAAATAAAGAATCTACTTTATTCTTTACAAGCAGGGTAAGCAGAGTATCAAGAGTTTTCGACACCTCGTGCGAATAATGTGCGTGTGATAAAAGCTAGGCATAATAGTTATCAGACTTGAACTTTATTAGAAAATTGTTTATCATTGTAGTGCATTATAAGTAGCTTATTTGATTAAGAAATCAGAGAGCTCCTTTTGGAATGTTTAATATCCATCATTAGAGCCACTTAGTAAAGTAGAAACGAGATATTTATAAAGCACTTGGTAAACCGTTAATGAGATTGAGTTTATTAGAAAACCTACAGTGAAACTATCATGATCAAATGGTGATACACTCAGGATGATGGTAAAAGACAATGATATTAGAAAGTCCTTCTGGTCATATTTCTGACTCCAACACTTCTATGGTACGTTTGCAAAACGTGGTAAGTACTTAAAATAAGACCTTATTTACATCCTAAACAGCATTAAATTTTAAACATAAAGATTAAGCTTTAATTCTTTATAAGCAGGGTAGGCAGAGTATCAAGAGCTTTCGCCACCTCGTGCTAATAATATGCGTGTAATAAAAGCTAGTTAACATAGGTATCAGACTTGAACCGTATTAGAAAATTGAATATCATTGTAGTGTATTATTATAGGTAGCTTATGCGGTTAAGAAATCAGATAGCTCCTTCTGGAATGTTTAATATCAGTCATCGTTTAGTTAAAACATCAGTTTGATTCGCAGTTTGTTAGTGAAACGTCCGGGTAATCCTCAGCAGAGCTCGTCAATACGACACGTGTTTAAACAAAGGTTAACACAGGCGTTGAGAAAACAATCTGAGTGTTTTAAACTATTACTATTTAGATTGACTGGTAGAGACCGCATAATGTGATAAGTTCGACTTTGTGCGTACACATTTCTCAGTTTAATTATGTGTCATTTGTAACTACTTCTTGTTTGGTACAATAACTTTATTACATACATAGATACTTTGTGAAATCCTTGTACTTTCCCTAGTCGCGTCCTATTCGCAACGTATGTAGAGGTAGGTAAAATAACGCATTCATTCGCCCACTGAAAATCATTCCGTACAACCACCCGCTAAAACATAATAGAACATGAAACATTTTCAGGAAATACCATAAATTCTGATTGTTTAGGTGCAATCAATCTTAAAATAGCGATGAAAATAGAAACATAATCGTATGATGATCGAAGTATGCTTTATGACTAATTCTACACTCCTATTACTCCCACAAAGTGAACTGTTGTTTTGCTGAAAGACGACTCATTTCTTTCAAAATTAAATGCTTGTTACTAAAGACAGAACATCCTATAAAGTAGGAATGTAACTGTTTTCAAAAATTTAAATTAGGTTTCTACATAGTACAAACCTGTCTGTGTTTCGATGGTATTTCGTTCAATTACTCGCATGCCGTAAATACAGTCGTAAAGGTTTAGTTAATGATTTGTTTTGGCATAGTTGATTACCGCATTTGAGTAAACCATCTAACTTTGTAACAGTTTAGTTTTAGTACTTTCAGTTCTAAACAGAAGCAAACTATACCGGGTGTTTCAGAACAACAAATAAAGCCGAAATAAGTTCAAGGTAATAGTGAAACTGAACTATTTTCCCCATGGAACATTTGGAACCTACCGTACAAAATTGCCATTCAGCTGATATGAGTTACTAAGGAGGGGGCAATTTTTTTCGGTTTTATTGTTGTTGGTCTGTAAACGTTGTATCTATTTAGGATTATTTGCTAATACTGCTGTAAATAGTTGAGTACCGGTAGTTAGGTTACTACAAAATTATTTATGCCAAGGCACCCTAAACTTAAGGTTAT
This sequence comes from Phthorimaea operculella, assembly GCA_024500475.1. Classification (NCBI taxonomy): domain Eukaryota; kingdom Metazoa; phylum Arthropoda; class Insecta; order Lepidoptera; family Gelechiidae; genus Phthorimaea; species Phthorimaea operculella. The sequence goes on from JANFCV010000026.1 coordinate 3,915,206, forward strand.
ACAATGCACCCAAGTATCTTCGTACCTGTTCAGAATCATATATTAGATTAGAAACCTACCTATCTATATGAAAAGATTTGTTTTCATATTTCTTTCAAGTCATAACTGTCTGTAGACGCTAATGAAAGAGTCCACAAGAAATAAAAGTGTAGGCGGGATCGCGTCGCGATGTAATGCTAAAAATTGGGGCAAAGCGTGACGTAGGCAGGAGACATCGACAGAGTTTCCCCATCATCTTCGAATATCAAGGTCGCTATGAATACAGTGAGTTTATTTTGCCTAATTTATAATGAAATTCGGTCGACGCAGTTTGTGTGTTCTGAGAATCGCGAGCGCGCGTGTGAAATGTTCCTGAGCACTCGGTAGAAAGAATGTCTGCGAAAAAGCCAGTGAAGAAAAAAGAAAAATGTGGAGCAAAGAAAAAGGTTTTTAATGATGTCAATTTAGCAAGTAGTTCATAGATATTAATGTTTGAAATAAACATGAATTACGTGAAACAAATAGGGAATAATAAAAACACGATTGAGATGTGATTGACACCTAATGATAACTCTCAGTAATATTATTTTTAGTGGCGTGATTTTGCTTTGATGTGGAATGTGGCATACCTTACCTATAGCTACCTAGGTAGGTATAGGGAATGCAATCCCGCATGCTGTTAAGACTTCGGTCAAAAAATATGAAATAAATAAACTATTATCCCGGTATTTCGGTATCCCGGTACTGCATATCCAGCCTAGGTATAATAAGCCTGTGATTTCTAGCGTTTGTAATATAACGAGTCGAATTCCTTCCGGTGTTTGAGTTTTTCAGCCGAATACTGCTACGCTCATATTAGAATCTGCAGAAAGATCTTTCTGGTGGTATGTAACCTATTATTTAAAAAAGCAGCTTTATTTACAACTACAGGTTCTCCGCGAGGGCAGTGCAAGATGGTGCGTCGGGCTCGGCGCCGAGGATTCCGACTCCGAGGAAATGGTCGACGGCTACATCTCCAGCGACGAGTCCGCTCACGCTGCCGACCTGGCCGAACGACTGAGGGTCAAGCCTTCCAAAGACATCTGGGAACTGGGTACGTGTCGGTCCCAAAGGACTTGTGAAAAGGAACAATCTTCTTGTTCTTTTCATGTCCGAATCGTCTAACGACCAAATGAACTGTGGTTTCACAAGTTTTTCAACCGCCAACTGCTAGTAGCAGACTTCTGATAGCAACTATATAAAGGAAAAATAACAAACAGATTAAACAAACTAATTTGCACTATACTGTTCTTTGTAGAAGACATCCTAAGCAGTTTGAACCAGCTCCCATACGCTGACATAATCACAACAATGCTTGAATCAGGAGAAATTGAAGAAGCTATTCAGTTCGCATCGTGCACTGTGGATGGAGCAGCTCTGCGCACCATTGCACTTTGGGCGTGCTGGCAAGGTAGAAGTACCTTGTTAGCAAAGGTGTTATCGCTCGGAGTCAACCCTGATTCTATTGATGATGCAGGCCGGTAAGACAAATTCAGCAAATAAACTTTGTAGGCATTTTTCTTATTATGACCGATGAGCGAAAGTTGCTGCATAGTGGACGCAAATTTGATGCTGTAGTTGGCTATAACGAAGCTGGTTTCAGAACAGAGAACGGGATACGTAAAAGGAAATAAAGGCATTCGTAAACCAAAAATAGAATTACAAAAATAGAATATCGAGATGGTCAGCTGGAAAGAAAAGAGCATCTACTGCAATGGGAATATGCCATAGAAAACACAATTGTAGTAAATACCTTATCTATTTTAGTTCATGCCTGCATCTCAGCTGTTTAGTCGGCAGCGAAGAGTGCACGACCTTGCTTCTAGAACACAAAGCCGATCCCAACAGGTGGGATTCGTCACACGATACAAAAGCAACACCTCTCCACTGCGCAGCTAGTGCTAGAAACTTGGCCTGCGTTAAGGTAAACAGGATACCTAAAACGATTGAATAAAGTGAAATTGTTGACTCGGAAATCTGTGACAATATTGTCGTTTTCAGGTGTTGATAGCTTACGGCGCTGACGTCAACGCTGGGCTAAGTGATCGCTCTCCGTTACATTATGCCGTGTTGAGTAATGCGCCTGATGTGGTGAGCGCATTGTTAGAAGCAGGCGCTTGCCCCGACACTCCGCAGGTGTTTATTATTCTTCACTCAACATAACCGAAACCATTCATCACGGATGTCATAACAATAATTTCTCTTTGTAGGTGTTTACAGAAACTCCTTTGCACGTAGCTGCGTCTCTTGGTTTGGCAACATGCACTAAACTTTTATTAGACGCTGGAGCTGATGTTAGGGCAGCACTGGGGGCCGGTCGAGCTACTGCCTTACATTTAGCTGCCGAAGATGGTCATGCAGAGTGCGCTCAGCTCTTGCTCGATCATGGGGCGCAAATGGATTGGCCTAATCATAAAGGGCAAACCCCACTTCATTTAGGTAAACAACACAGTTTTTAAGACTTCAGATAGTCAATAATCAAGATGATCGAAGAAATTATCATAACATTCATAACTAATAAACTTATTTTTCTATTACAGCGGCTCTAGCCCATTCAGTTGAAGTGGTGGAACTACTGGTTAGCCGACGAGCTGACGTGCGAGCGAGAGACATAGACGGTCGCACTCCTCTGCATGGATCCATAGTTAGAGGGGCTCGGGCTTGTGAGGTCGCCAAGTTACTCCTTTCAGCTGGAGCTGACCCAAATGCGGCGGATAATTTCGGATATACGTCTTTGCATATTGCAGCGTTGAATGAGTTTTCGGCTTGTGTTTTGCTATTGCTCGGTAAGTTTTCCTTTGACTGAGTATTTTATTTTTAGAGAGTCCTTTAACAGCAAAGTGTTTTTGCGCTTTCTCAAAGTGAGTTTGCACGCCACGTTTTAATAAATGTTGATCGTATTCCTTTGACATATTCCAGATTACGGAGGCGACGTGACCCTCAGAACAAATGGTGGTGTATCTGCCCTGGCTTTCATAGTCCGTCGGGTGCCAGATGTGGTGCCCCGTTACCTAGCCAAGTTCGACGATGCCATCCATGTAAGCGAACATGAATTGGGCGATGTCGACTGCGAGATTACCATAGACTTTCGACCGCTAGTTCCGTGCTTGAGTCGAGGGGAATCTGAACTACTGCTTGCGTTTATAGAGGTGAGAAGGAGTAAATAATATCCTTAAGTCATCCTGGTAAAAGGTTTGAAGTTGTTTTGACGCTGATTTTTGACTATTTTCAGGTAGGACACAAAGATATCCTAAAGCATCCATTGGCGGAAACTTTCCTGTTTCTGAAATGGAGACGGATAAGAAAGTTCTTCGTCCTAAGTTTAATTTACCACGCTCTTTTCATAACCCTGTATAGCCTTTACATTCTTAGTAAGTATTCTTTACTTCTTGTGAGTTTGGTTTAACTTGCAAACAATGTTGTTAATAAAAAACTCTTTTGATTTCAGAAATATTCCTATGCGAGGATATAACTTGCGAAGTCCCAGCTTATTTAAATCCAGTACAAGCTGTGATCCTAATACTGAACATATGCTTCCTAATGAAGGAGATATTCCAAGCCTGCCTGAATTGGTCTGCTTACATCCGACAGTGGGAGAACTGGTTGCAGCTATCCATTATAGCAGGAGTCTTTTTATGTGCAGTAAGTACGTCTTCAGTTTTAAAGTATTGTGTTTGCTCTTGAGTCTTGACACTGGAAACCAGATAGACAATAGACAAAAGCTCCTGGGTAGCGTGGTTACCCGGGAGCTTGATTCTTCAAAACCACGAGTTTTCATAAGCCGACGGAACACAGCTACACTATTTGAAGACGGTTTGTTGCAAGGTGGCATCTTGCAACTTCTACCTTTGCTTACGTGGATGATATAATGATGAAGTAAACACACGCAGCCATCTTCCGCATGTGGAGTATTAGAAGAAAATCCGTATCCCAGAGGATCAAATAATCTACCCCGTTTTTTCCAGGTCCCTTATCGTGAAATAAGCGATGGAATCCATGGTCGCACTTCAGGCTGGCAGCACGATTTTGCAGCTATCACTATTTTCTTTTGCTGGCTAGAGCTGATGATGATCATTGGAAGATTCCCGACTTTCGGGCTATACGTGCAGATGTTTACCACTGGTGAGTGTAAATTATAAATCCAGACTCAGACTAATATGAATGGGAACCCAAAGTCTAGACACGTGGTAGAATTTGCAAGCTACCCCAAATCATTAACAAAGTATTCTGTTTAAAAAAAATAAGGGTGCAGAGTAATCTTTTTCTGGTTTCAGTGACAGTAAACTTCGCTACATTCTTGCTGGCCTACAGCTGCCTCCTAGTAGCATTCGGCCTTGCTTTCAGCGTGTTGTTCAGCAACTACGGAGCGTTCCACCTGCCCGCCGGGCTGGTCAAGACCGTCGTCATGATGTCAGGCGAACTGGAGTACGAGGACATCTTCTACAATAACAATTCGACCAGTATCCAGTACCCTTTGACCGCACATGGAATGTTCCTGATATTTACGCTGCTTGTGACGGTGATACTGACCAATTTGTTGGTTGGTTTGGCTGTTAGCGATATTCAGGTGAGAAACAAATATGCAAAATACATTTTGTTTGTTGGTAATGCTTAAGGACCCTTAGATCCTTTAGGCATCTCATCTCTTACGATACGAAAATCGAATGAAATATGGTGGAGTTCGTGGAGTTATACTTACTTATCTCCGACGGATAAAAATCAAACAAAAGTCTAAACATCAAGTATCTTCCAAAAATTCCCTATCTTCACTGTCCCGATGACGTAGTATACCCCTGCCTTCTACGCCAAGGGTCGTGGCTTTACAAATATTTGTAAAGTCAATTTCAAATTTTTGTGTTTAGTCTGGGTGTTTTCTATGTATATGTATTTATTTACAAAAAGTATTATATCAGCTGTCTAGTTCCCATAGTACAAGCTTTGCTTAGTTTGGGGCTAGATGGCGCTGTGTGTCTCGTCCAGGGATATTATTCAAATAAAGTTTCCTTTTATTTCCTGTCTTGCAGGCTTTACAAGAGAGCGCAGGCCTAGACCGACTAGTGCGTATGACGCAACTGGTAGCCCACCTAGAGAGTATGCTGTTCAGCTCTCTGATATCTTGTGCACCGAAGCAGCTGCTAGCGGTGTTACGATGGGGCGCGCTGCTGACTGCCTCACAGACTAGGACTTTGAACATCAGGCCGAATGACCCCAGGGAGAGCAGAGTAAGTTAAAAAGAAGTAGATGCATGTAATTTATTGTAGAAGGTTCTATGAAAATTTTATACTGAATCAACTCCGGCAACTAACGGCACTATTTTTGATCTTACACCTTGTACAAAAAGGACCCTTTATTTTCAAAGAACAGTGTTAGCTGCTGAAGAAGAGCTTATTACTAATTTTGTTCCCTCAATTTCTATTGCAGATACCAAAAGAACTAATAGCTTCAGTGTACAAACTGGTCGCCAGCAGGAAGGACACGAAACGCAGCATCAGAAAGAAGAGAAACAACAACTACGAATGCCGAATAAAACCTTGCAAAGGGGAGGAGGACATCGAAAAACAGACTGTGGTCAAGCGAAAGAGCAACCTATACGATCGGTACTCTTCTGAGAGCCAAAACGTGCAAAGGAGAAAGCGGACACAGTCGGGAAATCGACCAGTTTCCTTCAGTCTTAATGCTATCCAAGAAATATGCATGGTTGACATAAAAACGCAGCTGGAGACATTGACAAAGAAAATAAATAAGTTGGTTGAAACAACCGAAGCAAGACTGGATGCTATAGAGACGAAGATGGATAACGTTCAGCCGCCTTGAAATATTTATAAGGATCAGTGCACACTGAGAGGCACTGCAATGCGAAGATGCATCACCGACAATAATTAGTGTCATCAGCGGCGACACTATATTATGAAACTGCACCTTCTTATTGCGTAGTATCTTAGTGTGATCTAGCATAGTATATTATTTTAAAATATGCATTTCCTGCAGCTATCAAATATCTAACAACTTGATAGATTTGCATAGTTTTACGATAAGGATATTGTATGAAATTGACCTAGTGCCAAATGAAATAAGTCTGTTAATAAAATATTGTGCCTTAACCAAGAAAACGTTTTTATATTGGTAACAATAGGTAGGCCAAATAAAATACATACATACATACAAACATTCTTGTCTTGCAAAATAAAATCGTTTTACGGCGAGTGGTGCCGCAAACTAGCACCACTTTACTACCAAAATCTTTCAAATGACATTCTGATGTGTTTTAATGCAAAGGAAGAGATACAATTTTTTTCGTGAAGTAGAGCTAGTTGGCTTGTTTTGTGGTTTTGCCTTTAAAGCAACTGTTATCAAACAAATCCAGATTTTTGATATCCAACTCATTTGCATAAAACATTCAAAGACTACTCACCAATAAAACTATAAGACACTAGCTGCCCGTCAGCGGTTTCACCCGCTGCAACCTATTATTCCGCGGGAAGAAAGCATTATTCGCCGAGAGATGTCGCTGTTAGTTTTCGGCGAAAACGTTTAAAACGCGAATCGGCTCAGTCACGCCACCTATTTCAAAAATATTAGAAAATGCGTGATCCCGTGGGAATGAGACATTTTTCCGTGGTAAAAAGTATCCTATGTGTTATTCCAGATGCCCTTTTATATTTCTGCAAAGTTTCATGTCAATCTAATCAGCCGTTTTTGCGTGATGTCGTAACAAACACACACACAAACATCCGCCTTTATAATATTAGTAGGAAGTAGGATTATAACGGGTTTTAACTCACGGTAGGGGTATATCGAGCACCCAATATTTCGGCGATGTTGCAATCGCCATGATCACGGGTAAACTGGAGCGGCTGCGGGTGACGGCTAAGGGCAAACATATCTGTCTACCCTCATTCTTCTGCGTTTTTTCGGAACACTTTGGTCACTATCGGAACTCACTCGAAAGTCATCTCGACAACACACACTAACGGTATCGCATGATTTTATTGCAGGTTTAGACACAAACTTATTTTTACACAAGTTTACCACTGGATTCCATGTACTTGACAATTTGAAGCCATCTTCTCTATTGAAATTTTTGTACTTGGTGATTTCAATAGCCTCGCTTACCAGTCTTGGTATGTAGTGGCGTTCGGTCGAAAGTACTTTTGGATTATGTAATTCGATCCAGTGGTTTGGACCAGACTCAAGCAGGTGTTCCGCAATGGCAGACTTATGTGCTTCATTGTTTTTCACTGCCTTTATGTGCTCTTTGACACGGGTGGAGATGGTCCGCTTAGTTTGACCAATGTAACAGCTACCACAACTACAGTCTATTTTATACACCCTGGACATTCTAATGGAAATCGATCCTTTGGTGACCGTAGAAACTGCGATATCTTCTTGAAAGGAGTGAACACAGTTTTTATCGAATACTTATCCAGTATCCGTCCGATCCTGTCTGTTACTCCCTTCACATACGGAAGAAATGCAGCACGACGCTCAACCTTGGGAATTGGTGTCCTAGTCTTGTGTTTCTGAGGCTGAATTTTGTTAGGGTAGCCATTGCTCAGTAGTACGTGTTGAACATGTTGCAGTTCCTCATGAAGGTGTTCGTTATCGCAAAGGTCATAGGCGCGATTTGTTAAGGAGGTAACCACTGAGTTAAGCTGTCGCGGATGGTGATGCGATGTTGCGTGTAGGTATCGGTCAGTATGTGTCGGTTTCCTGTAGACCGTGTGACTGAGAGTGCCGTCGCTTCTGACCGTCAACTTCACATCCAGGAATGCCAGAGACCTATCCTTCTCTATTTCTGCCGTGAAACGTATGTTGCTGTGGATCGAGTTAAGATGCAGTAGACATTGCTGCACTGACTGGTCGTCTCCCTCCAGTACACAGAACACGTCGTCAACATATCTTTTCCACAACTTGATTGGCAATGGTCACAAAATAGAGAATTTACAGAAGGCCAGCTCGCCCCTTCTTTTGATCACTTATGCCTACTATTTAGGGTTGCTACTTCTACTTTCTGATTTTTTAATGAAGTTACTTATCGTTTGTAAGTATGAATTAGGCATATGCAATTGATAAACTCCTAAATTACCTGGCCGATATGAAATATTTTTTACCATATGGCAGTAGGTACCTATAGAGTAGAAAGTTATACTTATATCTAATAGGAAATAAGTAGGTCCCCACCTAAATCGGCAGATAGGCAATGGGTTTGGGTCACGAGATTAGGTAGCGACCCATAGGCAGTCAGGTAGGTAAGTAGGTACCTAGTAGGTAGGTAGAGGACCGGCCGACGGCGATGACCGACACGATAAAGGGTTCCTCCATAATGAAAGTCAAACGTACCGTCACTAGTCAGTCGCACACAGATTACCTACCTACCAATGTATTGGCGGGCGGGCGATACGCGCTGGAAACGTTAGGTAGGTTAGTAAGTAGTTTAGGTAGGTTGGTAAGTACTTATCATGAATGACATGGACATGACGACATGACAAACGCGTGGACGCGCCCGGAAAAAATGTGGGCATGGAAGCTGTATCTGTAGATGTAAGTTGGTAGGTAGGTAGGTAGGTACCTACCTTAGTTTCGAAGTATACCTACTTACCTACTATAGTTTCGAACGTCACTAGCCACCGTGACGAAAAAATGAAGAAATATCCAGGATCGTAATAGTCCATTTGGACTACCATAGCCATAGGTAGGTACCTACCTGATGATCGGAAATGAAGATGACATAACCTGGACCTTTTGCTATCGGTATGTCGGTCGGTACTCATCTCTTCACCTCAAATGCTGACTAGGTAGGTATCTATCTACTGTGGGTAGGTAGTCAGGTACCTACCTAAACCCATTTAACCTACCAAATCAAACTTAAGCCTACGTACTTAAAACGCTAAAGCACATAGGTATTACGAACGAAATATACCTAAGATTTTTAAAAAGAAATCCCTCTAAGTGTTTTGAAGTAGGTATCTAATTATTTATCAAATGAAAGAGTTCTACTTACTTTTCATTATTGCGTGGGAAACTAAAAAAATTACAATGCACAATATTCTGTGGTGTTATTACATCCAAAAAAATCACAAAAATATTTTTCTTTACTCGCCCTTCCGTCCGCCCGCACTGAACGCGCCGCCGTTCACACTCGACCATTATCCGGTTCGACACGGTTCCACAGAGCGCGTAAACGACGCGTGTGGATGTCTGAGTGAGTTTAGCCGCGTTTGTTCGAAGCCGACTCTCTGGATTGCGCTAGCCAATACTTACTTTGTGCAATGGTGCAGTGTTAATGGCCAGAAACTCGAAGTGCTCCATCCATAGGTTGGCAACTACTGGGGCTACTGGGCTGCCCATTGCTACACCATCTATTTGTAGAAAAAACTGACCTTGGTAGACGAAATAGCTAGAAGTCAAGCAATGTTCTAGAAGTTTGGCATATACCTTCGGGATGTTGTTATCATCTAACACTTGCTTTACCACTTTCAGGCATTCGACCACCGGCACGTTGGTAAATAGAGACTCCACATCAAAGCTTACCATAAGGTCCTGTGCATCTAGCTTCGTCTCTCTTAGTAGGCCGACAAAATGGCGCGAGTCTTTGACGAAAGATGAGGTCTTCCCGGTTAAAGGCTGCAATACACTAGCCACATGTTTTGCCAGGTAGTAGGTAGGCGAGTCAATCTGACTAACTATCGGCCGTAGTGGGATATTTGCCTTGTGTACTTTAGGCAAGCCATAAATCTTAGGTGGTTGTGGCGTCCGTGGTCTCAGGAGATAGTCACAAACCTCTTTAGGAATAGATTCTGAGCATTCCTTGACTAAATCAATGGTCTTTCGAGTCACACGAGCTGTAGGGTTGTAGTCCACTGGTTTATAAGTTTTTTCATCACTGAGCAGAGCCTTCAGTTTTCCGTCATACTCACTGGTATTTAATACCACCGTTGCGTTTCCTTTATCGGCTTTCAGGACGTATATGCTGTCATCATTACGGAGATCTTTAATTGCAGCAATTTCTTGTTGTGATATGTTACTAGTTGGAGGCTTCGACCGGCGTAACACGACGGCTACGTCTTGTCTTACCGACACATACTGACCGATACCTACACGCAACATCGCATCACCATCCGCGACAGCTTAACTCAGTGGTTACCTCCTTAACAAATCGCGCCTATGACCTTTGCGATAACGAACACCTTCATGAGGAACTGCAACATGTTCAACACGTACTACTGAGCAATGGCTACCCTAACAAAATTCAGCCTCAGAAACACAAGACTAGGACACCAATTCCCAAGGTTGAGCGTCGTGCTGCATTTCTTCCGTATGTGAAGGGAGTAACAGACAGGATCGGACGGATACTGGATAAGTATTCGATAAAAACTGTGTTCACTCCTTTCAAGAAGATATCGCAGTTTCTACGGTCACCAAAGGATCGATTTCCATTAGAATGTCCAGGGGTGTATAAAATAGACTGTAGTTGTGGTAGCTGTTACATTGGTCAAACTAAGCGGACCATCTCCACCCGTGTCAAAGAGCACATAAAGGCAGTGAAAAACAATGAAGCACATAAGTCTGCCATTGCGGAACACCTGCTTGAGTCTGGTCCAAACCACTGGATCGAATTACATAATCCAAAAGTACTTTCGACCGAACGCCACTACATACCAAGACTGGTAAGCGAGGCTATTGATATCACCAAGTACAAAAATTTCAATAGAGAAGATGGCTTCAAATTGTCAAGTACATGGAATCCAGTGGTAAACTTGTGTAAAAATAAGTTTGTGTCTAAACCTGCAATAAAATCATGCGATACCGTTAGTGTGTGTTGTCGAGATGACTTTCGAGTGAGTTCCGATAGTGACCAAAGTGTTCCGAAAAAACGCAGAAGAATGAAGGTAGACAGATATGTTTGCCCTTAGCCGTCACCCGCAGCCGCTCCAGTTTACCCGTGATCATGGCGATTGCAACATCGCCGAAATATTGGGTGCTCGATATACCCCTACCGTGAGTTAAAACCCGTTATAATGTCTTATAGTTTTAGTGATTATAACCACGGAACCTTAAAATCAAGTACTCACCAATAGTTCACAAGCGTAAGTTTCTCCATTCGCCATTTTGACTAGATTATCTGTCTGTTTCTGTAAATCATCTTGTTTCTTAGCCAGGTCATAGCCAGCAATCTTAGCTCCATAGACAATATCCACGTTTTTAGTCTGGGATATCTGCTTGCTCACAGAATCCAGAAGGAGATCATTCTCTACTATGTAGGCTATATCGTCATCTAAGATATCCGAACTGCTGAATGATATAAGTGCATCTGAACAGGCATCCCATACCTGAAATAATAGATAGTATCCGAATATTATTTATTATTATTTCGTGAATAGGGGTTGGTCCTCAAGAGACCAACAGCCACTGCGACCTGTGAAGATCTATTGTAGCTAACCCTATATGACCTTATCTAGTCAGGCTAAATATTACTGTCCACAACTAGATTGAGGCCATGAGCCCGGACAATAAGGACAACATGTGGCCATACATCGTCCGGCTTCTAATTTGCACAAGTGCATCACTCTGGCAAAGGATTTAATTTTCCTCAGCATAGAACCTGCAGAATGGGGCCTAGTCAGTCCTACCTGCAGTAGTATTTTTGAGGTTACAATGGTTTGTAAGAGCCATGATAACCAAATGATTGTTTCCAAAAAGGAGGGAATAGTGCTTCCCTTCCATTTTGCCCTTTCGGATATTAAAACTTTGTAAAGAGAAGGCCTTGGAAAATACCCTGCCTTCTCACTTGGTAGCCCCTTTGGTGGGACCTCAAAAGCCTGGGCCTCTTGTTTGCTCGCTGTTCTCGGCAGCAAGTGTATTGCCCTGACTTCCTGACGCCTAGGACTGTCAGTCAGCCGTCGGAACCGACTGCCCCTATGCTCACTTTCAGACTTAGTGTCAGGTGATTGATGTTGGGGACACGGGTTCCCCTTCACTTAAATGTACCATGTCAGGCCCCTGTGTTCCTGATGCGGCAGCTAGGGAAAACGGTCGACCCCCACAGAGCCCTGCATGCGAGGGTAAGGCTAATAATTAAGCACCTGAGGTCGCCTGGTATCAGGGCCTGGGTAGACTTAGCCGCAGTTGATAAGAGGATTGCTGAAGGCTTTCCACTTATCAACCACGTTGCCCAGGGTGTGCCGGGTCAGCATGCTGTGTTCCATAGGATTAGCAACTTATTAAGCAATGATTGTAACTTAACAACCTGCAAACCCACAGGACCACTTCATGCCAGACCGCACGTGGAGGCGTCTACCATACACCCCTAGTATCCGAATAAGTTAATTAACTAATAAAAGAATAATTTATTCAAATATTGAATAGATTCAGAGTTAAATGGGTATTATCTGTAGGACGGTCATTAATTACTGAACAAGTATGACATGTCGACACACTATTGTTATTATTTGGAGCCAATGGAGCATTTAGACATAGTTCTTGAAAATATTAATAAAACTGCTTTTGGCTGCAAACAAACGTGTAATGACAATCTTGCACCTATAAAAGTTACCACAAATAAGTTAGAGAAGTATTTCAAACATTTGTTTATAATAAAACTTGAAAGAAATGAACACTAGTTCAATTTCAAGCCTCATTTATAATTTTTGTGGTAGGAGGACTCTTAATGTTTTCAAGGTAGTTCACATTTTACTACTACTTTCAGCCATATCACAATATCAAAAAAGTATATAAAAGCTTTTCCTACGAAAATAACAATTAAAATAGTAATAATAATAAGAGAAGCTGTTATCTCACTTGCATATGCCTGACAGGCTGCACTCTTGCTTTTTCAACATGTTCCCATACATTTAAGGATTTCATCAGGGCTTTTGTGTTCTGGTTGAGCGCCACCACTCGGTTGCTGTATTCCGGCTTTAGTTCGTACGAGTGACTCGGACTGCCTTCCAGGAGGAGCACTTTCAAGTTCGATAGGATGGGATTCTTGCCTGAAAGTAATTTAAGATGAGTATATGCTATGGTATAAACAAAATTTGTATTAATTCAGTAGGTAGTACTATCAACAGCTCCTCTAATAATTTAAGGGATATAAATTTTTGTTTACATTAACCAGATTTCAAATATAATACAAATAAAGGTTTATCCCTTGATATACCTACTGTTGGATGATAGGTACATGCCACAATATTATTTACTTGTTATCTAGCTAAATAAGTATATCATAAGATGAACTACATCAAAGCTACCCCTAATACAGCATGCTTGGTGAGACCATGTACGCGGTATTTGCTTGAGACGCAGCTTTTCAGTAAAATCTAGGTTATAAATTTGTTGTTTGTTTTTCCAACTAGATTCTGTGCTATTGCAGTAGAAAAAATACGAGAAATCTTGCTTACCGAAAGCACAAGCCAAGGTGCATCCTACCATGCCTCCACCAGCGATGATAACGTCGTATTTTCCCTGGATTTTCTCATCCTGGCTGACGGTGTTGCTCAATTTTCTAGCAGCTACAGAAACCGCCGGGCCGGGCTTCAGTTGCGCCAGTAAAATGTAGTTCCTCTGTACTGTCCTACACAGCCACATCTTGTCGTATTTTATGGTGAAAATTAGGTTAAAATACCATTTGCGTTGTTTGTTTTGTGGAAAATATTTTCGCGTTTGGATATTTTCCCGATTTTCTCAAGCTTTCCGCGTTTGATAAGACAGTTGTTTGACGTTTTTCAGATGATACTAGTGTTGTTACAAATTATCGAAACCTAGGTATTTATCGATAAACTATGTTGGGCTTGGGCCGCATGCCGCCGCGGGCCATTTTATTTCGTTCTCTCTTGGTTCTCTCTCATACAATGCCGATAAATAAAAGCAAAATACTTTTGATGGGAATGATTTTTGTACTTACATTTTTATCACATAAGCCATTTTAGTTCTCAAACTTATCGATATTTGTTTCAGAATTTTAAACGCACTACACTATTTAATCATCCGTTCATTATTGCCTCCATAGATGGCGTTGCCTAACGGTAATGGTTACATCATTCTGTTGATAGATGGCAGTGTACCTACTTAGAAATTCAAAACTTTGCTCATAAAAGTTTCATTAAGAAAATTCAGTTTCGTGTTTCTGGATTTCTTTGTTCTGGATTTTAATGGATAGTTATGTAGGTATCATCTTTGTCTGTTCTATGCTCAGTTCTATCTACATACCTACCTACCTACCAAAATCCAAAATACTTAAAAGTAGGTAAGTAAGCCTGTTTACATGGTTTCTACGACAACGGTTTAACACAACAAAGCTGGCCTAATTGTTTTTTAACGCGTTAACCATGTCGTTGGCCAGTATGTGGCCGCGATGACCCATCGCTGCAGTGTTTTCAAGCATTCATGTTTAAAAGTGCCCGTAGACCCTGTCAGTAAGATGCCGAAAACCGCTTACGAGCGAAAAGGGAAAACCCTGCTTGAGCAAAGCTCTATTGATTCTGTATCCACGACGTGTTCCGTATCTACGGCCGATGTTGATGCCGAGAAGCTCAAAGATTTCTACCGCAGTATACCGGATTACAACGACATTAACCATTTGCCTCCCGAACAGTTTTACTCTACATTGAAGTCCTTACGAGAGAAGAAAAAAGTTATGTTGGGTATTGCCATCGAGCATATTGAGGACTGCAACCACCATAAAATCACAATAGAAAGCAGCCACTGCAAAAATGAAGAGACTTGTCCTTCAGTCGTTAAATCAAAAGATTCAAAATCGAGACTGAACCACACTCTGCGCAGAAAATATTCCGCAGAAAAGAAAGAACTTGATAAGGAAAAGCTAAAAGAAAGAAATGGTGACCTAGATAGTTTTACAGCAAAGATCACAGGCACTGCGCTAAGAAGGCCTCGAAAACCTACAGAAGTTGAAGAAAAATATATCAACAGTGATTTAAAGCTCAGTCCAAGCCCAGACCTCACAAAATCAGTAAAAGAAAATATCGCTCCAAGCAATCGCCCTAAACGACATCCATCGGCTTGTTCCATAACTTGGAACGATGCTAAGACTGTAAGTAAAACAGAAGTGGATAAAAAATTTGACGAATTTTTTGATGGGCGAAGATACACGAGTCCTAGTAGAGCTAGCATGAATGACGACTTCAAGACACAGAGCATGCCTTCTAGTCCGCTGCGAATGAGAAGAACAAGGTCTCCTACAAGACGACGGAAAAGCATCACTGTGCCCAAGCCTTTCAAAATGACCGCAAGGTAAGTATTTTCCTCAAAATTCCAACAGTATCAGGTATGTTGGTTTTCAAGAAAAACAGGCCCACTGATTTTTCTTGAAAACCAACCGCATTTGCTAAGTCAAACCTTTTGCATATTGGAGCAAGTTTATTTCGCGTGTTTTTCACGATAAACGCTTTGCAGGGACGAAGACGACCGCATTGTCCACGAGCTCCGCAGCCTCCAGAAGTCGTTCTCCGACGACATGCTACACCAGAAGCAGGAGAGACACTTTCGCGCCAACCCCGTGCCCATAGAGTCACGGATCCCGCTCTATGACAAGATCCTGGAGGACCAGGCAATGAGGTTTCCTTGCACAACCAACGCTGTAGGCTTCTTTTTTGTTCTACCGTTTTTGGTTCGTATTTTTATTACCTTGGTATCTTACATTTCTACTTACTATCTTTCCGTTACCTACCTAGCTACTCACTTAGCTAGAAATCGGAAGCTAAGCTACCCTTACCTCACCTACTTACACCAAAAATCACCCAAATTCCGTAATCTCGTAGGATCACTTAGATATTAGACACTGGCAATAAGGCTACCTTTTAGCTCTAGATTGTTAGATTGCATAATTTACGTGACCTTGTTTTATACGTCATCTCATCACTTTTATAATAGTTGCCTATATTTTCTATGCAGGCGCGCGATAACAAAGATAAACAGCGAGGCAGAACTGCGAGCCCAGATGAAACCTTTCAGCTTCACCAAGAGGGAGGAGAAAGGACTCGGAGGAAGCGTTTGCGAACGAGCCCTCCAGGCCCTCCCTATGCCTAAGAAGAAGAAACGGTTCAAAGCCAAGCCCTTCCCGAAGAACCTGTTTTCTAATTATTTCTACGACAAGATGAGGGAAGATGAATTCTTTAGGTAAGTCAAAAATATCATGTTCGGTAAAAAGAATTTTAAGAATATCGTCCATATATAGGGTGTAATTTTATTAGTGGCGGATCCGTTAAGGGTGTGTTCTGTCAATGAAACTGAACAACTTTCCCCAAGGAACATAGGTCGAAATTCAAAAAAAAAATTGGTTCCCCCATACTAAGTGTGTTGGCCGGCCTATGTTCCTTGGGGAAAGTTGTTCAGTTTCATTGCCAGAACACACCCTTAACGGATCCGCCACTAATAAAATTACACCATATATGTTTAAATTTTAATGCAAAGTTTTTATTCAAGGAATATGAATCGACGAATTCGAGCAGAAGAAATGTTGAAGAGCGCAAACCTGCCAGGGTCAATGGCTACGCGCGACCGTAGCCGGCTCTCGACTCCTGCAGCACACAGCGACCTCCCCATCGACCCATCTCCAGCGGCTGGCTCCTCTACTTCATCAGATAGGCAGAGGTGCTCCAGCCCGGTCAAGGGTAGAAAGAAAGGGAAGGAAGATTTCATAACGACTAGTCCTCAGCCGTTTAAATTTAATACTGCAGACAGAGCAGCGAAGAAAGTAAGTTAGAATTTAAATGTCGTTTAATAAACGACACACTACACCCGAGCTCTAACGCGATATGTTTTTTCAGATGTTAGACATAACCAGAAAAATCTACCTGGAGAGTAGAAGTTCCGACAGCAAACTTGCTACTCCAAACGAAGATCCTCGCGCTTACTCTGCTCTAGAGCTTCGTGCGAATTCCACAGGAAGATCCAATTTAGCAGCTTTATTAAGAGCGGAAGCTGTGCGTAGAAGATTTGAGATGGAACAAGCTAGTAGACTGGCAGAGCAGCGGAGAAGGGCCGAGTTGAAGACGCGAGATCGCTTGCTGAGGTCAAAACCTTCATGGCATCTTGTTAAGAACAAGTTTGTATAGCTCTGCATGATTTTGATAAACCGATTTTGTTTAAGTACCTACTTAAATAGTTATTTAACGTTAAAATGATCATATTTCTTTACAGCCATGCAGAAGATATAGCTCTACGGCTACAAACTCGACGAGACGAGGAGAGAATGAGACGCGAAGAGTTCCTTCATGAAATGGAACTGATGTATGGAAGAGTGCAGCAACAGCCGATGATGTTCGAACGATATTACGGTCCACCTAGACCCTATTCAGACCCCATGGATTCCATACAACTGTCTCCGAAAAAGACGAAGAAACGAAACTCGAAGAAAAGTTATAACAGTAGTCCAATGAGATCCCGGAAAGTGTCCATAAATGACACTCCCGAACCATTAAATGCTGGCGTCGCTGAATATTTGAATGAAATTTCAGATTCTGAAGCCCCATTTGATAGTGGTCGATAGAATATGATTACTACTAGATGATATACCAAATCATAATAGTGTAGAAGCGCAATAAAAGTCCTAGTAGAGCTAATAAGGTTTTTTTATTTCTTAGTCCCTGTTGTCTCATGAAGATATTTTTGGATTTACACTTAAGTATGTAACGTTACCTCAGGGAAAGTTATATCACTTGCAATGAACAATAGCTTCGAGATCAAAGTACAATGTTATCCAGTATCCATTTTAAAAAGAACTTCACGGATGCATAGACTCCTGGTTTTTTGATCCCACATATCGTTGGTCCGAAAGAAACTGCTCCTATCAGGTAACTTTTTGGACCTTCTGGAGTGTCATACACCTGCAGCGAAATATAATAGGTTAGGTCTCGGTAGTCTCATAGTCATCAAGTTAGAATTTGATGATAGGACCTATCCTATCATCAAATTCTAACTTGATGACTATGAGACCCTTTACGAAATCGAGGGAACTCTTCAAATTCCATTGGCACAGTTAAAATCGGCTCAAATTTTTCAATATTACGTATACGACACCTTTAGGATGAATGAGTTTTAATCAACAAGGAGATCCGGGTTTTGTTTCCGGTCATGACAGGCGCCAAGACACAGGGAATCCTAGTGGAGCTATGACTGTGATCGAGAGTTTACCTTCATGAGAGGTCCCCCGGAGTCCCCACCGCAGGCGTCCTTGTTATGTACAGCTCCTGCACATATCTCTGCCTCAGTCATCTTGAAGTTTCGCCCTAAGAACTCGCAGACTGTCGGCGCCACTACTGGAAGCTATACAAAAGCAATGTCAGTTTCTATTTATTGTTTTGGCACAGAATAAATAATAGTACTACCTTGTACCGTTTCGGCTCGTGAAACCATCTTTCATGCATAGAATATTCACAAGAATAGTAGGTATGCCTACCTACTTTCACTTCTGTTCTATTTCATATGAAGTCGCCACAACGACAGTCAGCAGCCGCATGAATGAATCGATTTTTGCTACATTTCACAAATGAACGTCCCAAATTCTAGTTGATGAACAGTTTGATAAGTAGGTATAATAGGTACATACATACCGCCTCTCTCTCTGAATCGACTCCTCTGGCAGATACAGATGAAGTGGCATATTCTAACCCAGAATCACTCAAAAAGAAAGGCAACTCACCGCAACGTACTGCAAAACTTCAGCACGATGTTCGGTGGACATGTTGGTCTTCCCCCAGCCGGCGACCGTGACCATCTCGCCTATTTGCAGACCATCCAGCTGGTCTTTCCGAGGCAAGCAGATTGGCGACACGTAATCTAAAAGGAATGCTTAGGTAATGTTCAGAAAATTTTGTGATGCTTGCGGATCACTTATGTAGACGATGTCTTAATGTCGTGGGGTGTATTTCTGGTACCTGCCTCAAAATAGTTCCTAGGGCCTATTTGCTGCACCTAGCTATCCGACAGTGAAGTTGATGACTAAAGGGTAAAGATCGCTCGCTGCATTAAAACTGTCTAAACATTAAAAAATATCTTACTGTTCAATTCGACGGGCTTGTCCAACTGGATGATGGCGATGTCGTTGTGGAAGGGTGGTTTGTTGAAGCTAGGATGGTTCCTGATGAGGTGGGCATGTATCTGCCGATCCTGGACGGGTGGAGCGCACACCTTCGTCCGGCAGTCAGGGTCGGTTCTGGTGTCGTACTCGCCTACTCGGACGAATGATCTGGTGAACGTAAATCGAATAGAAATTCATAAGGCCTTGCATTGAAATTGACTCATAAACTTTCGTTTACCGTCTGATCCGGTTGCACGCAGACAGGGTATTTTACAAAGTTGTTTACTTTACTTGACGCCGAGCCGAGTGATGCCGGCTTAGAATAAGATCACCCCAATTTTACCCGTGGGTGTCGTATAAAGCGACTAAGGGATAATCATCATTCATCATCAATCATTCGAAGTAAATGCCACAGCGCTGCGCTCGCCAATCCGCCTGTCAAGCGTGGTGCGTATGGCAATACCCCCCGACAGGGTGAGGTTTGAGACCCATGTCCTGCAGTGGACTGTTGTGGCTATTACCTAGTAGTTTACTTTACTTACAATTTGTAAGGATCATCAGGGCTGATTTGGGCGCAGTGAGCAGCTGTGACGACGTGACGGTCCGTGACCAATGCAGCGCCACACATCCAATCTGTTTCGTTGTCTTCTGCTGTTAACATGAGATTTCTGTATTTGTCAAACTTGCAGAATAGGTTCTAAGCTCGATGACGCTCTCCCTACCCCGCAAGGCATAAATTACCTCCGTAGGAATGACACTATATTTCTATAAGTCATCTCATTCAATGTCTTTACATCATCCATACATCCGGGGTCGTTGGACGACTTGGCGTCCTACTCGAAGAAGACCCTTAAAAACCCACATGCAAAATCCATATGTATTTTTAGGCGTCTTGTTCTCTCATCAGATGAGCTTTCTACATCTGTCTAGTTGAGTTGTTTACACTTCCAAGCTATCCATACCCCAGACACTCGTAAGTAGTATCTGTAGGCATATCCTCAACGTGCGAAAGTTTATTTGTTGCTTAGGATAGTCTAGATTCTAGAAAGTTGAAAGTCACGCGATTTTGTAGGTTAGATACTTAATTGAGGGACACTGTGCAGAGCATGTTACATTTTCCTTGTTTCGACCTGCCAGCGTTATTTCCAACGTGCTACTTAACGAGACTAACCAGTTTATGCAAATCAGTTCTCATCATTAGTGTAAATGACTTCACTTACAAACATATCCAAGTCTCGCTATCCAGGGAAACTGCCCTAGGGCAGCGTCCATGCCTCCAATGATTCGGTCTGCCGCATTGTCCCCGCATTCGAACTCATCCAGTACTTTCCAGGCTGGATGGTTTTCGACCTCTTCCCATTTTGTATTACCTGTTATAATCATAAATCAAGTAAGAAATTGCTTGGCGAGCAATTAGATTGTTTCATTTTGCAATAGCTTTCGTGTCAAAAATGAGGAGTCTGCATCAAACAGACAGTAGTTCTACCGAAGACGACGAGTAGCCGTGTAGTGACCCAAATGTTGAGAAATCTGGTTCTGAACTAGAGTAAAAACTGCCAGCTACCATTCCGGTACCTATAGAACCAGGTAAAGGTTCATACACTAATGGCTGGGTCACTTGCAAGGAATCTAAATGACATCAGTTTTGGTCATCATTTAAATTGCATTAGTCCGGTTAATCCAGTCGTGGGGAAATTCCCTTGCAGCAATAAAATCTCGATTATAGGTACAGCGACACAGGAAAAATATTATAATCGAAATAAAATCCATTAGCTTACCGTAAGCATAGCGTATAAAGTTCATCATCAGGGCAATCCATGGGTGAGAGCGAAACATTTGTTTATTTATTTTATACTTTACAAAGCAAATAAATAAATAAATATGTTTTTTGTTTAAAGTGAAAGGACGTAGCAGCAAGGAGGAAAGTTCATGACTGTAAAAACTGGTCACGGCTGCTCGGTTTCCACGGATCAGGGTCTGAAGACGATAACGTAGCGTGCATTATAGTGCGTTGTGAATGCAATTCGTCTTGCCAGAGTAGGTACATCGCTTTCGCACATTACGAGAAAATCATAAAATATCTGCAAATGCCCATTTACAATCGATAAGCGGCTGGAAAACGTGTTCTCAGCCTTCCATATAATCTACTAAGTAATAAATTACCGCCTTGTGATAGTTATTATGTAGGTACCAGCAAGATGCCAGTAAGCTTTCTTTCGTTTCATACTAATCGTTAGTAACTTAGTCACACTCCGGCTCGACTCGAGGACATCCAACTAAAGTGAGTTAATCCTCCTGTCCCGGTGTCTTGTGTGGTTGTGGTGGCTTAAAGGCTGAAAAAATCTGCTTCTGTACTTCCACAACAGTCACATACATCACACCACCCTAGTGGGGCGGCCTCGTAGACTCTTAACCCCTCAGCGTCGTCATCTATCATATAAGTAGTTCGAGAGATTTAGTAGAAACTGCCACCTTAGCAATAAGACAGCCAGATTTAACTGTTTGCGAATGTATGATTCTTCTAGCGCCTTGTTAAATTATAGCGGTGCTTAATGCATTAAAGGATCTAGTTCGGTGATTGGTTTAAAATGAACCATGGACATGCAAGTCATACAATCATGTAAATCCGTTATGTCGATAAAGAGAGACGACACGAGTAGCTGATTCACCTCAAGTGTTGTCGGACACATGCCCAGCGGCGCGTGCGAGTGATACACCGTATTTTCCCGCAAAACAGGTATGGTAATGTAAGATAATGACCGTCATCTCGAGCGGCCGTCGCCGCGCCGGCGACCCTGCGTCATTCCGCCCATGTCTCTGTTACAGTAAAAACCCTTAACCAGTCAATAACGTTAATGACTGGCAAAACCAGTCAATAACGTTATTGCCTAAGGTACTCAGTCAAAACCCTTATTGACTGATTATGTCTAATAAAATCAGTCAATAACGTTATTGACTGACGTGCCTAGTCAAAACCCTTAATAGGTATGTCCTGGTTGGTCTTAGATCACCATCAGGACCGTTAGATGGTCGCTGCCGGAGTGGAAGTCTACTGTCTCGCTCGCCGGTTGTTATTCCATAAGGACATGCCCAAGTCGTAGACGGCTCTTACTTATGTTGACGGCAGCAAATACGTGGCCTCCCCTCCCAGAAGTCATAGACCACCCGGTAGTTACTCGAGGACTCAGGCTCAGTGCCACCGGCGAGCGAAACAGTAGACTTTCACTCTGACTGCCTCCATCTTCTATAAGATGCATTTCAGTGAGCGTGCACAATGGCCCCACGACCTGATTATCCCCATTCCACCTCCGGGATCGCGTCGCTGACTAGGTTTACTACTTTTATCAGCTGGTGAGATAGCAGACAAATGCGAGCCTATCTTATTTAAAAAAATATAATATATCGATCCTGACGGTTACTATGCTACCCAACGCATCGCTCATAATCTCACCACAAATCAGTGCTACTCGCCGCATCGCACATCGAAACTCTCCGCACCGCACTGCTTCTCGCCGCATAGCACATAAACTCACCGCAACGCCGTGCTACCCGCCGCATTGCTCATATTAATCGCACCGCAAGTCATTGCTACTCGCCGCATCGCACACCGAAACTCTCCGCTCCGCACTGTTTTTCGCCGCAAAGAACATAAACTCACCGCAATACAGCGCTACCCACCGCATCACACAACAAAACTTCCCGCACCGCACTCTTTTCCGCCGCAAAGCACATAAACTCACCGCAATTCAGCGCTACCCGCCGCAACACACAACAAAACTTCCCGCACCGCACTGTTTTCCGCCGCAAAGCACATAAACTCACCGCAATTCAGCGCTACCCGCCGCATCACACAACAATACTTCCGCACTGCACTGCTTTTCGCCGCAAAGCACATAAACTCACCGCAATTTAGCGCTACCCGCCGCATCGCACACCGAAACTCCCCGCACCGCACTGCTTTCCGCCGCATAGCACATAAACTCACCGCAATTCAGTGCTACCCGCCGCATTGCACACCGAAACTCCCCGCAACGCACTGCTTTCCGCCGCATAGCACATAAACTCACCGCAATTCAGTGCTACCCGCCGCATCGCACAACAAAACTTCCCGCACCGCACTGCTTTCCGCCGCAAAGCACATAAACTCACCGCAATTCAGCGCTACCCGCCGCAACACACAATAATACTTCCCGCACTGCACTGCTTTTCGCCGCAAAGCACATAAACTCACCGCAATTTAGCGCTACCCGCCGCATCGCACACCGAAACTCCCCGCACCGCACTGCTTTCCGCCGCATAGCACATAAACTCACCGCAATTCAGTGCTACCCGCCGCATTGCACACCGAAACTCCCCGCAACGCACTGCTTTCCGCCGCATAGCACATAAACTCACCGCAATTCAGTGCTACCCGCCGCATCGCACAACAAAACTTCCCGCACCGCACTGCTTTCCGCCGCAAAGCACATAAACTCACCGCAATTCAGCGCTACCCGCCGCAACACACAATAATACTTCCCGCACTGCATTGCTTTCCGCCGCAAAGCACATAAACTCACCGCAATTCAGCGCTACCCGCCGCATCACACAACAAAACTTCTCGCACCGCACTGCTTTCCGCCGCAAAGCACATAAACTCACCGCAATTCAGCGCTACCCGCCGCATCGCACACCGAAACTCTCCGCACCGAACTGTTTTCCGCCGCATTGCACATAAACACACCGCAACCCAGTGATACCCGCCGCATCGCGCACCGAAACTCTCCGCACCGCACTGATTTCTGCACATAAACTCACCGCAACGCAGTGCTACCCGTCGCATCGCACATAAACTCACCGCAACGCAATGGTTACTGCATAGTAACCATCAGGACCGTTAGATTTTTTTTCAAAACCATTAATAGGTACGTCCGACCCGGTGGTAGCAACCTAGACTGCCTGGCTGGTCTGAGATCACCATCAGGACCGTTAGATGGTCGCAGCTAGAAGAAAGCCTACAGCCTCGCTCGCCGATTGAACTAGGCGGGAGCCTAACAACCACCGTCGTGAAGTCTATGACATCTAGGAGGTGAAGCCACGTATCCGCTGATGTCAGCATTAGATAGTGAAGAGCCGTCTGCGACTTGGGCATGTCCTCAGGAATAACAACCGGCGATCGAGACAGTCAGCCAGCCAGTCTAGGTTGCTGCTACCGGGGCAGAAGTACCTATTAAGGGTTTTGACTGGGCACGTCAGTCAATATCGTTATTGACTGCTTTTAATAGATAAAACCAGTCAATAAGGGTTTTGACTGAGGCCCTTAGGCAATATCGTAATTGACTGGTTTTTCCAGTCAATAACGTTATTGACTGGTTAAGGGTTTTGCCTGTAACAACTCCACTCCACAAATTATGTACAGCGTCGGCGCCCGAATACGCGAAACTTCTTCAGATATAAACACACACCACACATCATACGTTTCGAGGACAAAAACCCGATCAAAACCAGTCAGCTGTAGATGTGTCGCCTCTGCGGCGGCGCACAAAGATCGTCGCTGTTCTGACCCAACTTATCTGCGGATAACCCGTCGCGCGATTTGTTTTTATTGACAAAGAAATACTAAAGAATCGTTTAATTGTGCTAGACCGTGTGTATTGAAGGGTAATTAGATGGATTAATGTGTTTTTATGCCGAGTCGAGGTGATTCGTGAGTGACATGTGGACTAGAGCGGTTTTGTCGCAAAACAGGTAGACATTAGAGAGGGATCACTATATTTTGAGACGAAAATATCATGTGCTTGTGGTTAACTTGTGTGACGTTGCTAGCACTGTTACTAACAGGGGACAGTTGTAAGTATAAGTTTAAGTTACATATTATAATTAACAATCGCATGGGATGGGTTAATTTGAACCGTAGTTAAGTTGTATCAATCAGACATATCTACTCAGCTATGTAACAAACATCATAAAGAAGGGGTTCTGCATTAAACAACCGGTTATTTGTCTGCTTATGTGTTTGTTTTTAATTCACCACTTCTGACCTATAATTTCGAATACCTAGACCTACCTACACTAAAACATTTGGGGCCGCACTAACTAGAACCCCCAAACGTACAGAGTGTTCATTTAAATGCGTGCCATAGCTTAAGGGTAGGTTCAGTATCAATAGAGGAACGCGTAAAAAATATTAAAAAACATCAAGTAATAAATATAGTTAAGGCTTACCGCCTTGCGTGGCATGCGTTTCATTGCACCGCAGTTTAAAGTTTATGACCTGGAATTTTCTAAATCTTTTTTAGGGATATCCGATATTGAACCTAAACTAAATAGGTACTCTTAACTTAACGCAATTAAATTAACACACTGTACATATGAAAATTGTACTTAAAACGTCTTTTATACAATGTTAAAACTAGGCCAGTTCGGAAAGTAATTCAATTCCAAGGATATGCTTAAAATTTTCTGATTTGTGAGTAAATTCAAAACAATCGGAAGCGAAAATAATATGTAAGTACCTAAGTTTAAATTAACTTTCCCAGTATTTGCTGGTGACAGCTGCGTAGCCGAGGACGAGCGGCCAGGAACCTGCGATCTCCTGTCGCAATGTCAACCCCTGATCACCGAAATCCGGAGGTCTGGCATGACCGCCCAACTCAGGAGGAAACTCCAAGAGCTTGCTTGCGGCTTCCAGGCGGATGAACCCATGGTAAGAAGCTGCAATGACGACACTAGATCACTCACACTATCCTAGTGGGATCCCTTATCACCGAAATCCGGAGGTCAGGCATGACTGCCCAACTGAGGAGGAAACTGGCGGGTGAACCCATGGTAAGAACACTAGATCACTCACACTATCCTAGTGGGTTGCAAGTATCCGAAGATCAAAGTTATGGGCAGAGGCTATGACTACCTTGTGTCAAACGTAACTGATACCCTGAATGAACCTGCAAATACATTGTTTTTATATTTTAATTTTACAGGTGTGCTGTGCAAGGCCATACACAAATGACCCGGTAGAGGGAAACAACCCTACAGATTGGTCGCCCACAACTGGGACTCACGGATTGGGTGGCGGCTCCCAATGGAACAGGCCAGACAGCGGGAATCAAAACAATAACCAAAATTGGAACAACAGGATTCCAACCAGTAGACCTGTCACAAACCGCCCAACAAACAGACCAACGAATAATAATCAAAACACAAACAGGCTTCAAGACATAAGGAATCATAGGAATATTGAACTTCTGCCCAACAATTGCGGTGTACTGGAAAGCGATAGGATATGGGGTGGCAATAGAACAAGGTTGTACGAAATGCCATGGATGGTTCTCGTCAAGTATGATTCACGTGAGTAACTATTCCACTGTTGAAACAATAATTCAAGATCAATTGAAAATGGAAATTATCTTTTAAGCTGAACAGAAGTAACAGGACGGAAGATCGCGTTGCTCGAAGTCTTTTAAATATGATTCAATTAATTTCAGCTCGAGGAGTCAAGTTGAGCTGTGGAGGGACGCTCATTAACGAACGCTACGTTCTGACCGCAGCTCATTGCGTGACGTTTCTGGGCAGCCGTTTGACGCTATCAGGGATCGTCCTTGGTGAATATGACGTCAGGAAAGATCCAGACTGCGAAAGAGTTGAAGGAGAAGTGCACTGCGCTCCGAATATTCAGGTAATAGAACCGAAACTACAAGAGTAATGTGATGAAAATGCGAAGGTACACTAGTAATAATTATCTTAACCAGACTTCTTTTCTTTTCAGAATGCTTCAATAGAACAGGTCATAGCTCACCCCGGGTATAGTCCACAAAACTTATACGACGATATAGCTTTAGTAAGGCTCGCACAACCAGCAGATTTTACTTTAGGTTTGTAGAATCTTTATCCTTTACTTTGATACCGTGTGTACGCCTTTGGTTTGGACCGGTGTAGTCCGGTATGGCTGGCATTATTTGAGGGCGTAACTTACAAAAATTCTAAAGTCGCTAATTTTTTGTACGATTGTGCAATTTGTGTCTATAAAGCACATATTTAATTTTGTGCCATTTTTTAAGCTTGAGTAATTTTTTGATTAAATGTATGGCAGCTCATTATTAAATTATTTTTTAAGTATGTAGGTACCTACAGAATAATACTAAAAAGTTTACCAATATTGTCTCTGTGACAGTTAACACAGTGTAAAAACCTTGTTTGAGTCGCTTTTCCACTGATAACGAAAGTATGTTTCCTCACATCTAAAATGGCACAAATTAATAAATTGGGATCAATGAATGGTCCAGAAGCTATGAGCAAAAAACCATCGACTTTAATATTTTTGAAACACGAAAAGCTAGCCGTACTGGACTAGTGATCGAAGAGCATTTCATTTGGTGTTGCTGCATTTTTGTGAAAACACTAGGATCTAACATGTAATCTGTTTTCCAGATAGTATGAAGCCTATATGTTTGCCATCTACGCCTGAGCTGATAGCTGAAACTCTTGTTGGGATGAACGGTATCGTAGCCGGTTGGGGTGCTACCGAAGACGGACTGCAGTCACCTGTTCTACTCAGCGTGGATCTACCAATTATTGCCAATCCGGATTGCCAAGACGCGTACAACGGGTAAACTCTAGTTTTTTTTATTTAGGTATGCCAAGAGCAAATGGTTTGGCAGCTTGATCGACATTATAGGTTATTCTGTGAGCTTGGTATCCTTGAGCCGAACCACGCTAATAGGCAAACGCCTTGTTGAAAAACAACACAAACGAACAGATAGCTGCAGGTGAATGTAGGTAACTGTAGGAGTAGGACTTTTCTGTTTCATTCTTATGAAATGACAGACCCAAGGCAATTCTTCATTACAAAACTGTGTTACACATTCCAGGAACCCCCAAATATACGACCGGCAAATGTGCGCTGGTGGAGTCCAGGACAAAGATTCCTGTGGAGGAGACTCCGGCGGTCCTCTCATGTATCCTGGGCGCATCAGGTCGGGTGCTGTGCGTTACGTGCAGCGAGGCATCGTCTCCTACGGCTCCAAGAGGTGCGGCATGGGCGGATTCCCTGGAGTCTACACGAGGGTGGCCAGCTACATGGAGTGGATCCTAGACAATATGCGAAGCTAGGTGGCCATTGGAAGGGTCTTTGGTCCGTAGATCTCTATTCTTATTTTATTATTATTATTATGTTGCTAGTCTGATGAGGATATTGTGTTGAGTAAATAAATGTTATATACGTAAATGCAGCTTTATAAATACATGATTTTTACAAAATGTATGCTTATTTCTTTATCCTTTCGGTATCAAACTCGAACGACGACGGTTAAAAATTAAATCAGGTTGGCGATGAATTTCAAATCATTTTTAAGTTTTTTTGAGAAAATTATTAATAGAAAGTATAAATTCTGTTTTCCAATAAGCATCATGCAATACTCTGCTGAAATGTAAGTTACGGTTCTCTACATAAATTATTAAGATACTTTATTTCGAAATATAATAGTAGGTACATACATTTGGTAGCACTAAGAGCATGGTTTAGTCGGTGAGGGTCGGTGAACGAGGATAAACGAAACCAACACCTAGACCAAGACCCCAGAACAAGGAGGAGGATAAAAAGCTACTTTTATATTTACTGGTGATAATTTAAATGCGTGCCATTACTTAAGGGTAGGTTCAGTATCAATAAAGAAATCCGTAAAATAATATTTATAAATTCGAAAGTATTTTGGTAGGTAAACTGCTCGTAGTTCTTTGAAGTTGAAAAACTCTGACACCAGGGTTCATCGAGTCGTTGAACGACGAAGAGAGAGAGAGAGCTGCGAGTGACCGCGCGAGGCAGGCTATGGCACGCGTTTAAATTATCACCCTGTGTTTGATTCCGAAGCTGATCTTAGCGCAGTGGAAGCAAATTAAAGTTATCTTAAAATCTAAAACTAAATGGTCGATCAGCCTCGGAACAACATTTGACTACGATTCGTAGTGCTCTTTACTATAGCTAAATAAAATAAATTTAATGAGAGAATTTTGTTCCGGAAAGTTTCCGGCCGAGAAATTCTTGTTTCCAAAATCTACTTAAACAGGGCCCAGCAACGAATTGCTTACCGAGCGAACGATGACGCCGTTTCTTTGTGAGTTTAAGTATGACAGGAATCAGGTATTCAGGATATTTGAGGAGCACAGGAATAGGGAATAACCTAAACTCACGGCACCGGAACATCCGCTCGTTCTCGAACTCCTTTCCTCCAATTTGCACTATAGTTCACAGTTCGACATCACATAATGTTTTTTAACACAAAATAACTAAAAGATTTCTCTCCGAATGAGAAATCGGCCCCGTTAACCTCAATCATTTATAATTAAAATACGTAGCTATCGGCAGCCACGACGCGAGCCAACGAAAAGTGAGGTTATATTTTGCCGGCGGTCGCGTGACTCTCAATCAAAGCGCCGGAACCAAAATCACTTGGTTCACTTCCCCACCGAACAGGGAAAACCACACGAGAAAACCGAAAGCACACTAAATTACACCATTTATAATTAAAATTCGCATCCACGATGCGGGCGACGGCAGAGGACGTGACAATGACAGACCAGTGTTGCCAGCACCGCGCGCCCATTTTATACGAAAACTAAACATTCACCCGCCCCGGACCGACCCATCGGTCCGCTCTATGCATGGCAGGCGTGATAATGTAGCTACTGCTCGCTTAAGGACTGAATCCCCCACCTGAACTTCTGCAACTCGAGGAGTGCCATCACTACCCGGAAACAGGTTGAGAATGCGCCCCCGGCGCCAACGCAGTGGCGGTAGGTTGGCATCCTTAACCAGAACGAGATCCCCAATGCAGGGGGGTTCAGTCCTGTCCGTCCACTTAAGGCGTTGCTGCAGAATGTGCAAGTACTCAAGCGACCAACGCTTCCATAAGTTTTGAGTCATTTGCTGCAACAACTGATAACGCGACAAACGATTGCTATTCACCTCCGTATAGGGATATTCCGGCAAGGCGTTAAGTGGGCGGCCAATTAAGAAATGCCCTGGCGTCAGGGCCTCTAAATCATTTGGGTCTGAGCTGAGCGGACACAAAGGACGCGAATTGAGTACAGCCTCAATCTTACAAAACACGGTCGCCAGCTCCTCGAAAGTCAAAATTGTTAACCCTACAACGCGCAACAAATGCGTCTTAGCGGACTTTACAACCGCTTCAAAAATACCACCCCAGTGAGGGCACGCTGGTGGATCGAACACCCAGGTAATGCCCTGACGGGAGGGGCCCGTGCTGATGGCTTCTTCGTTCTCCCTTAAGAACGTTACAATTTCCTTCATACACCGATCAGCACCCTTAAAGTTGGTACCACAATCCGACCTGATCAGCGCTGGTCGCCCTCGTCGCGACGTAAATCTCTCCAGCGCTGCCAAAAGGCCTCCGTAGATAGGTCGGCCACGAGCTCCAAGTGGACGGCCTTGGTGGCTAGGCACACGAACACGCACAAGTACGCCTTGATAGACTTTGCGTTCCGTAGGCGTGATGCCTTTACCATGAAAGGGCCTGCAAAATCCGTTCCCACACCTGCAAACGTCCAGGCCTCCGTCACCCGGTCCGGTGGGAGATCTCCCATCTGTGGCTGCATTGTGGCTGCCTTCAAGCGGTAACAAGGCAAGCACCTAAACACAACGCTACGTACCGTTCGTCGTCCCGATAAGATCTAAAACTCGCGCTGTAGAATGGCCAATAGCGCATTACAGCCCGCGTGCGAGTTTTTCTCATGACGATCCCTGACTAAGAGCTCAACTAAGGGTCCCCTTTTTGGAAGTAACAGTGGATGCCGAGCCGAAAAGGGCAGGCTAGCGGTCCGAAGTCTGCCTCCAACCCTGAGCATACCTTGCTCATCCAGGAATGGGTTGAGGCGCACAATTCCTCCCTTCAGCTTTCCACGTCCATCCCTGAGCAGCCTGACCTCCTCTTCAAAATGTTCCGCCTGGACGACTCTAACCAATGAGCATAGAGCCGCATTCCGTTCCGCAGGCGAGAGGACAGGTGTAAAGTTCCGTTCTGCTTGAGGCTTCCTGCAGTTGTTCACGAACCGTTTGATCCAACCTGTCACCCCAAGAAGTTTGTCGAGGGAGCTATACCGTTCCAGCAAGAAAGCTGGGTTAGGCTTCGGTACGAGTTGCCCCACGTTCACTCGCAAACCTCGATCAGGTGGCCCAAGCGGCGCCCTGCACTCGTTGAATGGCCATTCCTGCGGCGACTCAGTCAGCCATTGAGGTCCCCACCACAGTGGGTGACTCACCAAATCAGGTGCCCTGCACCCGCGCGAAGCGCAGTCCGCTGGGTTCCATTCTCCCGGTACGTGCCTCCACACTAACGGAGTTTCCGACCCCGTAATCTGTGACACCCGATTTGCCACGAAAACCTCAAGTGTATGTACCGACGTCTGCAACCAGCACAGAACTATCCGACTGTCAGTCCACGCGTACACCGTTTCATCCAAGTTGATGGTACCACGCAGATTGCAGGTTACATGATTTAGCAAGCGCGCTAGAAGAGCTGCCCCTGCCAATTCCAATTTGGGGATGGTCCATCTAGTTCTGACTGGTGCCACCTTACTTTTGGCCATAACCAGACGCACGTGCACAGTTCCCGTTGAACTTGCTGTCCGAAGGTATACAGCTGCCGCGTACCCTCGCTCCGAGGCGTCACAAAACCCATGTAGGGTAGCCTTACATCCCACCGATGGGACTAACTTGCGGGGTATCGCGATGTGCACAATCCCTGGTAAGGTGGTCACAAACTTGAGCCAATCCTTCAACAACTCTCCGGAGAGTTGGTCGTCCCATCCTAAGTTGGCTAGCCACAACCTTTGTAAAAGCACTTCGCCATGAACGTAACCGGGGCGATCCATCCGTTAGGATCGAACGTTCTAGCGATTGTCGACAGTACCGACCGCTTAGTCCAAGTTTTCTCCAAAGGTCGGGCTCGATCTTGTACGTGAATACGTCATGCGTTGGCCTATATTGCACCCCGAGGATGCCCAACGTATTTGGATTGTCCGGGTTCTCAAAGAGGTGCGGGTCCTGATGGAACTCGCCTGGCAAACCAGCCAGGAGCTCTGGGCAACTGGACAACCATTTCCGCAACTCGTAACCTCCTGAACCCATGATCGCGATCAGCTCGTCTCGTAGAATTAGCGCCTGCTCCACGCTATCAGCACCAGTGCAGATATCGTCCACGTAGACGTCGCGATCCAGTACTGCTGCGGCTCGAGGGTATCTTACCCTTTCCTGTGCGGCCAACTCTCGCAGCGTACGTACTGCCAAATACGGACTTGGCTTAAGTCCATACGTCACCGTGTTAAGTTCGTATGTGACCATCGGCTCATCTGGGCTCTCACGCCACAAAATCAGCTGATACCGACGGTCATCCGGATGTATCATGGTTTGGCGAAACATCATTTTGACGTCTGCGACGAACGCTACCTGGTGCAAACGAAAGTCTGTGAGAATGTCCACAATGTCCCGGTTCAATTTAGGACCCGCGTGCAAACATTGGTTCACAGACACACCATTCGAGGTAGGAGCAGAACCGTCAAACACCACCCGTATTTTCGCCTCAGGTGACTTCAAGACAGCCAGGTGTGGGATGTAATAATGCTCGACACACCTCCAATCCAGGCTGGACACCGACATGTGGCCCAATTGAATATATTCCCGCATGAATTCTATATACTTCTGCCGAAGTGCTGGGTCTCGCCTCATCTTCCGCTCCATTCCGAGTAGTCTCCGTTCCGCGAGCTGTCGCGAACTACCTAAAGCGGGGCGGTTTGGGAGAAAAGGTAGCCTGGTCACGAATCTGCCTGACGGGCATCTCGCAGTGTTGTATTGATAGAACAACTCGCACTCGTCATCCTCTGGCTTCCGTCTGTCCGCCGTGGGCGGCTCTTCAACTCCCAAAACCTCTGCAGCACCTCTGACAGCACACTACCATAGAGGACCGGATCCCCTTCTGGTAGGTCCTGAGGTCTCCAAACTGGGCCGAAAACAACATACCCCTGTGGTATCTACGGCCACCAAACCAGTTTCCTGGAGTACCTTCTTCCTACCGCACCATAATCTCCGAGGACGTCTGACCCGAGAAGTACGTCCACCGTACCAGGAGTATCAAAATCAGGATCAGCTAACTCCAACCCTGTGGTTAACCCTCTTACCGTTGGTGGTAACCTAACCTGAGGGAGTTTCCCAACCACTTCATCTAGCACCACGGCTGAGACTTGATAGCTGACCCCTGTACATGTGCTACCTAATGTGAACTCAAAGTTCGTCTGACCCCGAATGTCAGGCACATTTAGGCCCCGATGCCTACAGCTTCATCCTCACTTGGCCGTACATTTAGGCCTAGCCTACTCACCAGCTTACTCGATACAATACATCCCTGAGCCCCTGTATCCAGTAGGGCTCTTACTTGAATGGTCCGGCCACCGTATCCCCATACCCAAATCTTAGCCGTTGGCAAAAGTACCGTGATTGGACGGGGAGCCGAAGCTGATGAGTAGGCGGCGATTACCTAGCGGGAATCTAAACGCGGTGAGGCCGCGTCCCGCGGGGGTATCCCCCCCACTACCCAAACCTGTGTATGGGTCCCACTCCTGCTGGTAGGGAGGTCTGCCCATAAAGGCCATGGCTGGAGTTCTATAGTACCCCGACGGCAAACGTCCGTACCGAGGTTGCGCCTGTAGCCGCGGGTACTCAGGCATAGGCGGAGGCATGCGTGGGTCTTGAGACCCAACCAGGTGGCTCAAGCCCGCAGAATACTGCATGTACCCTGGTGGCTGCCTAGTGCTCCCCTGACACCCGCCCGTTAAATCCCGTACCTGGGATGGGTGTCCTTGGCCACGTTCCTGTGCCGCTCTTCCCCAATCCGGCACCTGCTGCCGTGGTGGAGATCATCCCCACGTCCGTTGGTAAGTGGGCTCCGACTGTTGACGTCCCCCTGCCTGTCCCTGTGACTGATGCGGAGGTGGGCTCCTCCTTGGAGGGGGTGAGGAGCGTTGCTCCCTCGCTTGGTGGGCAGGCTCCCTTCGCTG
This sequence comes from Phthorimaea operculella, assembly GCA_024500475.1. Taxonomy (NCBI): domain Eukaryota; kingdom Metazoa; phylum Arthropoda; class Insecta; order Lepidoptera; family Gelechiidae; genus Phthorimaea; species Phthorimaea operculella. The sequence continues at coordinate 3,949,299 of JANFCV010000026.1, forward strand.
ATCCGATCCAGCGCTGCCCCCGGCGCCTCCGGAGCGATTCATGCAGAGCAGCGGATGGTGTGCACCCTGGCAGTACCTACAGTTGGTGCTTGAAGGGCACTCTCGCACCTGATGCGGCCCCAGGCACCGAAAACACCAACGCCTCTGCTGTGCCACACCCCGTCTCCTCTGAATCCGCTGCGCAGCAAACTCCTGACACGCTGTCACCCCGTGGCCTGTCTCCCTGCAGTAGGCACACCCTGATTCCAATGCGGTGTTGTACCGCCTGGGTTGCCTACTGTTGCCTCCTCGCGCCGGTGCACCCGGCCGTTCCGGGTGGCGAGGGGCAGAGGTCTCCTTGCGAGGGGCTTCACCAGCCTGGACGTCCACTCGCCGGCTTTCGGCCTCGAGGAACGACTTCAGATCCTCGTAGGTCGGGAGGTGGTCCGAGGACTTGCCCCCATGGAGCTGCTCAAATCGAGCGACCATTTCGCTCGGCAGGCGGCGAAGCACTGTGTGGACCAAGATATAACCGTAGCCCGCCACTGGCAAACCCTGTCGCTCTAGTGCGCTGACCGCGACACTGACTGGGTGGAAGATTTTCTCGCGGAGGTCCGTACCTCGCGTTATGGTTGGTATTGACAGCCACTGGTCTAACAGCCTGTCTACAATCAGGCGCTTGTTTCGATACCGGTCGGTAAGGATCTTCCACGCCACCTCATAATTGCTATCCGAGACAGCCAAATGCGTCAGCAATTCATGAGGCTCTCCATGTAGCCTGGACATCAGCTGAGCCATCTTGTACGCCGGCGTTATGTCCGTCCGTGTGTGGACCACACTGCTATACAGGTCCTCAAACGCCGGCCAGTCGGCGTAATCGCCTGCAAAGACTGGAACCGTAACAGGCGGAAGAGGCACCTGTAATCCTTGTCCCACTTTACCACGGAATGGCTTTTCCTTTCCGTCACGTCGCCTAGATATGTCCGCAGCTGCCTGCGCAATGTCCTGTGCCAGCTCCAAGCTCTGGCTTACATCGCCCTCAACCAGCTCCTTATCTTCAGGGTTAGGAGCTTCCTCAAGGAGCATGAGGCACTCTGTGAGGTGTTCCGACACAACCCGAACCCGTTCATCTGCCTGTAGTGCACTTTTCAAGAGCGCGTCCTCCCGGTCCTCGCGGCCGATCATTGCCGCTGTGGTAGTAAACCACCTTAATTCTGTCTTTATAGCAGCCTTATACCTGGCGATCGAGGGCCATGGTACCAACTTTTACACACTCGACTTAATAAAAACGAAAAACCAATAAACAAATACCACAAAATAAATGTTAGTTGACTGGCCTAGACCTTACCGATAAGGTACCGTTCACTAGGCAAACAATACAGACACAAAAAAACCGAAACAATATTTTCCAAAATTAATAAAATATGTGGGTAATATAAAAAACACGCTTAATACTAAATTACGGCTAACTATGTTGCAATAAAGCAACCACGCTCTGCTACCATAAAATGTTTGATTCCGAAGCTGATCTTAGCGCAGTGGAAGCAAATTAAAGTTATCTTAAAATCTAAAACTAAATGGTCGATCAGCCTCGGAACAACATTTGACTACGATTCGTAGTGCTCTTTACTATAGCTAAATAAAATAAATTTAATGAGAGAATTTTGTTCCGGAAAGTTTCCGGCCGAGAAATTCTTGTTTCCAAAATCTACTTAAACAGGGCCCAGCAACGAATTGCTTACCGAGCGAACGATGACGCCGTTTCTTTGTGAGTTTAAGTATGACAGGAATCAGGTATTCAGGATATTTGAGGAGCACAGGAATAGGAATAACCTAAACTCACGGCACCGGAACATCCGCTCGTTCTCGAACTCCTTTCCTCCAATTTGCACTATAGTTCACAGTTCGACATCACATAATGTTTTTTAACACAAAATAACTAAAAGATTTCTCTTCGAATGAGAAATCGGCCCCGTTAACCTCAATCATTTATAATTAAAATACGTAGCTATCGGCAGCCACGACGCGAGCCAACGAAAAGTGAGGTTATATTTTGCCGGCGGTCGCGTGACTCTCAATCAAAGCGCCGGAACCAAAATCACTTGGTTCACTTCCCCACCGAACAGGGAAAACCACACGAGAAAACCGAAAGCACACTAAATTACACCATTTATAATTAAAATTCGCATCCACGATGCGGGCGACGGCAGAGGACGTGACAATGACAGACCAGTGTTGCCAGCACCGCGCGCCCATTTTATACGAAAACTAAACACCCTGTATATCCTCTTTCGTACGAAGAGGTCGAAACCAAATAAAAAAGAAGAAAGTCATAGCCAAATAGCGTTTTTTGTCAAATCCACGTCAAATCATGTATTATATATAGCTCGTATTATAGCCTCGATTATAGCCAAAGTTATTTTATATGCTCTTTGGCTAAAGTCAACAAACAAACAAACATAACAGAAAACAAAAGGCATAAATCGTTACACTAACTATTGTTTACTATGACTTAGACAAATAATTATCCTATCTCCACAAAATTCCACAATGCCTCCACAACCTTGCTTGGTTTAGGCCTTCGACTTCACGATCACAAGAACCTCGAAGACCAGAACTCAGACCAGAACGAATGCCTCGATGTGCCGTCCCAACGTGCGGCGACGGGTGTGAAGAGTATGATGAAGATGGAAACCTGATTCCCAATCGGCCTCACCCAAGATACCACAAGCGCACCGCCTTTAACCCACCAGTAAGCTTTAGCCGTTAAGTGGGGATTCGTAGCGAGTTTTTAGATTCCCCAATCCTTCTTTATTCATTGTCACCCACCAGAAGTACTAGTCTGGTTAGGACATTGCAGGCTGAACCACCTGATTGTCCGAAAAGTAAGATAGTTCCGTGTTTCGGATGGGCACGCTAAGCCGTCGGTCCCGGTTGCTGTCTATGATGGCGGTCGTTACACAACCATGTCAGAGGCCTGCTACTTGTAGTAGGCGGTTGAAAAACTCTGACACCAGGGTTCATCGGGTCGTTGAACGTATCGGTGTCCCACACGAAGAGAGAGAGAGACCAGAAGTGCATGTAGGGTAACTAGCTAGATTGACCAATTCTATTGCTTACCCCATGGTCCTACCGTCCTCTCAGTCATCCAAGTGGCAAATTCTACCTACCTATACAAGTTACTATATTTGATTGTGCCCGTATGTTTCTCATTCTCCTCTGTCTGGAGATGATTCACCAAGAAAACTTTAAATAAGGGAGTAGACATTGCACTTTTGTGAAAGAAAAATAGAAAAATTTCGTAACTCAAATGCACTGCACTCAAGTGCACCATTGTACGTACCTACCATCATATTTAACCCCAGTTCTTTTTCAGTCAGAGTGCTGCTGCTTCTCCGGCGGCATCGGGGCGAAGTTGAAGCGATGGTTGCGGACATTCCCCGGGTTCATATACAGCTTATACACCAACCCATATTATTTTAGCATCGTCAAAGCCGTCACCTTGTTCAGTCTTGGCCTGAAACTGTTCCACGACATGTACTGGATGTTACAAGAGATGTGTGAATATGAATCCGATAAAACGAAGGCTTGCAGGGATCCAAGGAGAAATACACGCGTAAGAATGGACCTGCCGCCCTGTTTATGAAATAGTGGACAATAAACATATTTTGGTACAGCGTGACCTATCTATTATTTTATACTCCAGATTAGGTTTCCACTTAAAATTACCTATAAAAATTTCGTTTGAATTTCAACATTATGAAATAGGCATTATCCTCAAAGAATAGATACTACACTCCTTCAAAATGGAGGTCATCTCATCATCGATACTTGAGACCTTGAGACCGTGTTGCTCGAAGATTGATGCAGCATCGAACACTCGATCGAACATCTATGTATTTCCGAGGCGAGGCAAACATTTGGTTTCTTCAAGCGACACGTTCTTCCGTCTCGTTCCGTCCAGGTTCCAGGTGGTACCATACTCCATAGTCTGCAGATCATGATCTGATTATAAGTTCCTGGAGAAGTTGTGGAACATTCGGAACATTGCAAGTTTCAAAACTTATTATTAGGATATTGATTAGGATTATGTTGAAACTTTCAATATTACATTTTCCTTGGTTTTATACTTTTTCTTCGAGGAAGTAGAAATGACAGGAAAACAGACAGAAGATCTCGGATTTTGGGAATTTGGCGTATACTACGTCAGATTCAAAGTTAGATTTTGACAAAATTTGTGAACAGAAAATGTATTGACGAGTGTAAATTCAAAATTAATATTCAGGTGGAATCCAAAATCCAGCTGTAAATAGGAATCTCAGTCTCAGGTATCTCAAACTGTATGTCTAGTTAACTTCGTATAGAAGGCCTCCAGTTGGCCATAAAACATTTAAAAATGCCAAAGTGTGGGGAGGGAGAGGAAGGTGAAGAAACAGGTCACCAGGACTGCAACGTGAAATGCATACCAAACTTTGCACAGAATACGGCCTGTATCACTAAGAAAGGAGTAGAAGAAAAGTTTTCTGCCTCAAATAGAACCATAGAAAACTGGGACTGCCCCGCGTGCGCTGCAGACACTGAGAGTGAGGATGAGGAAAGCGATGAAGAATATCTTAAACGGGGAAGAACTTTCAAAAGACCAGATCGAGGTGGTGATAAAGCCGCGCGTCGAGCACTGAGGGATGCTAAACGATACCAGGTAGGAACATCTTTTGGTTATTATTTAGCAAGTTGTAGAAAGGAAAATTCAAAACATAAGGAAGCAGCAGTTGCGGTGACTTTATCCCTTTTAAGCCATTAAAATTATTGTCCTAGTCGTCACGGTGGAAACAATATTTCCTAAAACCTCTTCAAAACGGATAAAGGAGCGTTATTTTCAGCAGGGTTTATCAGGTCGTTGGTGCCCCACTCGAAGAAGAAGAATTTCCAGCAGTGGATTTTCTACGACTGATACCTTACAAATCCAATGTCTATAGGTAGTAAAACTAAGTAAATTGTTTCTTTGCAGCCCTGGACGCCATATTACATAGGCACTGTAATGCTGGAGAAACTAGTACAGATGGTATCTTTGGGCTCATACATCTACTCCGACAACTACCGCTGGGGGCTATTAAAGAGTTTCGTGTTCTTCGCTATTGGTGTCAAGTCCATGTTCAGTTTAGCAGAGTTCATCAGTTGTGAGTGTGCCAGAAGGCAGAAGTGCCTCGAAAAAGCGTTACGCTCCAAATAAATCATCAGCACCAAGGATTATTTCTACTTTTATGAAACATATTGTTATGAAAAATGTCTGTGAAATTAAAAGGGCCATGTTGATGCAATCACTTGTGGAATTTTACTTAATTAGGTATGTGGTTTTAGCACGTTTTATTTTGTGGTTTTTAATGAGCTGGTGTGTTCAGTTTCCCTAACGACTGAGCTGTGCAATGTGAGGCATTTTTAGGCACCTTGTTGCCCAATTTTCTATCACTATCACTTATAGATACCTACTTCTATATACCGAACTTTATCTAAGGATTGATAGTTTGCTGCGAAACGCAATACAGATAAAAATATGTATTTCATAAAATATTATACAAGTACAAACGTGGGAAAATTTCAATTCTTTACGAGTGGAAAAGCAATAATTATTTATAGGTGGGTAGATAGGTAGGTAGGTATACCTACATATCTAAATGATCATCATTTCTAAGAAACGCCTCTTCTATAAATATTTTGTTCTCATATAAAGCGTTACATTAAATGTACCTAGTATGATACAGATACAATGTTAATTGCGAAATAGCGTTTATAGGGCAGGTTGTTTATGTAAAAAAATAGACAACAGATGGAAATCAAGCGGCCGGAGCTTCACACGAACAATGAATGTGTCGTTGGAGGAAAATCCCGAGAGTAGCCATTAATACCTCGCACCGAGTGCTGACGCGCTGCGTTTTCAAAAAAATACTCGTATATTTTGTTGTTGTGTTGATAACCTTTAGTTAGGCGCTGAGCCCGCCAGGGCCGGTTTTGTTTGTATGGCTGGTCAGTCGTGCGCCCGCGCTCCGCACATCTACCACGCTAATTAATAACTTTATTTTATAGTTTCAATAATAAGTCCGAATATGAACGCTCTTCTTAAAACAGTGACCGTTTTGTATATCTTCTCGTTATCAGTGTCAAGTACATTTGGACGTAAGTATGATTATTGTAATTCTTGCAATGTGTATCGTATACTTATTCTTAGTAAGTAGAAGTAAATATCTGTATTTATACGATAACCTCATCATCATTGACCCTACAATACCTATCCGGCTTCTATTTGAAGAAGATCTTTTTAAAAATTCGCATGCTCAAGAACTAGATACAAACAACGGATACAAAAAAAACTTTGAGAGATATGACAAGTGGAACTCGTCTCTCCAAGGATGTAATTATAAAGACGACGTAACCACATCCATTAGAAAATGTGTTTACTCTCAAGTAGGTGATCGTCATAAAAATTGCTGCAACGATTATGATGATACGTGCGTAGATATTAACGGGATCCTCCTATATCAAGGGTCGAGTCTACGACAGAATCCGGTTGTCTTAATGTTAACGACCGGAGATTTTGTACAATTTCTATAAGGATAAAGTAGAAGAAGTGACAAACAGGAAAATGGGAAATAATATTGATAGTGGACAAAATATTTATCAAAATTATGGATTCGGAGAATACCAGAACATCTAAATAACATAGGACAGATGCGGGGTACCTTTTGTATAGGGACCTACTCGTTACGAATTATCTACCTACCTATGTATATAATCTACTTTATGGAATAAATATTGATGTTATGTGCACGATGTAAGTAGTTCATTCAGTAATCATTATTTTATTGAATGTCGGATAAAGCTGGCCTGATTTTCTAAAAGCAGGTTTTTGGTGATTTCCAGAGCTAAGACCACGATGTAGTGGAGGAGTAGAATGCATCAACCTGGAGGATTGCACGGGGCTCTACAACCAGCTGCAACGCGGTACCAACCCTCGACTCACGGCCCTGCTTAGGGGCTTACATTGTGGCTTCAATGGTGACACGCCTATGGTAAATATCGATTTACCTATCCTTTTATGTTCTCGATTGAAGCTTCTAACTATACTTCACCGCTTTCTTCTTTCCATACTAACCTGACATAAACCAAGTAAGACAATCACATTTCCTAAATCAAGTTGTTAGATCTTTAATAAATGTAAGTTCCTGGCTGCCAGACTTCACCAGCACACCGCGTTCAACGACCAAAGCCTTCAAAACCCAGAATTCGGAGACCTTACGCCCCGGAACCAAACATTTTCGACTTAGGGTTTTGGGGATTCACGCCCAGACCACCGATGAGGCCAAAGCATAAAAAGAAGACGACGACATCTAGGCCAAAAATAAAGCCTACAGTGAAACCAATAACGAGGCCGAATACTGTGAAACCAACGATGAGGCCAACACAAAAACCGATAGTGAATCCATTAGTACAAAGACCAGTGTTCCCTAAACGCCAGCAGGTAGTCCTTCTCTATTGGTGATGGAACTGGACTGGTACAAGAATAAAGCATGAATGTTGGGGTGAAGAATTACAACTTTTGGGATGTTTTGGAATCTTGGTAACTTATCTGTTGTGCTAAACTTTTGCTAACGCCATTGGAAGACTACAACATCTACGCTATAAAACACTGACTTTATGTTATTTTTTCCAGATTTGCTGTCCACCAGAATTCCAGGGTGTCCAGAATGATGGTAGTACTAGCGCCAGCGCAAGTAGTTGGACTGGAAACACAAACGGAGGTGGTGGTAACTGGAACCGAGGTGGCGCCAGCACCAACACTAATAATGGAGCCAATGATTGGGACAGAGGAGGCAGTGCCAATACTAATGGAGGAAACGGTTGGAACAACGGAGGAGCGAACACAAATGCGAATGGTGGTTCAAGCTGGAACGGCGGTGGTGGTTCCAACAGTGGTGGCAACAGAGGGGGAGGATCGAGTGATCCTTCTAGCCTGCTGCCGAACCAGCGCGAGTGTGGGATCCAGAACAATGACAGGATTGTCGGTGGATCACGCACCGATATTGACGAACATCCCTGGATGGCATTGCTCAGATACGACAAACGTGAGTGTTATTTTTCTTGATTATAAATTGTAGGTAATTTGAACGAAATGCTTGTGAATAAGGTAGGAAAATGTGCCTGCTTAGCTTAGCTCAAGTTAAGTTATTATGATTGGCATTGGTCAATAACAGCGAATGTGCGATTTTGTGATGATACCATCGTAGGTATCACCACAACAATGTTTGTTATGATAACTTTTGTTAGCAGATTTTACAAACTCAAAACAGGTATTTTAAAGCGTTGTACCTAATTGTAACAAACCAATAACCTGCTACGTTTGTTTACGTTTAAGTGAATTGATTCTGCTAATTCTGTTAAGTTGTTGGGGGTTAATTTAATAGATTAGGTAGGTACCTACCTATACAAATGGTTAACCGTCCGAATGAATCTCATTTGTTATCTAAATCATAGTGCATAATAAATTAATAACTTCTAAGAATCGATCATAATGACTGTTATGAACTTCGACCAATATAAGTAGTTATGGACGGGCCATACCGAGCAACTGTTTTGATCCGCTCCATGTGCGCCCAGGCGAGTGACGCCACGCTCAGTCGGTCTCTGCGCCGCCTACGAGAAACACGTCGCGACACGTTCGTTACAACTCCCAAAACTGACATCAGGATGCCGTCTTGTGCTTTGTTAGGGTGTCAATAATTCAACAAACATAAATAAAGCATCACGAATTAGTTTTCATGCGTTAGTACTTATTTATATTTTGTATTTTTAAATAAAGTCGGCAAAATGTCGAGTTCGAAGGATGGTTTTACAGCAACGCGATTCAAGCACGCGCTTTACGCTAGGTTGCGCTTTTCGTATGCGACCGATTGATGGATTTGCATAAGAAACGCGCAAGCTGGCGTGAAGTGCGTAATAGGGTCCGAACATAAAGACTAAAGTCACGGACATAATCGCGTTCGCACTACTGTGAAAGTACGTCGCGCTATCTCTGTCTCTGATCGTATATTCACGTGATTAGAACGTGTGTAGCTGTGTGCGTGTGTTTATAATGTAGTTGTGTCTTGGCTACAGATGTAAATCAACCGGTTTAAAACGTTTAAAACCAAATTTCGTGGTTTAAAACCTGAAATCAACCGTTTTCAACCGTTTAAAACTCGCCTACAAAAATAAAAGTTCTGTGTTTTACATACACATACATAAATCACGCCTTTATCCCTTGCGGGGTAGGCAGAGCGTAAACAGCCGTAGGTACCTACAATACAGCCGCTATCGCCACGTCTGACTAATATTTCAGGGCCGTTGTAGAAAAATCGTGCCGAAATGCAAAAAAATTTTTGCCGAGTAGGTACTTAGGTATGAATTTTTGTATGGAACATCCAAATTATTAATATAACCCTGTATATACAAAATTCAGTGTTTCCAACGATTTTACACTGACTTGCTCATCATAGGTTACCTACGCTCGGGCCTCGGAGCGACAAACTAGGTAATAAACCCGCAAAATCACATCATTAATCCATTTCAGTGATCCTTACATTTGTAATATTACGAAAATGTATTAAAATCAATAAAACATTGTTATCAACCATCCGCCGTTTTAAACCGAAAAAAACGGTTGTTTATGATTTAAAACGGTTTTTTTCGTTTAAAACGATTTGGTTGAATTGGTTTTAAACCGGGCTTACATGTAGTGAACCGTGTACCACTTCTCTGCCTTTGAGCTATCGAAGCACCGATCGATCTAGGGACATCTATGTATTTACAATTTTATAGATTTTTGAATTTTGTCATTTAATAGGTGAATGTAAAAAAATTTAATCTCAAACGCAGTAATGTAGGTAAAGGAGTAATGATACATGAACTCGTGAACCTAAACATTTGAAAATATTGTTTTGAAACCTTTCAATCATTGCAATTAATCGAAGGGGCATTGCACTTGCACCTTTATAATTTGATCGATCATGACCTACCTATGCGCAGATGATTAGGTCAACATACAAGGGTAACAAGATTGTGAATATCATCATACATCACCATCATCTCTTTGCCCTTATCCCAATTCATTTGGGGTCAGTCAACATACTCGTAACATCTTTTGTACTCAAAATCAGTTGCAATTTATTTTGCCTTAGTTTTACGACTGGCTGACTGCCAAACGCAACCTTCTTCGGAAAAGATGTCCTAGGTGAATTCACCTAGTCCATGAGGTTACCTATGATAGGCAGATATTAAGCCAAGATCAATCAATCAAGATGATAATGATGAGACAGTTTGTGTAGACTAGGGGTGGGGAGTATTCCTAAAATTTGTGTTTATGTGTCCGGTAGCAAAACAATATAAATAATCAGACAAAATCCTACCTTTCCACAGCTGTCGGCTGGGGCTTCTACTGCGGCGGTGTGCTGATTGCCTCAAGATACGTGCTCACGGCAGCCCATTGCGTCAAGGGAGAGGATCTGCCTAGCACCTGGAGATTGTGAGTGATTCAAGTGGCCTGCAAAAAACATCTTTGCCATTGGTGATAGGTCGGGTACCCGAATAATCATAAGACCAGTAGTATGTAAGGAACGGTTAATCTAAGCAGGCACGATCAGACCATGAAACTGAACAACTTTTAGTATCGATCATTATGTTGGAAACGAAAAATCCTTCATTTTTCATTTCCAATAATTAGTTCCTCAAAAAATTTAGTCAGCTGATTAGAAGAGAGGTCGACTTTTTGGTCGTTTACTGGCGTGCGTGACTACGAAGCCTGCACGTTGTTCAGTTTCATGGTCTGATCATGCTTGCAAAAATTTTCGGTACACCCCGTATCAATCTTACTTGTGAGAATAACATTTAAAATCAAAGTAGGTATCTTGCATACTCAGAATAATAACGACATAGATTCAAGATTCAAGATTCAAAACTTTTATTTCCAAGTAGATTCACAAAGAATACTTTTAGAATGTCAATATTAAACAAATCAAATATAATAAAAGTAGGTACATATAAAATTCAAATTATGATTAAGACGAAGTTACAATTGATTATGACAATTTTATACTCCTTGTAAGTCCTGATTTGGTATTCAAAACAAGTGCGTGTTTCTTGTGCTGCGCTGGAATTTCAGAAGTCCACGCATTTTTGTCATTAATATAATCATCTAACTTATAATAAGCTTTATAACATAAAGTTTTCTTAATAACAGACTTAAATTTACTTTCTGATAGACTTAATATATCTTCCGGTATTTTGTTATAGTATCGTATACTTAGACCTTGAAATGAAGTCCTAACTTTGGTTAGTCTAAACTTAGGTTGATCTAATTCATTTCTACTCCTTGTATTGCGGTTATGCCTTTCATAATTTCTAGTGAAAGTATTTATATTCTTTCTGACGTACATGATATTTTCGTAAATATATTGGCATGGTACGGTCAAAATATTAATTTCTTTAAACAGTTCTCTAAGGAGTCACGACTGCAAAGTTTATAAATTGCTCTAATGGCCCTTTTTTGAAGTACAAAAATTGTTTCAATATCAGCGGCGCGACCCCACAACAAAATTCCATAGGACATAATGCTGTGAAAATAACTAAAGTAAACAAGTCGTGCAGTTGCAATATCCGTAACTTCTCTAATTTTACGTACCGCATAGGCAGCCGAACTTAATCTTCCCGATAAAGATGTAATATGTGGACCCCATTGTAGCTTTGAGTCAAGAGTAATCCCTAAGAAAACTGTGCTGGTAGTAAATTCTAATTTTTCATTATTAAGTTGTACATAATTACTCGATGAATGTACTACATTTGGCAAAGTAAATAATACACATTTTGTTTTCTTCGCATTTAGAACTAAATTATTTGCAGTAAACCAACTATGAATTTGTCCAAGAGTGTGATTTACCTCGTCATAATTCTGTGCATGTCTATCAACCTTAAATATAAGGGATGTATCATCAGCAAATAATACAATCTTTACATTAGACAAGTTAAATGATTTAAAAAGACCTAAAAATTTATCACTGAACGCATTTCTTACTAAAATGTCTACATTAAAGTCTCCAGCAACAATAACATGTTTATTTGTTTTTGTGACTAATTTGAGTACATCTTCCATAACTTCTAATAATGTAGTAAAATTGTTAGCTATAGGCGGTCTGTATACGCATACTATAACATGACTTTCCAGCTCAACACAAGATAACTCAGTACAACTCTCAACCGACAATCCAACAACATCCTTACGTTCCTTGAATTTAATATTATTTCTAATGAGTATTAATGAGCCTCCATGGATTGCGGATTTTCGGTTGAAAGAACTGGCAATACAGTAATTTTCATAATTTATTAAAATGTCATGATCATTTTGGAAATGTTCTGTAAAGCAGACTACATCATAGTTATGCTTTTCTAAAAACAATTCAATTTCCAATACCTTGCTGGAAAAGCCCTGAATATTTTGATGTAAAACTTGTAATTGATTTAGCTTTTCCTTTGTCTTATGCTGAGTGCAAGAAGACCCCGGTTTGTTTATGTCATTTACATCAGTCAAAGACGGGTTTCCTTTGTCTTAAAATCTAGTTTAAATCATTATTAATAATGTTACTTATTAATGTAGATGATGACACGTATTTTGTGTCGCTTATATTATATGCTAACAATGTAGCGACTTGCTTCTTATAATAATCCGACAGGTACATAGTATCCTGAGTCAGTATAAATTTGTGAATAAAATTATTCACATCAAAATAAGAAATAGCATCGCTATGATGACATGTTATATTGTACAAGTGCATGTTCATTTTATGCACACATTTGTTTTGTTGTGCTGATAAATTCGTACAATATGGAAAGTTGCACAAAATGAACTTGCACTTTGTCTGATTGTGTAAATTGAGCAACACCTCCAAGCTATTATCTAGTGCACTACGACTAATGTTGGAATGATTTCCTATCATAATTATTATAGTGGTGTGCTCGTCAAATTTCCTACAGCTACTTGTTTAACAATATCCTCAAAAGAGGCGTCAGGACAACACACGTTTGTCACTTGTTGATTTAAACGATAGTTCAATAATTGTCCAAAACCTACACCTAATTTATCCGAATAAATAATAGTCTGTTTGGGATTTTTCGCTGAAGGAAGGTCCTTTGTCGATCTGGATGCACTGTCACTGTCAAGAACTGGTCCTGCGTGTGGTCGAGTGGTAGGGCACGGGCATGGGTCACGACGTCGTGCCTTCGGGGTCGGGCAAGCTTGGGCTGAGACGGTGGACGCCCTAGAAGAACGCGGTGCAGCGGCTGGGGTGGGCGGCACTATAGCCCTCTCGATCTCGATGGGAGGCGGCAGGTGACCCCGCAGGCTGCACGTTGCTGTCAGCTACCGACACCTGGTGTGCCCTCGCATCTTGGTGCACGGCGGGGCAGGAGCACGTGAAGCGCCCTGCCGCGTCCACCGCGGTGTCCTCCACGTCGTCCTCGCCGGGTGGGTGACGTAGTCGTTGGTGTAGGCAGTGTAGGAGCACCTCTACTTCGTCCGCCACGTCGAGTTTGCCGGGTGGGTGCTTCAGCCGCGATGGCAGGCGCGTCAGGAGCGGCAGGTGGTGCCCGCGCGGCAGGTGGCGCCCGCGCGGCAGGTGGTGTCGGCACGGCAGGCGGTGTCGTCGCGGCAGGTGGTGCCCGCGCGGCAGGTGGTGTCGGCACGGCAGGCGGTGTCGTCGCGGCAGCTGGTGCCCGCGCGGCAGGTGGCGCCCGCGCGGCAGGTGGTGTCCGCACGGCAGGCCGTGTCGTCGCGGCAGGTTGTGCCCGCGCGGCAGGTGGTGCCCGCGCGGCAAATGGCGCCCGCGCGGCAGGTGGTGTCGGCACGGCAGGCGGTGTCGTCGCGGCAGGTTGTGCCCGCGCGGCAGGTGGTGCCCGCGCGGCAGGTGGTGCCCGCGCGGCAGGTGATGCCCGCGCGGCAGGTGGTGCCCGCGCGGCAGAAGGTGCCCGCGCGGCAGAAGGTGCCCGCGCGGCTGGTGGTGCCGGCGCGTCAGGTGGTGCCGGCGCGTCAGGTGTGGCGAGTGCATCAGATGTATCAGTATTCACGGATGCCAAGGTGAACTCCTCATCTTCCATCAGCAGGTCCAGTAACTCTGCATTCTGTTGCTGTAGTTGTAGTAGCTCCGAAGTTGCAAGAGAGTTGCTCATGTGCTAATCGGCTCTCTGCATATTTAGTCTCAACATTAGCGAGCTGCGTTTGAAGATGATCAATATACAACTCGCTACTTGTGTGCAAGCTTTCTGATGCTGTTATCTGCATCGTCATCTGCTTGATCTTTATTTCTGCTTGATGGAACTCTTCTTGCATTTTTCTTATTAACAGTTTATATTCATCAGTATGCTTCAATAAATTGATTCTCTTAATTCTATTCGGTTGTTGTTTTACAGTTAATCTTAATAGTTTCAGGTTATGTCTAGTCTTTGTTCGCTACGGGAACAAGTGGAATAAAAGATGGATTTTGATAATTTAAATAAATTATTATTTCTTTAAAATATGATCAATTTTGACAAGGACAAGTGCTTTAGGCGACCGTCAGTAGTAGAGAGTGATACATTTTAGAAGGTGACTTTGACTAGTCAAAATGACAGACAATATAAACGAAAATATAAACCTTAACATCATACACATTAGTGACATTATACAAAAACGAATAGTATAAGGCGATCCCTACCAGTTACAATTTATACACGTAGAGAAACGCGATTGGTTAAGACCCGGTATGTCGTGGTCATACGATGTAGATAAGTTAGCGCCAGAAGGGCCAAAATTAAATAGACTATGCGTACAGAAGGTACATTTTATACAATATTAAAGTTGCATTAAAGAATGATAAAATTATACAATACAAAATATATATGTCTAGCTCCTAAGCGTAGACATCCTCCGGGGCGTTGGAGGCATTAAGAAAAGGCCTTCAAGACGTGTCAGCGCTAGTCGCTGGCAATAAACATATCCGATTTAAGGCGCGACGAACCACGCCACGCGCTGTAGTGACGTCAGCGACGCGAGGGACACCATCAGGGCCGGGGAACATCTTGCTGACTCTTCCGAGACGCCAGCACAGAGGGGGTACGCTGTCATCCTTCAGCAGCACCAAGTCATCCACTTGAAGGTCTCTTGAGCGGGTCTTCCACTTTGTGCGCTGCTGCAGTTCACTGACGAACTCGTTGGACCATCGCTTCCAGAAGTGCTGCCGAATTTGCTCCAGGCGCTGGTACCGGTCGAGGCGGTGAGTCTTGACATCCGTCAGGTCAGGCGTAGGCAGTGCGGTGAGTGGCCTGCCAATCAAAAAGTGTCCCGGGTAAGAGGTTGAAGGTCTGTGGGTGATGGGCTGAGAGGACAAAGGGGGCGGCTATTGAGGATGGCCTCGACTTGCGAAAATAGGGTGCTCAGTTCCTCAAAGGTCAAGTGTGCGTTCCCCATTACTCGGTGCAAGTGAAACTTAGCTGATTTGACACCAGCTTCAAATAGGCCACCAAAATGAGGAGCGTATGCGGGCGAAAACTTAAATTGTATGCCTTGCTGAGCCGTGAAATCAGAAATGGCATCAAGAACGTCTTTAGACTTAAAAAACTCTTTGATTTCACGAGCCGCGGCAACAAAGTTTGTGCCGTTGTCGCTAAATATCTTTTTGGGCAACCCTCTGCGACAAATAAAGCGTTTTAGAGCCAGCATGTATGCATCCTTGGACAGCTCACTAACAGCCTCAAGATGGATGCATTTATAGTTAAGACAGATAAATATACACAAGTAGCACTTTGTTATTTTACATCCTCTTGTCTTACGGTCGGTGATAAGGAAGGGTCCGGCAAAATCAGTACCTACATTGGAGAATGCAAAGTCAGGGTTAATGCGCTCGGACGGTAGATCACCCATTATATTTGACATTTGCTGCCCTTTGAAACGACGGCAAACAACGCAATCCTTTGCTATTCGTCGGGCCAAGTTACGCCCGCCTACAGGCCAAAAACGGTCCCTAATGGAGGCAAGCAAAGTTGTGGTCCGGCATGCAAAAGTCGAGCGTGTTCCTGACGAAATAGAAGCAGCGTGAGACGACTTCGAGAATGCAGTAGCATGGGGTGCTTCTTATCAAAATCATAGTTAGAGGCGGCGATGCGTCCTCCAACACGTAAAATCCCATCTGAGTCTACAAAGGATTGAGAGAAGCGAGATCAGAATTGGCCTTCAGAGGTTGATTCTGAAGAAGAAGGTTGATCTCCTTACTAAAGAAGTCCTTTTGAGACATTTTGATTAATGCTTTCATAGCATTGTCGAGCTCCGAGGCTTGTAGTGGACCGGTGAGTTTAGAGTTTTGGTTTGAAACCTTAGAATTGTGGAACCACCGTAAAATCCGAGCATAAGCGCGTTGTGCAATCACCAGCCGTGAGATCCTTGAAAGATCGATAGGAGCATCCCCCACCAAAGCGGGACACGCTTTAACTTCCAATGGCTCCACCTCCTCCTCAACATTAGCCAATGGCCAGGAAGACTCTGCATGTAGCAGAAAAGAAGGGCCATGCCACCACAAGTCAGAGGAAGCGAGATCCTGAGGATCGATGCCACGAGACACCAGATCGGCGGGGTTCTGCGACGTTGGAACGTAACGCCAATCACCAGGGTCGGTAAGTTCCTTTATTGTTCCGATCCTATTAGCCACGAAGGTCTTCAAGCCTTTTGAAGTCCTCAGCCACGCAAGAACAATCTGAGAATCAGTCCAATAAACGAGACGGTCAAGTTTGAGTCGCAAAGCCTGTATCACAGCTGCTGCTAATTGAGCTCCGAGCAGAGCAGCAGACAATTCCAGACGGGGAATCGTTGTAGGCGTGATAGGAGATACACGCGACTTTGAGCATAAAAGGCTCACCTTAACCTCACCTTGAGCATTTGTGGACTTTAAATAGACACAAGAACCAAAAGCCTTCTGCGAGGCATCACAAAAGCAGTGCAGCTCGACATTAACTGGCTCGTCTATCAAGACGTGCCTGGGTAACTGAAGATCAGCGAGACTGGCAAGACCATTGGCAAAGTTAAGCCACGAAGACTTAATATTATCTGGAACAGGATCGTCCCAGCCAAGTTTGTGCTCAGCCCAAAGTTCTTGAAGCAGCATTTTGGTTTTATTGTGCAGAGGACAAGAGACCGAGAGGATCGAAGACCTTGAAGGTGGAGGATAGAATTGACCTCTTTGTTACGACGTCAGAAGATGGGACATCTATGGGAAAGTGCAAATTGTCAGACGAAGGTACCCAGCCAATACCTAAAGTGCTCGTGGCGTTACTGATCATGAGATCACCAGCACTGCTATCGACGCTGGAATCGAGCACCGAGGGCAAATTAGATCGGTACTTCCTGAGATGAAAACCTCCCTTAGCTACTTCTTCTGCTACAGCTTGCTGAATTCGTCGTAACTCCTCTTCTGAATCAGCTCCAGTCAATAAATCGTCCACATAAAAATCTCTCTGAATAACTTCCTTGATTGTAGGATCACTAGACTCTTCGCCTAACTGCCAGAGACAACGAGTGCTCAGAAAGCTAGCACTGGCAAAACCGTAGGTAACAGTATTTAGCCTTAAAGTGCGCAAAGGCTGAGACTCATTATCTCGCCATAAAATCAGCTGAAGATTGCGATCGTTAGGGTGAATAATTACTTGCCGGTACATTTTTTCAATGTCACCGGAGATGACAAATTTGTGAGAACGAAAACGAAGTAAAATGTTAAACAAGGAATCCTGAATCGTAGGACCCGTCATTTGCACGTCATTAATAGAAAATCCAGAAGAGGTGCGAGCCGAGGCGTCAAACACGACGCGAAGCTTAGTCGACTCGCTGGTAGCCTTCCAGACAGGATGATGAGGCAAATAAAAGAAATCATTTTGCGGATATTCGTTCGCAGGTATAAAATCATATTCGGATAAATGGCCGAGATCGGCATATTCGTTCATAAAGGCAAAGTAAAGTTCCTTAAGAGCTGGCTGTCTCGAAAATCGTGTCTCTAAGTTTAAAAAACGCTTTTTCGCCAAATAAAAAGAATTCCCTAGGCAGTCTGGTTCCGTACGAAGGGGAAGCCTAACAATGAAGCGGCCATCACTATCACGTGTAGTGTTAGCGAGGAAATGCTGTTCACAAGCCGACTCCTCCTCAGACAAGGTCGACTTAGTAGGGACATTCTCCAATTCCCAAAACTTTGTCATGTTGGTGTTGAGCTCTGCCATTTCTTGATTGAGTGACAAATTGCAGCGAACCGGATTTGCAGGTTTATGTGTAGGTGTGTTTGGACCGGCCACAAGCCAGCCGAGCGGCGAGCTACGCAGAATGGGGCCAGGAGTACCTAACGAATACTGCTCGAAACCTATCAAACTCCAAAACAAATCTGCACCAATCATCATATCCACCTCCAACGACTTGTGAAAATCAGGATCAGCAAGCTCGAAACCCGCTAAATTTAAATTTTGAATGCTAAAAGTCATTGTGGGATATTTGTTAGTCAGAACTGGCAACACTAGACAACAGAGATCAGCGCTATAAGAACTATGCCTAGATTTGATGCGTAATGTGCAACGTTCAATGGCCGTTGCCGCTGGACAGGCACCAATACCTACAATGTTAGTGTTGGTAGGCATAGAGTTCAATTGTAAAAGGTCCTTAATACGAGTGGTAACCATTGAAGATTGACTCGCATTATCCAACACAACACGTGCCTGAACAGTCTTATTATTTACTGGGTTAATTACATCTACCACAGCCGTACAAAGAAGATTTTCTGTAGGTAACAACGCAGGCATGGCAACAGCTGACGAGGGTGACGTCACATTATCCGACCTATACAAACAATCGTGGAGTAAGGAATTATGGCGTTGCTTACAGCCTGGGACCTTGCAAGCACCTGGAAGTCTGCACCGCTGTATCTTGTGCCCAGGTCTTAGGCAAACACCACAAAGCTTCAGGGATGTGACAGCTGTCATTTTGTCCGCATTCGATTTAGCCTTAAAAACGGGACACTCATAAATGCGATGCGAACCGCTGCACACCAAACACGACGTCGATGCCGAAGGGGCGGGTGACTCACCTGCAGACGTAGTACCTAACATCACTTTCGTATGAGACCTAGGCTGCGTCCTAATCGCGTTGTTATGTGACGTAGTTTGTTTACTAGGCTGCTTATTACTGTTAACCGTCTCAATTACGTCAGCCCGGCTACGTAAAAATTTAAAGAATTCATCAAGCGTAGGTATATCGCCTAACGTGTTACGGTGCTCTTCCCATTTTAAATACGTGTGTGAATCTAACTTCTCAGCTAAAATGTAAATAATTAACACATCCCACTTATCAGTTGGGAGCCCTAATGAGCTGAGAGCGCGCAGGTTTTTATTAACATGGTCTATAATAAAACGCAAAGATTTTTCGGTTTCCCGTACGCTCTCGAGACTGAAAAATGATTTTAAATGGTTATTAATTAATTGCCGCTTATTATCGTACCGATCGCATAATAACTGCCACGCCACCGGGTAATTCTTATCAGTAACTTCTAAGTTACTGATAACACGCGCCGCCTCTCCCTCGAGATATGAGTTTAGGTAGTAAAACTTGTGTATGCTTTTAATTTTATCTGTCCCGTGCACAAGTGACGTAAACGTATCCTTAAACTCCAACCATCTATAGTAGGTACCATCGAAGTTTGGAATTTTGATGACGGGCAGTTTAAAACCTAACGGCTCGTGGTCATCATGGTGGTGGTGGCAGTGTGAGCTAGACCGGCGAGAAGATACAGATCTATCATCATCATCCGCATTTTTACCTATCAACTGCTGGGCAGTGGCAATGCAGTTATAAAAATCCTGCTCCATTAAATCCCTAACAGTTAATTCGCTGTCCTGGGTAGCGACATTAATCACCTCGATTTGGCTCTGCACCGAATCAAACTCATTAAATAAAATCTCAAATTTAGATAATTTAGTTTTAAGTTTAGTTAACTCAAACTCTGAAAATTTTTCTAATTCTGTCAACGTTTCTAAATAATTCTTAAACTTAGTTACTCGGCCCTTAATCGAGCTACGTTTTGAATTTAATTCGGTGATATCCATCTCGTAAATGTTTTTAATAACTTTCTTAAATTTCACTTCCGATTTCACGCCCTCAGTGTCTGACATAAATTAGAAAAAGTACTAAAAATGCAAATAGGTAAAGCAATAAGTTAAATAAAATAAATCGCATACGATACGCTCCTTATTTTGTTGCAAGCCGGGCCAAATCAGCTGATGCACGTAGATGAGCCTTGCACCCAAAGCAGTCAACAGCGCTGCAGCCAGCGGTGTCCACAGGCAGGAATGTAGATCACGAGCGCTGGAATAGAAGATGCAAAGCGGCTGAGAGTGTGCGTTAGCGCAGGGTCTGGTTAGATAAGCTATGGAATGCGGCGGCTATCGATCGATGGGGTTTATTTGCCAGTAGGATTCTAATTCGCAATGAGGTCACGCGTTGCAAGCAAAAATGCAAATTAAAAGTGCAACTGTGCAGTGATTAGTGACGAAATTATGGGCATTATAGTGAAATTAGATGTGAAAGTGATGGTGAAAGTGCAATGATAAGCAAGTAAGTCAGATTCACTTAAAAATACTAGGGAATTGCTATGATAGGTAAGTAGATAATTTAATAGATTTATTTCGTGCGAGTAGGCTTGTGTGGATGGGTAGGCACCTAAGTAACTACTACTAGGTGTAAAATAGCCACACAGCAATAGAAAACACGAGTAATAGGTATTAGCACTAGGTACTTGGTAGTTATTTGCAACAGTAGGTAGGCGTGCGTAGAAGGCGTATGTGGAAAGATAGGCACCTAAATTAATACAATTAGATGCAAAATAGCCACATAGCAGGTAAAGCACGGTAAATAGCGTTTGCAAATAGGTATATGACTTGACCTTTGAGATACTAGGCCCTAGATTCGCAAATCCAAGGGGGAATTTAGACAAAGGAATAGTAAAGGAACGGGCTCACGTTAAGAAAGGCAGGAGAAAGTGGATGCGCAGCCGTAGATGCGCCCTGGTAGACTCGCTGCAGGTAGACGATGAGGCTCGCGGGGACACGTAGTCTGCTCTCTTGATGACGTCACGGGATTTCAGTAGAGTTGCTGGATGCGCGCAGATTGTAGGGCGCGCACACTTCCACGCAGGCACACACAGCACAGGAAGGGGCTTGAAGGGCTGCTTGTAGATCTCCAAACCAAAGAAGGGGCTCGATGTGGCTAAGGCGTGGCGGTGACCTCTGTTCGACCTGAACAAAGGCTCTGCAAAACTCAGCAAAATCGCTTCGATTAAAAAGGCACTGTCCTGTCACGGTCGCCAAAAACTTTGTTCGCTACGGGAACAAGTGGAATAAAAGATGGATTTTGATAATTTAAATAAATTATTATTTCTTTAAAATATGATCAATTTTGACAAGGACAAGTGCTTTAGGCGACCGTCAGTAGTAGAGAGTGATACATTTTAGAAGGTGACTTTGACTAGTCAAAATGACAGACAATATAAACGAAAATATAAACCTTAACATCATACACATTAGTGACATTATACAAAAACGAATAGTATAAGGCGATCCCTACCAGTTACAATTTATACACGTAGAGAAACGCGATTGGTTAAGACCCGGTATGTCGTGGTCATACGATGTAGATAAGTTAGCGCCAGAAGGGCCAAAATTAAATAGACTATGCGTACAGAAGGTACATTTTATACAATATTAAAGTTGCATTAAAGAATGATAAAATTATACAATACAAAATATATATGTCTAGCTCCTAAGCGTAGACAGTCTTTTTAATGAATTTGTTTAGTCTTAAATATTTCTTTATTTTATTTCCTTTTGTAAGAATTGTGTGGCGTACTGTACTTATGTCCTGCACTTCCAGTTCATGATGTAGGGAAACACTGAATTTATTTTCTATGTCTTCTTTTTCTTGGTGTAAATCCGCTAACTGTTTGTTAGCTTCGTTTAGTTGCTGGTTTAAAAATTTGCATCGATCTCGGGCAGAATGTAGGTCATTGATGAGGTCAAATCGAGCACGTTCTAGAGAATCTATATGTTGAATATGCTGGTCAATCTCCACTTGTGATTCTGCACACTGTGTACGCAGAGTAGTAACACTGTCAGTCAGCTGAGTGTTTTTGGATTTCAACTGTTTCATCTCTAAGTCAATCTCATCTCGTTCCACTAGAAGTTTCTCATTAATTTGCTCGGCTTCAGTAAGTCTCTGCTGGAGCTTAGCCATTGTCTTTTCGCATGCATGCTACGTGTTGTCATCATGGACATGGTTGAAGCCGGGGCTGGAATTGATATAAAAACAAATTTAAGATCCAAATCACACTAGTTGTTACTTGTTGGGCTAGTGTATATGTAATCTAATTATAAGGCTGGACTTCTGTGTATAATTATTAATTTTCAATTACAATTTAGTCAATTACTTGTAGCAGTACCACAGTTAGGTGTGATAATAATATGTGTGTAAGAATGTATGCTATGTATGAAAGTAAATACCTAACAAGTATCTACAGATTCACTTTTCACACTAATAAGTGAACTGAGACACTAACTAACAGCAAAACTAACAAGAAAAACAAAGTGTTAGTGTTCCTAAAGGTTTAGTGTTGCTTGAATAAACTTGTCTGAGCGGCAGATGAGCCCTATCTTCAGACAGACTTCAATAGAAGTAAGCTGAGACAAGGTCCCGCGCTAATGTGTGAGTAGGTAGTTTCCCACAAAAGCGAGGTTATGTGCAGTTTTGTGTTTGACTAATCTGAAATTATGGTCAGAATATACTTTTCACAAGCCTTAATGTAAGAAATTGATTAAAGAAACAAAATACTCCCCCGGTTTAATCCGTTAGGTAGTCCGTTGATTCAAATAGTTAGTCCGTTGGTTGACCAACAACATTTGCTAAAAACACAGTTATTTTTATTTGCACTGGGTCATTGTAACACTGTAGTCCACTTTTATCACTTAAATAAACACAATATAAACACAAATACTAAGAATTTTACGTAAAAATTAAACTTATTTATGCGAGCTAATGTTTTGACGTCTACTCGACGTTCTCGACTCTACATAATAGATAAGGCTAGTCATTGACATGTTTAAGCGTAAGGTCATTACCATTAGGCAAAGATTTCCGTCATTTTAGTTTGTATACTTTACCTACCTAGAAGTAACTTGCAGTTACATGATGACTAACGTTTTGCCTAAGCGATTTGTGGTCAACAGCCTGGTGGTCAGATGGGTTCTCAAAATATGGACCTTCATTTAGCTTTTAGACCGACCGGTATACCTGGTTTGGGTAGTCCATTAACAGTGTAATGTAAAGTAGTCTATAACTTGTTGTCCGTTACGAATAACCGGCAAAACCTCCCTCAACAGGCTGATGTTATATTAGCAATTCAACTTGATGGAACGGTACGGAAGGAATATCGCGATGCTCAAAGCAATTCAAGCGTCACTTAATTGCCTTTGTATTGCCACTATGTCACAGTAAAACTAAATTTTACCGGAGAACAAACGGCCAAAACTATTGAACTGACATTCTATCGACACACATCTGAGACTCTTTTTAAATTGCATAATTTCGGCCCTGATAGTTTCACATTTCAAACTATCCTTTTTATTCCAGATCCCAGGTCCGCCTCGGTGAATGGAACACATCGAGTGTGAACGACTGTGTGATGGACGACTGCACGACTCCCGTGCAAGACATACGGGTGGAGGAGATCATAGCTCACGAAGGATACGACCCTCAGGACTCCAACCAGCATAACGACATCGCACTGCTGAGGTTGGCGCAGCCCGCGCGTTATAATGGTAAGTCACTTTTGAACCATCCAACCCGACCTATGTGATGTGATGAATGACTGTACGACTCCTGTGCAAGACATAAGGGTGGAGGAGATCATAGCTCATGAGGGATACGACCCCCAGGACTCCAACCAGCATAACGACATCGCGCTGCTGAGGTTGGCACAGCCCGCGCATTATAATGGTAAGTCACTTTAGAACCTTCCGATCCTGAGTCCCGTACAAGACATAAGGGTGGAGGAGATCATAGCTCACGAAGGATAGATACGACCCTCAGGACTCCAACCAGCATAATGACATCGCGCTACTGATGTTGGCACAACCCGCGCGTTATAATGGTAAGTCACTCTAGTACCTTCCAACCATAAGGGTGGAGGAAATCATAGCTCATGAAGGATACGACCCTCAGGACTCCAACCAGCATAATGACATCGCGTTGCTGAGGTTGGCACAGCCCGCGCATTATAATGGTAAGTCACTTTAGAACCTTCCGATCCTGAGTCCCGTACAAGACATAAAGGTGGAGGAGATCATAGCTCATGAAGGATACGACCCTCAGGACTCCAACCAGCATAATGACATCGCGCTGCTGAGGTTGGCCCAGCCCGCGCGTTATAATGGTAAGTCACTCTAGAACCTTTCGACCCGACTGTTTGAAGGGCGATAGCATCAGTCCCGTACAAGACATAAGGGTGGAGGAGATCATAGCTCATGAGGGATACGACCCTCAGGCTCCAACCAGCATAATGACATCGCGCTACTGAGGTTGGCACAGCCCGCGCGTTATAATGGTGAGCCACTCTAGAACCTTTCGATCCTGAGTCCCGTACAAGACATAAGGGTGGAGGAGATCATAACTCATGAAAGATACGACCCTCAGGACTCCAACCAGCATAATGACATCGCGCTGCTGAGGTTGGCCCAGCCTGCGCGTTATAATGGTGAGTCATTCTAAAACCTTCTGACCCGGATCGGGAATGAATACACCAGTCCAGTGCAAGGCATAAGGGTGGAAGAGATCATAGCTTATGAAGGATACGACTCTCAGGACTCCAACCAGCATAACGACATCGCGCTGCTGAGGTTGGCACAGCCCGCGCGTTATAATGGTGAGTCACTTTAGGACCTTCCGATCCTGAGGACAGTACAAGACATAAGGGTGGAGGAGATCATAGCTCATGAAGGATACGACCCTCAGGACTCCAACCAGCATAATGACATCGCACTGCTGAGGTTGACACAGCCCGCGCGTTATAATGGTAAGTCACTTTAGAACCTTCCGACCCGGAGTCCCGTACAAGACATAAGGGTTGAGGAGATCATAGCTCATGAAGAATACGACCCTCAGGACTCCAACCAGCATAATGACATCGCGCTGCTGAGGTTGGCCCAGCCCGCGCGTTATAATGGTGAGTCACTCTAGAACCTTTCAACCCGGAGTAGGAAAGAATCAAAGGAATAGACTAGTCCTGTGCAAGACATAAGGGTGGAGGAGATCATAGCTCATGAGGGATACGACCCTCAGGACTCCAACCAGCATAATGACATCGCGCTGCTGAGGTTGGCCCAGCCCGCGCGTTATAATGGTGAGTCACTCTAGAACTTTCCGACCCGACTGTTTGATGGAAGACTGCAACGGTCCAGTGCAAGACATAAGGGTGGAGGAGATCATAGCTCACGAAGGATACGACCCTCAGGACTCCAACCAGCATAACGACATCGCGCTGCTGAGGTTGGCAAGCCCGCGCGTTATAATGGTATGTCACTCTAAAACGTTTCGACCTGGAGAGTGAACGACTGGCTGGGTGGATCTTGACATATGAAGTGTCGTTAGATTTGTCTCAGCAACGCGAGTGACACTGGCTATATTAGAATTTCATTAGGCGGATTTGAAACGCATAGGTAATATAACTTTGAAATTACCCCAATCGGGTTTTTGATTTTTAACACATCTGCTTGTTCATTACAGATTTCGTGAAACCCATTTGCCTGCCGCTCAGTAACGACGTGAAGAACAGTGGGTTTGACGGGTTCACTGCCGAGGTCGCCGGGTGGGGCAAGACTGAATCACGTAAGTGGGTTTTGCTTATAGAATATGAACTCAAAGAGGATGATATAAAACTGGCGTAGTTTATCTCACATGAAAAAGCTATAAATATAGACAACCCAAGCCAGGAAACAGAAGCACAAGTCCTTTCTTTTTCTTTGATATTTCGATCAATGATCCTTGGAAAGAGAGTTATTACAGCCAAGTCAAGTACCCTTGCAAAACAATCTTCAGGAGAGTTTAAATACCGTAAAACAATACAACTATGGTCCTAGCTTGCAACTATGGTCCGAACAAACTTGTATGATTTTTTCACTTAATTCCTCCTGTGTACTATAATAGGACCCCTAATGTATGGTTAACACTGACTTATTAACTGTCACCACACACGAGAAATATGTATTTTAAATGCAGGTTTGTTTGGACCATAGTTGTATGGTTTTACCAGTACTATTGTTGTTTAAATGAGTCTTGGTGTTTAAACAACTTGTTTAAATGAGACGGTTTGTTGGCACCCAGATTCTGCCGGGCAGACTCTTCATTACCTACTCTTCATCTTCGATATTCTTACACCTAAGAAGATCAACTTTTTTAAATATTTAGGTACTTACCTAACAATACGTGTCCTTCATTCCAGGCTCCGAATCAGAAGTGAAGCTAAGAGTGACCGTGCCCGTAGTGAGCAGAAGCCAATGCGCGTCTGTTTTCAGCAGAGTGAACAGAGAAATTTGGAACAAGCAGCTCTGCGCTGGTGGATTAGCTGGCAAAGACTCGTGTAGAGGAGACTCAGGAGGCGCTCTGATGGGTAGGGTGCCTACTGCCGACAACTGGTTTGCTATAGGTACGTATGCGATGTTGTCATGAAGCTAGAAGGAAGAGGTTGTCAATCAGCAACCATGCGCTGGAGCTCTTACCTGGCAAGGATTCCTGTAGGGGATACTTAGGAGCTGCTCAGTGCAGGTGCTTAGAAGGTAGTCAACAAGCAGTTCAATGCAGAAGGAACAGCAGAGAACAGAGAGATATAGTTACTTTACCCCGATAGGAAAATGAGTGTCGTGTCGTACCGTATCAAGGATGGTTGGTTAGAATCATATTAGGTACAAAATTACGAGTAGGACAAAAAAATTACTTACCGCACTATATAAGGCCCTATTAAATTCACTGCAAATAATTTAAGGGCATGCGTAAATATGTATAGTATAAGAAAAACATCTAAGGCATTTAAAAAAAATCTACGTGCTAGATTTTTTTCATTTTCAAACAAACTTTTTAATTAATTCTGTGAACACCCTTTGACGACCCGACTGACGTTCCGCCACGTAGACAGGATTCACTTACACGGCACGCACACTAACAACCAACCAATCACAGCACCTTTTTTTGGCGCGTAATTTAAATTCATCGAAGTGTGTGTTTCTAGGAAAAACAGGGTGCACTTTTTCGTTTTTTTTTTTTTTAGTTAAATGCAGTTTTCTCGAAAACTAGCCTGTAGATTTCTTTAAAAAATTGCCTAGTACATGCTTATATTTTATTTGTTCTGCCCCTAAAATATTTGCTTATAAGGTCCTATTAAATTCACTGCAAATAATTTAAGGGCATGCGTAAATATGTATAAGAAAAACATCTAAGGCATTACCACTCCTCTGTGGCGCTATTTTTTATAGATAGGCTTGTCTGTGGCAAAAGTCCTATATAGGACTTTGCCACAGACGAGCGATTAAAAAAAATCTACGCGCTAGATTTTTTTCATTTTCAAACAAACTTTTTAATTAATTCTGTGAACACCCTTTGACCGACCCGACTGACGTTCCGCCACGTAGACAGGCAGGATTCACTTACACGGCACGCACACTAACAACCAACCAATCACAGCACCTTTTTTTGGCGCGTAATTTAAATTCATCGAAGTGTGTGTTTCTAGGAAAAACAGGGTGCACTTTTTCGTTTTTTTATTTTTTTAGTTAAATGCAGTTTTCTCGAAAACTAGCGTGTAGATTTCTTTAAAAAATTGCCTAGTACATGCTTATATTTTATTTGTTCTGCCCCTAAAATATTTGCTTATAAGGTCCTATTAAATTCACTGCAAATAATTTAAGGGCATGCGTAAATATATGTAAGTATAAGAAAAACATCAAATGCATTTTTAAAAAGAAATCGACACGCTGGTTTTTTTCTCATTTTCAAATATATATTTTTATTAATTACGTGAACGAACATCCTTGACTAACCCGACTGACCTTCCGCCACGTAGACAGGGTTCACCAACCAATCACAGCACATATAATTTTATTTTGGTGCGTTAATTCATCGAAGTAGTGTTTGGTGGTGTGTTTCTAGGACAAACAAAACAGGGTGCACTTTTTTCGTTTTTCTTTTTGTTACATGCAATTTTCTAGAAAACAAGCGTGAAGAAATTTTTTAAAATTTGCTAATTACATGTATATATGTTATTTACTTATTTGATCTGTCCCTAAAATATTTGCAGTGAATTTAGTAGGACCTTATATTTGATTCAGTTTTTCCGGGCCGGTTTTTCGTGGTTTCTTTTCAATAATATGTCAGCCAATTTTAAACTTGTTGTAAACATACAGACCATTGATATAATCTTAATATTTTCATTTATCCTTCCAGGCGTGGTATCCTACGGCCCTTCCCCTTGCGGCACCCCGGGCTGGCCAGGAGTCTACACGAGAGTCGGCGCGTACGTCGACTGGATACTCTCCAAGATTCGCGCCTAACACTAGCACTAGTTATTTATACCGACTGATATCCTTAGTACCTTAAACCATCGAGAGATTTTCGCGGGAAATGAGATTGTAAGCGAGACAATTATTTTTTTGGACGACGTGTTAGTTAGTTCAACAGTTTCTGAGCACGATGCTACGATAAGTAAATATTGCCTTTAAAAGGCCTGCCTATTTTTTATGCCTTGTGAGGTAGGCAGAGCGTATACAGCTGTGAAAAACAGCCATTTACACTACGTCCGACATAAGTTTGAGTCATTCAGAAGACTTTATCACTATAGCGACAGGTTGTCAGTCTGTCGCCTAAAATTGCAATACACGTCAACTCTCAAATCCCTTAGTCGCTTCTTACGACACACACATGACGACACTATGATGTGATGACGATACATGATGCTATTTCAAGCCGGCACTACACGGCACACCTTTTTTTAACAGATAATTTAATGATTGTTTTCTCTGAACAGAAAACCTATAGAAAATTTTACCCTATGCATCTAATTATATTGCTTGTGTCACATGTGTGCAGAACCTACATTTTCCTGTTATCTTGGTGAACAAATCATAGTTGAAGAATGCTCGTATTTCAATATTGATTAAGTGCCATGAACTTTGTACTTTATGTAATAAAATTAAATTTAAAACGACAAATTATTTCATTATTAACAATTATAGGACATCCTTTGCATATTATAATCGTAGCAAAAATCAACTACCACGCAACTTTTGGGTGGGAAGGTATAGTAAGTAGGATAGTGTAAATAAAACATTATCATTTGATTAAACCAAAGTTTATTAGTTTAAATGTGTAAATAATTTATAGATTATAATAATATTTAAAATTTATAATCTAAAATGGCCTCCATCTGGTCACAACATTCTCTCCAGCACCTCTATTCTTCTATCACTTTCTTTCTTCTATCATCTTCTACAATCATTCATTCTTCTGAATTCTAGATGATTATTCTTTATTTCATGATGGTTATTTAGTCTTCTTCATAACTCTCAGCCTCCAAAAACACTCTTTATTCAGATGGTTACAGATGATGATAATAATGATTATGATAACTTATCTAATTCAGTTGTGGTCTATCATGGCAAACATAGAAAAAAGAACATAATTTTGCTGCAATTTGCACAATATTGATAAGATGATGTTCATGTATTTTTTTATCCTATGTTAAACACACAAATGGTATATTATTTACCTTGATAGACACAACTCTCTATGTGATCATCAAAATAAAATATAATCTACTATGAAAAGAATAAAAATAATAAAAAATCTTGTAAAGAATACTACTTAGACATTGGCACAAATCCTCATTTTTGTACTTACACCTCTTCTTTGATATCCTTATCTTAGGAACTGATTTCAACATTTTAATTTTTTCATATTCAGTTATGTTTGTTATTTATTGAATACTTGGTTTATCAGAACACCATATTTCGTGAAGCTACCCAACATCAATAAAGAAGAACGTGTTACGTAAGCATTAAAAAATACGCAAGAAATAATGAGATTCCGTTATAGAAATATTTTTAAATAACTGTCTTTTCAATGGAATGCATAGTTATTTCATGGAATGTTACTGGAAGCAAACTTAGATGCAATAATAAATAGAAAGCTGCCTTCACTCTGCAAATCACTCAATCTAATTGCACTTTTAAATGATAAGTATGTTATACTTTCAAACTAATGAGAAAGTATTTCAGTTTTTAAAAATCATTTTCGTGACATGATAGTACATTGCCTAATTTATGGCAGACAACCTCAAGTTTCAAGTAATTTAATAATATAAAAAAGTAGGTAGATACTTGTGTCTTGCAATTGCAGTAGACTAGCCAGCTACCAACTTTAGACAACCTTAAATAAGCCTAAGAGATTCACTAAACAAATAAATAGAATAAAAGAACTGTGGGTAGGGTGTTACATAGTTACCGTTCTCGTCATGTTAGGAGGCCGCTGCGATCTCGACCGGCATGTTATCCTGGACTGCTGGAGTTTCGATATTCTCTATATTCTCCGGTTCTGGGTCATTCTCCACTTGGTTCTCCAGGTTTTTCTCAGGTTCTTCCTCAGGGGAATGTACCTCATCGGTGCCATTATGTTCTCCATTCAAAGTGGGACCGTTCAGGATGAGGTCGTGCAGTTTGGCCCCGAAGTCGGGGTCCTGTTCCGATACTCCTTTGACGAGTCTGTCTTGCTCTTCTTCAGCCCATGTTGGGTACCATTCATTGAACAGTTTGATCTGAAATTGATGAAAAAATCCTATGTTTATAAGTGTAAGCATGGTGGAATAGTGTAAGTGTAATGTAAGCAAGCTCTAGTAAGTACGAAGTTTGTTATCTTGAAACTCGCTTTCCATTTTGTTCAGACTATAGTCTAGGTTCAGCTACTACCTACTTAATATTCCATGCATTGATTTAATCAAGTTTTTAACTTGTTTTTAATTTTAATAGTATAGTCTTTAACTTGTTTTTAGTTTTAATTTGAATAATTTAACTCATGAATAATATTCTCATTTTTAAAACTATCCTGCAATAATATACGAGTAAGATATAATTATTTAGGTTCTCAGGCTATAACAACTTAGCAATATTTGCGAGGCAGTGTTGGCCTTCATTAAATAACTTATACATAGTTTACATAGCCAGCCACATTCTTGAATTATTATTTTAATATAACAGCAAGCAAAATTGTAATGACATTAACTCATTAACCACATCATTAACTCATTCATTACATTATCTAAATAACTGACAACATTTTGTTTTATAGGTTTTGTGATTACTAAGCAGACTCAAGTTGTAGTTGTAAGAAAGAGGTTAAAAAAATTAGATTTTAGTGAAATTATACAAAATCTTTGAAACATTTAAACTTACATGAGAATAAAAAGTTTCATACACAACAACTTTTAGCCCTTATCTTCCCCTCATTTGTAAAAAGATTAATTTATACAAATATTTTCTCAAAGCTCTACATAAGAACTTACCCTGCACTGAAACAGGCTGACTGGCTTATCCTGGCAGGAGAGGTTGGCAAGTGTGGCCGCCAGCAGGTCCGGGTTGCCACCGCGGGCCGCAGCCAGCACCGGGAGGAAGTCCTCGCGCTGCAGCTCACTGAACTCCGAGAACCATTGCAGCAGGTAACGGAGCTGGGCCTCCGGGGTCAGGCCGGGAGCTGACATTCTGCGGACTAGCGGGCGATGCTCTACTGGAAATTGGAAGGGCAAAGTTTTGTAAATAAATTAAAATTCAAATACCTAACTATCACTATCAGAGTTAAACTTGTTTTGTATTTATAATATTTATATGACATAATTTTAATTTGTTAAATGCACAAATTTTTATGTATTTTTAAGTAATATGTACTAATTAGTACTATGTATTTGACACTTATAGTCAAAAGATTAAAATATTTTTGATAATATTTTTTTAATTGTATTATCCTTGTCTGTCACTTATCAAAGTTGTTTAAAATAACTACCTAGGAGTATTTTGAATAAGAGTACAAAATTAATCTAAGCTTACATACAAATGCAATCAATACTGAACATTGTAGGTAGAATCTACAAGGGGCTTGGCTTTGTTACTTCACAATAGAACATAATAGATAATGACTTGGTGATGACTAATTGCTCCACTTTATTATGCAGTTCTTGCAATCATGACACAACTCATAGAAAGTGAAACTGAGCCAATGAAAGTTCAATACAAGTTTGGATTTTTTACTACCTAGGCACTCTACCATAAATACTAAAAACTGTTTATAATAGAAACAGTTGTTATTATAGGAATATTCAGATGTTGTGACTTACCATCAGGAAATGACAAACAAACAGTAGATCCAATCAATAAACTCATTGTAGATTTGAATATAGTAACTTGATAGCACGAGTATCAACCGCAAGAGCTACAGACAAACTAACTAAACTAGACTTTCTATCGTGTCGGCGCCAGGCAAGCCGCGCTCGCAAGGTTAACTACCTGCCATAATTTCACCTTTCAACTTCATTATATCACCCACGGCACGCTTCACTTTCTACCGCCAGATTTGCATTTTTATGACGATTACGATACGATTTTGTTTTTTTACGTAACATTGCACAACAACAACAAAAACAAGTTTTGCTTACATGGATGCTCAGACGACGCGAACTGTTGAGTAGCGAAGACGCTGATCGCTGCTACGCTGCTGTATCAATGATTATCACTGCTTCAGGATATTGTACGCTTCCTAATTGATTTTTGTCGTGATTATGTGGTTTCAATACCAATATCGTTTCGGAAAACAGAGCAAACACACAACACAACACACCCTTCACACGGAAGCGATATGTCAAATTGTTATTTTTTTTATAGAGCCGTGCTGCCAGACAGCATTAAGAAAATTAAGCAAAATGGTTAAATGCACCATAGTCCGAGTTCTTGGCAGTTTGTATGAAGGTATGGTCCCATCTGGCAGAAATCATGAAACTTGGCATGTGTGTAGCTTACATGTGTAAGCTTCAGGAAAAGAAGGGAAGCAAGTTGGACCCCCCCTGCTTCCCCCCTTTACCCCCCCTTTTATGTCCCAAATTTCAGTTATCTTTATTTTTTTCGAAAAGGATTAAAGATAGGAGAAATTTGTCAAGGTAAAAAATATTCCTTATAAAATTGTCTACATAATTGTTCTTGGGTCGATGTTGATAGGACTTATACTTTTCGAGTTATGCTTCTGGGAAACCCATCATTTTTTTGAAGGTGACTTCCAGCTCTGAATTAGCCATAACTATCATGTAATAGAATATTCTTTCAAACTTGCTATTGGCTTTTATTAGTTAGGTAGTCTACAAAGGAAACCCGCAGAGACAACACTTCAATCACGCCTGTGGGGGTGGGGGGAGGGAGGCAAAGTTTATTTTTTCCGAGTTGAACTTGAGGACTTCTGACTCCTCAAGTAAATGTGACACGAGAAATTGAGTAACATTTTCGAATAAACCAAGGACGGAGTATTCATTTCTGGGACGTTTTTTGGTACATTTCATACAAAAATATAAATATAATTAAGTGAAATTGAAAAAAAATATGTTTCTTTCTCATTCAAACTCTGTTTTCTTCTGAAACTTGAGACATATTTATTAGATAATAACACATACTCGAAGACATACTCACCCTTATTATAAAACCATATTTTATTTTCGAAAATATTAGAAAATACCTAGCCTACACAAGCCTAAATATTTTTACAAAGTTATGTTTGTAGCTGGAAAAATTTCAAGTTAATAGATTTTGTATGCAAAAATAAGATTACCAACCGCAAACTTATATTTCTCAATTGTCGCTAAACCATTCCTGATAGAGAAATGCCCTCATAGGGAATGTTGTTTATACTGAAGGGTAGTTTTTGTTGGAATAAAGAAATTGAGGATCTGGAGTACTTGATGTTTAAGAAGACATTACAGTATCTCGAATAGTTTAGCTGGGCGGTTCATGTTCCACATCAAGTACTCCAGATCTTCAATTTCTATATATCAGCATAAACAACTCTTCAGTATGAACAACATTTTCTATGAGGGCATTTCTCTATCTGGAATGGTTTAGCGACAATTGAGAAATATACGTTTGCGGTTGGTAATCTTATTTTTGCATACAAAATCTATGAATTTGAAATTTTTCCAGCTACAAACATAACTTTGTAAAAATATGTAGGCTTCTGTAGGCTAGGTATTTTCTAATATTTTCGAAAATAAAATATGGCTTTCTAATTCGGGTGAGTATGTCTTTGAGTATGTGTTATTATCTAGTAAATATGTCTCAAGGTCATGAAGAAAACAGCGTTTGAATGAGAACGAAACATATTTTTTTCTTATTTTACTTAATATTTTTATATTTTTGTATGGAAAGTACCAAAGAGCGTTCCAGAAATGAATACTCCCGTCTTTGATATATTCGAAAATGATACTCAATTTCTCGTGTCAAATTTACTTAAGGAGTCAGAAGTCCTCAAGTTCAGCTCGGAAAAAATAAACTTTGCCCCCCTCCCCCCATCCCTACAGGCGTGATTGAAGTGTTGTCTCTGCGGGTTTCCTTTGTAGACTACCTAACTAGTAAAAGCCAATAGCAAGTTTGAAAGAATATTCTATCACATGGTAGTTATGGCTAATTCAGAGCTGGAAGTCACCTTCAAAAAAATGATGGGTTTCTCAGAAGCATAACTCGAAAAGTATAAGTCCTATCAACATCGACCCAAGAACAATTATGTAGACAATTTTATAAGAAATATTTCTTACTTTGACAAATTTCTCCTATCTTTAATCCTTTTCGAGAAAAATAAAGATAACTGAAATTTGCGACATAAAAGGGGGGGTAAAGGGGGGAAGCAGGGGGGGTCCAACTTGCTTCCCTTCTTTTCCTGAAGCTTACACATGTAAGCTACACACATGCCAAGTTTCATGATTTCTGCCAGATGGGACCATACTTCCAGCTAAGGAGCCGTACTACCACTCATCGCAACCTCTAAAATCAAACTACGACGAATAAAAAAAATATTGTAAAAATAACAAATCACGATTAATGTATCGGGTAGGCATTAATTTATGCAAGCATTTTCCTCCTCTGTGATACAAATAATGGCACGTTATGAATGAGCATAACAATTTTGTAGGTAACTCTGATCTGATTTTGATGATTTTCTTTCAGTTACGTACCGACTATTTATACAATGGTACATAACTAAATTATAAAGGATGGTATTTAACTGTACCTCAATTTATTCTCGTTTTTCCATCAATTTTTGCCATTTTTCCATCAAAAATGCTGATTGTGCACAAAAATATGCTCAAAGAATTATTTTTTAATGAGCTTTCATTTAATGACTATTGCAAATATGTAAAACTAATAACGCACAGAATTTATCAAAGGATTGTTTTTTAATTAAGTTTAGCTTCAAACAATGTTCTGCAAAGTATATTTAAATCAAACATCAATTAAATCACAATGTAGTTTTATTTATTACAAATTATTACGTAATAAAGTGAGATGCTAATCTTAAAAGCTATTTTGTACTAATCAGTATTAATCAAAAATAAAACAAAATTATTACAAAAGTGTTTACTATTACAATGTTTTATTTGTCATTACACATAATTAGTTCAGGTTTTTAGGATTTCGTACTAGAAACCTATACTATTTCGACAAGACTGTCTGTCTATCTGTATGCCGCGCCCACATAATTAAGTTTTGGACCGATCGACATCAAATTTGGTGTTAAGATAGATCGTGTTGACCCAAATTTAGAAATAATAGAAAAATTTGAGTTAAATATTTTTTGAACGAAAATACACGTGAAAGGGATGCGAAAAACATTTTTTTTTTGCTTTTAATATTGAGTAGGGTATCGTTGAATAGATCTTCTAAAACTGAGGGGAGGTTTTTTTGAAATAAAGTCTCTAAAATGTTTCTGTCTCGAGATATTTGCTTTTAAAGGGGCCATATTTTTGATCCATTATTTGTTCTAACTGTGACTTCTAAAGTATTAATTACAAAAAATTGTAAAACAATGTTAGTTCTCAACCCGAAATAACTCAGAAAACCTGATAATATTTTAACGATGACTACGAAATCCTATTTTTGGGCGTGTCTGACAAGCTCTTGGGCGAGTTTTTATTATTATTGCACTAATAAGTCGCGAGGAAGCAAGAGAGCAACGCGCCACAAGCGCGCAAATTGTTTTATAAGTAATTTTAATGCTTTTTCAGAATAAATGAAGTACGAAAGACATTATTAGTTCTTCAATAATAAATATTTAAGTAACATAA
Source organism: Phthorimaea operculella (assembly GCA_024500475.1). Lineage (NCBI taxonomy): Eukaryota > Metazoa > Arthropoda > Insecta > Lepidoptera > Gelechiidae > Phthorimaea > Phthorimaea operculella. The sequence goes on from JANFCV010000026.1 coordinate 3,985,805, forward strand.
ACGTTGCACAAAACTGTTGAAAATATGGGCACGATTTTAAAACTCGTATTAGATATTTCGTGTATCAATTCGGAAAAAAATGTGTAACATTAGTATATTTTGGGCAAGAATAATATACCTACTGTAATAATAGAATATTTGCTGCGCGTGAGATAAACAATGTGTTACGTATTGGTGCAAATTTTGAAAATGTTTGACGCAACACATTTTGATAACGGATTAGTTTAATTGTGGCAAAATAATTTTAAGTGTTTAAGAAAAATATTTTAGAGGGAATTACATATGTGTAGGATAAGATGTTTGATGGAAGGTTTAATATTATCCAATTATAAACACAAATATTTAGGAAAAAAAGAGAGCTATACAATCATTTCGTGTAGGTCTGTCAACATTACAGGCACTGGAAACTAGTCTTTTGATCCCTTGGATTTTACGCTGTTGATGGATTGTACAAGATGATGATGGATGGCTGGATTGAGTTCTAAGGTCGTCCTGCTAGGTACTAAGATACCTAAAGATCTCACTTAGGTACAGGACAGTGAATGAATGGCTTCGTTTGCACTCAGCTTTACTTAGGTGCTCATGTACTATCGTCAGCAAATCCATCTACCATTTAGGGTTTCAACTTACACTGGATTTTCTTAGTATTTGTATGAAAAGCAAGAGTTGGTCCCATAAATGGGTAGATGGATTTGCCGCCGACAGTACCTACTTTTTAACCCGACTGCCTCAGAAGGAGTGTTATGTTTTTCGAGAGTATGTATGTATGTAGGTATATGGACAAGAAAATTCTTTTTCAAGGGCTACAGCCTAAACGGATAGTTGCATTTTGACATTTGAGGTGTCGTTAGTTAGATTCTTCTCAGCATCGCATCGCGAGAGACACTGGCTATATTAAAAAAAATATAGACTCAAGATGGCGGATTTTTACAGCAAAATACTACTATCTATAAATTTACCGCAGTCGGGTTTTTGGTTTTTAAAACATCTACTTGTAGTGTCAATTTCACCTCATAATCGTACCTTCTTCTCTGACGCAACAGAAGAAATTGAATTTTAGTTTTAAACTAAAAAATAAAATAACGATATTTTTCCAAGTAGTTCTTTTATTTACAAGCATTGAAAAACAAACTGCTGCAATTTTGTACTTCTCTAACGTCTCATCCTGTATATTAACAATATTTTTAATACCTAGGTATTCATAGATACCTAATTCACCTGCTGCTTCCTTCATAAAATATCACAGACAGTAAATAATAATTTAAATAATCTGCTGTATAAAAGTTTTGTTCGAAAATTCTTATTTTAGACAGCAGACTATTCAAAATCTCTTGGTCTCCTTCTACAATCGTTGTATAAAATTAACATTCTATTTATTTTACTTATTATTAACATTAACATAGGTAGACACTTCTTGTACTTAATCAACTGTGTAAAAGATTTTTATCATTTTTTTAAAATTAATATAGAACTTCAAAGTATTGATTTTCATTGAGGCAATAAGGCCGCCATTTAAAGGCGAGCACAACGAATTTAAATTATTACATAATAAATATAAAAAATTAAGCAATAGGTGGGTTAATTTAGGTCGGTATTGACAATGTGTTTACTACAGTCGAGAAGACCACTCGTTGCGGTTGCGGGCGTATGGCACTCCCTCTCCCACTTAGTGATGAACTCAAGTGAGAAAGGAAGCGCCATACGACCTATAAAAGGTAATAGATACCAATTTTCGTAGTGTACCTACCTACCTTGTAGGTAAATACAATAAAGTTGGGAGGTTCAAAGCATATCTTGGAGATACAATAAACTTGGAGGTTTCAAAGCGTATCATGGAGATACTCTATAAAATCTCCAAGCTTAGATATTGTTCAAATGATTTTTAAATTGAAAATAACTAAAAATGAACTTTTAAGTACATAACATACCTAGTAGGTATTCGATGACTAGACTTCGAAGCTTTGACAAATATGACAAGGCTTTCTTCTATCCACCTGTTCAGACGTCGTCTATAAAAATTGAAGTGTCTTTACTTATTTACTTAGCTTCTTAGTATAACTAAAATACCGTAAGGTTAATGTCTGGGTCACAACTCTTTCTTGATCTTATAATTTAAAACAGAAAATATTTAGCAGTCAACCTGTGTTTGCAAGCAAGAATGAACCTCACTCTTAGGTACTTATCAAGTCGTGATGGTTTTCACGATCTATCGTAACTGCTTTCAGCCAGCAGGCTTCAGACTGAAAGCGACAAAAATTATGAATGCTTCGTTACTATAGTTCGTGAAATAGGTAGTTCGAAGAATAAATCGTTTACATTCTGCAACCTGCCGAAAGCAAATACGATACTTCGTGAAAACCACGATGAAATGATGGCACACTTTTCCATAGCCTGAGTTACTTAAGAGGTTCAGTCCCAGCCTGATACGCTCCGGGGCTTTTCATTGAACATTCTATTTACTTAGTAGGTAAATTATTTGGTGCTCTAAGTATTATTTTAGTATTCATTCAATGGTCGTGCGAGTGTCCGTGACTGTGACCGTGGTCGTCGCCGTCGTGACTGTGCCCGTGATCACAGCCGTCGTCGCTGTGACTGTGCGCGTGGGGAGCTAGAACAAAAGAAAATAAAATCAGCAAAAAGGGAAACAAGCTTGAGATACCTTGGAGCCAGCTGGCAAAAGTTCTTTATGAATTATCCGAAACGCTCTTTCGATGATAATGGTAGGCTAGTGGCTTATTGATGCGGAGAAATATTTTTAAATTTTTGTTCTGCTAGGTTTTTGAGGCCTTTATAAGTAAGTAAGTATACGATAAATCGGATGGAGTCACCTCTACATCTTAGTAATACCAATAACCAATATCCCCTCCGTGTGCGCATTATTTATCGTGATAACTTTTACTACTATTACAGTTTCATATATCAAATGTATCTTTTTTACAGTTTAGGTAGGTAGGTACTTACTCGCTAATTGAAGTCCGAACATCAGAGCGAATCCTGCAAGAGCTGCGAAGTATTGTACGATGCCGGTCCTATCGCTCTTCCAGATTTCGAAGAAGATCACGTAGAGTAGGGTTCCCGAAGCCAGACCCTGGAGTACCACGGAGTAGACCCCAGCGGCCGTCGCACCTTGACCACCAACCAACAGGATACCAATGCCGATACCCATAGGAGATACGATAGCGAAAGTTGTGATGTATACGATGGATAGCCAAGTTTTTGTACGGTTTGCGATCAGCTCCACACCAATGCAGAAGGCTATGACCAGTTTGTGGGCAGAAACAGCGCCGAGCATGTACCTGAAACGCAAAATAAAATATTTTAATAATGAAAACTTTTCAAACAAAATTTGTTTCGCGCCTGACTGTTTTTTTTAAATCCCCCATGCACTACTTACTCGAATTTGCCAAATATATTTGTTTCTTTTTTCTATCTTATACAGTATGAAAGAAACAAAACATTGCAAAAGTTTAGTGCATGCGGGGTTTTCTGTTACTACTAGCGCTACCTACTATGGAGTAGCAGAACTAAATTTATGTTTAGTACCGCTACTCAACATTAGATGGCGTGCTAAGGAATAAAGTTAAGAAATGTAGAGCTCGCTGAATTTTGCGATTGCATGACTGCGCATCATTATAAACTTACCAAACGTTGGTGGTGCTGGCTTCGAGGCCGACAGCGAGACCTTCGAAGAGTTCGTGGATGGACAAGGCCAGCACGATGAGCAGGCCGCGCAGGGCTGCCGTGACGTCATCGCCGTTGTCCATCGGCATGTGGCTGTGAGCGTGGTTGATGCCGTGGTTCACTTCTGCGTCCTGGAAGTACGTTTATGGAAAATTAAAAAATAACACATTTTGAAGTGCGTAAACAATAGTTCAACTTTTAAAAGACTGCACTGTGACTCTACCTGCCCAATAGTCAAGCAAGATCTATTTCCTACTACAGATCTGATCACATTTTTTTACAGGAAGTGAAAATTTATACATTTTTATGCTTCTTCATTCAAGTAAATTATAAAATTGACTCTATCGGTTCTAAAGGGGAGACCGCCAAAGTGTACAAACAAATGTCTTTTATTTGCTTCGAGCAACGCATCTTCCGTCCCGTTCCGGCCCTTTATTTGGCACAATGTGAAAATGAAAATTCCAACTTAGTATTTTCCACAGTTTAGCATAGAACTGTCTGATAACAAAATTCTTACCTTTTCTTTCTTATACTCGTTGTCCACCAAATCAGCGGTAGAATTTGTCACACTGTGCACTCCGTTTGTCTCCACCGAGGCTCGCTTACTCCTGCGTATGCTGAGGTTCCTGACCAAAGGCTGCGTTTTTCCATTCCTCCGTTCTCTGGAGTGGATGTAGAGGTGGACCAGCTCTTCCACCAGGTACATGATGAAGAAACCGGTGCAGGTCAAAAGCGGCGTGAGCTTGAAGTCGAACTCTCTGAGCTTGCCGAGACCTGGGGGCAAAGAAAATAGAGGTTGTAAAATCTCTTGTCTGCCTGACGGGACTAAGTCTATGGCGCAATATTTTATTTCCAGCAGATATTTCAATGATGTACTTAACTTACTATGTAAACTCTACAACGTACCTAGTAGATCATAAACTGTAGAGCTATAAAATTGACTCAACATTGGTGGAGCAAAATAGTTTCCAAAATTTAACCTAACCTAACCCAAATAACATATAACTGAAGATAGATATTTGATCGGCCTTTGGAAGGCACGTAACGTTACGGTAGGTACGAGCAGCTCCATATTTACTCAGAATAACTGAAACTGAAAGGTAGGTACATATTTGATAATGTGACTGTCACATTCCGATTGTTTAAGCCTGTCGTTACTCTCTAAAACATGCATTTGTTTATCAATCTTATCACAAATTGTGTAATTAGGTACTTATTTCGCGACAATGTAGGAACATAACGTTACGTGTAGGTAGGTAGATTCATTTTTATAATTGTTTGCTTCCAGTTGTGGAGAATGATGATAAGCATTTGGTTCCGGCGATTGGGCCTAGTTGGAGGTCTTCTCTACAAATTGAATTGCCTAAAACATCTTTAGTCATCTATGTAGGCATCTTGATGTTAGGAGTGCGAATGCCTAAAACTAACACTGAAATCGAGTTCATACTTACTTACCTAAGTAATAGGTAGGTCTGGTGTCGGTGTGAATTTAGGTATATACCTATCTGATCCCCTTATTTGAGCGTGAGAGTTTACTAAAGTACCTATCTCCGAATTCCCCTATTGAATACCATATTTTTGTTAAATTGTCGTCATATAAGCTACATGTCGTCACATCGATAAAAATCAGAATAAGTCCCCGAATGGAGCAACACTTTGCGCAAAACCAACCAGCGAATGCGTACAATGACTTCTTGAGAAATGTGAAATAATGTAACATTCCTCACTCATAGGATATGAGTAGGTATTTATCTATCTAAGAACACGGTGTTAAGATGAGTAAAGTTGATGCAGCGGTTTTCACATCTACTTTCCTCGGGTGCCCCTGAAAAAAGGTAGCTAATTCAGTTAATTTCTGTTTGTCTGTCCGTCCATCTGTTACCGCTGTATCTCATAAACTGCAATAGGTAGGCCGTTGAATTTGAAATTTATGCAACACGTACTAAAAATTTGAATAAAATTTAAATTAAGGAAGCAAACGCAATATTTGTGCCATTTTCATACATAAATGGAACTAGATCGTTTGTGCGCGAATCCGAATAGCACTTTTTTAACCGTTTTTTTTTTTATCTTTCTAGTTCGTTTTCCGTCGTTACAGTAACGCTAGGTAGCTGTCATTTTTATCTTCAAGTGCGTTACAATGTAGTTGAAGAGATATCAGAAATAACGATTCCGCATTTGAGGCTAAGTCCACAGAGATTAGGCTCTCAACGACGATTTATCTGCACTTGACATTTCTTGCCATTTTCTATTACTGTACACTTATGTAAGTAAGTACAAGGATATCTACGTGGCTTTGTTCCTTTGTTTGTTGTCTTATATTAAAAGAGGTAATCAGGCCCTAATCTCAAAGTACTTAGGTGAATTAATATCCCAGAAAGTTATTCAAAAGAAAATTCAATTTTTTACTTTTTCATAGAGCTTGGATGAGAATTTGTTTCCTCTGAAAATCTCTCTCTGTTTACAAGTACAGGATGTAAGTAACTGAATGTAAAAAAAATAACATGCAATTTTAATTGCCTAGAATAGAAGCTATAAAATCTCATAAATAATGTATGGTTCTTATTTCATACTGCCGGTAGAGAGGTGTAAATGTGTCATGTGGTGTCGTACCTAGTGCAGGCTTACCCAATGAAATAAGAAAAAGAGCTAAGTGGGTGACCTCGGTCGGGTTTGTACTGAGAACAAGCACTTTCCATACAATACGTTCGCGATTTATAAATTTTATTTAACACTTGATTTTAAGGTTCCGTGGTTATTATCACTAAAACTATATATATATATAGGGTGCTCGATATATCCCTACCGTGAGTTAAAACCCGTTATAATGTCTTATAGTTTTATTAAATTTTATTTGTTTAGGTATATCGTACGCATGTGATGTGATGGCAAACAGGGTTTATCGTAAAAAGGCGAACTAAAGCCTTTGACCTCGGCTAAATATATCTGTCGACTATGGTCAACTGTCTGGTGGCAGTGATACCACCTACAATAGCTATTCCAAAGAGGGTTGACGTCAGGCAGGCGCTCGGTCATCAAACATAGCTAAATCCTTTCTATTCTAACAAAACATGTTGCTCCAACACCAAGTGATTTGGGATAATGGCAGGGAGAAATTTAAGATCTTATTGACAATTTCTTTTATCAATACGTATGTTTCACCGTAACGTATGTTGATCGTATTGCTGATTTGTAGTTCTAAAACCAGCCCCTATGTCATTTTGATTTAACAGTATGTCGATGTTGAACTTTGACGTACAGGTACCTAGAGCTCGTCTCAACTGGATACCAGTTTTTCACACATTTCTCAAATTACTATCACATCACTTAAGTGAATCATTTTATCAGGGTACCTACTGTATTTTGTAACCATAGCACACAAAACTAGTGCTTGCTTGGCTAAGGACCTAAAACTGCCCATTGCTAGGCTTTCAACGTCAACGATAGGCAAAGAGCCAAACAGACCAGGAAACCAACTCTACGTTATTATTACATAAACAGGCTTTTCACCCCGCGGTCAGGCTTTTCTTCGGTGTTTAGTATTTTCCTTGTAAACATAGATAGGTACGGCTTATAAAAAAAATCAGGCACGCTAAGACCATAAACATAGAATAATATAATTTAATTTATAGTTAACATTAAATCGGAAACAAAAATCGATCGATTTCTATTTAGGAGTAAGGTTAAGTAAAGGAACTTACCTACTCAATGTCGAATAAGGTATCTAGGCTTTATATCGCCATCGCATAATTTTCTTGTAGTAAAATATTTGACGTATGGGATGGAAATCACATGTGTATAGAAGTGGTTTTTTTGATTTCATGGGATGTGACAAATTGTGCGTTAAAATTATATTTCGTAGGATATGACAAATTGTGCGTATAAATATATTTCGTGGGACATAACAAATTGGGCGTAAAATATATTTTCACAGGATAGGTATAAGTACTTATGATGAATTGCGCGGAATATCCTCTACAGGGTTGTTTCAACCTTAAGATTGAGACTTGTACATAACTAACGAGCTGAAGATGGGAACACAAAAGTACATTTATTGAAGTGAGTTTCACACAAAAACTACCTCACGAGGTAGGTATACGAGAAAGAAAATTGTCTAAAATATTTATGAGACATAATGTATTTACCAGTTGTGCAAAGATGTATGTACCCATTATGGGTAAACAATGCTATAATGAGCTGCAAAATTCATTGCCTGCGATCATCAATTATTCGGCAAATTGTTGAATTTATAACGTAAATGAATTATTTGTTGGTTGGAAAAATCAATAGCATTAATTTACGTTTATTTATTCAGTTGGCTCAAGTAATAAATTAGCTTTACAGTTTCAGTAAAAAGTTTTGCTTGTATAAAATAAAAATAAAAGCACAAAAGTAGACCCTCTTAGGTAAAGGAAGGTCATTGTTCTTTTTCACTCACTGCTATTTTTTCCCCTTACACCCCGTGGTATAAAGAAGTTTTGCTTATTTTTATAAAGAAAAACAAAATAGAATGAAATTTGGACCTGTCAATAGTAACGCTCTGTGTATCGGAAGATTCGGAAGTACAATACAGGCAATAGCTCAGTATTTAATTCGACTTCACGAAACGAAATTAATACTCGTTAATTTGTGAGTAACCACGACGGTTTACTTATAAATCGGCGGAACTTTGGTTATTTTACAAAGCTTAAACCAATCAAAACGGTATCTACACCGCTTTTTACGGTAGGCAGTGTTTTGATTTGTTTTTCAAAACTATGCTATCAATATTATAAATCAATTAGAAAAGTATTAAATATTTGAATTGCATAGATTACTGTAACAAAAACAAATCAGAAGCGGATTCCCCCAGCATGTAAGTAAGTACTTTAGTTGAATAGTGGAAAATTTTCTGCGCAATTTTTCATATCACTCTCTTGTTTTTGTTAAGTAGGTACGTACGTTTATTTTTTACACTCATTTTAGGGGCAGGGAAAACTGAATTCCTATTGTCGCGGATATTGGCATTCACATACTCGCGCTACCCTCCATAATATAATTTCCCTGTCCATAGCGCGAATGTGGACAGGAGCCATTAAATAGATACTTACCAAAGTAGATAATTATCAGAAAAATATTCAACCAAAATGCAGCTATACTTCAATATAATATAGTGTTCTTAGGCGGCAACAGACAGGTTTATTTAACCTTCAAGAAGCGCGTCTGGTAGAATAAAATGTTGCTCAAATTAATTACAATAATAATTTTTCTTGCACCGTTACCTTTATGTAAAAGTGAGGTAAATCCATAGTTATATGCGAAAAATAACCTCTTTGAATATAATCATCATCATAACAGACACAATAAAATCCACTGCTGAACATGGGCCTCCCCCAAGTAGGGGGGTATTTGCCATACTCGCCACGCTTGGCAGGCGGGTTGGTAAGCGCAATGCAAGATGTTGCAATGCGATTGCGAAATTCATCCAGGGATTGAACCCCTGGATGAATTTATCCCTTAGTCGCCTCTTACGACACCCACGGGAAAGATATGGGGTGATGACATTCTAAGCCGGCATCACACGGCTTTGAATATAATGGTAGGTACTTATTATACTTGATCTTGATCCTTAAAACGAGTAAGTTGAGATACTGTTGATACCTCCATAACATAATAGGTACTCATTGGTATTCCAGTCAGGTCAACATCACATAACTAGCGAATCTAACAATTCAGTGACTATTTTTGTTCTAGCTATTAAGATTCGGCGAGACGTGTGTGCGCTGAATTTGCTTCCGCGTGTCTTATTTAATGGGCCAAGGTCTATTAACAAGTCAAACTTAGTTTTTTAGGTAGCTACTGTGAATGCACAAATATATAATTAGCATAGCTCACTTTTTACAACTTTTTTAGCATGTAAGTAGGTAATTTTATTACTTATATTAATATGAGTACAATTACTAACTAAACTTAATTATACTATACCTATATTGCTTGAATATGACATCAAAATTATTTATTGTAAGTAGATATATGACTTCAAAATTTTCTACTCTGGTTGGCATCTCATATCTCTCACAATCTAGCAGCCATACGCCGATGAGTTCCCCTAGAACCAATGAAATGGACGGCTGATCTTATAATATCTGTAATCTTATAACTTTCTTTGTGATTCAGGAAAAGAAAGCTATTGCAGTTCATTGTTTTAGAAAGCAAACTAAATAATTGCATACTTTGATAGTTCTCATCTAGTTTACCCTATTTCATATCTGTGGTATTGGTACCTAATAGGAACGTAATTCAATGAATTTTATTCATGCTTGCTTAGGTATGCCACACAAGGTGGTACTAGAAAATACAGCTACTCGAAAAAATTTACGCGAGCGCGATTCAAATCCAGAACTTTCAGCATATCGTGCCGATGATCTAACCACTGAGCCATCGTATGTTCTAAATCTGTCGGTGGAATTAGTGGGTTTTATTTGAGTCAAGGCTTCGACGTTAGACTCCTCTATTAGAATAGAACAGTTTTATTGCAACAAGTCAAGGCAAGGCAAAGGCAAGTTATTTGTTCGTTACAGCAATAATCCAACTTAAAATTGATAAGTTTGAATTCCTTTGAATTATCAATTTTAAGTTGGGTTATTTCTGCAAACGACGGAAGTTATTGCGGTTAGTTGTTCACCAAACAAATATCAACCTGTGACAGCTGCAATTTTTTATGCGGAGACGGGATTTTAAAAATTCCTTTTATCTAACAGATGAATCCGCCAAAGCACCACACAGAGAGGGTTTGAGAGTCACCTCGGGATATTTTCCATGGTGTAATCTAATATAAATAAAATTATCGATTCTAAGAAGAAACTCTACCAAATCATCTTGTCTAACTGCACAATCACAACAATACTAAGAACAATACCGTATTTAATCCTCCGGCGTGACAGCTCGCTGGTAATTGACCGCTCGTGATGTACAGACACGTTTTAGTTTACTTTAGCGTGGTTTAGTCTCACCTCTCTACAATAGCTTGGTCTAATAGTATAATTAAGTCTGCCTCCATCACGCCGAACGCCAGCCTTGGAGATGCGGTTACATTACCACACACGTTTTCGAGTCTGTCATTTTGCAACTCTCTTTTAACACGTTCCCGGACAGAACGGTCATAGCATTCGCTTTTGCACTTCGTCTAGTGACAGAACTGTTATAGCCTACCAAATTGACGGTCACTTTTTAGCCAGAGCTGTCCAGACATGCGCTCCATTCATACAAAAATGAGAAGAGCATTTTTTAGTGTCACTGGGCAACTTTTTCCAGTATTGTCAGTGTCAATTAGAGTAGTTTTTACATGTGTTCAAAGTTTCGTCTTACCCGTCTCCCCCCTCACTCCCCAAAATGACAGAGCGGGTATACCATTCCCGGTTGTATGAAATTTTCTTCAGTCGGCTGGCATGTGTCACTTTTAGCAGACGTGTCTATGTGACCGTTTTCGCGCCAAATTTTAAGGTTTTCTAATCGATGCCAGTAGCCTGTTTTTAGCTTTATAATGATGAAATAACATTAGATTTGTAGTGTAAATTCAATACTCTATCCTAAATTCAATTTTATACCCTAAACACTTCAAATAAGTATAGATCACAGTAAGAAAATAATCAATTTTGTGGTTTGATTATGTACATATTATCGATACTTCCTGTAAATACAGATCTATTTCAAAAATTCTTTGGCTATTAAAAGGCTAGACTAATCCTGATTTTTATGTTTTTACTTATTTTCTCGATAAACTGTCAAATTTTTATAATAGAAATTTGCTAAGCATCCCACTTGTACTAACTGAATAATATTTTAAGGGTTTGAGTGTGTGTTCTTGTTACTTATTTACATTCTTATGGCTTGTAGCTTGGATAAAACTGGTAGATTATAAATAGGTAGCTTTTTATCACGGAACAATTGCTTACTTCTACGTACTTGTAAATCCACTCTACAGCTCTATGAGAAACAAATTTCATAATTGCCCTGATAAGAAAAATATTTACAAGATGATAATGAAAACAAGATGGAAGTAGAAACATTAACGTTGATCCACGATCCTGAAATCGATATTGTGCGAGGCGTATCTTCAAAAGATCCTGCCGAACCAATGATTTATTGGAGGGAGCTACCTAAGTTCTTGTCTAAAGAAATCTCCTGATCAACAGGAAGACATGTCTGATCAAAACAAGATATAAGTTTAAACATGGATGATAAACCATGATTAGCACATCAATATTGGGAGACGCCTATCTTTCCAAGAGCCTGGTGGTAGTGTAATCAGGTCAGCTATTAGAACAGTTCTGTCGCGATTTATAGCAACATATTATGACTGTAGCAAGTGACAGAACTGCATTAACATTCGCTGCTATAGCCGTTCTGCCGCACTTAACAGTGTCTACTTACTATTGCATATGACAGAGCTGCAGTAGCAGTCGAAGGCTTTAGCAGTTAGTGTCACAATTTAATTACGCGTATTGCGACCTACGTGACAGAACTGCTATAGCTTTTCATACAAAAAAGCAGTGTCAAAGTCGTGTGACTTAGTGTCCGGGAACGTGTTAAGTTCGTCTACCTCACCGAAGCTAAAGAAAAAGAATCCCTTTTGTTTTACATTTTTTATCTCGGATTTTCCATTACGTACCTACACTGTGTTGACAATAGCCCACTAAATTAACGCAGTTATATTTTATTTCTCGGAAATTAATCTTTAAAATATGTCATTAAATTGAACAGCTAGTCCTCAACCCATAATAATGGAACATAGATAGGTAGATCTCTAGCCAGTGCTATTGATTTACTAGCCAGTGCTAGTAATGATAAAACGAGAATTTGTACAAATAAGTTTCGTTTAACTTATTTGAGGGAAGTTCAGATTGTTTGAATATGACATCAAAGATTTTCGTCGCAATATGGTCCGACAATATGGACGCGGAGCATTGCACTATACAAGACATTTGTGAAAATATTATGATGTTGTAACAATTGCAATCTTCTGTTGACACGTGTGGCTGCACGTGCTCACCACAAACGTTCCCAATGAAGCTGCGACTTTCTTTCCCATATATTGTCTACTGTGCACAAAGGAAGGCCAGGTGATCGCTTCTCGCTTTTACTTTTGTTTGCAGACAATGATGCGTGAGTATGTTGCGTTGTGAGAAGACAATGTGACCAATTAGGCACCTACTCCAAGATATGTGATTAAGGGCTTGGCACTTCTATTGAGAAACTCGGAACTACTCTGTCAATATCTGCAGGTATCCGGTGTGGTAATATACCCCGCAGTGGTAGGCATCTAGACTGCAGTAATGCCAGTCTGTCTTCGACAAACAAATTACATAGGTAATTAAACCGGGAAGTACCGAATCAAAAGTTTACAAAGTGGTTTTTTCAATATCCTTCAATTATTTTTTGTTAGATACCTACCTAAGTTTTAACTACAAACTGTGTTCTAAATGCAACAAAAGATGAATAACACCAATGATGCATTTGTCCATGAAATTGTATAGCTGAACCTATTTATATTGTTCTGTTTTCAATCTGTATAATATCGGAAACGACAACAACCATAATAAGGCTGAATACTTCCCCCAGAAATTGCGTCACTGGAAATAAAACTGCAATACCAAACAAATGGCCAAGTGGTAAAGTTTCTCCTTGTTTTAATAGGTTGGGTTTGTTTTATAGTCTGCTGTTTACGAAAGTGCAGTTCCGTTAATGTCCCGATAACTTTACGTGCGACGCAGTGGGCATACGAGACTGTCATACTAACGAGCCACCAGAAATAATAATAGTAAGTGCTACAAAAACAACGTATAAATGAATCGCAGCTTTACAATTATGTCTTACCTATTTACCCATCGTTTCCCCTGAGGAAGTAGACTCGTACTTTCTTGTGGCAATAGTAAAAAGATGTCTCATGGATTTTAGTTCCTACCTTTTGACACAATAGGTGCCTAGATTTATTAGGCTTAAGCTCGAATTGTAAAATTAACAACTAAAAAACACTATAAAGGAAATCTATAATATGCGCAGTTAAAAACATGTAACTCACATTCCATAGCACATCTTCATGCAAATAAAGGATTAAATTATACGTTAATAAATGAAATTTATTGTCTTGCAACAAGTTTTAGTTATTAATGTTATGATGAAAGATAATCCAGTCCGGCTAGAAATAAATTAGCTACCTAGGTATTATTTAGTAAGAAAAGCACAGTTTTAAATAAAACGTAAGTGTATTACAAAACAGAGTGTATTGTGGTGTAATTTTATATGACATTTGTTGTAATATTTTAAGAATCTTTTAAATTGTATTATATTTGAAATTTGTATGTTGCGATTAACGTCACAGAAAATGTTGATCTTTAAATAGTTTAAGCCTAACATCTGATATATCTGTACCATTTTCTTTGCAAATAAAGATCTGAATCTGAATCAGAAATTCGTTTCCAAAATAATTTGAATATGACATCAAATAAGTTCCAGCTATCATAATATTGTAGGTAATTAGAAATTCCATGACTGTAATAAAAATGTTGTTTTAGGATCGGAGCTTACTATAGTCCGACAGGTTCGTGCGCGACCCTCCTGCGGGGCACAGACGGTGGGAGGGGCGAGGAAGCACGTCATTTTAATATGACGTGCGGCGCGGATGCGCGCGTGTCCCTTCCCCGCTACACCTCCCGCTACCAGCTGACATCTCCCTCCCCAACGTCTGTCACCCCTAGGGAGGGTCGCGCACGAACTTGCCGGACTATAGGTATTGTCGTAAAATTTCAGAAAAAGTGCCGTAGGTAGTATGAGATATGACAAGTTGAGCTCGAAATCTTTGATTTCATATCCGAAATATCGTGGTTGTTTCGACACTTAAAAGCAGGTGCCTATATTTAATTAAAATATTTTTTATATTTCGATCGTGCAAATCAGATTAGCAACAAACATACCTACATATTTATGAGGTTTTTGCATTGCCAATTTATATTGAATACATTAATCGAGTCGATATGGTACCATGGCACAGGCAGGACTCGAATATCAATCCATTAATGTCCTTATAAGCATATAAATTATACCACTTTACATATACACGAGTCGTTAATATATGCGTCGTTTAACGGCGAACAGGTTTATTTATATGTTTCTACGCGTTATCTTCCTCTGTTCTTGAGAACGAGGCCGTCGTTTACAATTCCGCGTTGGCGTTAGTCGTTGGCCGTTACGTTATTCGTTATTCGTTAGAACGTTGAGGAAATTCCGCGACTTGTTCTAGAATAAATTTACATCGTAATCGATGTTATTGGCTGGGTTAGAACTCTAGAAATAAACAAAGATTCGTGTCATGGGTGGGGTCGTTATACAGAGTGTCTATGGAGTTTTAAAAAATTAAAAAATGGATCGTAGAAGATTTTTTAAATGTCGAGGTGGATCAGAGCAAACACTTTTTTTAATGACTGACGTATTTGAAAGCCATTTATAAACAATAGAGTTATAGGAGTCCTAATACAAAGCTGCCTTTAGATCAGAATTTCAGATTGCACTTACTATGAAATATCTATAATTATGTATTATACCAGCAGCCCGTTAGTGGTTTTACCCGATGCAACTCATTTCCCCCGTGAAAAAAGCATTTTCCCGCATAAAAAATTCATTTTTCGGATATGTGTTATACATATAAAACCTTCCTCTTTAATTACTATCTATACAAGAAACCGCAACTATATCCGTTGTAGAAGGAATTAGCGAATTCTACGACAGACAGACAGAGAAATGCAAAAATGCGTCTTCGTTTTGTATTATGTACTATGTATTGATGATTCCGACGCAGATTTTTTTTATGTCATCAATTTTATCACGAAAATGTTGATAGCTTTATTAAACCATTTACTCGTAGAATTCCTTGAATGAACATCTTATATGTAGGTATTTTGCAACACTATTGGATCTTGTATTTGAAGAATGGAAGGCTGTATGTATTAACCGTGTTTGTGGTTACAAAAAGTAGGCAGCAATGTGGTTAATACGTGCACCTACTGTTGTAAGTGAATTATTTTGTAATATGAGAAATACGAGATGTTTTTGTGACGACATTAGACTCTATCGATAGGTAGTACGCAATGCAAATAGGTATGTGTCGAAACAAAATAAACTTTCGTATAGTAAAGTCACGAATATGACATCAAAGACATTGGATTGTTTAAATATGACATCAAAGACTTCGATCCGCGCGATTTGTCATATCTATCTAATATCCGCTACTGAACTTTAGGCAGGTGAGTGTTACCTACATGGGTATTTTATAATGTTTGTATTTATGGTGGTTTCCTAAATCTGTAACCATGAAAATAAAAAAAGGGATAGAATATTAACGAAAGAATCCGAATCGCGGAGTTCCACTTCACTTATTTATAGAAAGTATAATATTAATATCCTACAACACTGTAATTGTGAGAACTGATTTTGTTTATTCAGGAAAAATCCTTAATACATTTTAATTTCTGTACCTGTTTTGTTTGTTTTCCGACACATAATATTTATTCTATTATTTTCATGGAACCAAATTAAACCCAGTTTAATTACTTGTGTTAATTATTCCGGCAACTATTCTTTGTTTGTTTACCTAGTGTGTAATAACATTTAACTTTGCAATGCTCTTTTAACATTGTGATGAAAATAAGCATAAAAATATTACTATTTTGTTGAAAGACATTTTTTTTATTAATGTGTGTGTTTTTTAATATGAAATCCTGCGTAAAATTATTTCGCGTCATAATTAAAATATACTGTCATCAAAGTTTTCACGTGTCATATCTAATACAATTACAATTTAAAATTCCGTGCCTGAACTATCCATATAATTTTAATAATTACGTTGTACCTACACTATAATTTCCTAAATGGAAAATCCATGACCATTCATGAGGTGATGAAAACGAATATTTCCATTTTCAGTAGGTACCTACCTGTTACGTATGTACAAACGTATATGTTACGTTGTATTTACCTACGTATTTTCCTAAGCAATATTTATTGCATTGTAAAACGAATGGCATAACGGTTAAATAAGTGTAATATGTTTAATTTTGATTAAATTGTAACCTTTGACGTCATAAAAATATAGTTTTGAAAAGATATTGCAAAATCCTACATAATCATAAATAATAACAGAGCGATACCCACACCTATCTATATGACATACATACACATGTCAGTAGCAGAATTTTACGTTGTGTATTTGTATGACATATGTCAACTTGGGCAGAATATTTTGATGTCATATTTATACAACCCAAAATCACAAATAGAGAGTAACAATGTTGTTACAAAAAAGTTAGGCGAAGTTAGTTTCGACAGGGTTTAAATTAATTTTGCATAGGTACGATTTAACGTTGTCAAGCGACGTTGTGAAGCCATGTCTTAAGTTTTTTGTAATAACACGGTTTATCTCTATCAATACTCGCATACAAATCTGGAGAAAAAATAGTTTCTTTCAAGTTATTAAAACATTGCATTCACTAAAACTACCTTATCATTTTTGCAGCTATTACGTATGTTATGTTTATAATAATGCATGTTAAGTTTTCTAACGGCGATTCGGAAACAAATTACGTTATCGCGCAACGTTCTGACCGTGAATAATCAAAAATCCTTCACAGTAGAAACTTTATGCCAATCGAGAAGGAGGTCATTGACCCGGCTTTCTTTTGGGTGGGCTATAAAAAAATCGGCAATGTCACGGAGGTCGATGTGGTTACCGAATGCCGATTAGAATCGAGAGCTAATAAAAGCAATCGGTTATAGACAAGGCAAGGTCAAGGGAAAGGAAACACCTGCAACAGCAATGGTTCCGATTTTGGCGAATCAAAAACTGATTTCCCTAATTTACCTCTTCTTAGCTGTGGAAAGTTGAGTGGCAGAAGTTTGAATTGTATGGTATGAAGGTACCTATACTATAGTTGTCTTGTCAGCCTATGTTGTCATAAATTTCCAAATACTATCAGGATTATACAGGATTTCGAATTTTATGAATATGGTATTTGAGATTTTCTGCTAAAATGTCATTATCACACGAATTGTCATATTTCGTATAATTTATATGAAAAATATGCAACTAAAGCCACTGATTGATTGTGAAACCTAAACGTGACCATTCACGTGACTTCAGAGCTACACAGATCACTTGCCTGACAAGGCCTAAGGAGGCTTATTTTTGGATCAGAAGAAACGCGCGACACTCTTCGACAAGTGTCTTACATTTTACATTCTACGAGTAATGCGAGTGGTTAGCCTCGTGAACGCAAAGTTGATTTTCTACTGATTTAAAACGACACTTGGATACTACGTAACACACAGGATATGAGGCGGAAGATATAAAAATGTGAACACAGCGATACAGGTAGAGCTAGAGTGACTGGCGTACCTCTAGGCACCTAATACGTAATGAGAAAACCAACAGCCATACCGACTAATTCATAGGTTAACAGGTTGTCCAATATTACGAGGTCCAAAAAAAATATTTACTGACTGGCACGTGGACACAAGTCCAACCGTCACAGTGTCTATGTGTAATAAAAAACTGTAACAATGAATATTATTAATTATTATGGTAGGCTTATAAACCAAGCGTCGCGACAACGACGCGCGTCAACGACGCCGTCAAATTTTGACGGCGTCGTTGTCGCTGCGGTCTTGTAGAAAAACCCGACCGCATCCCATACAAACCCTGAGTTTCTCAGCGCGCTGTAGATAAATGAAATGACGATTTTTTTAAACCACTCAAAGCAAGACACTCTGTATAACCTATTCTGTGAAATGTTTTCATTTATGTTGGCTACGCTATGGCGGTAAATCTTGAACACTTTTGTGGTATTGCCATTACGTGACACTTTATATATTGACGTTATAAACGATTCTGCAACGTGATTTCCTATTTATATTGATTTGAGCAACCCTTTCATTATTCGGCTATATAATTATATAACAAATAATTGAATAATATTTAAAGTGGTTTCCTAATAGATAGATAGATAGATAGATTAATCGTTTATTATAAAAAACATTACATATTACATTTTAATGGGGGCCCGTAAACTTACAAAGTTTGTCTTAGCTCCTATCCGCAACAGACATTCATTAGTAACATTACAATAAAAATTAAAAATTTAAATAAGTTTAAATAGTTTTGCCATTTTCCGCCCGTAGAGTTACTGTTACTTCCCGATAAATTTATCATTCTAAATTGTCAAAGTAATTATATTACAATCAAGAAAACCACAAAAAAAAAACTGATTTATCAATGCGGTAATTCCCACGCCCCCGGTAAAATTTCTAGATGCAGTCACTGGTGCGTCACGCTTGCCAGTGCGTCACGTCACGTGTAAAAAAACTTTGTTGATCTATGTGTCGGAATTCGGAACTTATCTGCGTGCACAGTGCACAGTTGCAAAATTTAGGGTATAGGTATGACGGGATACCGTCGTTTTGCATATTGTTGGAGTTCCTAATATAGTTTGGCATAACACGGCTCGCATAAATTTCTTTGTCATACTATTTGTTTGGCATAAATTTCATATGTCATACGAATTTATAGTCATACTATTCGCTTGACCTATTTTCTTTTAGACTAATTTTGAGTCGCATAATTGTTATCTGTCATAATGATCAATGAGAATAATATTTTTATGGAAGACATTAGATTCAAAAACATTTTTATGAATAATTTAAGGGGCACAGTGGCAGTAAAAAATAAACTTTTGCCCATTTTCGGTAGGTTAGGTTGGGTTGGTATTTGCCTGTTTTTATAAGCATAAGTAATTAAATATTATGCGTTATTTATATTATGCGTTTTAAAAATGATGCTAATGTATAATATGCCTATTTATCGTTATGCTTGTTGAAATTATGACTTTGTTGTTTATGCTTAAACGGTTATGAGTATTAATATTATGCCTTGAATTCATTATGACTGTTGATCATATGCCTAATAAAAATATGTCTTAAAATTTTATGCAACCCGACCCCAATCCGGTATGACATATGACAATTTGCAAAAAAAAATTATGTCATGACTATTGATCATATAAAATTGATATTTTGCACACCTATTTTCATTTGCAAAAAAAATGATAGGTAGTGTAGCGTCGGCCCTTTTACGTAGTAAGTTGCTTTAAGCCTCAACAATTTTTTTTATCGATTTTAATTCAATAATCGAGATGGGCAAGGATAATCCGTTCT
The DNA here is from genome assembly GCA_024500475.1 of Phthorimaea operculella. NCBI lineage: Eukaryota > Metazoa > Arthropoda > Insecta > Lepidoptera > Gelechiidae > Phthorimaea > Phthorimaea operculella. Next base: position 4,005,725 of record JANFCV010000026.1, read on the forward strand.
TTTTCTCAGAATTTTATATTGACGTAGGATAATCAAATAAAGTCATGTGGCTGGATTTAAATTTATTGTACTAAACTTATTTACCATAGTCTATTGGGTCAAATAATGCCTATATCAATTTAAACTAAGCATAATAGCGTAACACGTTTACCTACTGTAGGTAGAAATACATATTTGACAGGTTTTGACGGCACAACGTCTACTACGACGGCCTGATATCATTTAAATAAATCTTATTAGGTGTCCATTTAATATTGCGAAGGATTAAGAGTGACATGAATCAAAAACGTATTAAGTGTAATAGGTAAAATTGTGATACTTCTAAAATTAACTATTTACGCATTGATTAAAACCCTATTAATAACACGCTTACCAATTTTACACGGCTGCCTCAGAAGGAGGGTTATGTTTTTCAAGAGTATGTATGTATGTAGACAAGAAATTCGTTTTCAGGCTACAGCCCTAACGGCTGGGCGGATCTTGACATAATGAAGTGTCGTTAGATTCGTCTCAGTAGCGTGAGTGACAAAAGCTATATTAAAAATTCATAAATTCAAGATAACGAATTTTATCCCAAAATACAACTTTGAAATAACCGCAGTCGGGTTTTCGTTTTGTAATACATCTGCTTGTTTAAGTAAAAGGAGGTGTATGTTTGCTAGTGGATTTCAGTCTCGTTAAAACAATGGACAATCGCCAACTAACTTAGAATACCAAACAGCGATAGAAACTAAAGTAAAAGGCAGGACAATTGGCAGAGATTCGAATAGAATAACATATCCTTCCAATGAATATGAAAAAATAGTACGTGTGACGATTAATATGTATGGGTTTACCATATTTGGGCTTCTAAATACAAATGAAGATACCATAGATTGCATTGTTGTCTAGATTGTGTTTAGTTTTACCGTCAATAATTTTGAAAAATGTATTTTTTATAATCAACTAATTATTACGTAACTAATGCACACACAATGATCACATTTGAATGTATACAATTAAGGTATAGGTATAATAATGTTATGTTCTTTGCTTTACGATTTGAAATGATAGCCTTGATTTATTCACGAAGCATAATAAGGCGGATTTTCCCTATTTTGTTCCAAGAACTTCTACTATGCATTTTAACGTCCCTTGAATTTCTCTCTGTTTAAAACGTGCCCCACTTTTATTTTTGAATAAACTACGAATGAAAGCCACAGTAAAAATAGTAGGTACATGCGGAAGAAAATTATAAAATTTGACTATTCTCGTGATTTTTAAAAAGATTTATACAATCTGAATTTCCGGGACTGCCCCTACAATCCATATTCCATAAATTAATTATTCACACGTATATTTCAACACTTCCTACCTATTTATGGAGTATGGATTGAAGGGACAGTCCCGGAATTTCAGAAAACTATTGTGGATTGCATAAGGATGACATGGAAAAATTTCCGCCCAAGTTGTCATATTTCATAATAAGTTGTCATATTTCATTCTTCGGATTTTTTACATTTTGGTTTATGTCATTTATAGAAGAGATATAAAAAGATATGTCAAGAATTTTCTCAGGTCCTTGACATTCACACCGTGACTTCCAACAGGGCCATATTTGGAATGTAGGTGAGGAATGTTTGTTGGATGGAATATAAAATCAGAAGACTTGTCATTATGTTCATAATATTGACATGAGACATGACATGACATTTAATTATATTATGTTTACTGCTTTAAATAATATTTCAAATGTAGATAATATTTTTGTGCTTTTTTGTTTGAAACATGAACAGTCTTTATAACATAGGCTCAATGTAAAAAGTGGGTTTAATTGTTTTAGACCTACCTAGATTAACATGAAATGAGGTAATAGCGACTTGATCCAGGTTGATGGCTCTTTTTATGTTATGAGATGTTTATTCTATGTGACGTAAAGACAAGTTGAAAAGCTCTTTCGTAAGTTACCGACTTTAGTAAACAACACACATGAATAGTCGTTGACCTCTTAAGGAAATGGATCCGGAAAGTAGTCTTAGATTTGGGCTTAGGATCAGGCTCCAAACATTGAAAGTAAATTCGCGAAATTTTTGATTTGTAATTACAAATATGAGAAGTGAGAACGTATTTGTGATGATGACAACCAAAGCAAATAATGGTTGATGTCAAAATCATCATTAATAGGTATTTGAAATTCCGCGACTGAATAAATGAAGCTGTAATTCAGGCGCCGATTTCATTAACCACGGGAAGATATCTAGGTAGAGTAAGAGCATTTCTTCTGAAAATGAGCTGGTAAATCTACTGCTGCCAGTGGCGTGCACAGGGTTTCATGTCTGGGTAGGCAGTAGATATGAACTGCGGCGGATCTTAGGTATTATACGCACCGCTTCATTTTCCACTGCACGTTTTACCGGATCCTTAAGAAACCATCCCATGCAAAAACTGGGTTTTATTATGGCTCGCATCAAATTGCGACTGAGACGAACGGCAAAAATGTGCGGTGCGGTGCATTGTAACAAAGAAAACAAACACTAACAACCCGAGCCAGCCGCATCTGTCGTAAGAAGTTAAATGAATACAAGTCGTGTTACCTTTTCTGAGCGCTTTTTCCATCCAAATTGTACAATCTGCCTCTATAATTATCACATCACACTTACACATTAAAAATTAACTTTAAAAGTTACAGAAACGGGTGTCTCAACTTTTCGTAAACTTGTAAAAATAGTCATTACTTCATCAGGTTGTTTTAAGTCAACTTGTTTTTAACAAATATCGCACCGTTATTAGTCAAACACATTTAAAAATATCTATAATTACGACTTTTTTCAGCATAAAACAACAACGACAACAATAAGTAAACAAACAACAGTTTGCGTTTTCTAACCTAAATCATAATAAAATACTTTCAATCCTAAATGAATCTCATTTCCCAAATAAATGTTTGAAACCTAGGTATCAACAAATTGGTCGGATTATACGCGCCAAAACCCCATGCACGTAGCGAGCGGCTGTCTATGGCCATTTTACTTTTAATTGCGTTTTGTTGCATTGTTTTGCGTTTTGTTTAGCGTATGCAAATGGAATGTTGCCGAAAATGGAGCGAAAATGCTACTTATATTATATAATCTGTGGAGTAGGTGCTGCATTTTCACGCACACTACTTAACATTTTGCAGCTTTGTGTGAGTGTAGAGAGCTCACACTTACAGTGTATTTACGCTAATTCACACATTCATACTAGTGGTATCGGGCGAGTTCATGAGGCAGCGATCGAGTCCACTTATTTTGACTGACATATCGTACTTGAGAGATATGCGGGGATTAGTAGCGCGAAATAAAGGCGCGAAAGTAAGACGGCCATTTATTACGTTCCATTTTACGTTACATTATTGTTCTAAAATAAATTAAATTATTACTAGCGGATGAAAATAGCAGGGTAGGCAGTGCTTTTATGCCTTTATGGACTGCACGCCCCTGACTGCTGCAGGAACGAGTATAATGTCCGTTTAAAGCAAGTAAATTGAATGTTTTATGAGATGAAATAATGCAATGCAAGGTATTGCAAACAAAATTCAGCCTTACAATGCAGTTCGGCCTGACTGTCGTCGGTCGTCGCTAATTTTGTTAAACAGGTTTCAGTGGACTGCCCAAGATACCTACTTTGTATGCAATACACAAACGCAAACCATGCGTTCTGTTTCTTTGAAAACAATTATTGTAATAGTCTGGCAGAATGCATTCTACGCGTATAAATTGATGTTAGAATAAGGGAAAATTTACCACTAACTACCTTAATTAGTGTTTGCTATGTATGTTAGTTTACTACGTTTGATACTTTAAAGATAGGCTTAAAAACCAAGCGACGCGACAACGACGCGCGTCGTTGTCGCCGTCAAATTTTGACGGCGTCGTTGTCGCTGCGGTCTTGTAGAAAAACCCGACCGCATCCCATACAAACTCTAAGCTTCTCAGCGCGCTGTCAACGTGACGGCGTCGTGGCGCGCCGCAACGACGCCAACGCTTGGTTTATCTGGTTCTCCATACAAACCCATACAAACCAGTCATTTGATAGCGACAACGACGCGCGTCGTTGTCGCTGTCGCTTGGTTTTTAAGCCCACCTTAAAGCGGATTCCTATAAAATGACTCCTGTTGTTTCGATCTAAAGTCTCTAATTCACTCTTTACTACCTTATATTTACCAATCTTACCATATAAATTACAGCGAGCCCATCTCTTGACCAACCTCAAGTGGCCATTACATATTCTAGTTGCAAAGTGGACAAACATTAGAGGAGATGTATGCGCCAGATCGCTGCGCTTGCGACTGGCCGGCCGGCGTCGCATGCGGTCACTGGCATACATTTTGACCAGTCAGTGTTGCCGCTAAAATATACGCAGTACTTACCTATTAGGTATTTTTTATAAATTATAGTCCAAACTAAGATTTAAGTGAGATAGTACCGATTCGGTAGCGAGATAATTTAGAAGATTTAACAAGTATCTTTACAATTCATGCATTTCTTAAGTAACCTCAATCTCCTAACGGTATTTCTTTTAGGATCGTCTATAAATTAAAGTTAATAAAAAATCAACATCGATAACCATGCTCTACGATCTTTGAGCCACTGAAACCAGCAAAATATGCCATCGAGCCGGCAACACTGTGGCACACATTCGGCCAATCGCCGTTGACCTGCGTTTGCGCAAGAAATTAGATAATGCCTCGATCACGTCCTCTCGCCGGTCGAAATAATAACTGAACCTTGAAATTTGGTGATTTATCATTGTTTATTTGCTTTTAAGGGCACCGGATTTTTCCTACTGATTATTTTATTTCTATCTCCAACCAGCTGTAGATTATGTCAGCCCTTTTTATGGGTTATTTGTTTTGTAGGGCGTGCACGTAGGTAGGTAATTAATTTTCTTTGACCCGTGATGCCCTAATAGAGTTGAGGGGTAGTTACAGCTTTCATAATATGGGAAATGAGCGAGGTTAGGTTTGATAAATAATATATCACTCAGTATATCAATCAACTGCCTTTTCTTACTAAAAATGCTTTTTCTTGATACATGTTACATGTTTAGGTTTATCTGATATTACCAGGCATGATGCATTCTTAGTTCGTTAAACGAAATCTTGTTCAAGGTTGGGCAAGATTTTCGACCAGTCATTTGCCCGAAGGCTAGGTGCTATAATCGAACACGAAAATAATATTGTAGTTTGTTATGTCTGTGGCCCAAATAATGTTATTGAACTTAAATTCGGTAACGAGATCACCTAAAAAGCTCTTATTTTCTTTTCTCGGTGACATTCACCGTTCGATGTTGCGTAATGATTGAATAAGTATTTAACTTGGTCTCCGTCTTGTCGTTGAATGAATTTTGTTCGCTGTGAACCTTGAAAATTGGTTTTTTGGTTATAAGGCCGCTGGTAATTTTCTTCGGCACGATTACGCCAGCTGGGTTGTTGGTCCGGATATTGTGTAGTGCTCTTATTTTGGTACCAATTTTTTTAATCCGTGGCTTAGAGCCGGAAGTTTGACAAGGTTAAGGAAAAACAAAAGGCAGAAAGATTCATCTAAGCGGAAATTTCGATTTGTAGACGTATAAAATATAAAAAAATATTTGTATGAATGTAAGTATAAGTAGGTATGATTATTATAAATTTGGATGTTTAATTATCATACCATTCGAAATTTAATAAAACGACTGAGCTAAGTTTAAAAATGTGCCTACCTATTGCATAAAAATATTTTAAAGTTACATTGCTATATGACATCTCAATAACAACATTAATAAAATGATGCATCCTACACCACCAGAATTTTATCACGTGTGTGTGTGTGTGTCACGTTTTTTCTCGTTTAAACATCTGGGAGAGGTTAACTACCCAAACCAGTTAATTTATGAAAATTATCCGGTTGGTAAAGATTATAAAAACAGTAAATTAAACCGGTAAGTAGTTTTAAACCTTGAGAGGTATAACTTCGCAAAATTTAACAGCACCGTGCAAAAAGGGCTTTAGGTATATTTTACAAGGCTTCTATGTAGGGCTATCTATTAGTTACGGTAAATCAAAGCATAAAGAACCATGAACAGTTCAGTGTACCTAAAGCAAACATAATTTAAATTTCAAAGACAGTTCGCTCGATATAATTTGGTGTAATTTTAGACAATATGCTCGTAAATGTGAAATTTAAGTAGCGAATTTGTTTCTAAACATACACAAACAAAAAAGGTATTTAACAGCAACTTTGTAGCAATTTTGCGTGTAGATATGAGGTTTTCAAATAATTGAATACTTCAAAAAATGCAAATGTCGTTGCTGTGATTGTCGGAAAAACTAACATTTATGGACCCGACAATCAGTCTCACATACTAGACTGATTACTTCATACCTATTACAATGTGTCCAATACTTAACAAAGAAAACTTGAGAAGCTATACAATCGTGAAGTGTACTAAGTATAAGCATTATGAAAACTAAGTAGCAGTAAGTGCTTGACTCGTGGAAATACTAACGATAAATCATTTTTAACCACAAATTGCTCATAGCTATTCTTAAAATGCAAAACTAAATTACAAGTGTAGATACGTTACTTCTTGTAAAAATTTGCTGGTAAGAATAATTATTTTTCACTTTACCAACGCAAATAGAGTAATTATAAACTTATAGTGAACCAAAGTGCGAGAATACGTTTTTGTGATTACATATTTTTTGCATTCGCAGTGATTATAGGCACATTAGGAATAGGAATAAGTGATACAGGTAGAGGCCACGCAACATTTACAAACAGAAAGAAAATGAAATTCAAACACCTGAATAATATGCGAGAATTTATTTAAGTAATTCTTATGATCTTGGTCCCTGTGATCAAATCACCAAATTTGTTGCGCAAGGTGTCATGGTTTGACAATTTAAAATATCGGTACGTGATATGTGACATCAAAATGATTTTCTGCCAAAACTGTCATATTGAGAACAACTTGATATTTTCTACCGAAATTGTCATCCTTAGAACAGTTTTATTGTAGTATGAAGTCAAAGATTTCCTGTCCAAATTGTCATGTTTAGAACAATTTAACATATTGGAACAAATTGAAAATATTGCAAAGTACTAAGCTTTTCGTAACTGAGTTCCGATCGTTAGACTAACTTATTACTCCAGTTACATGCGTAATGCTTATAGTAAAAGGTTAGTATAATCTGAAGGTGAACCAGTATCTCTAACACTGTCACATTACGTTCAGTTACGTTCCAGTCCAGCTAATTCACTATACTTACAAATCATACTTTGTTATTTGCTTTGTTTACTTCACTAATTGCGCCGCTGTAATCTATAATGACTTATCTATGTACATCGTATATACCAGTGCTATGTACCTAATATCTTTACGTTTTGTATATTTGGCTTTATATCTTTACCGGTAGTAGATGTAATATGGCCGAGGTTATGTTTGACAGGTGTTATATTGGCCTTATGATACGATAGTTCAATACCAATGTCATAGATATATGATGTTCATTTTGTTTTAAAATCATATATCTACATAATCAGTATTTGTATGTACCTACAATTCATTACCAAAATCGTCATCTTTATTGCATTCACGGATTTTACAAGGGTCTTACTTAGAGGTTTATTATAATAGGTCTATGCGTGAATCCCGGTAACTACAATTTTCATTTAAAGTAAAGTTACTGCTATTATAACTTTAAATATTTTCCCTAAATTGTTATATTTATCCATTTATCCATAACTGTATTATATTTGATCCTAACCCTAACTAATCTAAACTTAACTCTCATATTGATTCTTCTGTACGTGGCGTCGGTTAAATACCTAAATGGCGGAATTTTGAATTGCATGAATCGAATAAGTACATATCTGAATATTTTATTTATTGTTTTTTAAGTTGTAATAATTTCATTTAGTAGTCATACTGTAATATTACCTATTAACTTCGAGAATGTTTGACCCTCGTCGCCTACGTTTAAATGTTTTGAATTGCATTAAATGAAGACTCTTGTGTAGAAAAAGTTGTCTCGTTTTCCGGTGGGATCACAATACCTTGTTCTTGTGTTTTTTGTTTATTTTTCATATCAGATACGTTCATAATTGCTCAGACATGCGACGCGTAACGACTATAACGATCGTTCTCACAACGGCGCAAAAAACGACCAAAGCGCGGCCGTATGTTTGATAAAGAATAATGTTAACGTGTTTAGTCAATGTAAAGTTTCATAATAAAACCTGATAGAGCTCTTACAGAGTGATAAAATAAATACAGATTTGTGTTTTTATATAAAGATCAACTTTTACCAACAACACGTAATAGTAACGAAAGCTCTAACGAAAAGTAAAAGTACTCACATTGCAGGTGCTCCACGTTCTCCTCGATTTCTTGCATGAGGTGCATGAAGGTGGTGGCGAGCAGGACTCCGCCCCCGAAGGACAGCAGGGTCATCACCACGCGGTTCCTGGACTTGAGGTCCCCCGCCTCGTCCGCGTTGATCCATTTGAACTTTTTCGCGACGAGCGTCGGGATTAAACCGCAGACCATGGAAGCGCAGAAAAGGGTAGCCATGGAGACACCTTTGGCGACGAGAACGCCATCGGTGTCATCATCGTGGCTGTGGACAGGGGATACCGGGTCACTCATTGTGGCAAGTGTGCTAGTCAAGTGTGCGGGGGAGAAGACGCGATGGTTTATATAGCGGGTGGTGTCTGACGTGCGCAGGCGCCGGTGTCGGCGCGAGGACTACGATCGTGCAGCGCGTGCGCAGCGAGACGCGCTTCTCGCCGCCACTCCCGCGCGAACGCCGGCGTGGTGCAATGTAGCCTTACAAGCCTTCGCGTGTTTAATGAACAAATATTTAGGTTTTATTTCTAGCCGCAGTGCTACGTTTGATAGAGTTGGAATGAGACAAATAATGCGGCAATAATAGATACTCCACACCCAAATGTAAACGAATGAGTAAATCGTACTTCTTACTTGTTTGCTATGCTACGATACTTAAGGCTTTTAACTTTAAACATTCGGTACCTATGGTATATTTTACTGCCTTTCAGGCTGGATGTAGTAGAAACTCATCTGCTTCATATTCGTAGTATACTTTCTTGTGCGGATTTGATGTGTAGAGCTAGAGCCACACAGTGCAACATCAAAGATTTTCCACACTGTTTGTCATATTTCATACAGTCTTTTATCACATTTCATCCAAACTTATGTGATTCTGGCCAGTTACTTTTGGGATATCACATCATTGGTTTGAATATGACATCAAAAACTGAATGTTGATTGATGATATCAAAGATTTTCCGTGCGAGTTGTCATATCTCATACATCTTTTGTCATATCCTTATATTTTATACAAACTTATGTGTCGTCGGTGTTTTTGTTCCGACCGGTTTATTTGTGGAATAACAAATTGTTTCATTATCACATAAAAAACGTAATGCAGATGATATCAAAGATTTTTCTTCCAGAGGTAGGTAGGTATGTGCTTTGTTTTACAAAAATATTTCTGAACAATTTATTTCAGGTGCAACCGACCCATCCTTTATTCTCTTACAGTCAGTAATTACCTACTTCTGACTTATTTTTTATTTTAGCTACAATTTGCATAGGAAAGAAATCGATGAAGCACGTTTTCAGGAAACTCATTCAGCCAAAGACGTAGAAACCTTTCAATTTCCTTTGTCTTCCTTTTATCGTGTAATACCTATGAAATGATGTAAGTCACACTTGCTTGGAGGACTTTTTATCAGTCAATACAATGTTAGCTTTATATGTACTGATGTGTTTTTTCTAAATTACCTTCTTCTGAAGCTAAAAGCAGAGGGAGACGATTTTGGACAGAGAGAAATGGTGGCAACCAATATTACTTATATTGATTGCTTAAGTTGGGATAAGTTATTCTAGGTATATCACCAGAAAATTTTCAGTTTTTAGTATCGGTCACTACCTAAACATAGTAAACATATCTCTCATAGTGTATTTAAAACAGAACCTGAGTACAAAACTCGTAAAAATTGCCGTAGAAGCCTTCACCTCCTGTTGACCTGAGACCGATATGATCTCACAGGATTATTATTTAATAGTTAATGTTAACATCAGCTTATTTAATATTAATTATTAAAGAACTTTGATAAAATAACTTTGACATATTATAGCACGTCTGTCTGTGATAAATATTATATATGTAGGTACCTATCAGCAATTAGGTACAATAAAAAATAATCTCTTTTATTGACAGTTAAGTATATTACCTAATTACAATTGGCAGGCTTTTATGGGAATAAGAGATCAGTAGATCATGAAATCCGTTATAAAGATTATACATTATCAATTATTTTGAGGATATAGATATTATGTACCGAGATTGCATTGGTGGGACTTAAGGAGCTTAATAAGTCTTAACATTTTTTATACCTATCTTTTATTGACGATGTTATCGTTAAATTATACCTTTTAAACCTTTACTTTAATAGATACCGAAGTCATAACATACAATAAATAAACAGCTTATATCGGTCATTCTCGCAAAGCACCATTTTTGGATGTCTCGTTGAATTTCTCGCTACTCCGTAATATGACAAACTTGTAAATTTTTATTTGAATAGTTAAGAAGGTCCAGTAGTCCTCCACGAAGTTTCAAATCTGTATAGTAAATACTTTAGCCGCAATATTTTTTCAAAACCCTGTTCTCTAATTTGTGTTCGCTGTCCCGCACCCAGAATTTTTCCTTTTTCTTCAATTATTTCTTTCAAAAACAATGTTTATAGATTAGAGCTTTTAAACATTGGAAGCCCTTTTATTGGGCTTAAGGATTATAAATATTATAAACGTGTACAACCTTTATTTACTTAGTTACATAATTTAATGTATCTGTCCCGGCCTGATACATAATTTGTGTCACGCGTTACAAAATGTTACCTTTATCACAAGTGGAAAGATCTATGCCCAAGATTGTGGCATGAGGAGCTAACGTTAGCTGAGCTGCAGCAGTCCACGACAGCAGTGGTGTGTCATGTTCTTGGATGAAGAATTATGGACGTGAATACCTAATTTGCGTTCGCGTGGTCACGGTTTTCTCTAATTTGCGTTCGCTTGTTTCATTTTGTGAATAAATGTGTATGAGTCTTGTCAATTTATGATCATGTACGCCTATACGAAAGGTTCAATTTCCGTCGAAGGTTATGAACAAATACTTACACGTATCCGTTTAAAAAAATAAAATATGCGTTTTCCCTAATTTGTATCACATAATTTGCGTCACAAAAAACGTGACGCAAATTAGATCGTGCTTGTTAATATCAGTATCACATTTAAGTTTGTTGTAAGAATAAAGCAAAATTGATCAAGGTAATCAGTTGATCATCTACTGGGGCAGTTCAGCTGCCTGTGGGAGTGTTATTTTTTGTGCCGCGTTTAGAGTAGGAACACAAATTGTTATAAAAAATAGAAAATTTTGCATTAGAAATTTTCTCTTTTTTAAGTTTGAATTAGAATGTGACTTTCTTAAAGAGAATCTTGTAAATTCCTACTAAGAAATAAATTATTGAATTTGAATTTGAATTTGTTCTAAAGGCCTATATGAGATTTGATCACTCTCCGCCTTTAAAAACAGTTATGGTTCACGTGAACTGATCATTTCAGGATTTCAGTTCGTATTTACTCTTCCCTCATGTGGAGAGGGTCAGCTGTTCTCGTCAGCCATTTATGCCAGAAGTAGGTATCAAAGAAGTCAAATACTATAATCATTTAATCGCTCGACTCAATTTTCTCCCAAGGAGTTCCCGATGCAGAGGCAGAGAGGCTTTCTAACCAGTTTAAAAGTTACTGGGCAGTAAGTGTCTATGGATTCAATGCAGAGTAGTTGATTTGGAGAACTGTCTGCCAACTCTGCCTGTGTTAGCAATAGCATCATAATGAAGTAGCGTTTTGTGTCATAGAGACTTCGTTTTATCTACTTCATTTTGGCTAACGCTCATGAGAAGTTTGCGAATGAATAACATTGCTAATGTTGAAAGTACACATCATCAAACACACCAAACTCTATCTTACAACATCATCTTCAGTCCACTTTCACCCAATGCAGGATAAGGAATCTATGTAGTGTCAGCCTTGTCTATTAAAATCCTGTCATAATGTTCATGTTCGTTCTTAATCCTGTTTGATATCAAGCAGGTGGTCTACCATGATCCTCCAACTGAATATTAGGTTCCAACAGAACAACCAATTGATCCTACTAGGAAGAATTACTGCTTCCTGTTCTTGTCGGTTCAAAGGCCAAACGTATATACTGACTGCTTTTGTGCTGTCAATATATAACAGCTGATCGTTTTTCATTTTCTTGCCAATTTCCCAATCCCTGTCCATCTTGATCTGGATCCTTGGAAACCATTCCATAAGCGGTGGATTTTGATTTTTGGTAAGATGACTGAAGTATGATTGCCCTAGAATGCTCCGTTACTGATTGTGCAACTTTGATCATGGATAAGCACTATAAGTGAGGATAAGCAGAAACACCAGCCTTGGCAGGTGAATTAGCGAGCGCAGTGCAAGGTGTTGTTTCACAGGAAACGCAGCTACTCATTCCCTGGATTTATTCCTTAGTAGCCTTTTACGACTCCCACTGGTAGTATCAGGGTGATGCTATTCTAAGTAGGCTTTAGGTAGGTACACGGGAACTATGTTCTATGTGTCTACTTATATTCAGTTTGAACTTATAATTGTTTTTTTGCATTTATTGTGTAATTTTATTATCAAATTTATCATTTAGTAGTCAAAACTTCATACTTTTGTGACTCAATCTAATTTGCGTCACGCGGACTTCTAATTTGTGTCACGCCCAAAAATTCAGTTGCTCATAACTTTATAACTGGTCGTTGGATTTAAGTGACAAAAGTATCATTGTATTTATTTTGACCTATATTTTCATAAATACTTGTCATTTTGACAGAAAACTGTAAAACTAAAAAGCGTGACATAAATTAGGCTGAGAACGCCTTGCCGCGAGAATGACCGATATGTCTAAAGATTGATAATATACAATACCTACTTTTATTTTGAATAAAAATTTTCTTTTGTATTTGAACCAAAAAATGACAGACTCAACCATGCAACATCAACGGTACCATACAAATTATAACCTTTTTCGTGTCATTCCGTGGAAGGAAGTCGTGAGAGCCAGGGACCGGTAAAATTTACTTTTCGGGAATCCCCGCACCTGCATTCGAGGAAAAAGATTTGATGACGTTAATTACGAAATGAAGGAAGGTAGGTGATTTGAAGATTTCATTTCACTTTGGTCACAAATTATATAGGGTGTATTTTTATTAGTGGCGGATCCGTTAAGGGTGTGTTCTGTCAATGAAACTGAACAACTTTCCCCAAGGAACATAGGTCGAAATATGAAAAAAAAATTTGGCCCTCCCATACAAATTGACCCGGCCGGCCAACACGCTTAGTATGGGAAGACCAAATTTGTTGTTCAGTTTCATTGACAGAACACACCCTTAACGGATCCGCCACTAATAAAAATACACCCTATAGAAACGGCGGCTCACGGGACGCCTTTACAGATGGCTCACTCAGTACTTTAATTGAAAATAACTAGAATTTCAGGGGAACACAAGATAAGATGGTTGCCATGAACGTCATAATCCTTGGATTAAAATTGGCTTGAATCATATTACGTTCTTTTTTTGCTGTTTTGATATTCTTAAACTTTGAGATTTTTGACAGTAGCAACCCTGGCTATGTACCAAGTGACAGTCGCGAAAATCCTCTAAATAGGGTCAAGTAAACCTGTATAATATGTAACTTTGGTCTTTTAAATCGTTAAAAAAGAATTTCGTGAGTGTAATGATGGACGATAGTCAGATGCAATGTATTGCTATGATATCTATAAGACCCTTGACGTTTTGGATGCCCAGGGTGCAATTTATCTATAAAGCAATTTAGGAGTCCTTGACCGAAAAAAACCGGCTGGATCAGTTTCTGCTGCAGCTCGTTTTGCCTTATTTTCTGGACATTCGGTAATAGGTAGGTCATCATCATCATAGGGTGCCATCTTCAAATTGAAGTTCGGAGGTCAGCATGTAGAAACCCTCGCGGTCTTGCGCCGCCCTTTTCAACTGGTAGTACCGAAGTCCGGTCCAATCTCGGATGTCATCTATCCACTTCCTCTTGGGTCGGCCTTGTGCTCTTTTGCCAGGGATCTTGCCTTCGAGTATTAGTCTTAAAAACTCATACTGGGTTCCTCTCTGTATATTGCCAAAGAAGGCAACTTTCCTTTTTAAAATAGTTGACATCAATTCACGTTTGCATTTTGCACGTTGTAACACTTTAACATTTCGACTGTTTTAATTTCAAATGTCGTAAGGGACAAACCCCTACTTTTCAGGAGAGCAAAAAAACGATTTTCGACATTTGAATTCATATAACTTTTTAAAATCTCAACCGATTTAAATGATTCCAAGAGACAAAAGTATTAAAATTACGATATCTTTCAGAATAAATAGTCTAATTAATGATTATTTCAGTAGTTTTAAAGATTGCGTCCCTTACGACACGATTTTTTTGTTGAGGTGTCCTTTACGACATTTTGAGTGCTAAGGATGCCTTTTACTACAATGGCGTTACGTACAGAAATAATAGTCATTTTGTAGTAACTAAGGCTCTATCTTACTGATATTTTTTTTTTGTGTGTTGTAAAGCACCGTGAATTTGTAAGAAAGCTATAAATAAGTACTTGATAATTGTCGTAACTCACGTACAGTTTATAAATTTGCCAAGAAATTACTGTAATAAAACCTTCCGTTTAGCATTTAACTATTAATTATTTGTAGGGGTTTTCGTAGGAAGTAGGTATTTTCTTATAGTAAAATGTTGCTTAATTAAGTTTAGATTCTAATTGAAGATTAAGTATTTTTGCAAAAAGAAAAATATATTATTTTTGTTTCTATTTGATAAAATTTTAACAAGAGGCCTGAATTTAGTAACTTTGTGACCACAGGTGAGTTACAAGTCACTTTTACGTTAGTCAAAGAGTTACTAATTTCAGATGTCTTAATCCTAAGCTAAACTGAGCAGTACTTAATCGCATAACAATTTTGTAAGAATCAGAATACTACTTATCCACGTACCGTGGCGGTCCCACTCAGGTTTGCTTATGACATTATAATAATATTTTTATACGTTAATACTTTCTCGTTAGTTATTATCTCAAAACTAGGATTTGATTAAAACAATTAGATTTATTAAATGTTCTCATTGTTAAAAAAACACAAACGTCTTTCACAAACGTTGCGTGATCATGGCATGCTATGAGTAGCGTTCCACAAATAATGTTTTTCACGATCCCTTACATTGACAATCTCGCGGAATGATGCAATGTCATGTCATAATTAGCCTAGTAGCGTATGTTGATACTAGCTAATTATTTTATTTTTAAAGATAGTGTTATACATTTTTCTTATAAGCACAATCTAGTATAGTAAGAAGAAAAATACTAAAAAGCATTTATAAAAAACAACAAATCACAATTTGCAAATATAGGATTCATCATTATAATTATAATTAATGTAGGTTATGGAGTTTTAAAGTAGGTAAAAAATATGTTCAATAATAGAATTACCTACCAACTTAATTTGAATAATGTACTTACATTGAAAACAGTTATCAAGGCATTTATTTAAACCTTAGCTGTTACCTACGTCACATGATATCAAGATAAAACGCATGGCAGCAGGTCGGGAAGGTTGCGCTAAGCAAGAATCAGAATTCGGAGTTGTCCGGTATTCATATAGTACGTGATATGACATCGTTACAAAACTAATAGCAGCTTTTAGAGCTTTATTAGTAGAGAAAATAATTATTAGTCTGCCTTACCTAAAATTGTCGGAAATTCTTGGCAGATGGTTTTAAAAACTGTATATTAAGTAAACATTCATTCAATAAAGGCTGTTTAAAACATGTCATGACACATTCTTTTTAATAGGTAGCATTTATTTTTAAAGAGCTAGACTTATAATTTATGCATCCAGTTGCATTTCTACGGCAGGTAAGACCTGGGTGTCTGGTTTTTTATATGTACCACTGCCATCGCTATCATGCAGATGGTGATTTTGAAGTCTTCAATGAAAACAACAAAAAGAAACGAGACAAGAAAGCTACTACTAACAGTTTTTTTGCCTGATGTTATAAGACTTTGGCTTTCCTTTAAAGGCTGCCAGCAGGTGAGCATGGTCGTGCACTGACGCGTAACACTAATAGGTCCAAATATAGATATTCTTTTATGAAGTAGTGGAAGATCACTAGATGAGATAGACTTCTACTTATTTACAGCCTCCTTAAGGAAAGTGACATCAGAACATCCCGTGTGTAATAACAGCTGTGTAATAAAGGGATTTTCTTGAGATCGAAACCGTAAAAATGTTGTAACGGACTCTTTTATGAAAAAAAGAATGTCGTAAAAGACACAGAATTTTCCAAGTGTTTCAAGGAAGTGTTGTTGTAAAGGAATTTTCCCGAGATCTAAATCGTAAAAATGTTGTAAGGGACGTTTCAATAACAAAATTTATGTCGTAAGTGACATCAATAATTTCAAATGTTTTATGGAAGTAATGTTGTAAATAACATACTGCTTCTATCCGTTGGTAATTGCGACACTTTCAGCCAGAAGTTTTTTAGTTTTTGTTTAGAATTATGTCGTATAAGTAATTCATAATTGTAAAAAGCCTTTACAGCGTACCCCCACTAAATGGTATACATATTTTTGGTAACTTACTACAATTTTCTGTCCAAGATCTTAACTTACTACAAAGTGTTTTAGCTTATAACTCCTTCATTTTTCGAGATATCGCTGCGTGGATACGACAGATCGATAGAGAATAAAAAACTGCATATTCTGAGCCTTTAATGTCCCTTACGACAAAATGTCCCTTACGACATTTGAAATTAAAACAGTCGATTTGATGTGAAACTGGTCCAAGATATTTTAAACATTCGTCGTAGGAGCCACATTTCAAAAGCTTGTAGTTTGTTGCAGCTGTCTTTTCTTAGGACCCATGTTTCACAACCGTACAATAAAGTGGACCAGACGTAACATTTCATAATGCGGTGTCTTAAGGGAAACGAAATCTTAGGGTCACATAGCACTTTAGACATTTTAAAGAATGCCGCCTTGGCTTGTCCAATTCTGCATCTTATCTCCAGCTGGTGGTCTAAATCTGACGTGAAGTATCGGCCTAGATATTTAAACTTTTTGACGCCTTCGATGCTCTTTCCACGTAGCTTTAGGTTTGGAGTGGGTAACTCAGTTTTTGCTATAACCATGGTCTTGGTTTTATTAGCATTGATGGACAATCCCATGGCTTCGCCAGCAGCTGCTACCTCGTCCAAGAGATGTTGTAGTCCAGCTTCCGAGCTCGCAATTAGAACCGTGTCATCGGCATATCTTATGTTATTGACCTGCTGTCCATTGACGCGTATGCCCTCTCCTTTATTGCGTAGTACTTCTGTTAAAATGTCCTCCGAGTATAGATTGAAAAGAAGGGGGGAAAGTATGCATCCCTGTCTGACTCCTCTTGTTATTGGCTTAAACTCTGAGAGCTTCCCTTCTACTCGTACCGCAGCTTCCTGATTCCAGTAGAGATTGCCAATAAGTCTGAGATCCTTTCCATCCAACCCTCTTTTGCGGAGAACTTCAATGAGTTTACTATGTTGGACGCGGTCAAATGCCTTTTCATAGTCTATAAAGCACAGATACATTTGCTGTTGATTCTCAAGTGCTCGCTCTGCTAAGGTATTAACTGCAAATATGGCCTCTCTTGTTCCCATCCCAGCTCTAAAACCGAATTGCTGTGCGCATAAGCTTTCCGAGCATTCATAGGTAGGTACCTATCTCAAAAAAACACCTGCGGAAAGTTCTGACGTGCACTACTATTTGCGATTTTTATGAGTTATGGTAACAAATAAGTACTGGCGTAAAATAACTTTTATTCTTTGTAACTGTTCTGTAGGTAACAGTGTGTGATAACAGTTGTCAAATCAGGGTTAACAAAAAAAAAAGTTTTAACCATACATTAGGGGTGTGATAATATTAAGGATAATATTTAGAGGGTATGTTGTTACTGTAGAGCATAGCTGTCAAAGTATGATTTGTATATATTATCTGCAATAAAGTTATAGGAATTCGGAAGTGATTGGGAACTAATCGAATAGATACAAATTCACTGTCAACAAGATATTGGATACATTTTCTTATCTATCATACATCATAGCGTTGGATTAAAGAGATACCCAAGCAGCAACTGGACGTGCTATAATGGTCGAGAGCACGTTCCTTATTTCTCTTTAAGTTCTATAAATGTTCTAAAAACAGTCGAGTAAAAGCGCTGTAAACGTTTACTCGACGCGAAAAAGGCGCAAATTATTCAGACTAAAGTCCTATAAAAGAAGAATAAGCGCTGAGTAAGCAGCAAAAAGGTGCTGTAAGAGTCGAGTAAACGTGGTAAAAAACACTAAGAGTGCTATAAGAGCAACCAAAATGCGTATATGGGATATTTAGTTCTATAAACGCAATCGATTTGCCTTTATACAGATTAAATGTACTATAATAGCAGCTGAATTGCTTTTATTCGCCTTTTTTGTGCTATGACAGCAAACAGAATGCTTTTACCCGACTAATAAGTGCAGTAAAAGATCTTAGGGAGGCTTTTTTACAACTAGTTACTGATCATTTTCATCTTCTCAACGATCGAGGCTGTGGTGTATAAAAATATTTGTACAGCAAACTAAATAAGTTTCAAAGGTCATTTTATTAAGTTATTCAGCAGTACATGTGTCGATTTTTAATATTCGTGTAGTTACTCCAAAACATCATGCGCAAAAAGCTTTATTGACAAACCTAAAGGCATTTTTACATAAACATACATGCGCCGCCTGTTTTCTTAAATTTGACGACGAATTTATTAAATTAAATATATTAAATAATAATTGTATAAGCTAATGTCCATATTGGTAGTCTAGTTGCAGTTACAGCTCACTTATTCCGTTAAAAGTCGAATAAGAGTGCTTTGTCACCACATTTATAGCACAAGGTGTCGCCATGATAATATTTAGGGTTCCTTTGGTACAAGACCATAAAACAAATTAAACTTTCTTTTTTATTTTCAAGGAACATTTTGTTTCATAAAACAATGCCAGACTTCTTGGATGTTGATACCTTTCTTAACAAAGATGATTTAAAACAACTTGGCCAATTGCGCTGGCCTTGGAAGGAAACGCATTTTATATTATCAGATAAATGTAACGGATGTGGCCTTAGTACAAACGATAACTCAATCGGAAGAAGATTTCACTTTGTTCTACCTGACAATAAAATAAAGCACGTATAAATATCTTTTGGTGTCGCGGTTGTGCTTACTTTGCTGTTTATGATCATTTTACTAATGATGAGTTTTATTACTGTAACTAAATATTTTTACAACCCTTTGGTGAGTGTACGAACTTTATGCAAGACGTTTGCAATGTCACCCGTGATCATGGTGGCCAGCCAGCTCGGCTCATGCCAAGCTGTTCACGATCACGATTTCATTGCTTGCGTCTACGGAACCACTTAAAACTGGCGGACTCGCGCTTGGATGTGCACTAGCATTACTAGCAGAAATTAAATTGGGCTGCATTAGTTTTGCAGAATATTTCATCTGCTCCAACGTTTTTTTAACTTTCTTTCGAAAATGGCCACTTCTTTTCAACATTTTCCATTTGTTTTTATCCATTTTGATAGAATTTTTTTACGAAAAACGTCTTCAAGATATCGACTGACAAAATGGACGGACTTGTGCTATTAATGTTTCCCAAAACTCTACAATTCTACTTTAAGCTGAGTGAATATCGTATAATAGCTCTTAAAATGACTACAGATCCTATAAAAACGTTTTGATTTCTATTATACGAGTTACTCTAAGCGTGCAATAACAGCAGCCATGTTGCTATAATCAATTCGATTGCATTTATAGAGCTTTTATAGATACATAAAAGAATGCTGAATAACGGCTGAATAAAAGCGCCCTATTCAGAGAATCAGCTATTCTACTGCTATTACACGACTGTTATAGATCAATCGGTCGAATAACGAGTATTATAGCCACTTTAATTCAGCATCTGATAAAAGGTGGAGTAAAAGTGCTATAACATAGTGTTATAAACGTTTATTCGACGTCCTTATAGCACACATTAGCAAATATTGCCAAATAGTCGAGATAACTGCTATTATACGATACATGGGTGTTTTGAGAACGGTTACTCGGCTTTTATACGATTGAAAGCTGAGTAAACCAATTCTTATTCGACTGTTTTGCTGCTTGGGTAGTTCTTGTCCTTCACATAGACATATAGACGATATCGAAAAACTGTACGTACTATATTACAAAATTAGAACTGTTACTACGTAATAAGTATGTAATCTATGACAGTTACAAACACAGAAAATATAAATAAGTATTTTGTCATCAACTCCTTTATGAAAACTAAGAAATTACGAACGAATTGAAAAATCTTATTTAAGAGTGTTCATATAGATAACATTATTATTTATTACGAGACCTTAGGAAAATTCTTAATTAAGAATAATATTATTATTCTTCAAGAATTTTCCTAAGGTCTCGTAATAATTAATAATGTTATCTATTATTATTTTATCTATTATTAATGGATATTATGCAAAATAACCTACAATCAACGTAGGTAGTCGTACATGGGTATGTACCTACATATTCTCTTAGTAAAATTACAAAAGATACGACGGCGGCATGACCCACTAACGCTAACGCAAGCTTCTGTCAAATGCACACAACATCTGTCAAATACATACTAAAAACCGACTTTAAAACAACGCAACGCATAAACTTGCATTGAAATAGGGCATTGTAGAATTTTGCGATGCGTTATTTTAACGTCGGTTTCTAGTATGTATCTGACAGATGTTGTATGCATGCATATGACAGATGCATGCGTAAAGCGTTGCGCTAAAATCACGCAGCAACGGACGTTACTTGTGGCTCTCGCTGTCTGTTACTAGGAACCTAGTTAGTTTGAACATAACAACTATTGGATTTTCTTAATTTTACTAGCTATTAGATAACGTCCTTCTAGTACAATTTAGTTCTAGATAGATACAAATAATCAATGAATAGTATAATAAATTATTTTGCTAATATCATCTAACAATTTTACTCATACCTGCGGCTACCCACTGAATAATAGATTTTCCGCAATCCGCATATATGCATGTAATGTAGGTAGTTTCGAAATTAAGTAGGTTCAAAGTGAAAATAATAATTATAAATATATTAAAAATTTAGTAGGTAAGTACTGCGGTTATCAGCAGATCTAACCATAAAAAACGCATCAAATGTCTGTGGACGGCTACATATCGATAGTTCTAAAAAATGTTGCTAAACCTTGCGAACAACGGGCAATTTCTGAATCGGTGATTTTGAAGTCGTGCACGTAATTCAGCTACGACAGGTCTAAGTAAGTAAGTATTGTCTTGCGGCGCCAAACCACTCGAGTCACACTCGAATATGTTAGTGTCAACATAACTGCACAACATATGGTAGTCATTATAGGCTTTGCTCAGTGCCCATTCTCGGGAATTCCCTGCTGCTTTAGAAGGATTTTCCTTATCTTTTGAATTCGGTACGGTTTAAGCGTTGCAATGTAATTTAGGTATTGCAAATGTTATGAATGAGCCATTGTAGCACCAGAATATACCTACTTTTAAACCTATTTAGAGCTGTCATTATCCTTAAACACACAAAAGAAAAAGTTATATGAAACATTATTACTTACAGTGAAAGTAAAAATAGGTTTATGTTTGCTTTTATACTTATTTACATATTATTTAACATTAAACAAAACTGTTTGTTCTGTAGTCCGTAGGTAGGTACTTCGCTCTGGAACTCGAGGCATTTCCCGAGGAGATAACATTATCTAAGTATTTTGATCTATAAAATCAACGAAACCTACCAAGGACAAAGGTTTTAATAGTTTTATTTGTGTAATTTAAAATTCGGTCGCGCAGTCATCTATTTTCCTAATTTTGTCTACCAATTATAAGCTACGTGACTGCTACGGCGTAGCCACTTTTTGATCTATCATTTTTGTGCTCAGTTTCGAGCGATTGTTTTTTAAATGGGTCTCTATCTATTTATTTCATTTTATAGTCTATTTGATTAGATAGGTAGGTTAGGTACATATTGGTTAGAAAGGAACATTCCTACTTATCTATTTAAATTATATCAGTCGTATGTGCTTCATAAACTCATGCCTACATGAACGTTATCAGGTGTCTATTATTTTCGTCCCGCTATCTTAGAAATGCACTTGAAAATTATCGGCTTACTGAAGGATTTAGATACGGGTCTAGCGGCGTTATCAAACGTTACCACGTTACCCGTGTAACGTGGTAACGTTTGATAGATAACATTATTAATTATTATAATATTAGATAACATTATTATTATTAATTATTATAATAATAGATAACATTATTAATTATTACGAGACCTTAGGAAAATTCTTGAAGAATAATAATATTATTCTTAATTAAGAATTTTCCTAAGGTCTCGTAATAATTAATAATGTTATCTATTATTATTTTATCTATTATTAATGGATATTATGCAAAATAACCTACAATCAACGTAGGTAGTCGTACATGGGTATGTACCTACATATTCTCTTAGTAAAATTACAAAAGATACGACGGCGGCATGACCCACTAACGCTAACGCAAGCTTCTGTCAAATGCACACAACATCTGTCAAATACATACTAAAAACCGACTTTAAAACAACGCAACGCATAAACTTGCATTGAAATAGGGCATTGTAGAATTTTGCGATGCGTTATTTTAACGTCGGTTTCTAGTATGTATCTGACAGATGTTGTATGCATGCATATGACAGATGCATGCGTAAAGCGTTGCGCTAAAATCACGCAGCAACGGACGTTACTTGTGGCTCTCGCTGTCTGTTACTAGGAACCTAGTTAGTTTGAACATAACAACTATTGGATTTTCTTAATTTTACTAGCTATTAGATAACGTCCTTCTAGTACAATTTAGTTCTAGATAGATACAAATAATCAATGAATAGTATAATAAATTATTTTGCTAATATCATCTAACAATTTTACTCATACCTGCGGCTACCCACTGAATAATAGATTTTCCGCAATCCGCATATATGCATGTAATGTAGGTAGTTTCGAAATTAAGTAGGTTCAAAGTGAAAATAATAATTATAAATATATTAAAAATTTAGTAGGTAAGTACTGCGGTTATCAGCAGATCTAACCATAAAAAACGCATCAAATGTCTGTGGACGGCTACATATCGATAGTTCTAAAAAATGTTGCTAAACCTTGCGAACAACGGGCAATTTCTGAATCGGTGATTTTTGAAGTCGTGCACGTAATTCAGCTACGACAGGTCTAAGTAAGTAAGTATTGTCTTGCGGCGCCAAACCACTCGAGTCACACTCGAATATGTTAGTGTCAACATAACTGCACAACATATGGTAGTCATTATAGGCTTTGCTCAGTGCCCATTCTCGGGAATTCCCTGCTGCTTTAGAAGGATTTTCCTTATCTTTTGAATTCGGTACGGTTTAAGCGTTGCAATGTAATTTAGGTATTGCAAATGTTATGAATGAGCCATTGTAGCACCAGAATATACCTACTTTTAAACCTATTTAGAGCTGTCATTATCCTTAAACACACAAAAGAAAAAGTTATATGAAACATTATTACTTACAGTGAAAGTAAAAATAGGTTTATGTTTGCTTTTATACTTATTTACATATTATTTAACATTAAACAAAACTGTTTGTTCTGTAGTCCGTAGGTAGGTACTTCGCTCTGGAACTCGAGGCATTTCCCGAGGAGATAACATTATCTAAGTATTTTGATCTATAAAATCAACGAAACCTACCAAGGACAAAGGTTTTAATAGTTTTATTTGTGTAATTTAAAATTCGGTCGCGCAGTCATCTATTTTCCTAATTTTGTCTACCAATTATAAGCTACGTGACTGCTACGGCGTAGCCACTTTTTGATCTATCATTTTTGTGCTCAGTTTCGAGCGATTGTTTTTTAAATGGGTCTCTATCTATTTATTTCATTTTATAGTCTATTTGATTAGATAGGTAGGTTAGGTACATATTGGTTAGAAAGGAACATTCCTACTTATCTATTTAAATTATATCAGTCGTATGTGCTTCATAAACTCATGCCTACATGAACGTTATCAGGTGTCTATTATTTTCGTCCCGCTATCTTAGAAATGCACTTGAAAATTATCGGCTTACTGAAGGATTTAGATACGGGTCTAGCGGCGTTATCAAACGTTACCACGTTACCCGTGTAACGGCCGTTGAACGAGCGTAACGAGCGTCAACGTTATCACTAGTGATAGATAAGGGAACAATATCAAATGTACAGCCCCGTGACTTTTCACGGACATAGGTATTAGTTGCGCGTGATTGTAGCCTTTATTTTATTAGTCATGGAGATAGGTGAATAAAGTTTTTAATTTTGGTGTGTAGGTAGGTACCCACTTACGAAATTTTTAATTTCCATAGTCAATTCATACAAAAAGACAGCTGGTTGTGATTTCGTATGGGAGATGGTAACAATCAGGAAAACGGTGCGTGGGGTGCCTATACAGATGGCTCACTCAGTACTAGCGATGATTTTGACGCTTACTGTCTTTAATTGGAGTCTCAGGGGAACTCAAAGTAACTAAGAAGATGCTTGCAACGAGCGTCGTATTTCTTGGCTGGATTATTTCTTGGATTTTGCTGTTTTGATATACTTAATTCGAGATTTTTGACACAATGCTATGTAACAAGTGACATTCGCAGAAATCCTGAATAGGATCGAGTGAACCTTCTGTAAACTCTCTATTTTTGTGGTAAAACCATAGTTCATCATGAGAGGTAACAAAGACCAATCATTCAAATGCTATCGGATTGGCAAGAAGCTAAGTACGTAGGTAGATAAGTACCAACAAAACCTATCTATTTATGATTGCGATTCATAACATTGTTGCCTATCAAAACGATATAGGCTTTGCATATTATCTGATACTACGACTCGAGAAACTCACTATAAAGTCCGTTCGAGCGTTATTTTTGCGCTGCGTAACGCATGCACACAATACTAGATTTTATTCCGTTATTCCCATACAAATACGGTGTACCTACCTATTTGTATAAAAATAATGCGGTAAATAGCGTTTTTCTAACGCATGCGATAGCGCTGCGCAGGAATAACGCAAAAATGGACGTCACGTGTGTTTCTTGCCTTGGTTACGACAGTTTCGTTACTTAGGCATCTATTTTTATTTTTTATTATTTTCTTGCTTGTCGTGAAGGGAAACTACTTATGAGCCAACAACAATTCCGCGTTCGAACTCTTTCTACTTAGTAGGTACTCGAATTAATTTGTGTCAGGAGTACAGCGTAAATGGTATTACGCCAGGTTTGCATTGATCTGTGTAGAAGAACGTGCACATAGGGCGACTTTGGTACTCAGCGATACATGGATCTCTGGTTCTTTTCCACGTGTGTGAAAGCCACTTCCGATAATTCGCCGGCCAAAGTCGCCTCAGTGTGCCCGCCCGATAATCCTCCATGCACATACCTACCTATCCGACTTTTCTGTCGTGCGCTATTGTTCTCTGTTAACTGGACGTGAGCTTGACTGCACTTTAGTACCTTTCTACTGTTAAAGTCGAGAACTACAAATGGGAAAGGAAGCGCCATACATCCGCGAATGCAGCGAGTGGTCTTCTCGACTATAGGTAAACTGTGAGCAGGCTTCGCCGGGGTTAAATTGCGGCACTCCTTTGTTTTCACGACAGCCTTAATATTTATCAAGTTTCTGACCTTGGCGTGCCAAGACAAATTAAATTGATCCCTAATCGATATTCAATCCTTTGTTTGAATGTAGTTCACCTCAATGCATAAACAGGCGGCAGTATAAATAAGGTCCTATTAAATTAAGTACAAATAGTTTAAGAGTGTATTTTTCGTGAAACTGAACAACATTTCAATGTATTTTTCTCGAAATATGAAATATAAATGACCTGCCATCTGAGCATGCCATACAGAATGTTCAAGAAATGTCTAAGTTTGTATGGAATAGGTCCAAAACTTTATGTCATATTTCGTAGTAGAGAGTTAGGTAGGTGCCTACTAAGTAGTGTAATGAGAAGTTGTTCAGTTTCACGTTTAGAACACGTCTTGTAAATACTTATTTACACTTTTCCACCAAACCACCCTGTATAATATTTGGTACTTTGTTATTAGGTAGGTATCTAGGTTTAATTATTTTTTTATTTGTTGTCTAATCATGTGGGTAGTAATCTATTAATTACTGTTAATAACAATAAGACAAGTAGGTAACTGGAATTACATATGCGTTTACATTTGTTGATTCTTACTTTCTTCATAATTCATCATCATACATAATATTACAGACAGAAAAACTAAAAACTTTTTACCTCGAAGACATCTAGTATCGAGTAGCAAAACTAATTTCAAAACTTGCTTGATAGCGTACGTCTACTCGATGATAGGTGGCGCTGCAAGTCTGAATAAGATTCGAAATGTCAAAACATTGCTTCTTCATTTCCTCCCCCTTTCACTAAAATCTGGTGCATTTCGTTTAAATTCGTTATAATAATAGTGTTTAGCAACTAAATATAGCAAGAATTTCACAATAGTTTATGTGATAAATTCGCGCGCATGTGCGTTTGTGCGAAGGTCAATGCGCATAGTCAAAAACATTGCGCATTCCGTTCTTGGTAACCTCATCAAGTCGATCGACCTGCTTCGAGGCTCCTGTCAGTGCCTCCACTGTATTTTGGTGCCTATTGGGAGTGCTAAGTGACGACCGCTTTTTGTTTTACTTAGGTGCTAGTTGTACATAGGATTTCAGGTGAGTGAACTTGCTTTTTTTCCCGGTGTTTACTTTTTTCATTTATGACCAGAAAATGTATACTGTCTCATTTGATGACGCCAAGACGTAATCTTTGGTTCCGTCGCATTGTCTGCCACACGTAATTTATGCTAAACTTAATGAAAAACCGTAAGTGATGAGTTGTCTGATGTTTTGATCTTGTAGGCTATGATGTCATTGTTGAATTTGAAATTGCTAGACTCAGGCAGATAAAGCTTCACATCCCTATCTACATTATTATACAATTTACTATCTAATCTAATCTTTAATATGTTAATCAAAATACCTATCAAATCCAAACATTTTTTCTTTTTCCTTTATTATTATTCTCAGAAACTTCTTATTAAATGCCTATATTAGATATATTATGTAAAAAAAGTAGTCTGAGTATACTTTTCAGTCAAGAATTAGATAGGTAGGCGTTGATAGGCAGCCCTAGCATGCTGTATCTAGAACTCAATGGATTATGATTCAGTTATATTAGAATCATAATTCATCATTTGAATCAAATGTTTACCATACTATACTATGTATCTGTTTCTTAAAAGCTGGAGAGTCACAACTCCAAATCCTCGACAGACTGACCAAACGAGAACCACCTAAATAAAGGCTACCTACCAGCCGTTATACAATAAAAAAACTGCTTAGGGTCTTAAGACAGATTGCATGTTGACCACCCAATAGGAAAAAAAGATTTTAAAAGGTGGAGAGTAAAGTCTAGAGATCTCTCTGAAAAAGTTATAATTTTTTTTATTTTAAATGGGAATAAAATTCCAATTATGATTTTATTTTCTAAAGTATTTCATTCACTTCTTGTTTCATGAAAAGAATCAAATCCTGAGTGAGCAAGGTGGTTTGATTTTTTGGTTACTCGCAGAAAAAGCCTTATTTTTATTAGAATATAAAATTACTTCATTATTTTAATCAGTAGCATTAAAGAGAAAAGTTGGAAACTAACATAAGTGTTCAGGATTAATGTCGAGAGTTTTAATTTCTATTGGTATCTTTTCGTTTCGTTTCATGTAGGTATTAATATTTACTAGCTGACTCATCTCTTTATCTGGAATCTATGAATAATTTTATTATATCCTTTGGTGAAACTGGAAGTAAGAAGAAATTCAATTAATCATCTGTGGTTGAAAATTCAATCAGAGACTGGAATATGGTTCCACCACAAATTAGAGAAACGGCGCACGGGGCTACTCTCTATTTTATGGTTCCACTTCTGCTTTGAGAGTCATGGCCCTTATGACAAAATTCACTAAATAATCACAATAATGATAAAAAATAAACACTGTTATTTTTCTATTGAGTAAAAAAAGGAGGTTTTATTTGCTATAAAAAAATCATAGTTATGTTCATATACATCTGCTCTAGCATTTGCAAACTTGAAATGACCTACCTACAAGTAAATTTTTTAAATAAATAAATATAAGAATTACTTTAGGCCTGAATTGTGACATACCTACAGACTATATCGTAGCCCAGACTAGACCTAGAAATCTATAGACATAACATCACATAAGCACATGAATATCATGCCTGTGGTGTATTTGCATTTAGAGTACATTCATGAAATTCTCCATGCGACCGAAATAGTTCTCTGGGTCAGATCAACCTACTTTTTGCTGATCAACATAAATCTACATGATTTGGCGTATGATTTTGAGGACAAACATCTTTTTATAGCAATTTAGTAACCCACCTCGGTTTTGCTCCACTCAAACATATCTACACATTCTAGGGAGCCACACGCCACCTCCGTATGCGTTACGTGCGTGCACGTAATCACGCGCGTAGCTATGACGTTGTATTGTATGGGACCGTATGAGACACGGCACACCGCGGTACGCGCGTGATTACGAGCACGCTTACGCAGGCAGTGTGCTGCCTCTCATACAATCCCATACTTACATTACAACCGGTACGCGCACGCGTGTGATTACGCGCTCGCATACCTACGTCTTCCATACGGTGGCGGCATGTGGCGCGCTTCATTCACACTCGTAAACCATCCTTTAGTTTTTTTATTGTCAAAGACAAATGAACTAAAATGCGATGCCTATAGGAAAGTAAAATCGGTCTCGAAATAAAATAAAAAATAATCGAACTCAAACTAAAAAAAATACATAAACAAACGTTTCCCAATACATTTGCTTCTCCTCTTACTAAAATTTATCAGTTCTTTGAACTATGTGAGCCGCTGGTTCAATAATTTGGTCGGTTTCCTCGGCCAATGACTCAGCAGCACCATCTGATTATCTTCGCATTTGTGTTTCCTTCTTGTAGTCACGTCATGACGTCATTATCATGAATCATGATGTCATCAGATAACAGGTATGCTTCTTTGCTTAGTTAGGTACGAATATACCTGTGGTTTTTTTAGATCTTCGTTGAAATAATTCGCGTTTCGCTATATTATATTATACTACTCGGGATTTATTCGACAATAAGACCCAGGCAAGGGGCTACCTCTTTACTAGCCATAATGTAATGATTCACAGAAATAGGTACGCAAACCTACAAATCTATCAGTTGGCCGGGCTGCACACAACCGTGTTACGAGGAGTAGACTGTTTAAAAACTCTGACAACAGTCCATGCTAGACATGGGCCTCTTCCAGGGGGCTATTGCCATACTCACCACGCTTGGCAGGCAGATTGGCGAGCGCAGTGCAGTGTTGTAGATATTCACCGGGAACGCTGCTGCCCATTCCCTGGATCCATCCTTTAGTCGCCATCCCGTGTCGTACACCCACCGGTAGAAATGGGGGTGATGCTATTCTAAGCCGGCAGCACACAGCAGCAAACATTAACTGCCCATTCTACCATTGGATAGTAAAATACACTAGTGCGTAGTAAACAAAAACATCCCGGCACGAGCCGTGAGTGGCATATTGCCAACAATATGTCCAATACCGCCGAGCGAAGCGGGATTGTGCTTGTCAAACACAATCGGGCCGCAACAAAACACGGGATATGATGTTGTCTGTTAATTTCCAGAAAGGTTCCCATCATAAAAATACTAATAAGTGCCCATTCTATTCCATTATTACTGTAAGATAGTAAAATACCCAAGTGCGTAGTACCTAAAACAGCCCGGTACGAGCCGTGAGTGGCATATTGCCAACAATATGTCCAATACCGCCGAGCGAAGCGGGATTGTGCTTGTCAAACACAATCGGGCCGCAACAAAACACGGGATATGATGTCGCCTGCTAATTTCCAGAAAGGCTTCCATTCCAACATAAAAATACTTTTTTTTATTTATTCTTCAATACAAAAGGAAATATTTCTTTTTTTAATGAAATGAAACACTTATCAAACCTACTCGTAAGTAGGTTTATGCGAGAAGTGAGTGTGTTCGCGGTCGCTACATAGTTATAAGTGCCAAATCTATAGGTACTGTTAGATAGTAAAATACCCAAGTGCGTAGTACATTGAAATCAAAACAGCCCGGTGCGAGCCGTGAGTGGCATATTGCCAACAATATAGCGAAGCGGGATTGTGCTTGACAAACACAATCGGGCCACAACAAAACACGGAATATGATGTCGACTGCTAACTTCCAGATAGGCTCCCAACATAAGAATACTTATAGGTGCCCTTTCTAATACATACAGGTGCTGTTAGATAGTAAAATACCGAAGTGCGTAGTATCTAAACAAAAACACCCCGGTGTGAGCCGTGAGTGGCATGGCATATTGCCAATATGTCCAATACCGCCGAGCGAGGCGGGATTGTGCCTGTCAAACACAATCGGGCCGCAACAAAACACGGGATATGATGTCGACTGCTAATTTCCCGCTAAGGGTTCCCTTCTCCCCCTCCCCTTGCCTTACAGATCTGGCATCGTATCGGAAAAACCTATGAACAGCCAGACTGCAAAACACAAACAGCTTACAGCCTCCACTAGTATTTTTCTTGTATTATAGATGTGCCAAAAATTTAAACAACGCGACATCAGCAGAAAGAAAGAACTGTAAGCTATCGAACGGAAATCGAACCGTTGTGTAGCAGGATTAGCAGGTGAGGTAGACGCTCTGCATTGCTCTACCACCACGCTATGGTTCTTGTCCAAAGTGACCAGTTACCAGCTAGCAGCTTCGTATGGAATCCCAGACTCATTATCATCTAACTACTACTTAAATCCTATCCGGAAGTCTTGTCATCAATTCCCAAAATCAAAAGCAGTTCGGACCTATCATTTGGAAAATTGACCTCATTTTAATGCTTTAAAAATGCTTAACTCATAATTAGGCTATGCGCCACACCCACTAAATACCCCGGCGTTTCACAATACACCCGCATGCTGACACGTAACATCCCAACGGGAGTACTCATACAAAAGGTCGACAAATCGCCTCTTTTATAAATCCTCTTTTATTCAACGCACAATGCGAAGGAAAGGGCAAATGGCAAATGGCAAATGTTGAGCATTAACGAGATCGCGCTGTGAGAACCAGCGAGCTGTAAATTGTAAACGTTTGCGAATTGAATGTCTCCGTGAGATAAAATTGTTTGTGTTGTCATCTCAATGCTCAAATATGTTGGGCTGGTAAAAGGCTTTTGATAAATAGGCAGAGCACCTGTATTGCCTTACAGAGGTGCTTATGTGGTATTCTTTGTCTTCTATGTATGTGGTCTAAACACTCAGCCCTACATTACTTTAAACAAGCATAATGATTAAAAAAACAAAAACCCGATTGCGACGATTTAAAAGTAATATTTTGTGTTTAAAATCCGCCATAATGAATTGATGTTTTTTTTTTTCAACTATGCCAGTGTAACTCGCGCTGCTGAAACGAATCTAAGGACGCCTCATTTCATTTGTAAAAATCCGACTAGCCGTTTGAGCTGTAGCCCGTGAAAAAAAAATCTTATCTTATCTTATCTTAGGTACTCTCGTATAACATAGACACAACTCTCGAACAACTGAGGCAGACAGGTAAAAATAGTGTTTAATTTCACCGCAAATTATTTACTCATATTTAAAAACTATAGCATGCAGTTGAACAACCCTTAAAGCAATCAAGGCAATCAAGAATGTAAGATAATATGTCGTCTCCACATTTGCTGACTTGCAGATCACGCTAAGTGACTTAGGGCTAGAAAAAGGGCTTTATCGAAAAGCGTCAGCTCATCGAAACAGTGCCTAACCTATCCCCTTTTACTTTTTCTTACATTTTGTGCAAGGAAAGCTCAGAGTCCTGTTTCGGTCTTCAGTTTTTACATTGTTTTCAGGTCTTAGAGTTATTTTTGTTAATAAAACCACGATTAATCCTATCTCTCTCTCTCTCTTCGTATGAAAAGTGTAATCATACAGAAATATACACATTTTAGGGCTTCGTAGTTTACTACGAATCCAATCATTTAGTCAAGTCTTGTCTTTCTGTCTATCTGTCTGTATGCCCCCCGCAGTGGCGTGCACAGGGTTTCATGTCTGGGTAGGCAGTAGATATGAACTGAGGCGGATCTTAGGTGTTATACGCACCGCTTCATTTTCCACTGCACGTTTTACCGGATCCTTAAGAAACCATCCAATGCAAAAACTGGGTTTTATTATGGCTCGCATCAAATTGCGACTGAGACGAACGGCAAAAATTGTGTGTATTGTAACAAAGTAAACAAACTATGCACACTAACAACCCGAGCCAGCCGCATCTGTCGTAAGAAGTTAAATGAATACAAGTCATGTTACCTTTTCTGAGCGCTTTTTCCATCCAAATTGTACAATCTGCCTCTATCATTATCACATCACACTTACACACTAAAAATTAACTTTAAAAGTTACAGAAACGGGTGTCTCAACTTTTTTGTAAACTTGTACACATAGTCATCACTTCATCAGATTGTTATCAGTCAACTTGTTTTTAACGTAAATCGCACCGCTATTAGTCAAACAAATATCTATAATTACTACTTTTTTCAGCATAAAACAACAACGACAACAATAAGTAAACAAACAACAGTTTGCGTTTTCTAACCTAAATCATAATAAAATACTTTCAATCCTCTATGAATCTCATTTCCCAAATAAATGTTTGAAACCAAGGTATCAACAAATTAGTCGGATTATACGTGGATTATACGCGCCAAAACCCCATGCACGTAACGAGCGGTTGTCTATGGCCATTTTACTTTTTAATTGCGTTTTGTTGCATTGTTTTGCGTTTTGTTTAGCGTATGCAAATGGAATGTTGCCGAAAATGCTACTAATATTATATAATCTGTGGAGTAGGTGCTGCATTTTCACGCACACTACTTTACATTTTGCAGCTTTGTGTGAGTGTAGAGAGCTCACACTTACAGTGTATTTACGCTAACTCACACATTCATACTAGTGGTATCGGGCGAGTTCATGAGGCAGCGGTCGAGTCCACTTATTTTGACTGACATATTGTACTTGAGAGATATGCGGGATTAGTAGCGCGAAATAAAGGCGCAAAAGTAAGACTGCCATTTATTACGTTCCATTTTACGTTACATTATTGTTCTAAAATAAATAAAAATATTACTAGCGGGTGAAAATGGCAGGGTAGGCAGTGCTTTTATGCCTTTATGGACTGCACGCCCCTGGCCCCCCGCCTTAGGTATTATAATAACTTCGACAGTTTCGGATCAATTATTGCAACAAATCTTTGAGAAGCGTTACCTTTCTTTAATAATTCGGCTAGGCACGAAAAGGGTAAGCCCATTCTAATGTTTACGCTTCTTATTTGTATTATTTTTATATCTAATCTCTCACATGCCAAATTCCCAAACTATATTATTAATAAAACCTCGTTTTATCTTGTCGCTATTATTATTCGGGAATTTTGTGAAACTTAATAAAGAATTGATTATAGATCATACGCTTAGTTGGTGTCGTCTTTTTTATAGCGTCCCGCCTTCGCTAAGCGATGATCTTCCCCTACTCCAAGAAATGTATTAAGTTTAAATTACCTACAAACTTTCCTGTACTCTACCTACCTAAATATTAGTTTGGGCAAGACTCGTTATGGGTCTGCCTGACATTTTGACCTAACCTAACCCACATTAATAAGCCCCTACCGAGATACTTTCCCTTTAGTTACCTAAGGATTAGCCTAGAAATGAATAATTAATAAGAGTGAGGAAGGATACTCATAATTTCATACAATATTCAACACTTTCTTACAAGCTAAGGTTCTTTTGAAACCACTAATCTTTTACATACAATGTAGTTACTATGTTAGTTCGGCGGTTTTCTAGTTGGTGTGATTGAGGATTAACACCTACATATTTGATAGTAAGTGTTTCTCACACGCATTCACGTACCTAAATTCGCTTAGAAAACCGCATATCATGGGACACGACGCCGCATCACCGTGCGGCTTGCTCGCTGTTCGCATTACCACATAGCACGTGTGCTCCATATCATACTATAACAGCCACAATAATCCACTGCTAGACTTGGGCCTCTCCCGATTCCCGATTGGGAAGATTGCCATACTAACTAAGCTTGACGAGCACAGTGCAAGATGTTGAATTTCCCTGGATGATATCCCTTAGTCGCTTTTTACGACACCTACCGGTAGAAGCGGTGTGATGCTATTCTAAGCCGGCATCACACGGTACGTGTGTGATCCATCTAAATATGAAGGTAATTTGGCTCGTCTCTAACGTCACAATGACTTGCGAGCGGCACTCAGGATTATCGCGTGTCGTATCAGCCTCAATTGGGGTTCATTATGAGTTTGTTTATTATTATTATAGCACACTCTCGCTGGTGGCTTCAAGTGATGTCCGTATGTACCTAGGATGGTCAAAGACGTGTCAGATAATATTGGGGTAGTAAAAGAAATGTATTTTCCATTGATAAGTGTCGAACAAAACTCATAGGGTTATCGCGTGCCGTATCAGCCTCAATGGGGGTTCATTATGAGTTTGTTTATTATTATTATAGTACACTCCCGCTGGCGGCTTCAAGTGATGTCCGTTTGTACCTAGGATGGTCAAGGACGTGTCAGATAATATTGGGGTAGTGAAAGAAACGTATTTTCCATTGCTAAGTGTCGAACGAAACTCACTCAGGATTATCGCGTGCCGTATCTGCCTCAATGGGGTTCATTATGAGTTTGTTTATTATTATTATAGCACACTTTCGCTGGCGGCTTCAAGTGATGTTAGTGATGTCCGTTTGTACCTAGGAGGGTCAAGGACGTGCCAGATAATATTGGGGTAGTGAAAGAAATGTATTTTCTATCGCTAAGTCTCGAACGAAACTCACTCAGGATTGTCGCGTGTCGTATCAGCCTCAATGGGGGTTCATTATGAGTTTGTTTATTATTATTATAGCACACTCTCGCTGGCGGCTTCAAGTGATGTCCGTTTGTACCTAGGATGGTCAAGGACAAGTCAGATGATATTGGGATAGTGAAAGATATTTATTTTCCATTGCTAAGTGTCGAACGAAACTCACTCAGGATTATCGCGTGTCGTATCAGCCTCAGTGGGGGTTCATTATGAGTTTGTTTATTATTATAGTACACTCTCGCTGGCGGCTTCAAGTGATGTCCGTTTGTGCCTAGGATGGTCAAGGACGTGTCAGATAATATTGGGGTAGTGACAGAAATGGCCACATTTGTCGTAGAACCGACGGACGGTGGAGTAAACGAGTTCTCGAGTGGAGGTCACGCCTCGGCAAGCGTAGCGTTGGACGCCCTCCGGCCAGATGGACCGATGATTTAAAAAAGGCGGCTGGTAGTGACTGGATCGCAAAAACGGGAGATCGTGCCTTATGGCGTTCCCTGGGGAAAGCCTACGTCCAGCAGTAGACTGCAATAGGCTGAAATAGAAATAGATAGACAGAAATGTATTTTCCATTGCTAAGTGTCGAACGAAACTCACTCAGAATTATCGCGTGTCGTATCAGCCGCAATGGGGTTCATTATAAGTTTGTTTATTATTATTATTATTATAGCACACTCTCGCTGGCGGCTTCAAGTGATGTCCATATGAACCTTGGATGGTCAAGGACGAGTCAGATAATGTTGGGGTTGTGAAAGAAATTTATTTTCCATTGCTAAGTGTCGAACGAAACTCATGGGATTATCGCGTGTTGTATCAGCCTCAATGGGGGTTCATTATGAGTTTGTTTATTATTATTATAGTATACTCTCGCTGGCGGCTTCAAGTGATGTCCATATGAACCTTGGACGGTCAAGGACGTGCCAGATAATATTGGGGTTGTGAAAGAAATTTATTTTCTAGCGTTAAGTGTCGAACAAAACTCATAGGGTTATCGCGTGTCGTATCAGCCTCAATGGGGGTTCATTATGAGTTTGTTTATTATTATTATAGCACACTCTCGCTGGCGGCTTCAAGTGATGTCCATATGAACCTTGGACGGTCAAGGACGAGTCAGATAATATTGGGGTAGTGAAAGAAATTTATTTTCTAGCGTTAAGTGTCGAACAAAACTCATAGGGTTATCGCGTGTCGTATCAGCCTCAATTGGGGTTCATTATGAGATTGTTTATTATTATAATAGTACTCTCGCTGGCGGCTTCAAGTGATGTCCATTGTACTACCTAGGATGGTCAAGGACGTGTCAGATAATATTGGGGTTGTGAAAGAAATGTACTTTCTATTGCTAAGTGTCGAACGAAACTCACTCAGGATTGTCGCGTGTTGTATCAGCCTCAATAGGGGTTCATTATGAGTTTGTTTATTATTATTATAGAACACTTTCGCTGGCGGTTTCAAGTGATGTCCGTTTGTACCAAGGATGGTCAAGGACGTGTCAGATAATATTGGGGTTGTGAAAGAAATGTACTTTCTATTGCTAAGTGTCGAACGAAACTCACTCAGGATTGTCGCGTGTTGTATCAGCCTCAATTGGGGTTCATTATGAGTTTGTTTATTATTATTATAGCACACTCTCTGGCGGCTTCAAGTGATGTCCGTTTGTACCTAGGGTGGTCAAGGTCGTGTCAGATGATATTGGGGTAGTAAAGAAATTTATTTTCTATCGCTAAGTGTCGAACGAAACTCACTCAGGATTATCGCGTGTCGTATCAGCCTCAATGGGGGTTCATTATGAGTTTGTTTATTATTATTTTATTATAGTACACTCTCGCTGGCGGCTTCAAGTGATGTCCATTGTACCTAGGATGGTCAAGGACGAGTCAGATAATATTTGGGTTGTGAAAGAAATGAATTTTCCATTACTTAGTGTTGAACGAATCTCACTCAGGATTATCGCGTGCCGTATCAGTCTCAATGGGGTTCATTATGAGTTTGTTTATTATTATTATAGCACACTCTCGCTGGCAGCTTCAAGTGATGTCCATTGTACCTCTAGGATGGTCAAGGACGTGTCAGATAATATTGGGGTAGTGAAAGAAATGTATTTTCTATCACTAAGTGTCGAACGAAACTCACTCAGGATTATCGCGTGTCGTATCAGCCTCAATGGGGGTTCATTATGAGTTTGTTTATTATTATTATAATAGCACACTCTCGCTGGCGGCTTCAAGTGATGTCCGTTTGTACCTAGGACGCTCAAGAACGTGTCATATAATATTGGGGTAGGGAAAGAAATGTATTTTCTATCGCTAAGTGTCGAACGAAACTCGCTCAGGATTATCGCGTGTCGTATCTGCCTCAATGGGGGTTCATTATGAGTTTGTTTATTATTATTATAGCACACTCTCGCTGGCGGCTTCAAGTGATGTCCGTTTGTACCTAGGATGGTCAAGGACGTGTCAGATAATATTTGGTAGTGAAAGAAATGTATTTTCTATTGCTATGTTTCGAACGAAACTCACTCAGGATTATCACGTGTTGTATCAGCCTCAATGGGGGTTCATTATGAGTTTGTTTATTATTATTATAGCACACTCTCGCTGGCGGCTTCAAGTGATGTCCGGTTGTACCTAGGATGGTCAAGGACGTGTCAGATAATATTGGGGTAGTGAAAGAAATGTAGTATTTTCCATCGCTAAGTGTTGAACGAAACTCATGGGATTATCGCGTGCCGTATCAGCCTCAATGGGGGTTCATTATGAGTTTGTTTATTATTATTATAGCACACTCTCTCTGGCGGCTTCAAGTGATGTCCGATTGTACCTAGGATGGTCAAGGACGTGTCAGATAATATTGGGGTAGTGAAAGACATGTATTTTCTAACGTTAAGTGTCGAACGAAACTCATTTACTTATAGTTGAGAAGACATTCGCTGTATTCGTTGCCGAATGGCGGTCATATGGCGCTCCCTTTCCAATTTGATGGTAAACTCAAAGGAGAAAGAGAGCGCCATACAGCCGCGAATTTAGCGAGTGGTCTTTTCGACTATAGTCGGAATTGGAATTGTTTGAATATGAAATGTTTTTTTTTTTATCTTTATATTGCTACACGTAAGTTAGTTGCGATTCTTGTCTTTTTTATTTGATTAATTTATTAATCAATAAATATTTGTTTTTAATTTACGTCATTAACATTATAAAAATATTATCAAGTGTGCCTAAACTAAGAATCCATATCTACACTTAAAACCTAAGAAAACTTCACTGTATAGGTATTC
Organism: Phthorimaea operculella; assembly: GCA_024500475.1. Classification (NCBI taxonomy): domain Eukaryota; kingdom Metazoa; phylum Arthropoda; class Insecta; order Lepidoptera; family Gelechiidae; genus Phthorimaea; species Phthorimaea operculella. Next base: position 4,044,299 of record JANFCV010000026.1, read on the forward strand.
GAAACCATTAAAAATTTCTTTTTATCGACTGCCTCGGGACGGTTATGTTTATCGTTTAGAAAATAGCGTAAAATATAGCGTGAACTCGAGTGGCGTGACGAAGCGTCGAAGGATTAAGGGCTTACGTATTAGCAGTCTGCCTCAATCTATTTACTGACAACGCTAGTACCTATAGGTAGACGAACAGTCTGCAGGAAACTCATGAATCAAGACAACACCGATATTCTTCTAGTCTATACGTCCTGGTTTTTCTCGTAGCCACGTAGGCAATTTTGCTACGAGTACTACGACGAATTTTAACGATATAGTATTGCTACGGACTAACCGCTACCCCTTTTCTACCCTGGATCTTGGGGACAGATTCCAGATGTATTAGCAGTTTGCCTCAAGCTATTTACTGACAACTGACAACGCTAGTACCTATAGGTAGACGAACAGTCTGCAGGAAACTCATAAATCAAGACAACACCGATATTTATCGAGTTTTCATCTATAGTATAGAAATAGCGTAAAATATAGCGTGAACTCGAGTGGCGTGACGAAGCGTTGAAGGATTAAAGGCTTACGTATTAACAGTCTGCCTCAAAGCTATTTACTGACAACGCTAGTACCTATAGGTAGACGAACATTCTGCAGGAAACTTATGAATCAAGACAACACCGACATTTATCGAGTTTTCATCTATAGTATAGAAATAGCGTAAAATATAGCGTGAACTCGAGTGACGTGACGAAGCGTCGAAGGATTAAAGGCTTACGTATTGGCAGTCTGCCTCAGGCTATTTACTGACAACGCTAGTACCTATAGGTAGACCAACAGTCTGCAGGAAACACCTGTATTTATCAACGTTGCGATTTTTTCTCGATATGTTCCGACTGAATTCATCATCATCTTCCTGCCCTTATCCCAATTACTCGGGGTCGGCGCAGCAACACGTTTCGTTGAACACAAAATCGTGTTGCAAAAGGATTTGGCTGAATTTTAGGACCGGCCGCCTACCAGATGTCAACCCTCCTTGGGAATGCTTTTGTGGTGGAATAACCGTCACCATACGGTTGGCCCTGGCTGTTTGGGTCGGGTTTATCCCTCGGTCGCCTCTTACGACCCCCACGGGAAGAGAGGGGACGGTGCTATTCTACTCTGCCGGCACCACACGGCGTCCTAATGAATTATATATCAATAATTTATTTATTACAAGTAATATAGCATATTTAGGCGAAAAACACACGCAACGTTCGTTTGTACGATATTAATACTAATGCGGATTATGTCAAACGGCATCGCTTGACATTGCGTCGACGGATGCGTCTGACATAAACCGTATATGAAAATAGGGTGGAAAATTGAACAAACCACGAACAAACGGACGTTAGATAGTCTTTGTTTCTCGCCTTATATTATAACGTCATACCAACGTTATAGATATTATAGTACCGTCATTATAGGCCATATTTAACAGCTGTCAAACTTATACTAGGAAACATGTCAACAAAGAAAAATACACCTTATGTCATAGCATTAACATGATTTTGACAGCTGTCAAATATGGCCTATTCGAATGACGGTACTATATAGAGTACTACGACTATACATATAGTGTGGCTACGTGCTACGGCGTAGCAAATTCTACCGCTTTTCTACCCTGGATGTTGGGGACAGATTTCAGATGTGCTTCTGGTCGAGCAAACACGTAATTCGATATTTTGTGCACACAGAGAGGAAAGTTCATCTCTTTTGAAGTAAACTTGTTACCCTCGTGGTCAAGTGGTCTGAGTTCGGAATCAATATCCGAAGGTTCGATTCTCATGGGAGTCCAATAATTTATATGTATTACTTTGTGAAATTGTTTCCAATTTAGTTATGAGATAAATAATAATTAAAAATACGTTTATTCACCAAAAACAAAAATACAATTCTCCCAAGCTAAATAAGAATAATAATAGATGACAAGCTGCCTGAATGTCTACAAGCTAATATTTTCATAAATTAGGGAAACGGCGCGCGTGTGATATTTGCCCCATATATTGAAAATTGTTCAGTATGGCACTCTAAACAACGCGTCAAATTAAATAACACGGGCTTTCTGCAAAAAGTTTTGTAAATAATAAAAAAAATATGGCACATATCCAAGATTGCGAAATACAAAATGTGCGATTATTTCATCGTATAGTTTTGCGAGTTCACTGACCCGTGTGATTTGATCTTCTGGAACTGATACTCGTGATTGAGTCGCGTATTTACCGTAGCTTCTTTGTTAGTCATACGAGATGAGATATGAAAAGACATTGCTCTCGCTACATCCATCTGTAAAGAATGGATTAGTCGCTGAGAATTAATTGCAAACACTGATGATGATCTTTCCGGCCGGTTTCGACCATGGCGACCACTTCTACTCCTGATCAAATCGGCGCTGATGCGCTCGCATGTGGCTATTGTAGCCTATAAACACTGTCCCAGTAGATGGAGCACTACCACCCGTTAGTGGTCAAGATACACTTGCACTTGGAGTGAGCCGCTGTAGCCCAGATGGTAAAGCCGCCGCCAGTACAGATGGCGAAGGTCGCGTGTCAAATCCAGCCTGCTGTGGAAAATTGTGCAATTTTTACAAAAATATGAATATACATCTTGTATGTTATAAAACGACTAACCTTTTTTGAAATCGAGGCTTATGGAATTTTTCGTCAAAATAGAATTTGCCGTGTGATGTCGGCTAAGAATAGCATCACCCCAACTCCGTAGGTGTCTTAAAAAGCGACTTCAGGATAATCATCCAGTCAATGGGCAGCAGCGTTCCCCGTAGATGCAAGATCTTGCACTGCGCTCGCCAATCCGCCTACCAAGCGTGGTGAGTATGACAATACCCCTCGATAGGGAGAGGCCTAAGTTGTGGCTGTTCTGGCTGTTATGGTTTAAAGAATCTCAGACAGGTCACAGGTCACAGGTCGCACGAGCTGGCTTGTTGTTGTGACCTTTCGGCATACAAGAAGAGTTATTCTTGTTTGTTTAGAAATTTAATATTAATTAAAGACATGATTCTTCTTTCTTTGTTCTTTTTGTGTGGGACACCGAGTCGTCCAACAACCCAATGAGCCAGTGTCAAATTTACCAGCATCGATTTTAATTCAGTTCGCGAAAAAATGTTATTCTAAAAATATCTCAATCGAAATATGATATCAGCATTTTGGTGTTTCAATCGAAAGTAAAGACCGATGTTTGCAAAATACGCCGCGGGCAGCGTTGTGTTCCGCTATCATAAAATTGCTTTCCATTGTTGCCAACACAACGTCAACTACGGTGGGAAAACAGCGAAAATACAAACGTAGAATTTTCGATTTGTATGAAACTGGTACGGAAAAACTTTGATGACATTTTAACTATACGGACTCAGAGACTCAAAAATGTTCATACGGGATTTGTATGCAATTATAAATTCAAGCAGTTATGAATTTCGTTACTAAACTTTTCGTGGAGGGATCATCCCGCCCGCTACCACACAGTTTGCTAACGGACGAAAAGGACGAGTAGTATTCTAAGTTATGATTTAATTAAAACTACCTGCACTACCAATTTAAACGAATGTTGAAATCTTAACAAAAGATTTCTTATAGCTCTAATTATAATTTTTCTATCAACTAAAAATAAAACTGGCAGAATATCATGGGCGTTTAATTCTTTTCCCTCGTGGCGTAAAAAAAAAACAAATAGATATAAAACTCAAACGCACTCGTTGGTACGAATGGCTGACCGTACTCCAGCAATTACGTTATCGTTTTTAATTGTAGAGCGTATGTCGGCATTCCATAAAGTTGCTCTGCCACGAGGGTAGGCGCAAACAGCACTTGCCGGGCCGGCCGGGCGCCGGGCGGCGCGGTGCGCGCGACTATTGATTTTCCCCACAGCCTTACCACAGCATATCTCCGCTAAGATTACTGGACCTTTCAGGATACCAACGCTGAAATCCGGCTCGCGTTATGACCCTCGAATCTCCTCAATTCTCGCCCGGATATGTCTTATCTGTTCGAGAATTTGGATATCGTTTAATAAATTACTTTTGCGATGTCCTGAGAATCCGATGCGTCATTTTTTTGCGGTTGACGAGACGGATGGGTGGAATGACTGGTAATAGCGCCCCTTGCCACTTGGGGCGGCAGGCTGCCCCCTACGTGTCCTATCTCGGTTCGCCCACCAGTGAGTCCCCAGACTTGAGTTATGTGTCACTTGACACGCCAAGACGAGCCGTGAGACAGAAACGCTGAGGAATGCGTTAATGTTGTGTTAATGTTTGTATATTTAGGTTTATTACAAAATACCTTATCTGTATGTTATTCGGATTTTAATTGTCTCATAATTATGTCATCATCTTCCTGCCCATAATCCAATTCATTTGGGATTATAAGATTCCGATTTGGCGGACTGACGTTCCAAATTTCTTATCTTTTAGGAAATTATTGGAATTATGTATGTGCATTTACACCCATAGTACGGCTGATTATACCTAGTGTGACGATGTGTTGACAGTCAGATTGTGTCACCGTAAGAAAATATTCAGCAAAATATTAGACTAGCAATAACCACCCGAGATATCTATTGAAAAGGATTTCTTATGAGAAAAACATGATTCCCGAGTAATGTCCCAAGCTTCTTGTGAATATTTTATGCTCCTGTATTTTATCCAAAGACCGCAAATCTAGAAAAGCGTCTCGTAAATCCCTAAAGGAAACTCATCTTCATTCAAATCTTAGATCTCGGTAAGAACATTGTGAAGATAATGTAGCTTTGCCGACCCTTATAAAGAGCTATTATTTTATTATTTATTCTTCAGAGAAAACCCTAAAGCCGGTTTGCCCGCTTGAAGCTTTTCAAGATCTCAATAAATACCTAAACCATGAAGTTTGCCGACGTACTCGTACAAGTATTTACTTCATTACGCGAACGACGCGACGTTGTGTGCATTTTCAGGCTGCAAGGCTATAAATATGAATTAGGTTGACAACCCTAGCAAACAAAGGGACGTCCCCTTGTCCTGAAAGTGTGTCCCGAAGGTCAATACAGCAGTAAATACACTGCGTCTACAGCCAAAGTTCAGTCGATATAAGAATATAATCACTTTGCGTTATTGAGATCGATCGGCTCTCCAAAAAACTTATCTGGCTGGAGATACTCAGATACGAAAGTAGATTTTACTTATAAGTAAGTGTGTGCTGAATGAAAAAACTTCCAAAGAAAATATTCTTTGCCTCTACTTTTGCAGATTTGTCGGTTGCCGTCTTACTATTTAGGAATTTGTAATAGGTAGAGGCTGATATTTGTTTTAAACTAGCGGCTGGTTAGCGGTTTCACCCGCGGCATATGTTATACAAATAATACATATGAACCACAATCTTGAATCACTCCGTCTATTAAAAACCGCATCAAAATCCGTTGATGACAGACAGACAAACTCAAAAAGCGACTACATTTTATGCTATGTATGGACTAGGTGTTGAAGGCGTGTCTAGTGTTCTTTGTAAAGTAAAGCCATACAGCTATTTTTTATCCATTTCATAATAAGCATGCTGATCTGTACCTACTCATAATAATCGAAGCCGAACAGAAAATTGCTATAGAAAAGTGTGCTAAATACTTTCCGAAATAGTCTTTACTACTTCAAAATTAAGTCGAGTTAGCAGACTATCACAGATTCACGGTTTACTGAAGTTACAGTTACATTAAAATTCAAAGGTCGGACTCGGTTTTATATCGCGTGTTCCACTGAACTACTTGTTAAACATTACGTAATATCACTTTCGTTATTTATAAAGCTATGGAATTATGACGAATTGAGAACGTAGAAGAACTTACTAAAGGAGCAACCATTAATAGCTTGGATTATTTAGGTCCATCAGGTTATTCAATAACATACATACATTAATGTAACACTCCTATGTCCTACGCGGGGTAGGCAGAGCGTTAAATGGCCGTTAAAACAGCCATTTACACCATGTCTGACAATAGTTTGAGTGTCATTCAGAAGACTGTGTATCACCATAATGACAGGTTGTCAGCCTGTCTCATAACACACACGTCACATAAAAATTGCAATAACCAACTCTCAAATCCCTTAGTCGCTTCTTAGGAGAAACCCAGGGGAAAGATAAGGGGTCATTCTCTTCTAAGCCGGCACCACACGGTCATTCAATAAGCAAGCAAGTATACCTAGGTATACTTACGATGATAGAAGTGTTAATATTTGTACTTTTATCACGAGTACGCAATCGATCGCATCCATTCACTAAACGATGACGTAGTTAGTATCACCACGCCAGCAAATCCACCTAACCATTTAAGGGACCAATTTATACTGGTTTTTGTACAAATACTAAGAAAAACCAGAATATGTTGACCCCTTAAATGGCTAGGTGGTTTTGCTAGCGATAGTACCTAGCAGACCAAAAATAACTTCTGCCGATAAAAGTACTGAAATAGTACTGATTGCTTGCATTAGCTAATGCGTTTATATCCCAGACGTCTAGACCAAATCCTATCACACTTGAATACTGTGGTCTTTAGCTCATATGTCATGTAATATCGCAAACGATTCGGTATCTATTCTTTATCTAATAAACTTTTACTGTGAAAACGATTTTCAGTTTTGGAAGCGGTCCAAAATTTCACTAGCAGTTAGTTATTTATCTTCACAACTTCGTATTCATTGTTTCATAGTAAAGAAATATTCCACAATTCTTCAATATTACTTTAGTTCGCGAAGTTCGGAAAAAGTTACGAATAAAGTGCCCTAAACTAAAGTATTAAACAAGTACTTCAAAGTTTTAAAGACATTTGATGAAACTGGGGGCGAAATTCAACAAAGAAAGATAATCAGCGATTGCTGATATAAAAACCATAGTATTTGAGTGTGTTTGTAAGTAATAGGATTTGGTCTAGACGTCTGAATATAAACGCATTAGCTAATGCAAGCTATCAGAACTATTTCAGCACATATTATTGGCAGAAGTGTATTTTTGGTCTGCTAGGCTTGGTACAACGTCATCGTTTAGTGAATGGATGCGATTGATTGCGTACTGTGTAATGTTTTGAATAGATCTCATTCATTACATCACGTAAGCCTATAGCAGTTCACTGCTGGACGTAGGCCTGCGCAGGGTACGCCACAAAGCAAGATTTCCCGTTTTACTCCATCTAGTTGCTACCAGTCGCTCTCTTGAATGGATAACTTGTTTCTGCTTAGCCGTGTGTTGATTCATTTTAGAACGCGTATGGCCCTAGATCTATACATTAGTCCTCAGATATGAGACGTAAAACGTGAGACGTGCGACATCGTGACGCTTGAAACAGATTTCATATAAAATGTATGAAACAGAAGAGCCAAAGCTGCACAAGTAAGACGCGCTTCGCATCGATGACGGCTGACGATAACTTGTCTGGCAGATATCATCTTACTTCTACTCTATGGAGCTTGCGCCTAAGTGAAAGCAGAAAACCGAATGATTATTTATAATAACCCGTATTTTCAGCCCATAATCAACCTTTCAGTCTGTAGTATGTACAAACAAACACCTGTGACTCTTCGTGTGGGCCCGACACGCTAACATCACCAAACATGCAACCTCACTTTCGATAAAGTGCTTATTAATACACAGCAAATTATACCACGAATTCGTGTAGTAATTGAAGAACCTTGTACTTTTAGTCGTTATATTTGGAATAGGTTTTATTTACTTACTTTGTGCTGCAATTAGGTACCTATCGTATCAAAATCGATATGCTTTTGCAATTTGTCTTTGGTAAGTAATAGGTAGAATAGAAATGACCAACGAATCGTATCAGTTGTGGATTGCAGGATTTTTGAATACTTATGTATTATGTATGATCATATTATCTGACAACTTCGCGGTAACTTCAAATGTCATATTCATACAAATTGAAAAGTCGAAAAATAAACTGACCTACCTAGCTTCATGAGCATGACGCGACGCGCAACATGACATCTGCCAGACAAGCGATCGTAAGCCGTTATCGATGCGCCGCGCGTCTCACATGTGTAGCTTTGTCACTTCTTTTCATACAATTTATATGGAAATGGTTTCAATCGTCGCGATGTCGCACGTCTCACGTCTTCGACGATCCCTTGTTTAATAGATGCCATCTTATGTCTCCTCTGTGGAGCTTGCGCCTAAAACTAAAAATATATTTTTCTCAGTAACGATAGGAAACGATTAAATATATAGTACAGTTTCTAAGAAAAATTGTCCAATACCAATTCAATTTGTTTCTCCCTCCACAATTCAGTGTACGATAATGGGAAACTTATTTAATTAATAAAGCGCACAAAAGTTCGGGTTTTCAATTATCCCGCACGGAAAGAACAATTATCCTCCGTACCGTTTAGTTCGCCGAAGCCTTAATTTATAAATAAATTCGCTTTTGAAACACCAGAATCTGTTCCTGAAATAATTTATTAATCAGCAAGGTATAAGGATAGATAATAACGTGGATGTAGTACCATAATTAATGGAAAAACTGTATTTACACGTATCACGCCTTATTCTTTTGCGGGATAGGCAGAGCGTTAATAGCCGTAAAAGTAATCGCCACGTTCGACAAATAATTGAAGACGGTTTCAGAAAATCGTGTATGACTATAGTGACAGGTTTTCAACCATGAAGCCCTCGAGTCCCCCAGTCGCCTTTTACGACACCCGCGGGAAAGACAAGGGTTGATGCTATTCTAAGCCGGCACCAAATGGCTAAAAACCGGTTGTTCTTAGATGAACTGAAGTTTTTCAGTAATTGAAATAACTTGTTAGTCTGTGTGGATGTCCAACAATTTTCCAGATGCGGCGTAGTTTTTAAGGCTGCACTAAGATACGTCGTAGTTTTTCGTAGTACCTACATGTTGTAGAGCAGTCTGAAGTAGGTCATCCAATGTGGGACTAGTGCCAACTTGTGGCTGGGGTCTGCAGATTCTACTCACCGAGAAAAGTGGCTGAAAGCACATGCTAGTCTATGTGGATGTCCTACAATTTTTCAGATACGTCGTAGTTTTTCGTAGCACGTGTTGTAGACCAGTCTGAAGTAGGTCAGTCGATGCGGGACCAGTGCCAACTTGTGACTGGGGTCTGCAGAAATCCAGTCACCGGGAAAAGTGGTTGAAATGCTAGCTAGTCTGTGTGGATGTCCTACAATTTTCAAAAAGCAACGTAGTTTTTCCGGTTGCACTAGCACGTGTTGTAAAGCTGCCTAGTAGGTCAGCCATGATGTGGGATCAGTGCCAACTTGTGGCTGAGATCTGCAAACATCTAATCACTGGGAAAAGTGGTTAAATGCACATGCTAGTCTGTGTGGATGTCCTACAATTTTCCAGATACGGCGTAGTTTTTCGTAGCACGTGTTGTAGAGCTGTCTGAAGTAGGTCAGCCAATGCAGGACCAGTGCTAACTTGTGACTGGGGCCTACAGATTCTAGTCACTGGTAAAAGTGGTTGAAAGCACATGCTAGTATGTGTTGATGTCCTACAATTTTTCAGATACGGTGTAGTTTTTCCGGTTGCATAAGCACGTGTTGTAGAGCAGTCTGAAGTAGGTCATCCAATGTGGGACTAGTGCCAACTTGTGGCTGGGGTCTGCAGATTCTACTCACCGAGAAAAGTGGCTGAAAGCACATGCTAGTCTATGTGGATGTCCTACAATTTTCCAGATACGTCGTAGTTTTTCGTAGCACGTGTTGTAGAGCAGCTTGAAGTAGGTCAGCCAATGCGGGACCAGTGCCAACTTGTGGCTGGGCCCTGCAGAAATCCAGTCACCGAGAAAAGTGGTTGAAAAGACATGTTAGTCCGTGTGGATGTCCTACAATTTTCCGGATACGTCGTAGTTTTTCGTAGCACGTGTTGTAGAGCAGCTTGAAGTAGGTTAGCCAATGATGCGGGACCAATGCCAAGTTGTGGCTGGGCTCTGTTGAAATTTAGTCACTAAGAAAAGTGGTTGAAATTACATGCTAGTCTTTTTCGTAGCACGTGTTGTAGAGCAGTCTGAAGTAGGTCCTTCGATGCGGGACCTGTGCCAACTTGTGAACGACATGCTAGTATGTGTGGATGTCCGACAATTTTCCAAATACGTCGTAGCTTTTCGTAGCATGTTTTGTAGAGCAGTCTGAAGTAGGTCAGCCAATGCGGGACCAGTGCCAACTTGAAACTGGGGCCTGCAGAAATTCAGTCACCGGGAACAGTGGTTGAAAAGACTTGTTAGTATGTGTGGATGTCCTACAATTTTCCAGATACGGTGTAGTTTTTCCGGTTGCATTAGCACGTGTTGTATAGCTTGAAGTAGGTCAGCTAACGCGGAACCCGTGCCAATTTGTAGCTGAGTGTAACGTATTCTGTGGTGTAACATGCATCTAGTCACCGGGAAAAATGGTTGAAATCACATGTTAGTCTGTATGGATGTCCTACAATTTTCCAGATACAGTGTAGTTTTTACGGTTGCACTAGCACGTGTTATAGAGCTTGATGTAGGTCAACCAATGCGGGACCAGTGCCAACTTGTGGCTAGAGCCTGCAGAAATCCAGTCACCGGGAAAAGTGGTTGAAAGCACTTACTAGTCTGTGTGGATGTCCTACAATTTTCCAGATACGGCGTAGTTTTTCCGGTTGCATAAGCACGTGTTGTAGAGCTTGAAGTAGATCAGCCGATGCGGGACCAGTGCCACCTTGTGACTGGTGCCTGCAGAATCTAGTCACTGGTAAAAGTAATTGAAATGACATGCTAGCTAGTCTGTGTAAATGTCCTACAATTTTCCAGATACGACGACGTAGTTTTTCCGGTTGCAATAGCACGTGTTGTAAAGTAGTATGATGTAGGTCAGCCGCTGCGGGACCAGTGTGCCAACTTGTGGCTGGTGCCTGCAGAAATCCAGTCACCGGGAAAAGTGGTTGTTCTATGAGAAACTGAATATTTTCGCAGTATCTTAAATAACATGCTAGACTTAATGGATGTCCTACAATTTTCCAGATACGTCGTAGTTTTCGTAGCACGTGTTGTAGAGCAGTCTGAAGCAGGGGTTTCACTCCGCGGTTTAGGTATTACCCGCCCGGCTGCTCCTGAAGGAGCGAATCTCGGTCGGTTGTCGCGCGCGAGATTCACCGCACGTTTGTACGTATTCGGGTTATTTCTTCAGAAGTGTTATTTTGTGTTTCGAAAGTGGATTAAAAACTAAAAAATGGCTAGCCATGGACCTCGCAAATACTGCAGTGTAGATATATGTAAGAACAATATAAAAAAGAACCCGGAAATAAGTTTTTTCGTTATTCCGAAGGAGATGGAAAAATAAGTTCCTTCTAAAATTGTATTTTGATAATTTTCAAATACTTGTTTATTTCTAACATTGGTCAGAGTACAGGTACCTACAACAACTGGGACCGACTTTTGCTTCAGGTCGTTCGAATCCTAACCAGACTGTGAACAAATTTATATCGTGATAATAGATAGGTAAGTCGGTAGGTAGGTATCAATTTTGCGTAAGCTTCACTTTCTGTCATCTCATAAGATTAGTAGGTAGGTAGGTAGGTACTTACTATTGTATAATTAATGTTACGCTAGCTTAATTTAAATTCGATTTAAAAAACTTGCAATACTTGTCTTGTAGTTACCTAGAATACCTATGTACCTACTGAACAGATAAATTAAATACCTACTCGATTATAGTGACAACCCTTTGAGAGCGCGCGCGGCCGGGTCATTGTCCGGCGGCGTCCAGTGGAGATTGAGCCGTTCGCGCGCAGTAATAAGTTTCAATTTTGCTTGCGGGCGGTCGGCTAAGCCGAGAGTAGGTATCTTTTTATACCTAATCACGGCTTTTGTTAAGGAGTGAATTTTCTGTACCCTAGTACTATTATATATTCTGTGTCTGAAGTAGGTCAGCCAATGTAGGACCAGTGCCAACTTGTGACTGGGGCCTGCAGAATCTAGTTACTGGTAAAAGTGGTTGAGATGACATGCTAGTCTGTGTGGATGTCCTACAATTTTCCAGATACGTCGTAGTTTTTCGTAGCACGTGCTATAGAGCTTGAAGCAGGTCATCCAATGCGGGACCAGTGCCAACTTGTGACTGGGGCCTGCAGAAATCCAGTCTCCGAGAAAAGCGGTTGAAACGACATGCTAGTATGTGTGGATGTCCGACAATTTTCCAAATACGTCGTAGCTTTTCGTAGCATGTTTTGTAGAGCAGTCTGAAGTAGGTCAGCCAATGCGGGACCAGTGCCAACTTGAAACTGGGGCCTGCAGAAATTCAGTCACCGGGAACAGTGGTTGAAAAGACTTGTTAGTATGTGTGGATGTCCTACAATTTTCCAGATACGGTGTAGTTTTTCCGGTTGCATTAGCACGTGTTGTATAGCTTGAAGTAGGTCAGCTAACGCGGAACCCGTGCCAATTTGTAGCTGAGTGTAACGTATTCTGTGGTGTAACATGCATCTAGTCACCGGGAAAAATGGTTGAAATCACATGTTAGTCTGTATGGATGTCCTACAATTTTCCAGATACAGTGTAGTTTTTACGGTTGCACTAGCACGTGTTATAGAGCTTGATGTAGGTCAACCAATGCGGGACCAGTGCCAACTTGTGGCTAGAGCCTGCAGAAATCCAGTCACCGGGAAAAGTGGTTGAAAGCACTTACTAGTCTGTGTGGATGTCCTACAATTTTCCAGATACGGCGTAGTTTTTCCGGTTGCATAAGCACGTGTTGTAGAGCTTGAAGTAGATCAGCCGATGCGGGACCAGTGCCACCTTGTGACTGGTGCCTGCAGAATCTAGTCACTGGTAAAAGTAATTGAAATGACATGCTAGCTAGTCTGTGTAAATGTCCTACAATTTTCCAGATACGACGACGTAGTTTTTCCGGTTGCAATAGCACGTGTTGTAAAGTAGTATGATGTAGGTCAGCCGCTGCGGGACCAGTGTGCCAACTTGTGGCTGGTGCCTGCAGAAATCCAGTCACCGGGAAAAGTGGTTGTTCTATGAGAAACTGAATATTTTCGCAGTATCTTAAATAACATGCTAGACTTAATGGATGTCCTACAATTTTCCAGATACGTCGTAGTTTTTCGTAGCACGTGTTGTAGAGCAGTCTGAAGCAGGGGGGTTTCACTCCGCGGTTTAGGTATTACCCGCCCGGCTGCTCCCTGAAGGAGCGAATCTCGGTCGGTTGTCGCGCGCGAGATTCACCGCACGTTTGTACGTATTCGGGTTATTTCTTCAGAAGTGTTATTTTGTGTTTCGAAAGTGGATTAAAAACTAAAAAATGGCTAGCCATGGACCTCGCAAATACTGCAGTGTAGATATATGTAAGAACAATATAAAAAAGAACCCGGAAATAAGTTTTTTCGTTATTCCGAAGGAGATGGAAAAATAAGTTCCTTCTAAAATTGTATTTTGATAATTTTCAAATACTTGTTTATTTCTAACATTGGTCAGAGTACAGGTACCTACAACAACTGGGACCGACTTTTGCTTCAGGTCGTTCGAATCCTAACCAGACTGTGAACAAATTTATATCGTGATAATAGATAGGTAAGTCGGTAGGTAGGTATCAATTTTGCGTAAGCTTCACTTTCTGTCATCTCATAAGATTAGTAGGTAGGTAGGTAGGTACTTACTATTGTATAATTAATGTTACGCTAGCTTAATTTAAATTCGATTTAAAAAACTTGCAATACTTGTCTTGTAGTTACCTAGAATACCTATGTACCTACTGAACAGATAAATTAAATACCTACTCGATTATAGTGACAACCCTTTGAGAGCGCGCGCGGCCGGGTCATTGTCCGGCGGCGTCCAGTGGAGATTGAGCCGTTCGCGCGCAGTAATAAGTTTCAATTTTGCTTGCGGGCGGTCGGCTAAGCCGAGAGTAGGTATCTTTTTATACCTAATCACGGCTTTTGTTAAGGAGTGAATTTTCTGTACCCTAGTACTATTATATATTCTGTGTCTGAAGTAGGTCAGCCAATGTAGGACCAGTGCCAACTTGTGACTGGGGCCTGCAGAATCTAGTTACTGGTAAAAGTGGTTGAGATGACATGCTAGTCTGTGTGGATGTCCTACAATTTTCCAGATACGTCGTAGTTTTTCGTAGCACGTGCTATAGAGCTTGAAGCAGGTCATCCAATGCGGGACCAGTGCCAACTTGTGGCTAGGCTTTGCAGAATATAGTCACTGGGAAAAGAGGTTGAAATGCTAGCTAGTTTGTGTGGATGTCCAACAATTTTCCAGATACGTCGTAGTTTTTCGTAGCACGTGTTGTAGAGGCTTGAAGTAGGTCAGCCAATGCGGGATCAGTGCCAATTGTGAATATGCCCTGCAGAAATCCAGTCACCGAGAAAAGTGGTTGAAAGCACATGCTACTCTGTGTGGATGTCCTACAATTTTCCAGATACGGCATAGTTTTTCCGGTTGCACTAGCACGTGTTGTAAAGCTGCCTAGTAGGTCAGCCAATGCGGGACCAGTGCCAACTTGTGGCTGGGGTCTGCAGACATCTAGTCACCGGGAAAAAGGTTGAAAAGACATGCTAGTCAGTGAGGATGTCCGTCAATTTTCCAGATACGTCGTAGTTTTTCGTAGCACGTGTTGTAGAGAAGTCTGAAGTAAGTCCTTCGATGCGGGACCTGTGCCAACTTGTGACTGGGGTCTGCTGAAATCCAGTCATCGAGAAAAGTGGTTGAAAAGACATGTTAGTATGTGTGGATGTCCTACAATTTTCCAGATAATTATGTCGTAGTTTTTCGTAGCACGTGTTGTAGAGCAGTCTGAAGTAGGTCAGCCAATGCGGGACCAGTGCCAACTTGTAGCTGGAGTGTGAAAACATCTAGTCACTGGGAAAAGTGCCCTAGGGTCTACAGAATGAAGTCACTGAGAAAACTGGTTGTTCTTAGATGAACTTTAGCCTTAGCGGCTCGCTGGCCGAATGTATGGAACATGCTGCACCTTAGAGAAGAGTTCTGAAATTTGGTACACTTAATCTTTAGGGTAAATGAATCAATTTGACCCGTAGTACACAATTTTAAAAAAATCCTATGAGGAGTAATGACGTCATCTTTTTTTGTATGGGAAAAAAAATTTTTTTGTTCCAAAACCTATCGTGTGTGGTATCAAATGAAAGGCCCTGCTAAGCCGATTCTAAAAATATATCACATTATTATATTTAAGTCACTTGTATAAAATTAAATAGGAAATAAATCTCGAAACATGCCACGTTTGGGCTTCTCCAGGTATGATACGGTTGAATCATTACTTATGAAATATACGTAATATAATGTGTAATATCCTCATCTCTAACCTCAAGAAAGGTACTACGGATTTTTTGTCTTAAAGTAATTTTTTTTTAATTTTAAAGTTACAGAAATTTATAAAAACACACTTAGTTGAAATTTGGCATCGAAAGTTCAATTTTGGACACCGAGAATGATAAAAATATAGCCAGTTGAGATTACAATCATATTATTATGTACATCACATCATATTCGTTTTGCAAAAAGAATGTTATGTGCTTCGGAGGGCACGGTTAACCCACGGCCCCATCGCAGTCGCTCTCTATGAATAATTAGACGGCGGCGGTCGGTCAGGGTCAATAGATAGGGGCCGAATAGTAACCATGGTGCATCGGGTCGTTCGTAGACTCAATGTCCCACTTGACAGAACAAGATTTATTAATTATAAGATAATAAATACAGATGTGAGAGGAGTTTTGGTACATCTTTATAATTTTCATTTGTCTATACACACATTATTCCCACACCAGCATCCTTACATTTATTCCCAGGTTATCCATCACCTTCATTAGCTATTTGCCAGCAGAAATGTCCCGCCATGCTAAATATTCTTTTTCTTGAGGCCATATGTATATCTCATATACCTATTTAAGCTGGGCTATTTTTGGTACTCCTGATGGTCTACATCATGTTTTCAAAACCTTTGATTTCTAATTGCTAGCAGGAGGGCCCAATCAAGTTGAATTATTTTTTCTTCGGGGACGTATATGTATCTCCTGTAGTTCTCCAAACCTTCGATTTATATTTTCCAGCAGACACGTCCCATCGCGCTAAACAATTTTTGATTTGGGACTATATAATATGTGTCTCCTGTAGTTTAGCTGGGCTCTTGGAGGTGCACCTGGTGGTCCACATAAGGTTCTCCAAACCTTCGATCTACGTTTGCCAGCAGGAGCATTCCATGATGCTAAACAATTCTTGCTTTGGTGCCATAAATGTATTTCCCATTGTTTAGCTGGGCTCGTGGTTGTGCTTCTAGTGGTACACATCAGGTACTCCAGTCCCTCAAGTGGAGAAAAAAAGTAGCCTTTACCTTCTTCAATGCGATAGCAATCTTTGTACCAAATTTTATCAAAATCCGTTCAGTAGATTTTCAGGATGCTGTCACATACAAACATCTAAACGGAAAAAATATGTAAAAACTTTTGAAACGTGTTTTGTTATCAATTTCAAGAATTCGCTGACAATTTATTTTCCAATATCTTTTATGTACAGGCTTTTGACCCTCTACAACTTTATTATTATGTATAGATTCCGTTAATTTTGCCGGTGTATAATGTGTGTATAGAGAAATGATCACTTTAACCATCAATCGAAAACTTCTCTCGCATTTGTATTTATCATCACATTATTAACAAATCTTGTTCTGAAAAGTGGGACACCGAGTCTACGAACGACCCGATGAACCATGGTTACTATTCAGCCCCTAACTGACGACCCTGACGGACCGCCGCGGTCTTATTATTCATAGAGAGCGACTGCGATGGGGCCGAGGGTTAACCGTGCCCTCCGAAGCACATAACATTCTTTTTGCAAAACGAATATGATGTGATGTACATAATAATATGATTGTAATCTCAACTGGCTATATTTTTATCATTCTCGGTGTCCAAAATTGAACTTTCGATGCCAAATTTCAACTAAGTGTGTTTTTATAAATTTCTGTAACTTTAAAATTAAAAAAAAATTACTTTAAGACAAAAAATCCGTAGTACCTTTCTTGAGGTTAGAGATGAGGATATTACACATTATATTACGTATATTTCATAAGTAATGATTCAACCGTATCATACCTGGAGAAGCCCAAACGTGGCATGTTTCGAGATTTATTTCCTATTTAATTTTATACAAGTGACTTAAATATAATAATGTGATATATTTTTAGAATCGGCTTAGCAGGGCCTTTCATTTGATACCACACACGATAGGTTTTGGAACAAAATTTTTTTTTTTCCCGTACAAAAAAAAGATGACGTCATTACTCCTCATAGGATTTTTTTAAAATTGTGTACTACGGGTCAAATTGATTCATTTACCCTAAAGATTAATTGTACCAAATTTCAGAACTCTTCTCTCAGGTGCAGCATGTTTTGAACTACCGCTAGGACTACTTGAGATTTTCGAGAGTTTAAGAAACTTGCTAGTCAACTTCGATGTCCTACAATTTTCAAGATACGTCGTTGTTCTTTGTAGCACGTGTTGTAGAGCAATATGAAGTAGGTCAGCCACTTAGAGACCAGTGCCAACTTGTGACTGGGGCCTGCAGAATCTAGTTACTAGTAAAAGTGGTTGAAAAAACTTGTTAGTATGTGTGGATGTTCTACAATTTTCTAGATACGTCGTAGCTTTTCGTAGCACGTGCTGTAGAGTAGCTTGATGTAGGTCAGCCGATACGGGACCAGTAGTGCCAATTTGTGGCTGGGGTCTGCAGAAATCCAGTCACCGGGAAAAGTGGTTGAAATGCTAGCTAGTCTGTGTGGATGTCCTACAATTTTCCGGATAAGTCGTAGTTTTTCGTAGCACGTGTTGTAGAGTCTGAAGTAGGTCAGCCAATGCGGGACCAGTGTCAACTTTTGACTGGATCCTGCGGAATTTATTCACTGGTAAAAGTGGTTGAAATGCTAGCTAATCTGTGTGGGTGGGTGCCCTACAATTTTCCAGATACATCGTAGTTTTTCGTAGCACGTGTTGTAGACCTAAAGTAGGTCATCCGATTCAGAACCAGTGCCAACTTTTGGCTGGGTCTACAGAAATGCAGCCACAGGGAAAATTGGTTGAAATTACATGCTAGTCTATGTGGATGTCATACAATTTCCCAGATACGTCGTAGTTTTTCGTAGCACGTGTTGTAGAGCAGTCTGAAGTAGGTCAGCCAATGCGGGACTAGTGCCAACTTTTGGCTGGAGTCTAGTCACCGGGAAAAGTGGTTGTACTTTGAGAATCTGCAGATTTTCGCAGTATCTTAAATACCGTGCAAGACTTTGTGGATGTCCTACAATTTTCCAGATACGTTGTAGTTTTTCCGGTTGCATTAGCACGTGTTGTAGAGCTTGATGTAGTTCCTCCGATAAGGCACCAGTGCCAATTGGCTGAGTCTACAGACTAGTCACTGGTAAAAGTGGTTGAAATGACATGCTAGTCTGTGTGGACGTTCTACAATTTTGTGTAGTTTTCCGGTTGCATTAGCACGTGTTGTACAGTCCCAAGTAGGTCAGCCAATGTGGGACCAGTGCCAACTTGTGGCTGGGGTCTGTAGACATCTAGACACTGGGAAAAGTGGTTTATCAGCTTATTTATTTAACAGTTCATCGTACACAGTAACACACAGAACAAATACATTTAAAATAAACAGCAAAAGATGTTGTATTTTGGTTTCGAAAAAATTTAGGCTGTTTTATCACCAATGACCAGTAGTCCAATACCTAGAAATAACCGAGGAAACGAAAGGTTACAGTGTATCAATTTTCCCTTACAAATCAATTAAGTATTTCGTACAAAATGTGTCTTTATTATACAAATAGCCTTTATTTTGCAGCCTACAACAATTTTGTTTGTCAGCAATTTGTATCTTCTTTCACAAATCAATTTAAAATGTCCTGATATAATTATTCCAGAGTTGAGCGTATTGTAATTTTAGGCGATAGGCTGACAATCTGTCACTTGGTCATACACAGTCATCTGAATCACTCTCAAACCTTTGTCAGACGAGGTGTATTGGCCGTTTCTTTACAGCCTTTACGCTCTGCCTTCCACCAAAGGGATACAGGCGTGGTATATGTATGTATGTTTTTCATGATTTTATTCGTGTCGAAGCCTGTTGTTTGGTCTTTGTACATACTTCCTTATTTATTTTCACTTCCTTTTCTTTTCAAAATGATCTACCGTTTTCTTTTTTCATTTTCTGCACGCAGAACTAAATTTACAGACTGAACCGTGAAAGTTTCAGCTGAACTGGTCCGCAAACAGCCGGCGCGTGCACGGCGCGGAGGGAGGGAAGAGGTGGGGGGAGGTACGGTCTTTGTTCCCGACCCAAGGTCACCCCCCAACCACACCCCACTACGACCCCCCAAGTTCATTCCTCGCTACGCAATCCCACAATCCTACTAATATTATAAAGGCGGATGTTTGTGTGTGTGTTTGTTACGACATCACGCAAAAACGGCTGATTAGATTGACATGAAACTTTGCAGAAATATAAAAGGGTACCTGGAATAACACATAGGATACTTTTTACCACTGAAAAATGTCTCATTCCCACGGGATCACGCATTTTCCAATATTTTTGAAATAGGTGGCGTGACTGAGCCGATTCGCGTTTTAAACGTTTTCGCCGAAAACTAACAGCGACATCTCTTGGCGAATAATGCTTTTTTCCCGCGGAATAATAGGTTGCAGCGGGTGAAACCGCTGACGGGCAGCTAGTGAAAAATAAAATCATCCCTCTCTCTTCGTGTGGGACACCGAGTCGTTCAACGACCCCATGAACCCTGGTGTCAGAGTTTTTCAACCGCCTACTGCAAGTAGCAGGCCTCTGAAATGGTTGTGTAACGACAGCCATCATAGACAGAAACCGGGACCGACGGCTTAACGTGCCCATCCGAAGCAAGGAACCATCTTGCTTTTCGGACAATCAGGTGGTTCAGCCTGCAATGTCCTAACCAGACTGGGAACAAATTCACAAAGTATAAGCGACTTTGTGAGTGACCCCACCGGGAATTGAACCTGGAACCTTATACGTGGCAGGCAGTCATACTAACCACTGCGCCACATCGGCTGTCATTCCTCCCCCCAAGTTCATTCCTCGCTACGCAATCCCACAGTGAAAAATAAAATCATAAATTGCCGCAGCAAGATATAAATTCTCATATTTCTCATTCTCATCAAAATGGCTACGCAGTTTTTGCTTCAAATAACTTGTACGGTTTCCTGAGCCGAGCCTTAATACAAAAATAATTCTCCCAAGCGAGTTGAAAAGTTGCAAACGGCTGTCCAAAGTAACAATTTTGCGAATTCTTCTACAGAACTTTGTCTACATTTTTTGCTGAAAGTCTCAACGTAAGCCGCTTACGTAATTTCCCGCTTGAAATAAAGTAACCTGAAGTTGGCGATAAAATCTTTTTGAACTGTTACGTAACTTAACACAATAGATGCTGGCCTTTGCAAGGGCGGGAAACTCGTAAAAAAGTTACATAAAATGACCTGCCTTGTTTTTTGTAGCATTTTGCTACAGCGTAGCTATCGTATCAAAGATTCGCTCTACGAGTTTAAAAGAGTAGTAATAGAGATTGTTCTATGTTTCGGAGAGCACGCTAAGCCGTCGGTCCCGGTTGCTGGGAACTCTTTCTTAGATAGCGAGGGATTCGATGTGCAGATTCTATGCTAAGAGAATTCGGGCGTAGCAGTTGGTTAATTTGTTGATTTAAGAACTCTAACAGCAGGGTACATTGGTTCGTACGACATCTCGGCGTCTCACACGACAAAAGTGAGTTTTTAAAACGTGCTACAGTATTGCATGCATAGAATACTACAGTATTCTAATACAAGAAATAATATGAATGTTGTCCTAATGTGCTACGCCGTAGCACTCGTAGCCTTGTCGTGTTTGTGTTGTTCAACGTGGACAGACATATTTAACCAAACTTACATACATATAATTATAATATCACACTTATATCCCTTGCAGCCATTTACACCACGTCTGACAAAGGTTTGAGAGGCAATCAGAAGACAGTGCATCACCATAGTGACAAGTGTGAGCCTGTCGCCTAAAACTGTAATATACATAAACGCTCAAATCCCTTAATCGCTTCTTATGACACCCACGGGAATGATATGGAGTGATGCTTTTCTAAGCCGGCATCACACACATTTATTCAAAGCACGTTGGTATTCGGTATTACGATGGCGTAACGTATCGTAATATTTATATTAGAATCTGGAATACAACAAGGTATGCCCACATTGCATAAAACTATTCTTAATATTTGCTATGAAAACCGTTTTGCTAGACTTAACATTTCTAGTTATATTTGTCTATATACGCTATTTCACCTCGTTAAGTTCCGACATTTGGCCTCGTAAGGGTCATAATTAGTAGCTGAAGTGTTAAACCAAACTGCTTTTGCGGGGAACGTTAAGATAAACCTAAACCTAAAACGTGCCTAATTTCCTCAAACTGTTTCACAAAGGTCACCCCAGAGATAGCACAAATAAGTATTCAAGTAGTTTTACCCATTGAATAGACCAACTTGAGCTGTTTTTCATACAGTTCCTAAGAATAACCAATATAAGTGGATACCTAAATAGATACAGTCTAGCGAAATAGCAGAGGGTGACATATCCAGGCCAACGCGACCAAAAATATACTCCAAATTAACTATTCAGACAGAAAATTTTAAGAACTTATTTAAAAATTCACTGTGTACCACTTTTTGGGTCGAATTTTATTTGAGTTTATACATAGTTAGTATAGCTAAACTATTCTAAATGACCTACCTTTAAACTAAAGATAGCAGACGTTTGGTAACGTTCCTGGTATCTTTTCTTTTGCATAATAAAGCAAACAAAAAGTTAATCTAAGTATAGTAGTTTAGAGACACCGATCATAATTTTTTTAACTTTCTGCGCAATATACGAAAAAAATTGTATCTCCGATATGTACAAAACTATTCACGTATTGACGTCATAATAATTGTTGTAACAAAAGTTTATCATTATGATTATGTATGAGCTACCGAAATTCACTCCTTCAATACCCCATAGTCCTTGCTGAGGATGGTGATACTCTGGACAATAATAAAGTTTTATAAAAATGTTATATTTTTAAAAGGTTGTCATCCCCTATTCTGCACAGGCGAACAATGCTTCTGCACATTCAGCTCGAGAGCTTTATGAAAAGTTTGCTCAATGCATACCAATGGAGAGTCGTCTTTTATATACGACTTCTTACATAAAACCCCACCGGTCTCGACTATTATTTAGTCTGAAAGTGGGGCGCATCCGATCACGTGCATTTGCAGGTATAAATCTGCAATAAAATGTTGATAAAATATATTTAAAAATAAATAGCCTGAATTCTAACCACCACATTTTGTTTATGTGTCGTGTGGTGCCGGCTTAGAATAGCAACACCCCTTATCTTACGTATCGTAAGAAGCGACTAAGGGATTTTAGAGTTCATGTATATTGCAATTTTAGGCCACAGGCTGACAACCTGTCACTATGATTATACACTATCTTCTGAATGCCTCAAACTTTTGTGAGACGGGGTGTAAATGGCCGTTTTTACATCCGTTCACGCTCTGCCTACCCCATAAGGGATATAGGCGTAATATATTATGTACATTTTGTTTATTTTATGAGCGAACAAAACAACATTTGTAAGCAGCAGTTTAATACCCCGTCCCTTTTCCTGTAGATTTTAGACGTTATCCCGCAGTCAGGTAGCTATTTTTTTAGGGATGATATAGATATACCTAGATTTCTGACGATGTATTTTATTACCCCCTTATTTTCCATTTTACGCAAAAAAACCTTATTATAATAAAAAAGAAACGCAGGTTAACTACATATTCTGTTTGCCGCTTTACGATTTTTGCACTTATTTAGGCTACGTACCAAATTTATTGGGTTGTGGAATCCAAATCCTAAATCTTTTGGTAATCTTGCTTCATGTATCTTGAATGTAGGGCGCAGAGTGTTCTTTTATCTTTTGAAATATTTATGGGACTTGTTCTTGTACTTATTTGTGTAAGTTTCCTGGAAGTTGAATAATTCATTTACGATATCACCATGTGTTGCGAATTGGTAAACTTCTTACCTACGAAGTTACGGCTAATTTCGTTTTATTTATTACGGAAGGTAACAGAAAAGGTATTTCGCAAATGTAGTACCTACCACGTCTAACATAGTGGGCCCCAAAGTGCGGATTGGGAGCGTGTTGATAGCAAATATTTGACAAAAGTCTAAAATGTTGGCGAAGGTTAACATTTAATATAAAAATAGTTAAGTAAGATATTTGAAAAAGAAGTTTCAAGTTAAGTTGAGCTGTAGAATATATACTTACTTGAAACTAGAAATGCAGTGAACAAAACTTATACAAAGTTCTGCAACCACAAAATTGCATTAGCAATTCACTTTGCGAAATTCTGCTCTATTTCGGTAAATTTCGAGCACCCAGCTGAATTCTATACGAGCTTGATAATTTAACGGGCACTCGGGCTATGAAGCGGGTGCTTCGACACCTATATGTGCCATTCCCGTGGTATTAACCTCCGTAATGCATGGTAATGATATCCTAGCGAGGTCATGAACTGTCGAAAATATGACGACACAACTCTACATTGTATATTTATGTACCAAATGGCAATGTCTGTTTACACTTGACTGTATAGAAGCAAGTGGATATTATACTATTACGTACTATCGCCATCAAATCCACCTACCCATTTAAGGGGTCACCCTTTCCCATCCCTTAAATGGGTAGGTGGATTTGCTGGTAATAGTATTTAATTTCCGAAATCTGAACATCGCAGATTCTCAAAGCAAACACGACAAGGAGCTTTCAAAGTAGTAAAATTTTATTGGCGTAAACATCAACAGTACATAAATATCAAGAATGTCATTCGTTTATTGGTAATCTCGCATCTCTGGACGTGACATGATATTTGGAATGTGGAGTGGCGATCAAACGGTCGTAAAGGGCGTTATTAGGGCGGTTTGGGCTAATCTAGGTTCGGCTGTGGCGTTAATGGCCCTTTGATAGGCGTGGGGTGAAATTATTGGCTCAAGAGGTTTGGATATAATATAGAGCGGATTAGACGTACATCAAATAACAACAAAACAAAAGTCGAAGAAACGAAAGCCTTTTAGCGTGAGTTGTCATTTATACAATCTAAAAAGATGAAAATATAAGGAAAATAAAAAATGTTAATTAATAATTTGACTAATTTTTAACATACTCATGAATCTTGTCGAAATTCTTAACTATAGTTTAGATTGATGGTCTGATCACGCCCGCAAAATTCTCGTTGTACGTTGCCGCTATCTAGACACATGAGACGTAAGGTGATAACTGTGTGACAAGTAATTGTCAACCGTCGACGATGAGACGCGCGTCTCACGTGTGTAGACAGCGCCTATTCTGTTTCATTCATTTTATGTAGAAACTGATTCGAGCGTCGCGATCTCTCACGTCTTACGTGTGGATATAGGGCCCCACACCCGTCATTATTCACAGTTAGTTAAAGGACTAAGTAATGAAGTTGGTACGTACGAAACCCGACGTTCATAGAATAATGCAATTAGCTAAAGATGTAATCAGTATTCTGTCTGAATTAATTACAGCTGATGCGCTGCTGTTATCTTCAGACCTTGACTCTGTAGATTAATTACACCACAGCTGAAGTAAAAACGAACTTAGCGGCTAAATTACGTTTATTTATTAGAATTACAGTTTTATTTTACTTAAGATGAGACTGCTCGGTGGGAGGCGTGTTTTTTAATCAGTAGCAATCCTATTTCGCACACCCTAGACTGTGACAATTGGTCTAACCACTCGTATCACAATTTTTGGGTTAATGCGAATAGATTTGTCTCTAACGTGATAGTGATTAAACCGCTAGTCTGGAAAACTTCGATTGTCTAGCAAGTCAATAATAATACCGTATATTATGTTAGTTGATGCCGGCGTTGTGTGGTGCCGACTTAGTATAGCATTACCTTACCCCATATCTTTCACGTAGGTGTCGTAGGAAGCGACGAAAGGATTTGACAGTTGATGTGTATTGCCATTTTAGGCGTCGGGCTGACGACCTGTCACTATTGTGATACACAGTCTTCTGAATGACTAAAACTATTGTCAGACGTCGTGTAAATGCCCGTTTTTTAAAGACGTTCAAGCTCTGCCTACCTCGCAAGTGATGTAAGCATGTTAAATGTATGTATGTCTGTCTTAGTTTATCTTAGGGGTCATGGATTTATGTTAGTTTGTTTTCCTTTCTCATTACAGTTTCAGTGGTAATAGCCGCTTACTTGCGGCGATGGTAAACTACGAATACGAACGCGTGTCTACCTTCGAAGCCGGGAGTTCTAGGTTCGATTCCATGTCATTCTGGGGCTGGGTCACTTTTGTGGTCGTCTTTGTGATGTCTTTAACCCAACACCCATTTCAAATAGCTTAAAAATAGAAATAAAGCAAATCTGCTTTTTAAACCTTGTCTTATAATACGTGTTGTATAATAACTTAGGTACACTTCAAGTCATTTCCCATGTTCCGTCTCTTGGTTCCTCTCCATTTTGTGTTGCATCTGGCTCCATTTCTTGACAGAGAGTCAAGGGCGTCATGAAGTTATGTATCATTCATTCCATCATCATCAAAATTCTTCGCACTCTGCTCAATAAACTGCAGACAGAGATATGTAGGTATCCTTTACTTGCCCAAAGATCGACGTGTCTCTGGTTTATCTGAGAAAAAAATCTATGGTTTTAAGGCTAAATGCAGAATAGAAAAGTAGTATTTTATATAAAGCTGATTCACTTTCTTGAAGGATAACATCGATCTATGTTGTCTACGTCAGCAGCAAGGACCTTGCTCAGTATAATTGCGAACGTGTAAGGTCAAACGCAAGGTTTTCTCAAGGTCGCATGTTCGTGTGGCTACTTCTTTTAGAAATGACTACGCAGAACCAAAAATTTTCGTAAATTCCTAATCACATCATTTTTGACTAACCGAATTCGCGTCTTGCAAAACTCATGTCTCAAAATATTAATTCATTCTATCTAATCCAATCTACTGTAAAAGTAGCCTATGTGTTGAGACAAGCACTTAATGACTTAATTATTTATTAACACGTTCTTGAAATTAAAAAAAAACTTTTTAACTCAATCAGGCTTAGGTATAGTGTAAGATTTTAAACAGTTTTCAGAAAAGACAAAAATTCTCAACATGACTAAAAATTTCGTCAGCCGGCTCCGCCGCCGGTGGCATAGTTGCACGCGTCGCAAGTTAGTAAGAAAAGTTATCTAAAGTAAATTAGAAAACTTGCGACGGAGCGAACTGGCTATCGGTGGCGGGCAGACGAATATACTTCGCGTGTTCTGTTTTTATGTTCTATGTTACGTGATACCTCCGCATGTTTTTACATACCGCGATAAATGTTCAATCCCTTGGTTACAGGATGCCAGCCGCAGTACCCCCTGATGCCGACGCCAATGGCGGCCCAGCGCCTCGCAGCGAGCTGGAGCAGCTCCAGCTGCGCGCCGGGCAGGTCACTGATGAGGTCAGTACCAGTTACGTCAAGTGAAAAACTTTAACTTGTAAGGTCGGTTGAGACGATACAGAGTCGAAGATAAAGAGAGCTCATTCAGAAGTCCAAGACGGGCAATACATAGCAAGCTGTTTGCCGTCGAAATCCGATGGGAGTGATTCGCAAGCAGGACTTGGGGTATTCAACAGAAAAGGCTGGTGGACCATAAAGAGGGCCGGTCAAAACTTGATTCTTACCACACCAATACTAGCATATATGATATGATATGCATGGTATTGCAATTTTAGTAGCTCGTATAAATTTCCACGTTTACATGACGTCCATGATAGATCAGACTGTGGTTTGTGTTTTGTGTCACAAATACAGGCCAACATTAAGTAATGAAATGAAGGACTAATTATTGGGGTTATTCTGCAAATCCTCCATTAAAAATCCCTACAGGCTGTTCATCTTTTTTGGCGTGCAAATGATTACAACACCTAGTTTTTATAAACTCTCACATTTATTTAATCGTGTTTTTCAGTCATTGGAGTCTACCCGGCGCATGATGCAACTATGCGAAGAGGTAAGATACATCTTCCATACACATTTATGTTACTATACGAATAAGATATTCTGTAAACCTCAACTGCTGTAATGTAACCTGATTAAAAACAGAAAGAAACTGTGCGGAAGTTAATACGAGTATATTATTTTGACTTAATTGTTTATTCTCTTCATAATAGTAAATCAGCAGGTGTGATTGAGCCATACTCGGTATTTTGTTAATATCCACATATTCACATAGTAATTTATTCCGCGTCTACGTCCCATAATTACCATTGTGGAAGTGTTACATTACTGCAGTTTTGAAGAGATACAAATTATTTTAGTTTTATGAAACAAGGGAGTGACATACTTTGATAAAAATGGCGAGAATACCTCCCGAAAAAGTCTGATAACCTCAAGTTTAATGTATTACGTCTTGTCTTATCCCCGAACATAACATGAATTCTTATTGTTCGGAATCTAAGCATATAAGAGAACTTTACCTATCGAAGTTTTGGAGTGCCCCTGTCCCTTATGAGAAAATAAGTAAGACCAAATAACTTGTTTGCCTCTGCCCTTAACTGTGTGCTATTATTAAAATGTATTGATTTTCCAAGCGTTCGAGAAAATTGGACCCGTCTTAACTGCCCCATCTTACTAAATTAGACATTAGGCGATAGAAGTGTGCGGAACCGTTCGTAGCCGCGTTCTGTGGTTCAACTTTATGTTCCCTATAGTTTATTTGTGTTTATTTAGTTGTTGTTTATTTGTGATCATCTGTGAGAGAGGTGTTCTCGATGCGAGGGAGTGAGGGGTAAAGCGGAAGTGTCCTGGATAGCCCCCAGATCGGTTTGGCCCCGACGCCCCCCACCGTTACCCCCTAGGGCACAGCCTCTGCTACCCCTGGCTGTTGTGTATCGATGTCGCTATATTTTGTTTACCTGTAACCTGTGTATATGTGTATATATTTTAGCTATCCAATTATTACCTTTTTATTTTTGTATCCTTTTGCGAAATTTAACCATTTGTTTTTATAACCGATTATTGTATTATGTTACTACATATAACCATACTTAAATGGGTGTTGCATGATCCGTGCCTAAATGTGCCCGACAATGTTAGAGACCTCCATAGCCCTTTGTGTTGTTTGTAGTAACTGTACATTTTGTGTGGTAAAGGTTACCTCCCTGGGCGAAATCAAATCAGCGCTGACGGTTAATCTAAAATCATCAAGACGTAAAAATGCATTACATTTTGGCGTGTAAAATATAAAAGAGCTTTTTTAACGAATTAACCGTCAGCTCTTGAAGCAACCAGCCCTGATTCGCTGTTTTTCGTTACATAGCATGAAGCCCATAATTGAGAACATAGACAGACCCATACCCCAAAATAATTTCAAATATTTGTCAGATATTAGATGTCCCCCATAGCGTATGATTTGTCCCCATGATCGCTTTGATGTTGAATGATAGTTCCCTTGTGCTTGGGCTTGCTTCGGATTGGAACCCATCTCTCTCCACTCAGTATCCGCCGCAAAGGCAGTCTTCCTTCAACGCACACTCCAACTCTTTTTACTTTCCTCTATTCTTCTTCTAATCATTCTTTTTATCACAACTTTATGTTAACCTTGTACAATCCCTCTGTTGAACTTGGACCCCACCACCAGGTCTATCGAGGTCCCAGTACATTGTGGTCAACGTATATTCATTCTATCCTGTTTAGTTGACTCTGTCTGTATCTTAGGTCTCTGTGTAGTGGCTGCTCTCTGTTGTTGACTGTAAATCTATTATGTTGTATGATTTCATGCCTTCTCGAACATTCACAATACTGTCAATGTGGGCGTGAACACACCCCGTACCTGCCACTTTACTCCAACAATATATCGAGCTACACCTAAGCAACTCTCACAACAAATACAGACAATAAAATATTTTATATCTGTATTTTCTACTTCTTTTCTTCAATATTTATTTCTGTTTATGTTTAAAACACGTCTCAAAGTGTCTATTTTTATTTAGTTTTCCTCGTTGATTATTTACATTTAACTAAACAAAATTCAATTCACGTCCAAATACTGTACATCACCAACAATCAAAATAACGTGCCACAGTACAGTACTCTATACAATTGTACACCAGAGAGGACATTCACACACGCATTCAGATGTACGACCAGTGTGCCTAGAGCTAGCTTGGAGACACGCGCGGCGGTGTGGGTGTCCTCTGCGCGTGCGCGTGTGCGTGCATGCCCCGTGGCCCTGCGTGCACACGCACACGCCCCACGCGCACGTCGCTCGCGCCCCGCGCCACCACACTCCACTCTACCCCTCACAACTAACATGCTCTCTGACTTTTTGTTTCTGCGGCTGTAGAGCAAGGAGGCCGGCATTCGTACTCTGGTCGCTCTAGATGACCAGGGAGGTGAGTGAACTGCGAGAATTGCAACACTACATTATTTACAATTTTATCTATTTTTACTTTTTTGATTTTTGAGCATCGTAGGGTTTTCAGCCGTCCCGAAGAAGGGCCCGACGATCTAGAAGAAACAAGGGGGTATCGCCTTGATTAAGTATTTAAAATTTCGTCACTGCTAATCGAATGCAAAGGTGCGGGCATCCTCTCGAGACTTGGCCTATTGACAATGATAACTCACACACCGAGATCACGGAAAACCCACATCTTTGTATATCTTTCATTCGTTATGTAGAATAAATACACCACTTTGCACAACTTGGAACAGCGAGCGCTATCCTGGGAACAGGCAGGTCGTACAAACGAGTATCTCGATCGTACAGATACTTAAATACATCGTGCATATCAATATCTGTACTCGACTCCTAAAAAAATAACAACTGTACCTGAATCACATAAACTAAATCGAAACTAAGCGAAGTAAATTCGAAACGCTTCTCCTCAACGCACGACTCTTGACATCACACAGAAAAATCATGATTCATATAAAACTGAGCACAGATGAAACTAAATCTGGTTTACTTGCAAGCTTCACTGCATGCATGTGTTGTTGATCGAGTAGTGTGTGTTAGCGGCGAGAGAGCGGGCGTCGCCCGCGCCCTCCCGGCCGCTGCCAGCCTGCGTGAGGCACGCGTGAGGGCGCGCACGGCGCCCGCGCTCCGCCCGCACGGCGCACGCGCGCCGCTAGCGCTCCGCCACGCCGCCGCACGCGCACGCACGCTCGCCGCGCCGCCGCCGCCGTGCCGCCGGCGCAATGCACCCCGCCACCCACACGCCCCGATACTCTCCTCTACGATATATTATTTTGATTTGTATTTTATGTATAGAGCGAGGACGCCGGGGGGCAAGCGCTTCATATGTTGAGTCACCAGGGCGGTAAGAGTTAAACTTGACACGTGGGTAGTCGAGCCGTGAGAACGTCTGTGTTGAATGTGCAGTTAATTAATACAATAATCTCTTTGTTTTTATTTGACGTTTCTCTTGAATTAACGACTTATCTAAAATCGATGTTGCGTGTGTTTCTATGTTCGATGGGGATGATTTTTATGAATAATAGTGTACATAGAGCCCGATGGCCGTTCGTTGCTAAATGTCGCAAAAGACTGTTACTCTATCTTTTGCTGAAGATTTAATTTGAATGAGCTGCGCAATCTGTTTAGTTCTTCCGTTGATATTATCGACCGGAACGCTTTTTATAGGTATATTTTAGTTATCTTTCCGAACTACTGTACTCTTCTCTTGATGAACTGCGGTACAATGAATGCGCGTAACCGATTGTGTTGACGTATATAGTGGTGCGCCTCCATGGCTAGCGCGTCTTCATGTTAGTTAGGGCTGCCACTGTTAGCTCGGCGTCTGTGTCTGCTGCGAGGTTCTCCTCGCACACTACATATTAGTTTGTTCATTTCTATCTTCAATAAATCAATACTTTGCTACATTCACGTTTCATTTAGGAATGGCTTTATGGATACGCTCATTTGCTATATGATTTTGTTTTGTTCATCACATCGTACGATCGCCGGGCGCTGCCCGCGATCAGTATCTTTTTTGTTTTGTTTTAGTTGAGTTTGAGTTGTCGGTACCGAGCGGCCCGTGGCGCGCGCGGCCCGGCCGCCCGTGGGCCTCCGCCCCTGGGGCTCCGCCGGGCCGCGCGTGCCTCCCCGACCCTCACGCATACATTTGGCGAGCTATAGTGACATCATTATTGTGTTGTAGAGTCACGAGGTGGGCATGAAAACCCTGGTCATGCTGGATGAACAGGGCGGTAAGCATCCAGTAGTTCTACTTTACACCACTCATATTTTAGTACAGCTTTTGTCTGAGATGCCGGTTCAGATACTTTACGAGATCTCGTTGAATGGTAATGATTTAAATTAATGCCGATTGACAATGTGCTAACAGTTTGTTTTGGATAATAAATATTATGAAGGTAAAATGTTCATGACCATGTATTAAACTAGAAAGTTAAACTGCATCGTCCCGCGCACGTCCCGCGCACGTCACGCGCACGTCACGCGCACGCCGAGCGCCGACTGTAATGTTATACCGTTGAGTTCACACTGTCTTTTCAGTTTAGTTCTCTCTCACGCATCTAGCTATGCACGATTACTTCGATATCGCTGTTTTATTGCATGCGTTTTTAGTATTTTTACCGAGTTTTTTGAAATCTTAATGTTAGCAATTTTTTAAATATTTTTTGTAATGTAATCACTTAGCTATCAGCACATACATCATGTTGATCAAGGTAAAGAATGAGTATTACTTAGAATACCAGATCAAGTGTAAGACATAAACCAAACTAAAAACTTAAGCCAGAAAAACATACAATAAATAAATGTTAGTTGCTTCAACTATAGAGCTGTAATTGAAGACTGCATGGGCGTAACTAGTGGAATAAAAGCATACACAAACCATTGTGTTACACTTGCATCTGGTAATTGTCGAGAGCGTTGAGAATTTACATAAACCGAATCAAAAAAGTGACAAAAGATGAGTCTCGCGTGTGAGTAAATTTAAAAAAATGGAATAGTTAGGTGCTTTTTTGTCGTTTGGTGGTTGAAGGGCGGTGGTAAAGCTTGTTTTTGTGTTGGACAGAGCAATTGGACAGGGTCGAGGAGGGCATGGACCAGATCAACGCGGACATGCGCGAGGCTGAGAAGAATCTGTCCGGCATGGAGAAGTGCTGCGGGATCTGCGTGCTGCCCTGCAACAAGTGAGTTTACTAAACCCATGTATTGAAAGAATAACAAATTTATTAATATACGGGGTGTTAAGGACGGTGTAACGAAAACTTTGCAGGCGTGCTCAGACCATGAAACTGAACAACTTTTACTATGGAGCCAATATGTACCTACCTAATTGTTAAAGGAATGGAAATCTCTACAAAAGACTTAGAATCGAAAGAGAAATCCTAAATCAATATCTAAAAAAAGTAAAATCATATACTCACGATTATGTTAATAAAAATCATTGATAGATCGGGAACTGCAAGATAAAAAAAAGTAGAATAAGCAGAACTCAAAATACAACTCAAATATTTTCGTAGCATTAACTGCTACAGAGGCTGCGCCGTAGCATCAATCGCTACACTCAACTACGCCGAAGCAATTCTAGATTTTTTTTCTGTGGCATCAAAAACTGTAAATTATGGTTCGCTATTGATCAAGTGTTTTTCCATTTGGGACTTATGAATTCTCCGCGTGATTCCAGGGGTGCGTCGTTCAAGGAAGATGACGGCACGTGGAAGGGCAACGACGACGGGAAAGTGGTCAACAACCAGCCGCAACGGGTGATGGATGAACGCAACGGGATAGGGCCACAAGCCGGCTATATCGGCAGGTTAGTACACACACCATAGAGGTATAGGACTAATTATGTGTGGAAGGGCAACGACGACGGGAAGGTGGTCAACAACCAGCCACAACGGGTGATGGATGAGCGCAACGGGATAGGGCCACAAGCCGGCTATATCGGCAGGTCAGTAAAAGCTATCAACTGTCATCAGACTCTATTTGGCAGTCTGAAAGTAGCTCTAAAGACTGGGGTGGTATTTTAACCAAAAAGGTGGAGTTTTTCAATCACCGATAGGTGCAATTGTGGCGCTGTGCATACGATGTCACAGCTATTATGCTGCACTACAAAGCCCCACGCATTCGCACGAAAGTATCTGCAAGAAGAGAACGCTTATGCCTCACCGTGGCTTAGCACATTAGCCTGCTACTTGTAGTAGTAGGCTGTTGTACAACTCTAACACCAGAGTTCATCGGGTCACTGAACGACTCGGTTTCCCACACGAAGCGAGAGAGAGAGACACATTGGTCCAAAGTTTGGATAAGCGAGCTAATGAGTGCGTCTAACCAGGCATGAACGGTTGCTGCAACCATGAACAAAATAGTGATAACACTATTGTACGTACATGTATACTTCGCCTGCATTTGACGAGAGTTTCGATAGAACTATCGCTTACGCTTGGCAGTACGGCGCGGAGTGATACGCGCACTCTATAGATTATTGTCTATAGACGATGAAGAAAAAATCAGTACAGGCTGTTTTCTAAATACCTATCGTGTAAAATGAAGTTGCATGACGAAATTAAAATTCAAAATCTTTCCTCATTCCAGGATAACAAACGACGCGCGCGAAGACGAGATGGAAGAGAACATGGGCCAGGTGAACACCATGATCGGAAACCTGCGCAACATGGCGCTTGACATGGGCTCCGAGCTCGAGAACCAGAACCGCCAGATCGACCGCATCAACCGCAAGGTACTGTACGCGGGGGTCAGGGTTAACTGGGCGCTTCGGTGGTATGGGGCGAGCGAGCTAGCTTGGGCGTTTGAAAAAAAGAAAAATGTTACCAAATATTCCAAAAAGATAAAACTTAAAAAGACAACACATAGGTAACAAAAAGTGAATGCAAATGCTTTAAATGAGTGCACTCTTAAAGCGTTGGTCTACCGCGGAATCGAATCAATCAAATATTTTGGATCATTCTGCCAAAATCCAAAATCAACCTGATATGACCGATATAAATACGTGCCGAGAAATGTTTGAGATACATAATTTTTGTGTAACTGCAAGAAATCGAGCACACTATGAGAGTGAAGAATAGATTGTTTGTGTAGCTGTAAAAGCACTTCTCAAACAAATCATATCGGAAGTTTTGCTTCCGATATGTTTTGTTTGAGAAGTGCCCGCATAAAATAAATACAAACGACCGATAACGAATAATTGATATTAAATAAATATTGAATACATACCTACTAGTTCTTTGACGTAAAATAATAATTCCCTCATTGTCAAATTGTCCAGATTATACCCCAAACTAGCTCGCTCGCAGTTTGGGCCTCTAACATTTTGGTTTAAGTTTAACAAACTTTTATTGGTTTGATTCAATTCTATGATGCTGTTTTTCGCAATTTTATATTTTATCGGTTCAAGATTGACGCACCTTTTTCAAGTAAAAGTTTTGATTTCAAATATGAATCGAAGAAAAATGAGAAATATTTGTCAATTCTAAGTAATGTTTGGAAATATCTTGAGCTGCATAAACTTTATTTTTGAGACGCGGAAAAGTTTGCGTCGTAAATGACCAAACTTGACCGCAGCTCTTGTGTTTCATTTAACATCTCCACCAATCAGCGTGCCTGTCACCATAGCAGTGAAAATGTGTAGTCCTATCCTTGTCTACTGTGCCGTCTCTTTCTATCCTTCCTTCCAGCTTATTGGCCTCAAAATTTCGGTCACTCGCTTTCCTGAAAACGTGGTAGTTCTCTCACTTGAAGCATGGTCGTTCCTTCCGTAGTAAAGACAGAACTAAAAGAGATGAACGTGAAGATGTTTTGATTTCTGGCCAATTTTGTATGAGTCTTTACACGCAAGTACTCATACACGACTTAAGAGACATGTATAAGTACTTGTTATATTCATAATACAACCTCTTATCGTACGTTATGTAACGAGTAATAAACATTTGTTCTGTCTTTACTCTTCTATCATGTAGTGAATGCGATTAGAAGCGATTGGTTGTTGTAAACTATTCCTCTACTCTAAGTGTTGTCCTGTCAGAGTCCATACATATCCACTGACTACCCAGAACACATTTACACTGTCATCGTGTACCAAGTGTTGGCCCATCACATCCGTAACCAACATACCTAGACGTCATAACACCATTCACGTAACATTACATGTAACTGTGTGTACAACAGCGACTGTACTGTACAATGACACATTGGCTGATTACGAACGAAAATTGAGGATACAGTCGCTGTGGTTTAAATATCAAATATGGAAGCAATAGGGTTGTCTGTGTATAGGGGGAATCGAACGAAACGAGGATAACGCTGGCGAATCAGCGCGCGCACGAGCTGCTCAAGTAAACGGCGGCGGCTGCACACACACCCACACACACACCGGTCTCGTGCGCGGTGGCGGCGCGTATGCAACTCCCCGCCACACACCACCAGTTGCACCACCACGCGCGCCTTTGCTTACAAACAACCATTACTTAGGAATACTTAGTCAATTTTATTTAAGACTTTTTGAGATTATTTTGTATGATTTTCATCGAAGGACGTTAGAGATTTTTTACAAGACTTTCGTTTATTTTGGTGTTAGTTAATAATAAGACGATTATAAAATGGTTGTTTGTCAGCAAATAAGTGATTGCGCAACCGGCCAATATCAACCTAACTTCTATATTTCGCTTACAAAATAGTGTATTCGAGATACCTATTTACGTAATATAATATCCAAATATTTTAGAACTTATACTCCTTGACATGCTACTGTATTAAGTGAACACTGTCTTAGTCTTATATTTTTATGTTCATATTATTTCACTTCTATCGTTACCTTCCAATCGCTCAAGATTTCCTTAGGTTTTTTGTAATAATTATTAATAATAAAAAAAAACAACAGTGTTGGTGCTCATTTTATGCAGTAGAACATGTGGCGTTACAAAATTATCTAAGTAGTAATCATGTCGTATCTAAATATCTTAATCACTTAATGTAATAATTTCTACGTAAAATAGTTACTTAAAAACGGTGAGAATTATTATTTTGAGAAAATGCATTTACCGGTTTTGTATGTTATAAAACGACTTACCTTGTTTTTGAAGTCGAGGCTTATAGAATCTTGACATTTACCTGTTGTTAAAACACTATAGTGTAATAACTGTTACTATAATAAACTAAAAAAACAATTACTTGTCACAGACCTAAAAAGTTACTGTTACCAAACTTGTTATTTGATAGAACTTTTGAGTAAAGCTAAGAATATTACAACACCATTAAACATTGTGTCTAGAGAATCATGTTTATTTATGAATTGTTAAAGGCTTATGTAAGAAGAAGACGTATAAATGGGGCATTTGGCTGGCGTGAAAGGCACAGATGATATGTGATAATAGTTCGTGGTTAAGAGTTAGAGTTAGTGTGTCGATTCTTCGCATCCATTTCAATATGCACGACAGATTTCATCGCCAATCTCGAAACATTTCATAGGAGCATCTATGTTTTTGTAGAAATAGAAATATTATAATTTCAAAAGAAAGTCCTTTTTTGTAATTTAGCTCAATAGGTAACATTTTTTTCTTCATTTAATTTTATTATTTTTTAATTGCACCTAAAGTCAGGCAGGCATAACAATTATCACAGTTATACACCTACTTACATGCATACCCATAATGTCTATACATTTTTCAAATGCCATACCCTCTCTTCGTTTGAGACTCCCGAGTCTTCCAACGACTCGACAAACCCAAATATTGCTTTTTCGTTTTTTGCAATTGAATTAAAATTAAGTTAATCTGCCTGTAGAACATATATTTTTTGGAAATCATATTATGGCTAGTTTTTCATACAGAGCCATTCATATAGAGCAAAGAAAAAATGAAATGGTAAAACATTCAAGATAGACTTTGTTCCCAAATATATACTGTATTGTATTTATTTGTATAATTGATATTTTTTACAGTGGACCAAAACTCACACTTGTTTTGAGTTCTTTTCCTGAATGTTGACTTTGTCTTTTTAGATTTCACTTTTATATTACAGATTTATATAAACTATAATGTAAATATTTTCAAGATACATTTTTCAGATGAAGATATGTTTGACTAAATGTACAATGATATATTTTTTACGTAACAGTTTTCGAAAATCTCTCATGTTTATAAAGACAATTTTCGGAAATTTGCTAGAAAATCTTAAATGGCCTCTTAATAAAACCAGTTGGTTGCACATATCTCTATGAAAACATATCTGCTTCTATGGATTAATGGCAGTCACTACTGTACTAGTATTTATAAATAACTTCTAGCTAAATAAACATAAACATTAGATTTAACTATAATAATATGTCTCATTTACGTAGTATTTTTTATTTATTTGGAAAATAAATATTTTCTTTTGAGATTAATTTTTGTTTATTTCCTTGTGAGAAAAATGGTAGATTTATGATGCTGACCAAAGGTAATAAATACTTGGTAATATTTTGATTAATAAAGAGTTAATTAAGTGGGTTTCTCGAACCAGTTCTAAACTTTAATATAAATGTTAGAAAAACGCCCCAATAAATACAGAACTTGTAGAGAATCAAAATTTATTTCTTAAATTGACTTTTTTGACGATAATTTTGCTCACCACTCTAATAGACGTTACACAATTAAAAAATATGATAAAGCAATAAATTACACTACTTATAAGAGTATTAGTTATGAAAGTTAATGCTAAGAAGTGCTAAGAAGGCTAAAATGTATTTAGAAAAAAGGAAAATCTTCGAATGTTAAGGCTTAGAGCTTAGTCGTAAATCTGCAAAATATGACACAACGTCTCTATAATACAAAATATATAACAATAATAATTCCAACAAAATAAAAAACTAAGTCATCGCCACGAGACACACACTAACACAAACACCACAACACGTCGGTGAGAACTGTGAGTATTGTTTTTATAAAATCCACTTTTTAAAGCGAAGCACAGCTTCCTATTAGCTAGGTTACGCACAAATTGAGCTTTTGTGCCCAGCCTATTTTGATGATTTTCTATTTCGATAGTAAATTTACAAAGGTGTCACAAAAAAATCCATGCAAGTTTTCTGGGATTTTGTAACGCCTTTTTCGCTGAAAATAAAGCTTTTGTTCTGTTGTTCTTCTTGGGTTATTCACAAGGTGTTGATTGACCATCCAAAATGATAGCTGTAAGGGTCAAGTAACGCAGTAACGTTTACTTGCGTTTTACACTCTACCTCTATATTTATTCTTTGTTTTAAGTATACGGACTGTCAATGAGTACCAATATGAAAACCCACAAAAGTTGACTTGTAAGGCTATTAATTTTCAAATCCCCACCAATAACAAATAGATCGGTGATTTATAAAATAGTTGAACCTTCTAAATTTCTTCTTGATTTTTCCTGTCTTTCTATTTTTTCGTTTGTTTTGAATAACTTTTTGCTTTCCTTTTTGTCTATGTACCTATTTCTTCCCTTTTTCGACTTTGATCCTTAATATCGTTTTCTTCCTTTGCTTAGGGTTTGTCCTTTTTTAGGGCTAAGTTGTGTTATTTTTAATTTAATTCAATCACTAACTAACTAACTAATCTTTAACTAACCTGAACTAACCTAATACATTGTTTATATTTTTTATATTTTGTACATTTCAATATAATTTTGTACTTTCTACTTAATCAGTAAGTAAGTAATTTCCTTATTAATTTTCTATTTGTCTAATGTGTAGGTTCTTGTAAAAGTAATTTGGTACAATTTTTCTTTTATTGTACGAGATCTTTGACACATTGTGTTATACTAGGGTTGTTTTTACTTATAATAACGCATTAGGTATGTGAAATTATATTGTACTATACACAGTACAAAACAGACACGTTATTTTTCCACAAATACCCATAATTGATTAACTAATAGCTTTTCAGTTTCGTCTGTCAATGTTGTATCAATGGTTTCAATAGAACATTTTAGAAAGGTGTTATAATGAATGTTTATAATACAGGGCGAGAGCAACGAGACGCGCATAGCGGTGGCGAACCAACGGGCAAACAAGCTTCTCAAGTCTTAAGCTGGTATCCAGTTGTAGGGTGGAATGACGATTACTACACAAAAAAACTACCAAATATATATTTTTTTTACCTAAGGGGCTACTATAAGCTAGTTATGCCCCCGTCACTTAAAATTCATAATTCGATAAAAACGCAATTTAGCGTGAATATTTTTGAAATAATTTTTAAGTGATGGGGGGGCAGCACCTAGCCTATGATAGGCCCTTAATCATTTCAATCAATAATATAGTCCTTGCAAAATGTGAAGATCAGTTTAGGTAATAGGCATGCATTTCGTGCAAAGAAGTCTAGGTTATAAAGGTCAAAAAAAGTGATCCGAATTGGCAACATTATTGTTGGCATCTCGTTTACACGTCATGTATTACGAAAGAGATACAAACAATAATATTAACATTGGGGTTCCCGCTCTTTAAATGGCCGGTTATAGTATTTGATTTTCTTCAATTTATATTGTTTGTAAAGCCATATTTGGTAAAGTTGTGTCGGTAAACGTCATTCCAATCTTCCTGTTCGAGTGTTACGGTTAGAATAACTTGGTAAGTACAGTTCTTTTAATAATTATAATGTACCTTCTTGTATTAATAAATTAAATATAACAAAAAACGCAATAATAACCGACTGCTGTAGGTTCCTAGTCGCATCGCAACGAGTATTTCGTGTCTATGTAAAACTGTACTTACCTGCCTACTTACTCCTACTCTATTGTGAATTAGAAACCTCTATTTATTTGCGTGTTGCGACAACTCCAAAATAATACGTCATAGAGGTCGAAATTTAAAAAATATGTTTTAATTTCTGATGTAGTGATTTGAGATTGCTACGCTCCAGTATTATACTATAAGAGTTGCTGAGATATTAATTAACTATTATTTTATAACTCGATCTTACTGTAAATAAGTAAAAGCCTGTTCTAGTAATGAAGGAAAATATTACAAAAGTTCATCGGGTCGTTGGACGACTCGGTGTCTCACACGAAAAAAGAAAGAAAAATAACATTGAGTTTGCATAATTTGTTCGGAGTTGTCGCTTACTGGTTGATCCTAATTTAAAATGTAGCTTTTTATACTATTTTGGAGTGATTGCAGAGTGAGGACATATCAAAGCGCACCGACTGTGCTTTTTATGTATAGAAGGATATAATTTGCATGTACGGATTATAAAGTAACAACGTCAGGTATGTGCCAAAAGACATTCAATTCATTTCGCGTATTAATAGATTTGAACAATGACAACTTGAGATTATTTATGAGTATTAAATAGTCAGCCAGATCAGAAGTATTTTTCATTTAGGTGCGTGCTATTTACATTTTTATGTATTTTCATTATAATAAACAATCATACATTTTATAAATTTATTTATATAATGTGTAAATAATATAATAACTATATATATTGAGTATAAGATGTTTATTTACTAGTGCACGGCACACCTCATTAGTTTGCACACGTTATGTAGGTTCACAAATAATAAGCCTCAATAATAAAATGTTAAAATAATTTGCTAAACAAAGATAAAAAATGAAGAGAAAGCTAAAACGATGGGGTTATGTAACTATTATTTTCGACTATGAAATTGTAAATGGCATTTCTGAAATAATATGCATTATTATTATACGATATAATAATCGAGTGTATTTCTTCCTAACAGATAAATATTGAAATAAATAGTGAGATTTGACGTGTTAGCCTTGTGATGCGTTAGTAAATGTTCGTGTACTAATTTTGCTCAGGCAATATGTTGACCACCGTTGCGGTGATGGATTCTAAACGTACATTTTGTGGCATATCTATGTAGGAAAAAATATATCGGGTGTCCCAGAACTCAACGTCAAGTAGAAAAGGGGTGACAGGACAGGATTGATTGTAACCAACATGAGAAAATTATAAATATAACTGTCGTATCAGTGTGAAAATTCTTGGCATTTTAAAAAAACCTACACATTTGGTCAAACTAACCATTTTTCGGTTATTGTGGTTAACTTTTATTCTAGACTTTGAATGAACAAAACTAATAAAAGTTAACCATAATAATAACCAAAAAACGGTTACAGTTTAACCAAATTTCAAGGCTTTTTGAAATACCCAGTATTTTCATTCTGCATGGGATCGTTTTTATAATTCATGTTATGGTTACAATAAATCCTGTCACCCCGTTTCGGCTTGACGTTGAGTTCTAGGACACCCTGTATATTATAGTCTATCCGCCAAAAGGAGAGTACCATCTCAACAATTTTTTATTTTTTGCATGTTGTCTGTAAAAGGGATGGATGACAAATTTTTGGAAAACTTCCAAAATTTTCACCGCAGGCAGGATTTGAACCTGCGACCTTCGGCATCAGTACTGCCGACGCCCTGATGACGACGACTGATGCCGAAGGTCGCAGGTTCAAATCCTGCCTGCGGTGAAAATTTTGGAAGTTTTCCAAAAATTGTTTACCTAACACGAGAAGTGTTTTAAAATTTGGTATTCATTTGGATGACAAATGTTGCACATACATAAAAGATAAATTAAAACTATCATTTAACTCTTTTCGGCAGATAGTCTATACAGATTTGCTTCTTAATTTCCAATTTCACGTTGAAATAACATAACGGCCACTGTACGTTTAGTATCCTGAGACTTGTCCTTTTATTCGTTAGATTAAGATAATGGTGCCTCGATTATACTTGTGTTTCATTGAATTGGATATATTCCAACGTTGCATTTAGTTACTCGTAATAGTTAGAGCTTAACCTGTTAATTTTGGATAGAAATGTTAACCATTTAAATATTGAGGGTGTTTTTAAACTGAGGTGGAAAAACCTCCAGGGGTACGTTCAGGGTGGTCTCTTTCGTAGCTCTTTCCTCGCTCTTTTATACTATGACGTCGCTGAACGTACACTTTACGAATGACGAAAGTATGGAACTGTCAGCTGACTGGTTTAAAAGTTCTACGAAAGAGGCCACCTTGAACGTACCCCAGTACGTCAAGACCCTTCCAAAATAGTGAATACTAGATAGAGTATTGTGATTATGATATTATATTACAGACAAATGCAATAGTCTAATATAGTTGGAAATTTAAAACTTTATTACTTAAAGTATATTGTTGTAAGTATGAAGAGTAAAGTACCGGCCTTAGGAGTAACGACTAGGATTGTAAAGGCAACGGCTTGAAAAATTGTGCTCGTGTCTCGGACAGGGTTGTAGAGTTAAGAAAGCTGCTGTAAACATTAGTTTCCTTGGAATATTTATCGTCAATTAGGAACTGTCCAGGGTCACGTTATGAGCATAAAATATAGATGGCGCCCGACATCATCATGTTAATATAATATTATGATGTGACGATGGAGGGCGCTATCTATATTTTCTTTTCAATTACATGGCCCTGGGCAATTCCTCATTCTTAAAGCAAATCTAGTAAAAAACAAATAGTATTTTCATCTAAGAGTTATTTAAAAGTGACCAATCTGGCTAACCGCGTATTCTACGGACGCTGTTTTTTTTTAAACGAAAAAAATTTAATTTTATTCTTATTCTAAAGCTCTCTTTTCCTACAACCCTGTGCCAAATAGCGTTAAGAATTTTCGAAATTATCTCTATGTCTTTTTCTCTCAACATTAGTTTCTAAGAGTTTAATGTGTACCAACCAACACACGTTTATACTAAGTACATATTTTAATATTGATATACAGAGGGTAAAAAAAATATAACCAGCCGAAAGGAGGCCAAGGTACTCATAAACTAGAAAAACATTTCCCATGGAACATGGGTCGAAATATCAAAAAAACAAAAATTGGAGCTCCATTATAAAATAGCTGATTAGCTGATCGATTTCCTATGGGAGACCAATATTTTCTTCATATTTCGACCACTGTTCCATGGAGAAAGTTGTTCAGTTTCATGAGTACCTTGTACTCCTTTCTGCTTGGTATACACTTTTTGTTACTCCCGGTATTTTAAACATGTTTATATTATCTTCTGTTACTGCAACTAATCTATTTAGTCTTACTGGCTGCATCACACATACCTACATAAATAAATCTGTATCTGTTGGTTTGTATTCTGCCTAATATTAACTAATTATTAGACAAAGTTATGTATATTTTCTTTAAAATAGACTAATAAAATATAACGGTTAGGATAAAAATGTTAATTTCTAATTACATTATTTATTTGTTAAAATACAGATGATGAGTTTTATTTCCAACTCCTACATCCAATTATATATGGGACGAGAACGAGACCAAAATAAGTGTCGCATAGAAAACTAGAGTTACTTTTATTGCTTAAGTTTTTATTTCATCAAGATCGGTCTTATATTTCCAGAGATATACAGGGTGTAAGGGACAGCCCTCCGAATACTGAAAGGGTGCAATCAGACCATGAAACTGAGCAACTTCCCATAGAAATAAATTTCAGGAAACGTAAAAAAAATTTTGACTTCCCATAGTAAATTGAATCAGTTGATCGTGATTTTGTATGGGAAGTCGAAAATATTTTTTCGTTTCCTGAAATTTATTTCTATGGCAGGTTGTTCAATTTAATGGTCTGAATGCACCCTTTCAGTATTTGGAGGGCTGTCCCTTACACCCCGTATAAGGTTTAAAAAAAAACACCTGCAAATATTTTAAGGGGTGAACCAGTCCATGAAACTGAACAACTTTCCTAAAGGAACATAGGTCGAAATTAGAAAAAAATAAATTGACCTCCCGTACAAATTGACTCGGTCGGCTGGCTGGTGGCTTTTTCAAACTTTCTTCACCGACGATATTAAAACTAAGGTATGAGTCGTGCCTATTGACGTCAAAAAAAAAATGAAAAATCGAACCTTGCCATATAAGGTTCCGTGATGGTGTTGGACAAAAATTTTGAAAAAGCTTCACTGTAGATTACCTTGTAATATGTTAAATTAAAAGTTAAAAATAAACTGCAAATAATCGCGTGAAATTATGGTGGAAATACAATTAGATTAGCTTAACAAATTAAAAGAAAAATGTCCCTATCATTTCAAACAATTTGACCTACTAACAGTTTCCATGAGGAATTTCATAAAACCTAATTAAGCGGGTCAGTTTCAGTTCAATATTGTACTAGTGTTAGGACAATATACATTTCGAGCATATACAAAGTTTTAAGTCATTGTCTGCCAGATAGTTTTAAGTCATTGTCTTTTGAGAGTTTAAAGAGATCACTCAAGGCTTGGCTCGAGGAGAAATCTTTCTATGACTTGCGGGAATACATGGAAAGTACATAGTTGCTCTGTGCTGTGTGTTTATATTTTGTCACTATTGATTTATTTGTTTGTGATATGAAATTTTTATTGATCTTATTTAAATAACTAACATCCAGATTAATTGTATATTTGACATTCTATTCTGATGGACTCTTGACATTGTTGGATTTGTTTTGTATAATTTTATTCTATATTAATTTTATTTTTCTATTTTGACATTGTGATTTTTATTTTATTCGATTTTATTATATTATATTTGACATTGTGATTTTAAATTGATTCTATAGTGCACGCCATGTATTCTTTTTTAAATTGTTTTCTATTGTTAGTTAGTTTTAATAACATCATGTACATGCC
Source organism: Phthorimaea operculella (assembly GCA_024500475.1). NCBI lineage: Eukaryota > Metazoa > Arthropoda > Insecta > Lepidoptera > Gelechiidae > Phthorimaea > Phthorimaea operculella. The sequence goes on from JANFCV010000026.1 coordinate 4,089,037, forward strand.
TGCAAGGGCAGTTTTCAGTGAAACCATAGTCTAATAAAACATGGTCTTTCCTTCCCAGAGAAACACAAGACAACGTCACTTAGTATTGCCACTTTATTTCAATAAAATACGTTATGGGGTAAATTCAATCTCAGAACAATGGGTTAAAATATTTCTTAATAATTTTATAATTTAGATTTACGTGTGTATTAACTTGAACTTTACAACAACACTTCAATTGTATTTATTAGTTAACAGTATCATAATTGATTTACAAAAAACATCATAAGAGTGGGTAATTCTGGTAACCCACAAGCATGATGACGTAGACTTGTGTTGGTCACGTGGTTCACGAGTCTCGGAAAGGAATACCAGGCGGAGTATCTTATTATACCATGAGTGAAACCACATATTTTTAGCAAATGTATCTGCTCACCACTTTACCTGATAACTTTACATGAATAAATGAAATATGAAATAAACAAATACGGTTTATATGCCAAACGGTTTGACATACGCATCCGTCGACGCAGCGTTGTGCGATGCGCAGTTATCCTACTGGCATTATTTTAAGGCGCGTATTTATTTATCAACATGGTCTATCAGCTCTGTTTAACACGCGGCTGTTCTTATGTTGCTAAACAATGTATCTAAACACACACCATCCACATTAGTTCAAATGTTGCAGATACAATGTATTAACATGGAAATCTTCGCCGGCAACACACATGAAGTTGCCGCGGGTGCCGTGATATAAGGTTACATTTAATTAAGTGCAAATCTCGAGTCCCTACAATGTACAACATAGTATTGTACACCATAATACTGGCCGTCAGAGTAATGTACGACGTGATGAAGCACGACATGGTGGATGGAATCAAAACAATGTCGCCATCCATCACCCCGTACCGAAAGTGCACAGGGGTGGATTGCAGGACATGATGGTTGGAGACATCACGTGTTGTGGTAGAATAGTGATGTGACTAGATCGATAATATTATATGCATTTCTAACGTAATCGATATTGTTTTTATACTAAATATATTCTTTAGTAGGCTTGGTCGCTCACTTCGTTCGCTCCAGGGGGTCACTGTTCTAACCTAACCTAACCTACTGTGTCGGATTTGCGTTAAATGTGTTTTTTTACTGCGGGGGGCTGTGCCCCCCAAACCACTCTTGTGGGGGGGCTTCGCCCCCCCCCCCATCCCCCCCCTCCGTGGGTTGCCTTGCATGTCATGTTCGAATAATTAATCGATAAGTCGATCAAAGTCAACACTGTCACATCACTACATCCGCTGTGACGTCATTTGTTTTGATTCCATTTCCACCCCTGTACATTATCGGTCCGGGCCCGTATTTCAAGCAGGCGCGGTCACAGGGGGGGGGTCATAGGGGTCATGACCCCCCCTGAAATTCAAGAAATACGCATACGCACGCACGTACACGTATACGCTCTTTGCTTGTTTGTAGCGTGAAAAGTCGGGCTCGCTTCGCTCGCAATACGTACATCTTTCTACCTGTTTTACATCTACTGCTAGGGTTAAGGCCTCTCGATTTTTTACAACGCGAAAAGTCGAGCTCACTTCGCTCGCTGTGCATGTATCTTTTAGTCTGTTTTTTACTAGCGGCCAGTTCTCAAGCTCACATGCGCGGAAAAGTCGAGCTCGCTTCGCTCGCGATACGTCCGCGTGCTTGTGCCTTATTTTTACCTGAAAACTTCAGCCTACCCAGATAAATATTCTGAGCAAGCGCACAACGTTTTTCTGTATTTCTCACCGATTAAATGCTATTACTATTTTTGTATTTCTATGATGATGACTAAACAGGGGGGGGTCACCAGTTAATTTCGGCCTGAAAAGGGGTCGCGTATTCTAAAAGTTTAAAAAGCACTGTCTAGCTAGTGACATAGGTAGGTATTCATTTACTAAGTAAAGTGTTAATACAGTGCTTTGTTTGAGACTGAGATTTGGAGTCTTTTCTTTGAAGAGAATAGAATGGTATTCCGCAAAATTTTATTAGGATTCTTTAGACAACAAACAGAGTTTATTATTATTTCATTCAAATAAATCAGTAGTTTAAGAAGAAGAAGTAGTTTAAAAGCATCTGAGGAATTCAAAAATCTGCATCAGCCCATGTTCAGCGTGTGATGAGTGGTATGACGTCATTATGACATTATGCCTATGAACGCAGTAGGAAAATTTTCTATAAATCTAAAGTGTGGTAAAAAAAATGGTTCTAAGGTTTTTCAGACGCCATGACCCCCCCTGAAACTGAGGACTGTGACCGCGCCTGATTTCAAGACAATCCATCCATCATGTAGTACAATGATCTGCTGTACAATACGCTGCCGTGCATTAACCTGCTGTGCATTGAGTATGTCGTGCATTGTGGTTCCCCCAAATCTCTTATGGGCGTGATCTACTCACGAAACTGAACAACTTTGTTAGAAACTTCAAAATATGAAAAAAAAAATTGGACCTCTAAGTTTCTAACAAAAGTTATTCAGTTTCGTGAGTAGACCACACCCTCAAGAGATTTGTACTTAATTAAATTCAACCCTATATGTTGCCAAATAAGCAACATTGTATATCAACAACTACACGCGTGTGTATCACGCCTTTATTTGTTGCCTAGTCAGTTTGGCACCGTGCCAGCACTGCACTGCATTGCGTATGATCGGGTATAGTATGGTCATTCGAATAGGCCATATTTGACAGCTGTCAAACCCATACTAGGAAATACGACAACTAAGAAAAATAGACCTTATGACATAGCATTAACATGATTTTGAAGGCTGTTAAATATGGCCTATTTGAATGACGGTACTATAGTTATTATCTGTGGTCTAAACAAGGTCGTAAGTAGGCGAAGATTTTCAGGAGCGAATATGTTGGATACGTTTTCCCTATTTCAATAGACATATCACGAATATATCCCTTGCGGGGTAGGCAGATGGTAAACGGCTGTAAAAAGCGGCCATTCACAACACGTCTGACAAAAGTTTGAGTCATTCAGAAGACTGTAGTGGGGCGGATTTTTCAAACGTTGTCCGCAGAAAATTTGCGTGTCCTGCGTCTTCAGACTTATTTTTTACCGAAACGTTGCATTGAGATGTTTTTTTCTAACATTGATCATTAACGTTATTAAATAAACTATCCATTAATGTATAAAATAGAGATACGGTTCATATTAAATATTTGAAAAAAATGATTAAATAAGTTAAAAAACATCAAAATTTGGTGTGTCCTATGCCGACCGTCACGCATATATTGTGTTATATTTTCATAATAGACACTCATACCGTAAATGTTTTGTGTTATATTTATAGACCACATATCCTAGTTTTAGAATCTTTCGTTCATATTATACAAATTCATACAAAAATAATTAAATAAATTACTAATTATCTTGTCCTTAGAATTGTGGTGGATGGAAATTCCACAACACGTCACGGACGATTTTTTCCCAGTTCAGATGTGAAATTCTACCAAACATTACTTTGTTTTGATAAATGGCAACAATTTAACGCTATAGCAGGGCGCCATGATTCATTTTTAACAACGGTGTTGCCAAAAACCGGGTTCGAAGTGTTAGCTCATAGCTTGGTCAAAATTTGTGTTCCATTACGAACGGTTGTTTTCGAGGGTAAGATCACTGTTTATTTTTGATTCTTTTATTTCATGTGTTTCCTTGTCTTTTCTTTTGTTTAGTAGAACTAGATAATTGTACTTATTTGCTTTAGTTTAGTCAAAATTTGCATTTGATTGGCGATGGATCGTCTTACGTCACTTCAATACGTGACGTGATGTACAACGGAATCAAAATTCGTGACGTATGGAATTCTTAGGATGTGTTCACAAGGAATGGAACTAGGATTTGATCATTTAATTCTTCTTATCACAAATAATTAATAAATGACTTGTTGATAAATGTGCTTACTTTGAGGACCTGTTTCGATTCTCGGCTAGGGAAGTATTTACAATGAGGGTTTTTTGGTTGTAATAATCAACTCGAACACAACTTTAAAAATGTTTTCGCTGTCTCAAAATTGCAGTATTTTTGAGTAACATCTACATCTACACTTATATTATAAAGAGGTAAGATTTATTTTTATTTTTTGAGGAAATTGTAGCTTTTTTGAATGCATACGTACAAACAAAGTAAATTTATTTTTAAGTAGTAATTTATAGTTCAATGTGACTAGTGCCTTACAATTCTTTTACGTCACTTCACCTTCCATTACCGTGACATGTCCTATTGTTAATGTAATTTAAAAAGTTAATTATAAAATAAGTATTACAATAATATTTGCAAATTTAACACTAATGAAAGCATTATAAAACGTAGTTTATATTTTTTATCAAATTATTTTACTAGATGTCGTTTAAAGCAGCATAACCAACATTATTTTGAGGTGTTTTGTACACAAACGTGACGTAATGTTACATTTTTGATTCTGTGTCATTTATGTGAAAAGATTTTCAAGATTGTGATATTTCTTTTGATTATTATTGTCCTCATCATCATCATGACCTCATACGTCTGTGACAGACGATTTATTCAGTGTCTGAGGCAAGATTTTTCATGGCTGTTTAAGCCGATACGGGAGCGGCATGACTTTCCGCACGCTCTACAAACGAAGGTGGAATTATTGTCCTAAGCTCTTGATAATACACACTGATTTTGCAATAAAGTAAATAGTTTATCTTTAATAACCCCTTAATTTTGTGACGTAATGGAACACATACTTGACTGAGTACATTTTTGACTCTGATTTACGCGAAAACTAACGAATGCTTATGAATATAATTATATTTTCCAAATACGTTATTAAAACGAGATTCAATTTAGACACAAATGCAGGGAAAATAAATATGTTCGAAATTGCGGAATTCCATTACGTGACATACAACGTTTGAAAAATCCGCCCAGTGACAAGTTGTACGCCTGTCGCCTAAAATTGCAATACATATCAACTCTCAAACCGCTTATTCGCTTCTTACGACACCCACGGGAAAGATATGGGTCGATGCTATTAGCCGGCACCAAATAAGAAACAAAACAAAAATGCTACTGATCCAACGGAAATCGTAGCACTTATCTACAACGCGTAGCAACTTGTAACTTCTACGAAAATCGTAGCACTTACCTATCTACGACGCGTAGCAAATGTTTTGCTGTGAAGGAGTTTCAAGGGAATAATGGATCACAGTTGATTGCCAATAAGTTTTATTGAATCTCAAGGATTCCTTTAACAGATCTTGACATGAGTGTTAAACTGATATCTATGGGACCGCCTGGCAAATTCATACGAGTCGAATTTCATCGATGCAGATCTTTTCTTTCTTAACCGTAATCAATTCAGTCAATCCTAAAAAAGTTTCCTTAGTACACAGAAAATAGTAAAGATATGGTAAAGACCACCTATTTACACAAAGCATAATTCATTACACACACTCACACAACACACGCAAAAAGCAACAAACAAATTTTCGCTACATGGATAGATATGTTCAATAAGTTTAATTAGGTACGATTATTTTGGCCGTGCGCTGCGTTGTGCTGTTTTCCGCGCGGACCGATCCGCGTACAAAGTTCACTTTACTCAAAGCGGTGCAAATGATGTGAGTGAACCTCACAGTCACAGTTCTCGCATTGCGGGTACGCGCGGACAATCCGTGTCCCGCAGCGCACGCCCTTATATGTTAGGTTCTACTGCAGTGTTTAAGGTGAATTTGTAGTAAATACGTAACTGAATATGTGCGTGAGTTTGCGAAATAAATAAGTAAATAAAAAACCCACCCAAGCGTCCCAAGCGGCTAGCGTTGCGTCGGCGGCCGGCGGCGTCGCGCCACTCACTTCACGTGTGTTTATGTTTCACTGTCGCATTTTTTTGTGTTCTGTGTTTCTTTGTGTTTTGGGCATTGATTGTGATTGATTAGTGTGATTTGGATAATATAGACGTACCTACAAGATATTTCATCAATTGATACCGAATTTTGTGAACAGTTCAACAAAGAATGGACGACACACGAAACCACACCACACGACTCGCACGCACGACACCACACACGACACGACACGACACACGGCACACGACACGACAGGCGGCTCCACAAGACAAGACACGACACGATAATACATAAACTAGTACTCGCACCTCGTACTGTACGTACCTACACGTGTTTGTGAAGAGAGTTAGCGTTGCACTGCAGAGTATTTAGCCTCCAAAACGAGCTGCCTGCATCGATCCTGGCCTGCGCGATCTCTTGCCAATTTCTGACTAGCAAATCGCGCGGGTCAGTCTCTGTCGCGGAGCTGGGTCGTACACAGCCTTGTATATTCTTCAGCCTTCCAGTTCCAGTACCTAGTGGTTCCAGAAACACTAACGCCAGGTTTCAGTGGCTAGTGATAAAAGGGTGCGGCGCATTCGTTAAATCTCAAACAACTTCTAAAACAGGTACCTACCTACTGTACCTACTAAGAATGTTTTCTCTCATTATTTACGATTTATCAAAGGCATTTGGAGAATATTTGGCTACCTTCCAGGAGCTAATGCCCGGGTTTTTTAAATAACTAGATCCAGTGAATCAAGTGGAAAGTTGTATATAAGTATCACTAGCTGTTGCCCGCGACCGCAAAAAGCTAGGCTAAAATGCGCAGCAACGGACGTTACGAGTGATCCCCGCTTAAACCTGAAACAGTTTATGTTAAAGTTCTTGCCAAAAACATAGGCTTTGATCAGTGTCAAGACAAAATATGAAGATGAGCATAGGTATAGCAGTCCACTGCTGGTTTTCGAAATAAGAGTTTTTCGAACACAGCGCGATGAAGTTCGCGGATACCAGCTAGTATAAATGCGTCATCTACCCAGACAGACCGTCTCCCCAGAGATCGATCATTCCCAGCCCTCACGTCATTCTGTCTGGAAAATCGTGTAGGTTTCGCACGCTCGCAAGCGGCAAGTGAGGTTATACTTAGTAAACAAATACTTTGTCTGCTGCAGTAGTCTGCATCTGCACCGACCTGTTGCACCGACCAGTCAAGAGTGCGCGCGCATTACTTCTTCGGTCTGTGTCAGTCTGTTTAGAGCTCTGAACTTGAATTGAGATTCAGTACTTTGGACACACGCGATCGGGATAGGCTTGGAAATTTTATTGTTCTGTGCCAGATTTCAGTACCTACGTAAGTACCTATTATAGATGAATAAATTCGTAGGTAACGGAGCTAGATATCGGGAAAAGGTATCTATTTTGTAGTCGATTAATTAATTGCCTCCCCTCATTCTCCTCATTACAATTCCGCCGCAAGTCACACTGAATTTTCAGCTTGCTAAAAAGTCTACTTATTTTTAGTATAAATAGAAATTCTGTTCAAAATTCAGAATAGAAATGTCTACTTTTAATAATATTAATGAGTACAGTCGTCTACAGATTTACCTGATCCCCCGTCTTCGATAATAGTGACCGTACGTACATAGATAGCTGATTTTCTTGAAAAATAAAATGTATGTTGGATGGCCTACGCCTACGGCTACATATCGATGACATACTTCATATAAGTATAGGTAACGTTTAAATGTTTTCTTGTAAACTTGCGACGAAGCGACGGCCGTGTCGGTTGCAGGCGGGTGGACGAATTTACTTCGAGTGTACTGTGGTCTTTGTTACGTGATTTCTCCGTCAGTTTGTTTTTTAATGCATTAACCGGTACGTTTCCTTGGTTGAAGAACAAAAAGAGAATTCGTGCTTTTACCTAGGTACCTATACAATACGTAAAAAAATACTGCAAATATTTTAAGGGGTAAACCAGCCCATGAAACTATACAACTTTCCTCAAGGAACATAGGCTGAAAGAGAAAAAAAAAATTACCTCCCACACAAACGCGGGTGTAGGTACCAGCCTAGCAGAGCGATTCATTTGTATATATCCATATTTTTAATATTAAAGTATCATCAGATCAGTTTAAAATCTGTGGTATTCTTACACCCAACTATCTACACTACAGAAATACTTGCACTTGCGAGACACCGAACTCTGTTGTCGGTTGACACTTGACTGCTGACCGTGCACGGTTGTGTTCATTTCACGCGTAAACGACGACGCGTGTAGGTATGTGCGTGTGATTGTAGTGACATTTCCTCGTAGCCGTCTCTCTGTATTGGGTGTGCCCGTCTATATCAGCTATACTTTGTGGTTGCAGTTCCAAGATGCCAGCCGCAGTGCCCCCCGATGCCGAAGCTGGCGGGCCAGTGCCGCGCAGCGAGCTGGAGCAGCTGCAGCACCGCGCCGGACAGGTCACCGATGAGGTCAGTACCCTTAACTTCTTCTTCTTTCTAGCCTTCATCATGCCATGGCTTTGTCATGCCAGTCTAGTTGTTTGAATACGTCTTCGAAAACCAGAGTAAATAATTTTGGCGAAGGGTTATCCCCCTGTAGAACACAACTCCTGATGTTTATCGGGTTTGTTGTAAGTATATGGAAATGACACCTTCGGACTTTCTGACACAGTACTCGTACCGTCAATGATAATCTTGTAAGGTTTCTGCAGGACTTCTTTAGGTATTATTAAGGGTAACAGGAAAGACTGTTGAACCGTAAAACTAGTGTGAACGGACACAAGTCGATTCGTACCACACCAATACTAGCATATACTGGTACTGTTAACTCCGATGTTACATAAACAAGCTCTTGTGGAAATAGTGCAAACCCCGAAGATTTTGATGATAGTCAAACGGAAATAACAGGCGCGTTTCATACAACTTTCAACCGGATTTATCCAGCAGGCAAGCCTGTGGTGTCGGAATGTTAGATTTATCAGACCCCCATGGTCAGGTAATTCTGCATTTGACGCATATTCTTGCCAATTTTTGTCTTTCTAGCTTTACCCATTGTTACCCAAGCTTGAATCTCTTTTTGACGCTATAACAGGAGTTGATTCTGCAAAATCCATCTTGAAAAATCCCTACTCTAGGTACATAAAACGGAAAAAAAATATTTTCACGTTTATGTATTTTGTATTTTACAGTCATTGGAGTCCACCCGGCGCATGAAGCAGCTATGCGAAGAGGTGAGATACATTTTCCACACTAATGTCTGTTCAGTTGAATCTGTCTGTACCGTAGGTCTCTGTGTAGTGGCTGCTCTCTGTTGTTAAGTGTAAATGTGTTAATTTTTATGCGTGTCCATAACTTGAGGATCCTCTAAACATATTAAAAAAAATTGAGACAAAACAAAATTTTAGCAAACTGGTCGGTTCGATCGCACGCGCGTTTGTTCTAGCATGAGTATCTTTGCACTGCCTCGAGCTACAATGATCGCGTGCGCAACGTGGTAGGTACTGGGCGAGACTACTTGCGAACTCGCTCGCAGCTAATAATAAAAAAGAAGACTAGGACTTTCTAACTTTCTTTTATCGATACTGAACCTACGCTTAAGCTAATGGCACGCATTTAAATTGACACCCTGTATAAACATTTTACCGAACGAAATTAAATTTCACGTCCAAATACTGCACATCACCAGCAAACAAAATAATGTGCCACCGTACAGTACTCTACACAATTGTACGCCGGAAAAGAACTTCACACACGCATTCAGATTATGAAAGCCCTTCAGCTAGCTAGAGGTACCCGCGGCGGTGTGGGAATCCCTTGCGCGAGCGTGTGTGCATGCATGTCCCATGGCCGTGGCTCCACGTGCACACGCACACGCTCCGCACATAAGCCGCTCTACTCTCCACTCTACCCCTCACAACTAACATGCTCTCTGACTTTTTGTTTCTGCGGCTGTAGAGCAAGGAGGCCGGCATTCGTACTCTGGTCGCTCTAGATGACCAGGGAGGTGAGTGAACTGCGAGATTTGCAACACTACATTTATTTTAAATTTTATCTATTTTACTTGTTTTGAAAAACCTTGTTCGAGCCAGCATCGGTGGGTTTTTAGCAGCAAGAAGGGCCCACCAAGGGCTGGACCAGCCATGCATATTAATATCTGTAGGTACTCGACTCCTAAAAAAATAACGACTTTACCTGAATCACATCAACTAATTCGAAACGCACGACACGACTCTTGACATCACACAGAAAAATTATGACTCGTATTAAACTGAGCACAGATGAAACTAAATCTGCTTTACTTGAAAGCTTCACTGCATGCATGTGTTGTTGATTGAGTAGTATGTCTTAGCGACGAAAGAGCGGGCGTCGCACGATATGTATGCTGAATAAAAAAAATACAGTAATGAATGTGTCCCGCGAAAAAGTTAATTTTGAAAAAGCGAGAAACATTATTTGCAAATTGTTTTGGCGTCGCCTCTTCCATTTGGCCTATCGCGACTCAATCTTTTTGTCATCAAATGGTTAAAATCCTGCCTGTGGTAGAAAATAACGAAGGTTTAAAAATAATTGGAACCTTGGCCTAAAAAATTTTGTGTTCGAAAATGGAATAGGTACCTATTAGTAAGTATTATGTGTTGTGTGCTTTTTTGCCCTTTCTGCGTTGAAGGGTTTACCACCCTTACTTGTTTTTCTGTTAATCAGAGCAACTGGAAAGGATCGAGGAGGGCATGGACCAGATCAAGGCGGACATGCAAGAGGCCGAGAAGAATCTGTCCGGCATGGATCGCGGGTGTTGCGGAATCTGCGTATTGCCGTGGAACAAGTAAGTCTTTAATGAAAAAAATACGCTTTTATTGAGGTATTTTTGGAAGGTGAAATCCGTGTTCAAAAATGAAATTACAGGTCAGGATTTGCAAGAAAGTTTTCCTATGAACGAAGAAAGTTCTTAGAATAGACAAACTTCAAACTGCAGAATTACGAGGAAATATCATGTATCCTTATATAGCTGGAGAAAACCCTATCAACGTCTTCGTCTCTCTTGTTGTAAGCAACTTGGGCGTCAGCAAGCTATGCGAGTAGGTGCAAGTCGCTTATACCGCCTCTGGAGGAGGCGCTCGAAACAGCGGTGGAGGGGCAGCACCCAAATTCGGCAAATTGCTGTCCACCTACTACGCCGGGACGCGAGATGAGCTGCTAAAAACTACACTAGACCGCCGTACCTAATGTTGAACCGCAGGGTTTGACCTGCCAGACAAACCCCCTCACCAGACAGACCTGAAATGGTAGGGGTCAGATAACTCTGCAGTTACTAAAGTTTGTGATTGGTACTAATGAATTCACTGCGTGTTTCGCAGGGGAGCGTCTTTCAAGGAAGATGACGGCAATTGGAAGAAAGACGACGAGAAAGTGGTAAGCAACCAACCTCAGCGAGTCATGACGGATGAGCGCAACGGAATGGGGCCACAAGCCGGCTATATCGGCAGGTCAGTAACTAGGAAAAAAATATCGCAATATTTAAGCCAATTGAGCCGCCGTAGCCCAGTTTGTACAGGCGTCGCCAGTACTGATGAAGGTTGGTTCAAGTCCTGCTTGCGAAAGAAAACCAAAAAGAAAATTATTAAGTACGATGGCCCACACGCCGTCTCCAATTTAGTGTATTTCCTCCAGAACTCCTTGTATATGCGGTGCGCAGTGAACACTTCGATACCGCGTTTCAGGGCAAATTGTTCTGTCTGTTTCTGTCTCATGGCGCCATCTTGCTGATATGTTGAGAACTGCTGTTGCGTCCTGCTTGCTTGTGAACCACTTTGAGTGAGCTTCGCGGTGTAGTTCCCAGAGGTAGCTACAGACCATTTAGGAATGGATGGAACCATTTCTTGCTTTTTCAATAATATGTCAAACCTCATTTTCCTGTACAGGATAACGAACGACGCGCGCGAAGACGAGATGGAGGAGAACATGGGTGAAGTGAACACCATGATAGGCAACCTGCGCAATATGGCACTTGACATGGGCTCTGAACTCGAGAACCAGAACCGCCTGCTCGACGAACTCAACCACAAGGTACGCAAGCGAAGGAATACAGGGTGTTGATAGAAATGCGTGCAAAAGGGTTAATAGTTTTTACGAGTTCCTCTATCGATACTGAAGTAACTCGAGGCTAAGGCACGCATTTAAATTAACACACTATATGATGGGCGAGCGAGCTTCTTTGGAAAATTTCGGATTCATTCTACTCTACACTTTTTTTAAGTTAGTGATTTTTTGGTTAATTCAGTAAAAATCCTTCCCATATAAATAAAGTTTTTTACCGTATTATTTTTTCTGTCAGGAACTTTTCTACCTGTTTTTACAATGTAGATATTGAAATGAATCAAAATTGCCCCGGGTTCAAATCCAGGCTAACGATATTTTTTATATCTACTTTATTTATTTTTATAATATGTTCTATGTATTTGTGTGTGTTGCAGGGCGAGAGCAACGTGGCGCGTATCGAGATGGCGAACGAACGGGCGAACAAACTTCTCAAGTCTTAAGTTAATTTTCCTATATATTCCTTGTATAGTGGGATGACGCTTACTGCAAGAATAACAATCAAATATCAGTATATCATTCAACCACAGTTAATTCGAGTTATAAATACCTATTAGTAATCGCAAATTTTTTAAAAGCGGTCACCTTTCGTGCGGTCACCTTTCCCGACTACGGAGGGTCAGGTAATTATGTAGGTGACTGTACTAGGGACGCAATACGTGCAAAGAAGTAGGTATAACCCAGTCAAGGAAAGGGGTTTGATTTGGCAACACTGGCAAAATTATTTTTTGCATCTCCCTTTACACCATGTATTATGATTTTATGAAAGACACAAACGATAATGCTGCCGAATGACAGGTTATTTATATACAGTATGTTAAATTGTTAATATGCGTGCCATAGCATAAGGGCAGGTTCAATATCGATATAGGAAAAAAAACAAATGGTTTCTTTATCGATACTGGTCTAAATGAACCTATCCTTGAAGATATGGTACGCATTTAAATTTACATCTCGTATAATATTTTTTCTATTTTAATTGTTCGTAAAGCGTGAATATGGTGAAGTTACTTCAGTAAACGTCATTTCAATAAAATCTTTTTGTTCGAGTGTCACAGTCACGGTTAGGCTATTTGGTAAGCAGAAGCACAGTTCTTTAAATATTTAAATAACTTCTTATAATAATATGTCACATGAGAACTCTTAGCTTAGTTATCTATCTTGCTCTTACTATAACTTGCATAGACAATGGATTCCGAATTGGCAACATTATTCTTTGCCTCTCTATCAGGGTTGTTGCGGATGCAGATTTTTTCACATCCGCGGATGCGGATGCGGATGCGGATGCGGATTTCTGGGGGCACAAATCCGCGGATGCGGATGCGGATGCGGATGTGTACAAAAGACTTAAGTTTTGGGAGAAAAAATTAAAAGACAAGTCAAACAATCAAGTCTACAACTTAAATTTACTACATAATTTTACACTGAGATTTATCTCTGCCATTTTCAACAGGTTGAAAATAGGTCCATATTTCAGTTTACGTAGGTGGAGGCATAATTCAGTTCACACAAAACCAACACTCACTGCACTTGACGTAATTGTTACCTACTTAAACAATTACAACGCAAAAATACAATAATTAAAGCAAAAAACTTGATATTAAGAAGAAAACAAACGAGCACGTCATACCTTGTCACTACACAACACAAAAACAAAAGTGAGGCGCGGGGCTTCCCCGGCGAATAACAGACACCGAAATTAAAATGATTGATTTCTTATTGGTCAATTAGCACGAGCGCGCGACACGCGCCAATCGCCGGACCCGCCCCTTTCTTTCTTGTCCCGACCTGCTTCACATCCGCATTCGCATCAGCTCCGCATCGATTTTTGCGGATGCGGATACGGATGCGGATGTCTAAATTAATGCGGATGTTCCGCGTATGCGGATGCGGATGCGGATATTCGCAACATCCCTGCTCTCTATCATATTGAAGGGTTAAATTTAATAAAGTACAAATATTTTAACGGCGTGTTCTACTCACAAAACTGAACGACTTTTATTATATTTCATCGAAATATGAAAAAAATGGCCTCCCATGCTAAGTGACAAACTTTTTCAAAGCTTTTGTATGGGAGGGCAAATTTTTAGTTTCATATTTCTAGAAAAGTTTCAAATAAAAGTTGTTCAGTTTTGTAAGCAGAACACGCCCTAAAATATTTTTACTTAATTAAAAGTAGGTAACCTTATATGACATAAAAGCACGGATTTCCAGAATAATGTTGCAAATTCGGGATCCATTCTTTATTTGCGCAAGTAATCTAGCTTATACTCTTTATCTATACTCTTTAGTTTAGTTACCTATCCCGGGGTGTCACATGAGAACTCTTTAGCTTAGAGTTACCTATCTAGGTATAAGATGTTGTCTGTGATATGCAATAGGTAGGTAAAGTACTTTGAATTGAATTAATTAAATATGACAATAAAAGAAAATCGGCCAAGTGCGAGTCAGCCTCGCGCACGAAGGGTGCCGTACCGTATCATTTTGTATAAAAATACCATAAAAATCACAATCAATTTGTTGTATGGGAGCCCCCCTTAATTTTTATATTATTCAATTTTTTAGTATTTGTTGTTATAGTGGCAATAGCAATACATGTTCTGTGAAAATTTCATCTGTCTAACTATTACTATCCATCAGATACAGCCTCCAAACCATCATAGCTAAAATCGAGCAAAAAATCACGATTTTTTATATGGGAGCTCCCTTTAATTTTGATTTTATGGCATATGTTCAAAAACTCTCTAACTATTACGTTTTATGAGATACAGCCTGGTGACATACTGACAGACAGCAAAGACTCAGTAGTAGGGTCCTTTTTCGACCCTTCGGGTACGGCACCCTAAAACGCTAAAAAAACAACTGCTGTAGGCTTTTAACTTTACCAGCCTTAGGAGTAACGACTAGAGTTGTAAAGGGAGCGCAGAATGGTGCATACATACGTATATCACGCCTGTATCCCTTGCGGGGTAGGCAGAGCGTAAATGGCTGTGAAAACAGTTATTCACTTCTTCAGAAGTTTGGGAGTCATTCAGAAGACTGTGTATCAATCACCATAGTGACAGGTGTAGCCTGTCACATCGACTCTCAAAATCCTTTAGTCGCTTCTTGTCACCCACGGGAACAACACGGGAAAGATTATGGAGTGATGCTATTCTAAGCCGGCAATCTGGAATAAATAGGGACTTAGGCCCTCAGAGCTAAGACGATGTCGGAAAATCGAGCAGATTTTTTATTTGTATTATTTTGTAGCGGCTTGACGAATTGAGCTCATGTCACTTTTTTATTTTAAGGATTACTCGATTTTTACTCTACTAAAGCTCTCAACCCCGTGCTAAATAGCGTTAAGAATTTTTGAGATTTCCACTGACTTTTTCTCTAGTTAGGTTTGTTGAATATAAAACCCTCCTGAATAAAATTTACATATCTCTAGCACAGTCTATAATTGGGTATAACAATTTGGGGTGGAGCAATCAAAACGAAATTCAAAGAAAAATCATTGAATTTGAAAGAGCTCAACGATGCTAAATTAAAATAATGTCTTTCAAATCATTTTTGTTCGCAACTGAACTTCCATATGATCTAACTGACTTGCTGTCAGGAAAGGTGGGCCGAACACTAGTAATGTTAACAAATTACTCACATCCGAAAACAATTCTTTTGACTATTTATAATATCAAATATACACTTAATGTAGAAAATGTAATTATCGCAATATTTTACATGTTCAGTATATTTTAATTAAAGCATTGTTTAAAAATATTTTTATACCCATATTAAAGGCAGATTTTTCTAGGCCTAACTCAATATCAATTATAGTTTTTTTTTTACTATGTGCGGCCCAACCTATACTATTAGTAGTGCTAAGCTAAAACAACACCGCATAATAAGTTTATTTCTATGTATGCTTGCCTAATATAAAAAGAATATTAAATTATTTAAAAAAATCTCTCAACATTAGTTTCTAAGTGTTAATGTGTACCAACACGCGTTTATACTAAGTAGGTTCATAGGTACTTTAATACTGAAATATTTTAAACGTGTTTGTAATCTTTTGTTAATCATCTATTTATTAGTCTTACTACCTGCATCACAGATACCTACATTTATAAAACTACAAATCTTATATGTAGGTAGAGTAAAATTTTACCAGAGACCTAAAATACGGGACGGGCCGGTGACAAAGAACAACTTTCTCCAAAAAACTTAGGTCGAGACATAAAAAAAAAATATTGGCGCTCAGCCGTTTTGATTTACTATGATGGGAGGCCCATTTTTATTTCGTATTTCGACCTATGTTCCTTGGAGAAAGTAATTTCTTAATACCAGCCCGTCCAGCATTTTAGCTATCGGTCACTAGTAAAATTTCACCCAATGTTTGTATTCAGTCTAATACAATTAAATAGAAAAAGGTGTGTATATTTTCTTTAAAATAAGCTATAAAGATATAACGGTAAGGATACAAATGTTAATGTCTAATTACATTATTTATCTGTTAAAATACAGGTGATGTGTCTTATTTCACAGCTCCAAAAGTATAAAATAACATTTAAATTGTACATACATACATCACGCCTTTATCCCTTGCGGGGTAGGCAGAGCGTCAACGGCCGTAAAAGTACGGTCGTTATCGCCACGTCTGACACATATTTGAGGGCCGTTTTAGCTATTGTCGTGTATCGCTATAGTGACAGGTTGTCAGCCTGTCGCCTAAAATTGCAATACAAATGATACCCTCGAGTCCTTTAGTCGCTTCTTACGACACCCACAGGAAAGACATGGGGTGATGCTATTCTAAGCCGGCATCACACGGCCAAGACAAGCTTTACCTACCCTAATTAAGTTGGCCCTATCCATATCTTACTTAATTTTGGAAAGCAAATTTTAGATTTGGAACCGTTGGGCCGGGCCAATCCCAATGAAATGTCTTTACAGTAATTTAATCAACCAACCGGAATTCTTGATTAACGGAGATAATTTTAAAACTGAATAAGGCGGGTCCTAGTTCAGGTAGGGATTTAAACAGATTAAACAGTTTGTTACAAAATCTAAAATTATTATCGTTTAAAATAGGAGCAGTCGATCAGTGGGGAGTGTCTGATATTAAGTTGGAATGAGAATGGCCCACTTTGTTTATAAGTAGGTACAAATCATTACGTTTTTTTTATTTATATTTATTTTTACACTTTATTGCACGAAGTACAAAGGCGGGTCTAATGCCACGCGGCATTCTGTACCCCGACCAACCAGAAGGTAAACAGAAAGAAAATGATGCGGGTGCACTTATTTGTGAGGCGTGTATACTTATTATTATTTACAAAATTACCGTATTCAGTAAGATACGTGGAGCTTATTCATATAAAAAGTAGATGCCTAGTACCTACACGGCAGTGGCGTGCTACTGGCATTATTTTATTGCCCAGCCAGCCGCTTGGCACCCTGCCCGCACGGCCAATCGATTGCAAGTAACCTTGACTTACATACGGTACACGAGCCTTCTGCAAATGTTAGATACATTTACTCCATTTCAGTGAACTGATACATACACACATATATCACGCCTATATCCCTTGCCGGGTAGGTAGAGTGTAAACTGATCAAATTTGAGAAATGCTACCTGTTTCCTACGTTCGAAACTACGGCTAAATATCTTCTACGGAAATCGTAGCACTTGTCTACGACGCGTAGCAAATGTCTTAATTTTTGGTAAGTTCAATTTATTTTTTACGAGTAACTTTATTGTAATTCAAAAACAATTAAAACAAAAGAAGAATTTAGAACAATCGGCGGCCTACTTGCTACAGTAGCAATATCCTCCAGATAAGGAGACGGCTAATTCAAATAAAATTTATGTGATAGATAATGCTAAATAAGTAGAAAAGAAAGAAAGAAAAAATATTTATCCAGTCACAGTCAAGTACGAACAAAGGGAAAATAGCATACACAGTAAACACATAAAACTGAGACTGAAAAGGTGTCCAGCTCAGCATTATGCTGTAGCTTAAAGCTAAAGCTAGAAAATCAAAAGGTAAGTACCTATATCAAGTTCTAAAACCGCAAGCGAAAATATTCCGAAATAAGAAGTCTCACCACATCTAAGTAAGTAAAAAAGCCCGACAAACGCAAATAAGCATGAAACTTTTCCAATTTAGCTGGCAATCTAACTGTACCCCGGCTATTTATAAATAAATGCGTCATCCACACGGCGCGACTCCCCGGGGGTCGTTCATTCACTGCGTGAACGTCATTCAGTGGTGGAACGCGGGGGTTAGCGCACGCCTCAAACCAACTACCAGGCAGGGGTAAGTAAACAAATACTTTGTTCGTATTTCTATTGTTTATAGCGCCTTTAACTTGCATTTCTGGTGGTTCTAAGTTGAAATTTAGTAGATGGTTATACGAGAATCGAATTTGTTGGACATTTTCTTCGCTTTGTGCCGGTTTTCAGTAGCTACATTAGATTGAATCAGTTCCTAGTAACAGAGTTATCGGAAAAATAATTTTGTTTTACAGTCGATAACTTCTGATTTGCCTAGTGCCTTTTTGTAAAGATATTTCCTTGCAATGTTTAGGTATTTCGTTTTGCATTTAGTTACCTTGGTGAATATCATATTTAGGGACATATCAACATAAGATACCTTTATGCAATGCAATGCAACCACATGGTATCCAAGTAATTGTTTGTTTAATTTGGTGTATGTATTTTTTGTTAGACGTAAATAAATATTGTAAATTAATTGGGGAAACATACTTTGCGTTGCAATAGTTGATAGGTACGAACAAACACATACATTTCTGCTTTAATCACGTAGACGGGGTGGTCAGAGCATCAAAGGCATTGTATATTTGCTGTAGACAGATTTATTGGGATTTTAATGCACTCACAGTGCTATATTATTCTCACAAGTGAAAATAAGAAATAGAAAAATGTCATACATCGACCGGGAATCGAACCCGGGCCGCATGGGTAAATGCCCCACCGCTCTGCTACTGAACTATCGATGCACCGGTTGATGAATGCCAAATTTTCTATCTCTTGATGCTCGTCTCCAAGCGACGATATAGCGACATCTGTAGAAAGTATTTAGAACTTACTACATGGTTAGTCCACATTATGAGTATGACATTTTTTCTATTTCTTATTTTCACTGTAGACAGATTAATATATTGTCCAAGAGTGACTAAAGCACTAAAAGCTAAAAGATAGCTACCACATGGTTCAGTAAAGAACAATATTTTTAATGGCGGCGTTTTCTTAAGTGGGAGGGAGAAAGCATGTTTGTACGCTTGATGTGAATGAGAGCCTTAGTACGAGGGAGAAAGCATGACCTTCGACTGTCATTTATAACCCCTTTCTTTAATGAAGCAGGTAGTAGAACTAACATGTTGAAGTTGATACAGAGAGCTACCTGATACTATAATGATACGGGGTGTAAGGGACGGTGTAACGAAAACTTTGCAGGCGTGCTCAGACCATGAAATGAAACTGAACAACTTTTACTATGGAGCCAATAGTGGGAAACAAAAAAAAAATTCCGACCTCCCATACAAAGTCAGTCAGCTGATCGTGAATTTTGTATGGGAGGACGGAAATTTTTTTCGTTTCCCACCATTGGCTCCTTAGTAAAAGTTGTTCAGTTTGATGGTCTGATCATGCCTGCAAAGTTTTCGGTACACCGTCCCTAACACCCTGTATTTTCTGAACAGATATAAGTAACATGATGCGTCCGGAGGAGACACCCTTGCAGCTCAGTAGCAGCGTAGACCTGCTGCAGCACCGCTCCAAGCAAGTAGCTAGTCAGGTAAAGTACCTACCTATTTAAACCACCATTTTGCCGTGTGGTAGCGACTAAGAATACTGCCAACCCTAGTACACTCAGGATGTTTCGTAAAAGGCAACGTGGAGTTTTTGACCTCGGCTGAATATCTGTCGACTAGGGTCAACCGCACGGTGGCGGTGATACAACCTGCAATAGCATTCCCAAAGAGGGTTGATGTCAGGCAGACGGACGTAAAAAATAAAACATTGCAAAATCCTTTTTGCTACATGATTTTGTGATTGATAAGTATAACAAAACATTTTGCGTAGACCCCAACCGATTTGGGATAAAGGCAGGCAGATTATGATGACCTATCTTAACCATCATCCCGGTGGTCTGATTACCAAGCCGACAGGACCTCTATTCTATGAAAGATATTAGTACTGGAGCGTGAGGTATGAGGCCTATACCCGGTTTTTTCCAGTTTTCGTCAGTAAGCGTCAAAATCGTAGCTAGTACTTAGTGAGCCATCTGGTAAAGGCGCCCGCGCGCCGTTTTCCTAATTTGTGCCTATACCGTGCAGTGGGTGGATGTGGGCGGATAATGATGTAATGAACTATTTAGATTTGTTGGTACATTTTAGAGTTACGTTTGTCTATAATCTTACTTTACCTTGTGTTTAAATGACGCTGATAAAAATATAGGTAGATACTTATTAAAACAAATTAAGACTTGATTAAAGGCAAAGTCTTGTCATGTTTAAAATCATATATTTCTATTACAGTCTCTTCAATCAACACGCCGCATGGTCGGACTAGTCGATGAGGTAACATCAGATTATATATTTTTTATTTCGTTAGCACTTAGAAATCTACTAGTTTGTTTTAATGAACCTAGAATACCTACTGGAACTTATTAATGAATTTATCTACCTATTCTGTATATAGTCATTTTATTCATACACGAATCTTCTTTTTTTCACAAATTGTATTCTTACTAACACTTTTCAAATTCCTGGGTTCAATGTTCAATTGCCTACTTACATCCACTTTTCTCAAACTTACCTATTTCTGACCAATCTGTATGGACTTGCATGTGAAATAACACCCAGTATTTTGTGCACGCTTAGAGCAAGGAAGTTGGAATTAAAGCACATGTCAACCTAGGTGAACAAGGAGGTAAGTGGACACCTACTTACTCGTAGAAACATTGCTTTAATCTAATGATTTTAAAACAAAAACCCGACTGCGGTAAATAGGGGTTAAAATCCGTAATCTTGAATTTATGAAAGTTTAATATACGCTCGTGTCACTCGCGCTGCTGGGACGACTTTAACGACACCTTATAATATGCATTTTCTCCCAGCCGTTTGGGCTAGTAGCCCGTGAAAAAGAATTTCTTGTTCACATACATACATAACAGCTCTGCTTACATACATAGAGCAGCCATGATATTAGACCATAAAACTGAATAACTTTCCCTATGGAGCCTTTGTTAGGAAACGATATTTAAGTTTCCATACAAAGTGAGTCAACAGATCGGGAATTTTGTATGGAAAGTCTTTTTTTGTCGTTATATATAACATTAATGTCATTTCATGGTCTGTCTGATTAGCTTATACTTGCAAAGTTTCCGATACACCATCCTTTATTTAGATAGGCTCTACAATGCCACTGTAAAAATAGCGTTATTATTAATACGTTTCAGAAAAGCTAAAAATGCTGGACGAGAGCAATCGAGCAATTCGTGAGGAAATCAGGGAATCGGAGAAAGCTCTTACTCACATGGAGAAGTGGTGTGAACTCTGCGTGCTTCCCTGGAAAAGGTACCCACCTTTGGACCTTTGGTCCTTGGGATTTGACAATATTCCTAAACAATTTATAACCTGCTAGCGGCCCGTTAGCGGTTTCACCCGCTGTGACTAATGAGTCGAGGGAAAGGGAAAAACCCATTTTCCCGGATTGTATTATACCTACATATAAACCTTTTTCTTGAATAACTCTATTTATAAAAAAAAAACTGAGTTGCGTGGTTAAGGAGTTAGCGAATTCCACGACACGACAGACAGAGAAAAATCGACGTGATTTTAGAAAGAAAGAAGAAGAAGACTATGAAGGTCTGTAGTTAAACTCAAGAATATTTGCCAATTTTCTTTATCTACGACGATTCCGCTATTTATGAGAAAATACTTGTTTATATTTCCAGACCCAAGTCATCCAGTGACAGTAGTAAAGCGTGGAAGAAAACCAAAGAAGAGAAGGTGGTTAATGAACAACCTCAACGAGTATCAGATGAAGATAGTTTCCCAGATGGAATCATTCCAAGGTAAGGTACCTATTAAATTCGACTTATCGATTAATATCTGTGACGCCATCTTGCTTTGAAAAGCCGATCCTGTAGCGTCCTATACTTAAAGGACTTTTCACAGACAGGGGAAAACTCGAGAATTTCTTTCCTTCCATTCCTCTGATACTTTAAATTGTCAAAAATTTTGGTCCTTCGTATGAAGCGTTGCCTGCAAAAGCGACGCGCTTACTCTACCATTTTTTTAATAGTTTTCATTTTTAGTACTACGTTTGCCTTTGGAATAAAAAATATTATTTTCATTTTCAGGATAACACACGACGCCGGCGAAGACGAGATGGAATCAAACTTGTCCCATGTGCATTCAACAGTACGCGACCTAAAAGGACTAGCTGCCGGGCTACGGAACGAAGCACGCGCACAGAACAAACATCTTGACAAACTAGCGCTGCAGGTATGTGTGGGACACCAAGTCCACGAAGTACTTAGTTGTGCCCAGAACCGTCAGAAAGTCTACACATTTAATTCGTTTTACTGGCAGGTTTTTCTTGAGTGGCCGAAATGGTGACAATTGTAACATCGATTTTCTACTTGTATAGGTCACCTATTTAGTGTAACGATTCGATGACAGTGGTCTCCAAATATATCTAACAAGGTTCCGTAGTTTAAAAACTGCGCCAGCCTTTTCAAATATCGTGGCTTTATTGGAAAACTTGCAAAATTTTCACCGCAGGCAAGATTTGAACCTGCAACTTTCGGCATTCAGTCTACCAACTAGGCTACCGCGGCTCAATCGTAACCTGCGAAATAGTGCAAGTGTATCTTGGCCAATAACGCTTGGCAGAACTCCATACATACATATGTCACGCCTTTATCCCTTGCGGGGTAGGCAGAGCGTAAACAGCCGTACAAACGGCCCTATACACCACGTCTGACAAAAGTTTCAGAGTCATTCAGAAGATTAAGCATAACCATAGTGACGGGTTGTCAGCCTGTCGCCTAAAATTGCAATACTCATCAACTCTCAAAATCCCTTAGTCGCTTCTTACGACACCCACGGGAAAGATTTGGGGTGATTGCTATTCTAAGCTTCACCACATGGCAAACCTTATTTATAATGTAAAATGATAGTTACTATCATTAGTTTTTTATTTCAGGCTGACATAAACGACCAGCATGTGCAAACGGCAGTCCAGCGCACCGACAGGTTACATCACTAAATAAGAGCCAACTTTCATCATCATCATCATCATCTGTCTGCCTTTGGGATAACCCTAATCAGTTGGGGTCAGCGCAACACATTTTGTTATATAGCACAAAATCATGTAGCAAAAGAATTTGGCCATGGTTTTTGACCAGCCGCCTGCCTGACGTCAACCCTCTTTGGGAATGCTATGGTAGGTGTGTCACCGCCACATGCGGTTGACCATAGTCGACAGATATTTAAGTCTACGTCGCCTTTTACGAGACACCCTGAGTGGACTAGGGGTGGATGTATTCTTAGCCGCTACCACACGGCTAAATATGAGCCAACTTTATATTGTAGAGATGGAAACGCTGAGATAATAGAGGTCAATGACCGAAACGTCAAGAAAGTAAAACTTAATGTATGAAAGGCGTCCAGGTTTCAAATTATTTAGGATTTATTTTAATTTGAACCTTATTGGCCTAGAAAAAATATAGATTAAAAAAATTTGGTGCCGGAAAATTTGTAGTAACGGCTAGGCTAGCTAGACTAGACCAAAGACTTGTAGATAATTTCGAACGGGACATTTCCTTATTTTATTCTTAGCTATCCTATCACTCTCTCAAACAAGCAAAATAAAGGAGACTGCGAAAGCTTTTTTTATGTGTAAATGAATATAATAAGTAATTGCCCATCTCTTTTCTTTTGCTTCTACAGGGAGTACAAAAAGGGTATCACAAGCCGAAAGGAGGCCAAGGTACCCTTAAAACTGATCAACTTTCCACATGGAAAATGGGTCGAAATATGAAAAAAATAAACTGGACATCCTATACTAAATACTCGATCAGCTGATTGATTTACTATAGGAAGCCCATCTTTTTCTTTTTTCGGACCATGTTTCATGGAGAAAGTTGTTCAGTTCCATGAAGACCTTGACCTCCTTTCGGCTTATTATACCCTTTTTAATACTCCCGGTATAGTAAGCGATAGGAATAGGTATGAATAACTAAGTAAATGTCTTGACAGACTAGCTTACAATATCTCCTATAAAAAGTATTTAAAAAGTATTGCTACAAGACTGAGATAGACTCATGGGTATACCCCAAAAAGATAAGATATAGTGAAGAAAGATAGTTTCTTAATTAACTTTTCACTATCTAATCAATCTAACTACAAGATAAGCGTTGCTAAAAACCGAAAAATAAACAAGTCAATGTACTTAAAAAACAAGTCATTGTTAGTTATTTATCGTCTAGTTAGGTATTTATTATACACATGTTTAATATCTTACTTTCGTTTAATGATATGAATGAAAAATTTGGTGTCATAAGTGTTCAAATAAAACTGTTGAAAGTAACTAAATCATTGGATGTTTTATTTAACAAGTTATCAAATTATGTACACTTAACTCCAACATCAACATACTTAAAACTAATTGGACACAACTTCTATAATACGACTCTACATAATATCTACATTGTAAGAATAGACGGTTTTGGGAATAGGAAGATATGTGTAGGAATTATTTTTTCATTTATAAATTGTATACAACATATTTTTTCTTAATGGATTAATAGGAGATACCTACGTCAAATCTTATATCATTTAAAAATCTTACACATTTTCCAAACACCCTAGGTAAAAAATCTAGGTATTTCAATAAAAAACTTCTACAAATACACAACTGGCGTATACTTACATTCCCTATAGTTACAGCAATGTTTAGTAGTCAAGTCTTTTTCCTACTCACGTATTTTGTACTGTTCTGTCTTCCTTCCTTCATTTAAAGCCAAAATTCTAAAAGTTCAGTCAAAAATCTGCTATTCCAGTTTTTCACTTCACCTTTTTTGTCAAGCAGCTGAAATGCAAAGAAATAAAAAATATCAGTTACTTAAAGTATAGCCGGTCTAATAGGCTATATTTTATATCTGTCAAACCGCATGTCCACTTGATGTCCACAAAGTAAAATAGACCTTATGTTTAACATAGCATTAGCATGATTTTGACAACTGTCTAATGTGACATATTCCTACGGCCGTACTGTAAACAAAAAAAAGTGAGCAGCTAAATACCTTTACAAATACCCGCATTTAATGATGTTATTATTATGACGGAACCAAAGCAAAGTGTTAAACTAATTAATAAATACTTAAAATTCTTCTGTCATTAAAAGGATTATCGACTAAAGTCTGATTTTTATTCAGATGGACTAAACTGACATTTGGTGGGTTGCCACGTTATTGTATTTAAAAATGGTAAAAAAATAGTGTTGTACCCAAATGATTAAGTTATGTGATTCAAAGATTGTGATTGAATCTTTTTGAAAATAAATTTAGTTAATTGTTCTAAAAGACAAACTTACTATTTTGTAAAAACAAACAAACTAACTTCATATTTATTTCCTGTCTGACGACCGACCACATTACGTTTTTGTCGTTATTGTCAGAGGATTTGAATTTATTTATTCACCAGGTTCACTAGCATAGTAACTTGCAAAGATTGTTTACCTTATAGGTAAACGTTACAGTCTTCTATCTGGCCTACCTATAGATTTTTGAAAATCTGGTGGAAAATGTACGAAAAAATAAGAAAAAAAGCAATAAATTATCCTAATTACCATTTATTTCTGAAGAATCGGTATCGGGATCCGAATCTGTGACATTAATAAATTTAATAATAAAAGTTTCTGTCACGTTATCAATTAGGTGGTCGAGTGCATCATTTTGGTCTCTTCCTTTATAACATGATCAATACAGCTCGACCACCGTTCTGGTGTCACCAATTGCAGCCCTTCATTGAATAACTGTTTCAAGTCGGCCATTTTAAAACTTTTATTATTTCTCGCGACATGCCCCTTTACCTGTGCCCATACTAACTCTATGGGATTCAGTTCGCAGTGGTAAGGGGGCAGTCTTAAAATGGTGACACCGTAAGCTGCAGCGAGCTCATCGACAGCATTTTTTTGGTAAGCAGCAAGTTCTTTTGGGCACTTCTGTATTTTTTGCACAATTGGCAAAGTGCAAAAATGGCATCCGTTGTTCCCGGCCCGGCATAAACCAGAACTGGTTTTAAGTAATTTCACATTCCACTCGCAATCGTCTTTCTATCACCTTATCCCATACTTTTAACGTATGTGACATGAGCTTTATTCCTCAATAGTTGCCACAGTCCAGTACATCACCCTTGATACAGCCCCTAATATTTCATAATTTAAAATCTAATTTATATACTTAATCTAATCATTATAATATAATAAAACTAAGTTGATAAAAATGTACTTGCCGATAAAACTTTAAAAGGATTTCCGTTACGATTAAGGGACTTATATAGTGCAATAGCCCTTTATCTCCCCTCAAACAAGAAAGTTCCCGTTTTAACTTAAAGGGCGTATTTTTAAAGTTATAAGGGCTTTTTCTATCCCTCAAGTAGTGACGCCACCTATTGTCAAGTAGTCGAACTCCACCGTTCGTGATCTTTGATGCAATCTGTTTCAAAATTTTGGATTTTAAATGCAATGTATTAAAATCATTTTTATTAGACCAAACAGATAATACCGCGAGTGAAACCGTGGGCGGAAAGCTAGTTTTTAAAATAAAATCTAATTTATAAACTTCTTCTTACGGAAAAATCGATAATGACTTGACATCAGACCTCCTTACACCTAAGGAGAACGCAGCCATGTAGTAACTTTGGTCGTAACTCAGACTTTGACTGGGGAAAAATTCAAATCAACCAGATGTTTTTATAGATAGATAGAACATACACCACAAATGATTAAAACAACAATACAGAAAACTTACAGCTAGAAATTAGCAAAGGCAGCCTTATCGCTTGCAGTTGCAGCGATCTCTTCCAGGCAACCTTTACCTTGAAAAAGATAGTTGAAACAAACAAGTAGTTGCACAAACAATTTAATTTTATAATTTTATTTTCATAAAATAAGAAAAAAATTATGCGTATAATTAATATAAAATATACGCGTAATGTAAACTCTTTTACGTAAAATAAAGATGCGTAATAAATACGCAAGTATTTATTAAGCTATTTATTAACGAAAACAAATGCATCGAGGAATCATGTCACTAAAGTTCAAAGAATCAACAAATGATTGCAACATTTAAAAAAAAATAGGTCATTCTTAGCTGTCAGTTGAGTCCATCTGAATAAAAATCAGACTATAATCGAATTGCCATCAGAGATCGAATGACATAATTTGCAATCATTGCACTCTACTTCGCAACCGACTTATCTATTTTTTTTCGGGGCTATCAATCTACGCCTCTCTATTTGGTGAGGAGCATGGGCTTACCCAGAAGTGTGAGTGTAGTTCTTTTAAAATACCAGCCCTAAGGGCGTGATTGGGCATTGGACTTGTTCTGGGAACAAAGACCGCCTTAGCATTGTCCAAGTTGACTTGGGTTGGAAGATATACTTTCATAACTACGGCTACGACAACCTACCATATAAGCTTTCGTAGTTTGGATATGCTATAAGGATTTCGATCGCTCCTACATTAAATTTGATTTGATTTGATATCGTGGCATGGAAGGTTCACCAGTACCTACATACTATTGTCTATTCTGTGCCAGTACGTAAGCTTAGCTTTGAAACGGAAACAAAGAAAAAACACCTAGTATTATACATACCTAGTTCAACCACAAGCTCGAGCGCCACCATTAGCGCGAACCCGAGAACTGAGCAGATGAACTGCAGGAGCCCGGTGCGGTCCTGCCGCCACACCTCGAAGAATACCACATACACCAGTGTACCGCACGCTAGGCCCTGGAACGAGAAATCATTTGTTAATAGAGTGGTAGCTATGAGTGGCGGACCTTGCAGGGCCCCAAGTCTGCTAAAAATTTAGCCATAGAAATGCCAGCGACACTCAACTGATATTCCATTGCCACTGTGATTTTCTATACTAAAAACTGTTCGCAGAATGTGAAACTATCAAAACCATCCAACTGACATGCCATCGACACTCAACTGAAACGATTTTTATTTAGCAGACTTCGGGCTCAGGTATATCTGATCCTATCGAGCATCCGTCGCATTGGGTTAACCAGTTATAGCGTTAGAAAAAACACAGACTACAAGAGTGCGCGCGCGCGAAGGTTATTTGGTCTGTGGTAAAAATATCAAAAGCATTCTGTGTTAACTTGTAGGATCTTTCCTACAAGTTTTGCAATACTCTTTTGTCATAAGGATGCAAAAATGCCTTCCCGTGTTAACTTGTTGATTTAAATAGACAGTTGGTAGGATAGATTCACTTTAAATTTGTATTAGAATTTCAGTTCTTCTTTTTATTCTTCAACCCGTAGCCAACAAATGCTGAGTGTAGATTTCCTGCAATGATGTCCACTTTCACCGGTCAAGGGCTTGTCTCTTCCATTGCAGCTCTTTTCAGTAACTGTGACAATGTCGTCTGTCCAGCTAGCCAGGGATTTCAATTAATGAATCCCAGAAACTGACACTATCATTATATGATAGGATGTTTATGTATAGGATATGATAGGATGTTTATACTTAGGATACAATAGAATGTATGTAATGATAAATTACCTGTAGAACCACAGAGTAAATCCCAGCTTGAGCGGCTCCAGCCCCTCCCACCAGCAGTATCCCCACTCCTATCCCCAGCGCAGACACGAAGGAAAACGTGAAGATGTAGAGGATTGACAGCCAGCGCTTCGTGCCGGCTACTAGTAGTTCAACTCCGATGCAGAAAGCTTAACTATGGTTATAGATAGGATGTTTATATGTAGGATACAATGGAATGTATGTTATTATAAATGACCTGTAGAACCACAGAGTAAATCCCAGCTTGAGCGGCTCCTGCCCCTCCCACCAGCAGTATCCCCACGCCTATCCCCAGCGCAGACACGAAGGAAAACGTGAAGATGTAGAGAATTGACCGGCCACTAGAAGTTCAACGCCAATGCAGAACGCTTCTATGTTTATATGATAGGATGTTTATGAATAGTATATAACCTTAGAGTATATATAAGCAACCTATAGAGTGAGCCTAAAAAGTTGGAACTGTCGGAAGTAGGCTGGGCGCCACCTCTCTGTCTGTCAGTAGCAAAACGCCTGTGACAGCACTACTGAACCTCTATAACTTCTCATACATTTGACGTCTGTATCTAGGGAGCAACTACTTACGCTTTGACAGTACGCCTCGGGGCCTAATGCGTACTCTATAGCTTGCTTATATATACTCTAAGGATATAACAGAATGTTACTATGCATAACTTACCTGTAGAACCACAGAGTAAATCCCAGCTTGGGCGGCTCCAGCCCCTCCCACCAGCAGTATCCCCACTCCTATACCCAGCGCAGACACGAAGGAAAACGTGAAGATGTAGAGAATAGACAGCCAGCGCTTCGTGCCGGCTACTAAGTTCAACTCCGATGCAGAATGCTTCTATGGTTATATGATAGGATGTTTACATGTAGGATATGATACGATGTGATTATAAATTACCTGTAGAACCACAGAGTAAATCCCAGCTTGAGCGGCTCCAGCCCCTCCCACCAGCAGTATCCCCACTCCTATCCCCAGCGCAGACACGAAGGAAAACGTGAAGATGTAGAGGATCGACAGCCAGCGCTTCGTCCCGGCTACTAGTAGTTCAACGCCGATGCAAAACGCTATGATGTACTTGTGAGCCGATACAGCGCCAAACATGAACCTGGAATGAGAGTTATAGGTTGAATTTAAAATATGAAATAAAGCATTGGATTTCCTATTCAAATTCACTCGATCGGCGCGGCTGGTAAATTTTGTAAATACGGGAGAACCAAAAAAAAATTTCATACTTATTTCGACCTATGTTTCTTTGGGAAAGTTGTTCAGTTTCAGGGGCTGGTTTACCCCTTAAAATATTGCAGTATATTTTATTGAAAAACAGCAGGTAGGTAAACAATAAAAACTTGGGCAAAATCATGTTTCAAATTATCCTCATGTCAAGTGGGCTTAGTATTTAAGTACCTACACTCAAGTATCTACTCGTCTACACTGTTACCAGCTCATTAAATAGACTAGACGCTCCATAAGTAGGTATCTACTCGTGTCTTATACGTGCTTCGATAAGCATAATTTCCTTACACAAATTAATCTCACATAAGTACCGACCGACTTAGTGATACAAGATGAAATTGTATCACTAAGTAAGATGCAATTGACAACAATGAAATTGTAACAGGACATTTCTATTATTATCATTCAAATTATATAACTTACCTACATTAATAAGAAAAATATTTTGACAGCTGTCAAATATGGCCAATTCGAACGGCCGTACTATAGAGTGGGGTTCTTTTTCTAAAATAATGATTTCTTGTCTCATTTGTTTTGCTATGTAAAGAGGTAAGAGTAATAAATTACTAAAGGAATCTCTATCGATCTGTATATTTTAAGTAAACGGGTAACAGCATGTGAACTTGCCAAGCATACCTACAAGTTTCTTAAAAGTCGGTTTGGTTGCTTACACAAATTGTAATTAATGAGCCACAAAATGTATGGAGCAATCAATTACTGCTATCTTCCTTATTGCTTGTTTCCGGTTTTTGTGAAGATGTAGATACAGTTCGCTTGCTTAATTATGTGCATTAAGTTACGAATGCCCAACATTAAGGTAATGAAACAGGTTCTCACTACGTATAGAAAGAGTCAGAGCGTAAGTAGGTCTCTATTTTTAAAGGTCATTTCTACCTTCTCCACATCGGGTCGATTGATATAGGTGTCCCACACGACAAGAAGAAGACTTCGACTGCCCCAGAAGGAGAAATGTAAAATTTTACGCTCGCTTCGCTTGCACATTTAAACTTACAGCAAAGCTTAAGCTATGTGACAGTCAGTCAGATTTATACCTTCTAAAAGAGAAGTAAACAAAGGAAAATGGACCCTATGTCATATGCCCGAATCCGACCGCTATCACAAGAATCAAGTTAGATTTTACGGAGCATTATGTAACTGCATCATCGATATTTGCCTCATTAAACAACTGTACGCTCCTATAACCATACTTATAACATGAGAGTAGCAACTCATCTATGCCGCTACGGTCGCACCTATCTGTCCTTGCTCGTGATTGGCTGCTCCCACCTCCCCGCTCCTCACTCCGACAGGCAGGGCGGGGCGAGTCGGCCCGCTTGGCTTCATTGGCGATTTTTCTTTGCCAACGAGCGGTCGCGCTCAGAAAATATTTTTTTGAATTTCGCCAAAGTTATAATTCAAAAATTATAACCTTTAAAAAATTATTTTACTTTAACTATTTCAATTTCTTGTTTTATGGCGTGTTCGAAGAATTATTTTCTTTTAAATTTTTAATTAATAACGGTTTTATACCGTTCGTTTTTTAAATTGTGTAATATCTGTCCTTTTTAAATCGTAAATTCAGTGAGTGTACAAGATGGGTAAGTCCTTTCTATTTTATTGAGCATGCACCTGGAAAATCAAATTTCTGAAGGCGGTTTTCCGTCGAACACTACTTTGCAATTTTTTACCACTGTTCATAATTTAGACCAAGCTCAGTCTAAAGTCCGTTTACGAGTAAATAAATTGTTCAGAAAGGGCGCCAAGCCAGTGAACTAAATAGATAACTATTTCAGGGAAGTTAGATCCCAATTAAATAATCAAAGTGTGTTAAAGAAATTTGGTTGGTATCGAAGTAATAAATTCGTTCTCTTCTTTTGAGGACAATCAAATGAAAATCCAGTAATCATAGTGCCTTTCATAAGCTTTGAGTGGCATGATTTAAATATTTGCAACACAAAGTGTTGATCCGTTGTAGGCTACTAGTTATCTATAAATGATACATTTTGCCTCAGGGTATATTTTTGGTTATAAGTATTATCCGGTTGAAATATTTGTAAAAGTCCTCCGTGTACACACGGGGTAAAGTAAGGTCACCGATTGATTTATGGATTTTCATTTACAAATTTATTATTCTATTAAAACTTCAGTATGTAATCATACACGTGGTTTGCATCTTGACACGTTGCAACGTGTTCGACGCTATAAACACGTGATCCTCTATTGCGAAATTGTTGATTTTCATATATTCAACATCTACCCTCAAAGTTCTTTTTCTTTGAGGTGTTTCTTTTAAATTAAAGAAATTATATGGCAAAAATGTTCCTTAAAAAGAGCGTCGCTGTGACCCCGTATAATGCATTGAGAGTTTACGGCACACCTTGTCCGTAGAACGTCTTACAAAATAAAACAATTAATCCTCCGCAATAATATTTTGTAAGATATAGTATACCTAATTTTATTCTAATGCTATGATAATTGATACCATATGGCTTCACGAACTAGGCCATGTTCCCTTGTTTTTTATAATATGTTACCTCTGCGCAATGCAAGGTATACCCTATTTTGTAACATCATTAGGAGTACTTTGGCCGTCAGCGTATGGCGGGCCCTTTGACTCCTACATCCCCGCGCAGGGGTTGTACCTTTTGATGTCATGCAGATTGCTCTCGCCTGCACTTGCAGGAGGGCCTAAATTTTCGCCCTAGTGCTTATCGTATACATGACGAACTGATATTTTGTAATGCGAGACAAATATCGCAAAAGTTGTGATAAGTATATTGTTGCGTTTCGGTACTAAATGCTCCTCAAAGGACGGGGTCATCGTGAACCCAAAAGTTTCGAAATGTGCCTACATATTATTTGAATACCTCGCGCGGAAAGAGTCGGCCAGCGCCTTTGATAAAACTGTGTGGCTTAAAATATAAACTGTACTGTATTAGGTATTACTCTTAGTACCTATCCCACCTATATCAATCAGCCGAAAGTTCAGCGACATTCGGCGCATGCACGATACGTCTTATCTACAAAATAAAGGATTCTTCCTTTTTTTTGCTAATAATTTCGAAGTATTCTATAAAAACAAATAGTACATCGTCAGGGCCTCACCTCAGACGAAATTAACGAGTGTAACGAAGGGTAGTGGGATAGTGAATCTCGCAGGTTCGAATCCTGCATGTGGCGTTCTATTTAGATAAGTATTCTAACTGAATACCTACCCGACACGGTTTTGTTTAGAAAGTCCATATTCTGATGGACACATCTGAGATAATTCTTTTCTATGAAATAGTGCTTTGAAATGGCTGTTACAATTTCTAGTATAAGAAGTTCACATCTTAGCGTATGTAGGGGCATTCCAAGAAAATGTTTTGAGTTTTCTAATATTTCCGTGTTAGAGATTTGATATAAACAAAAAAGCTTTCAATTGTTCTCATACAGTAGCTTTGTATTATAAATAACATAACGTAAAGTAAATGTTACCATAAAGTCACGTCAGCGACAAGAAGTTTATGTTTTCGTGGAATGCCCCTGCGTAGCTTTGAGCTAGTAAGAAACTCCTGCGCAAGGAGATTTTCAATAAGGACATTACCATAACCTCGGGGCTGAAGTTCTTGCAGGTTAATGTCTTATACATAGTCTCACTTTGTGATCATTACAGTGGCTCACTAGGCAATGCAATAAGAAATAAGTTGCAATATTGTTCTTTTAATGGAACGACAGAATTAATGCATTCCCTTGCTCACTGTCATAGGTAGCAAGAAATCAGTTCTATGAAATAGCATTCTCTTACTACAGTGTCAACTGTGTCCCCTAAGAATATAATATGATTGTACTAATGTCATGCTAAGGGATATCCCTTACGCTTGTCATTCCTTTACTCCTTTGAACTATGGTCAAAGAGTGACATGAAAGTACCTACTTTGAACACTTGCTGTATTTTTGGCAGCAACTAAGTAGGGGAATATGTACAATCTAAACTCTCTGAAGAGTTAAGTTAAAACCTCTTTTCCCCCTAGTCTAAGGTTATAAAACTGTTATGTGTCAGCAACATGAAAACAAACAAAAGTGGGGAGAGATAGAGGGCGTATTGTAATGGCCTCATCTCAAAACGGATAAGTAAATAACTACCTACCCATTCAATAAATGTCACACATAAACTATGAAAAGCTTTTGCTTTTTCAATTCATTGAGAGCATAGTGTGTGTTTGGGATACATTTCGCGAGAAGTGTAGATTTATGTAATGTACCTAGGTAATTTACTTAATCCATCATGTTGCAAATTTATAACTACATTCTATTGTAGATTTACATGCTATGAAACATCAAAACTGGTGGTAAGTTTCTTAACTAGTCTAGCTACTGAAAACTAGTAATATCTACATGTCATATCATAACATAAGGTAGGTTGAAGTACCTACCACCTCGGTTGCCGTGACCTTGGATATGATATAATGTTACTTTAGGAAGTTTGCCTACCCCGCAAAGGATATGGGATATATCTATGATGTCTTTATACCTACTACCATAGGTACCTACTCAAAGTGTCATGATATGAATTACAAGCTTATTACGTAATGTGTCTAACCATCTGCACTAGAGATGTAAGGTTGTAAAACGATATCAAAATAATTATTTTACTTATTACTGTCTCGATCGGTATGAGTTTTTATTTTTCTCAAGTGTGGTCATCTTGCTACCTACTCTATTTATTATGAACGAAAGCTTTTGCGAAAATAAACAAACTACCTACAGTCTATGCGGGTACTTTTATGGAATAAACAACACTATAATACGTTTCAAAACTAACTGTCAAATAGAGGGTACTTTCGCAAATTGACAGGTCTTGAGACATGAGTAAAAGACTCTGGCTGCCGTGCATATGGTGTTTTGAAACGTAAGGGGGTGAATGAATCTGTCTATTTTTAGACGTGCGTAACTCAAAAGATGATACCGTTGTTCCAATATACACTTCCCATCAAAAGAATCGAAACACCTCAGATTTTCTCGTTTTTGGCCGAATGAAACACCAAAAAGTATTGTTTGCGTTAAAAAAATTATATGACTGTGTAGCTGGCAGTTTTGTCTTTTCAGTGTGTTTAAAAAAATCAAAATTCAAATTTGGAACCTGTTTGTTCTGTAAATGAGATGAATGACTGAGACACATTTGCACTTTGCGCCTTTTAACGATTCATTACATTTTCAACATTAAAATTTAGAGCTTGTCTTAGCTTATCTTAAAATTTTTGTTTTTTTGATTGTTTACTGTGGACTTTGGATCGCCAGAAAAAAGTTCGATTTTATCTGAATCATGGGTATTTTGCCCGTAGAAGCCGCCCAAGTGGTGACATTGCCAAATTTTGGACTTGGTCATCGTTTTGTGGCTGAATGTTTGCATTTAAGCCTCACCTCTGTTCATAAAGCTTACAAACGCTATCAGAAGACTGGTCTGTTTACGCGACGTTCAGAATCTGTCGAAAATCGGGTCAGTTCTGACCGACATGATCGAATTAATGTTAGGAGTTCTTTGCAAAATCGACGCCTTAGCGCTTTTCAACTGCGGCAAAAGCTATCAAATGTACAAAAGGTGGCTGAAAGTGGCTCTACAATCAGAAAAAGGTTTAAGGAACGTAAACTGGTACCGCAGTAGCCAGGAAACGGGCCCAAATCAACTGCAGACACGAAGACAAAATCTGTCATGCCGTCGGCGCTGATTCCTTCCCAAACCGTTCACGAACTGTCACCATAACTGACCTTTTTATGAATGCAGCATTGTGTAAAGCATTTTTAATCCCTTCTGTAAACCATAGTGCTTCCGTGGTTACCATTCAGCGTAATTCTACACTCAGCAGAAAAGAGGAATTTGATCCACTGGGTATACGACCAGTTTAGGTACTCTCTTGCAAAGTTAAGGCGCGCTATTTAATTGTCTTCAGTTGATTTGGGCCCGTTTCCTGGCTATTGCGGTACCAGAATACGTTGCTTTAGCCTTCTTATGATTGTAGAACCGCTTTCAGCCACCTTTTGTACATTTGATAGCTTTTGCCGCTGTTGAAAAGCGCTAAGGCGTCCATTTTACAAAGAACTCCTAACATTAATTCGATCATGTCGGTCAGAACTGATCCGATTTCCGACAGATTCTGAACGTCGTGTAAACAGACCAGTCTTCTGATAGCGTTTGTAAGCTTTATGAACAGAGGTGAGGCTTAAATGCAAACATTCAGCCACAAAACGATGAACAAGTCCAAAATTTGGCAATGTCACCACTTGGGCGGCTTTTACGGGCAAAATACCCATGATTCAGATAAAATCTAACTGTTTTCAGGCGATCCAAAGTCACTGTAAACAATCAAAAAAACAAAAATTTAAGATAAGCTAAGACAAGCTCTAAATTTTAATGTTGAAAATGTAATGAATCGTTAAAAGGCGCAAAGTGCAAACGTGTCTCAGTCATTCATCTCATTTACAGAACAAATAGGTGGGGTTCCAAATTTGAATTTTGTTTTTTTTATACACACTGAAAAGACAAAACTGCCAGCTACACAGTCATATAATTTTTTTAACGCAAACAATACTTTTTGGTGTTTAATTCGGCCAAAAACAAGAAAGACCGAGGTGTTTCGATTTTTTTGATGGGAAGTGTATTTGCGCTGAATGTCAAGCATTCGTGAAAGTGCCTACCTATTAGGTTATTTGTCTATCAAGTATAATATTTTGCAAAACAGATGGCGGAAATGCCATTTCGGCCTGCCTACAAAGGTACGATGGTAGTTTATACTTGTAACTTGATACATTGTGAACTGTTTATCTTCCAACTTGATACATTGTGAACTAACGGTGACTGTTGCACTATGCGTACACAGGTGTACACTGAGTTGGATATCAATCTATTAGCAATTAAGGTATTTGCAATGAGTTGTTTATGCTGGCTACCTAATAGACGGTAACGTCGTTGTACGTATGTCAGCAGGCAGATACCTACATTTTTGTTTTCCTCTGTAGGTGGGCTATGTTATATGTACCTATGTTATACAGACAAGTTCATGCGCTTTTAACAAATTTTAACGGTTATCTGGGCTTATCAAGGGACGGTCAGAGGTAGATAGTCTGATATTAATAATAATTTTATCCACCTCTTTATTTGTACTAAGAAGATTATACCAATAAATTTCATACTATGAAGTTTCTGTGTCAGCCAGAGTGATTGTGTTTTTATGAAGCTTGACCGTTACTCCGACAGACTAAACAAGGTTAGTTTTGATTATTATTTGCTAATTATATAAATAGTATGGCAAGCCCAAATTACGTATTAGAAAATCATATGAAGATATGATTTTTACAAATGTTATTATTTTAAGAATGTTTATTTTATTGGAATTAAGGTATTTGATGGCCAGGTTTTGTATCTGCCATTGCCTAGTTAGGACAATGCATACCTTAAGATTTACCGTTGACCTTTTAGTAAGGGATTCAGGCTTCCCTATTACATTACCTACAGCTTGAGCAATCAAGCACAATTAAAATATATCAGCTTTGTTTTTCTGTGTGGAACGGTTGCTGATTTACTTACTATCTTAGTAGATAGGTAGTTAGAATGGAAGATTATATAAATACTACCTATTTTACGTATCTCACCGCTAGCTAACGGTGGTTATCTTCTTTTCTTTATTATTGCGTTTTAAGAGAAACATATTATATTTTTGTTGATTGGTTCGGAAAACTGCAATTGTGTTTCCGTGTATTCACTCCGTGTATTTGTTTATTCACAACGGATTAGGTAATGCACGTCTGTAATTTGTGCATTTGATTTCAGATACGAGGAAAACTTTTGAAAGGCTTTGTGTTAAATACTCTAGTATTTATCATCATTCTATTTGACTAAAATGCCATAATATAGTAAATGAGATTTGTAATAACATTTATCTACACTAATATAATAAAGAGGAAAACTTTGTTTGTTTTTTTGTTTGTTTGTTTGTTTTTTTGTATGTATGTAATCGATAAACTCCGAAACTACTGGACCGATTTCGAAAATTCTTTCACCATTAGAAAGCTACAATATTCCTGAGTAACATAGGCTACTTTTTACCACGGGAAAATTCCTTATTTCCACGTGAAAAGCGGTTAGCAGCAGGAAAAGCGGGAAATACAGCGCATATTACCCAAATAAGCCAAACCGCTTTACCGATCTTCGCGAAATTTGGCACTGATATTACTAGCATAGTAAAAATGGACATGGACTACTTTTTATCAGCCCTCGAGGATCTGGAGTACGAGTACCTGATGAAGACCACCAGTATCCCATCTAAACTATAAAAGATACGGTCATGGCTTCATAGAAAAAGTTGTTCACCATGACGGGCCGCTTCTGCTGGCACATGGTCATCGAGGATCTGGAGTACCTGATGAAGACCACCAGCATCCCATCTAAACTATAAGAGATACGGCCATGGCTTCATAGAAAAAGTTTTGCATCATGACGGGCCGCTTCTGCTGGCACATGGTCATCGAGGATCTGGAGTACCTGATGAACATCACCAGCATCCCATCTAAACTATCTACACTAATATAATAAAGAGGAAAACTTTGTTTGTTTTTTTGTTTGTTTGTTTGTTTTTTTGTATGTATGTAATCGATAAACTCCGAAACTACTGGACCGATTTCGAAAATTCTTTCACCATTAGAAAGCTACAATATTCCTGAGTAACATAGGCTACTTTTTACCACGGGAAAATTCCTTATTTCCACGTGAAAAGCGGTTAGCAGCAGGAAAAGCGGGAAATACAGCGCATATTACCCAAATAAGCCAAACCGCTTTACCGATCTTCGCGAAATTTGGCACTGATATTACTAGCATAGTAAAAATGGACATGGACTACTTTTTATCAGCCCTCGAGGATCTGGAGTACGAGTACCTGTTGAAGACCACCAGTATCCCATCTAAACTATAAAAGATACGGTCATGGCTTCATAGAAAAAGTTGTTCACCATGACGGGCCGCTTCTGCTGGCACATGGTCATCGAGGATCTGAGTACCTGATGAAGACCACCAGCATCCCATCTAAACTATAAGAGATACGGCCATGGCTTCATAGAAAAAGTTTTGCATCATGACGGGCCGCTTCTGCTGGCACATGGTCATCGAGGATCTGGAGTACCTGATGAACATCACCAGCATCCCATCTAAAC
The DNA here is from genome assembly GCA_024500475.1 of Phthorimaea operculella. NCBI lineage: Eukaryota > Metazoa > Arthropoda > Insecta > Lepidoptera > Gelechiidae > Phthorimaea > Phthorimaea operculella. The sequence goes on from JANFCV010000026.1 coordinate 4,128,202, forward strand.
TATAAAAGATATAGTAATGGTTTTTAAGTAAAAGTTACTCAGCATGGCAGGCCGCTTCTGCTGGCACATGGTCATCGAGGATCTAGAGTACCCGATGTAGACCACCAGCATCCCATATAAACAATAAGAGATACGATAATGGCTTCAAAGTAAAAGTTATTCAGCATGACGGGCCGCTTCTGCTGGCAAATGGTCACGAGGGTCTGGAGTACCTGATGTAGACCACCAGCATCCCATATAAACTATAAGAGATACGGTAAAAGCCTCAAAGTAAAAGTTATTTAGCATGACGGGCCGCTTCTGCTGGCACATGGTCACGAGAGTCTGGAGTACCTGATGTAGACCACCAGCATCCCATATAAACAATAAGAGATACGGTAATGACTTCAAAGTAAAAGTTATTCAGCATGACAGGCCGCTTCTGCTCGCATATTTACCTCTGCTGGATCGGAGTAATTGACTTTTTACTACGGGAAAAGATCCAATTTCTACAGGAAAACAGGTAAGTAGCAGCGGGTGAAACCGCTGGGCGGGCTGCTAGTATTTTAATAATTTACACTTCTTAATCGTCATTTAAAAGTGAGCTTCTGGTATGACGGAATTTCGTATTTTATATGTCGTCTAGAAGGGGGTGTGCAGGTGTGTTGTGTGGTGTCTTCTTGGTTGTTTCTGGTGTGGCAGGAGTGCTCTCCTGCGGTTTCATGGTTGTGTTGTGGGCTCGTAGTGGGTCCTCAGGCAAATCCAAGTAAAGTCAGGAAATGGTAACGAATTCAGATTTTATTCAGCTTCTCAAGGAATGCAGTTTACAGGATAAGTATGCACCAAAGTGCATCTAGCAAGTGCAATGAACGTTAACCGGTCCGACGTGTGCACCGTTCCACGGTCTGGAGTGAGAATGCACCAGCCGACCCGATCCACATGGGCGGAACTGATTTTAGCGCCACCACACGGACGTTTATTGCACTTTCACAATCAACCAATCGTAGAGCTTCTAATCCCACTACAGTTACTCCGGGTTGCCGGTACTATGATATCGAAACGTCACGTCGCTGTCGCTAAATTGTCGCTCGCTACGACATATATATCCTTAGATAAATGTTCAGTTCATTAATATAGTGGATCAATGCCATTTCAATTTATAAGCTGATTCTATAATATAAATTATTTAACAATATTTGAATTATTTATAGTTAATCACATTGGCGATAGCTCCCACTCCTCCAGGCGATAGGAAACATGTCTCATGTTATAAGTAGGTATGGTTATAGGAGCGTACAGTTGTTTAATGACAGCATTTTACCTACCATTAAAATGCTTATTAAACTACTTACCTCCTATAACCATACATTTTTAATTCTGCCTGGTATATTTTGTAAAAAATTGAAAATATTTTCTACAAAATAATAATAATATTCTAATTAGAATATTATTGTGAGACGCAATGAAGCCAAGCGGGCCGACTCGCCCCGCCCTGCCTGTCGGAGTGAGGAGCGGGGAGGTGGGAGCAGCCAATCACGAGCAAGGACAGATAGGTGCGACCGTAGCGGCATAGATGAGTTGCTACTCTCATGTTATAAGTATGGTTATAGGAGGTAAGTAGTTTAATAAGCATTTTAATGGTAGGTAAAATGCTGTCATTATCTTACTATACCATAACCATAAGAACCACAACAGTCCACTGCTGGACATGGGACTACTTACCTTGCTTGGCAGGCGGATAGGTGAGCGCAGTTCAAGATGTTGCATTTACAAGTAACGGTGCTGCTGCCCGTTCCACGGATGATTATCTATTAGTTGCTTTTTACGACACCCATGGGTAGAATTGGGATAATGCTATTCTAAGCCGGCACCTCACGTCTTATTAGGTATCTTACCAGACTTTATTAGCTGAAGACTCTAGCCCTACAGCCAGACCCTCGAATAATTCGTGTATGGAGAGCGCCAGCACTATAAGCAACCCTCTCATCGCAGCTACTATGCTGTCATCTGCCCCTTCAGTGTGCAGGTGGGCGTGGCCGTGCCCGTGGCCTTTAAAGTCCGAGGTCTTTGATTCCTCATCCTGAAAGGGGAGAGATAAAATGAGAATTGAAAAAAGAGATCGATAATCCAAATTACATGGATACTGTGACCAGGAGCGTTTTCATCGCTTTGATTACATTCAATCTAAATAGAATAAATCTTAAAGATTGAATTAGTTGCTGGGAATAAGTTGCAAAACCATCCCAGTAGATGGATGCTTGCCACGAGTTAGTGGCCAAGATACATCTGCTAGGATTGAGTCGCGGTAGCTCAGTTGGTAGAAGCGTCGGCGGTACAGATGCCGAAAGTCGTAGCTTCAAATCCCGCCTGCAGTGGAAAACTTTGCAAGTTTTACAAAAACCAGGAGAACCAAGCTCACTCAGCATTTTATGTCACAGGAAACTCTGCTGCCATTACCCTGCAGTCGTCTTTTGCGTCACTCGCGCACGAGTAGGTACCTAATATTTTTCTTGGATTTAGTTTTTAGGTATTTGCAAAGAAATTGATTTTATTCTAGACCGGTATTACTATGTAGTCACGTACACAGAAATAAAACCTATGTCAGTAAAAAAATCAGAGCTGAAAACTCACTGTCTATCGCGTCCGATATCCGTGCGTAAAAGAACACCAGGATTCATCAGGTCGTTGGACAACTCAGTGTCTCACACGAAAAGAAAGAAAGAACAAAATACCTTGGTCCCTTCCTCATCGTTGTTCCTCCTGATACTCAGCACCCTGGTGAAGCTGGTGTTGGCAGTGTTGTTCTCCCGGCTGTGGATGTACACGTGGACCAGCTCCTCCACCAGGTACATCATGAAGAAACCGCAGCACATCATCAGCGCGGCCAGGTAGATATCTCGCACGAAAAATAAAGAAAGAGGAAAATAAATACCTTAGCCCCTTCCTCATCGTTGTTCCTCCTGATACTCAGCACCCTGGTGAAGCTGGTGTTGGCAGTTTTGTTCTCCCGGCTGTGGATGTACACGTGGACCAGCTCCTCCACCAGGTACATCATGAAGAAACCGCAGCACATACCTTAGCCCCTTCCTCGTCGTTGCTCCTTCTGATGCTTAGCACCCTGGTGAAGCTGGTGTTGGCAGTCTTGTTCTCCCGGCTGTGGATGTACACGTGGACCAGCTCCTCCACCAGGTACATCATGAAGAAACCGCAATACATACCTTAGCCCCTTCCTCATCGTTGCTCCTCCTGATACTGAGCACCCTGGTGAAGCTGGTGTTGGCAGTCTTGTTCTCCCGGCTGTGGATGTACACGTGGACCAGCTCCTCCACCAGGTACATCATCAAGAAACTGCAATACATACCTTAGCACCTTCCTCATCGTTGTTCCTCCTGATGCTCAGTACCCTGGTGAAGCTGGTGTTGGCAGTTTTGTTCTCCCGGCTATGGATGTACACGTGGACCAGCTCCTCCACCAGGTACATCATGAAGAAACCGCAACACATGATCAGCGCGGCCAGGTAGATCGGCATCTCCGGAAGCTGGCCGGACGCTGAAATCAACTGAAGATTATAATGAATGACATACAAAATAGTATTCATACCTACAATTGTGAAACTAGACAAAAATAAGTAGGTAATATCTATCTAGCTACCATGCAACTTTTAAGCGATGGAAACAAATCAAGCTGATGTATTGAAAACAAGAAAAAAAACTAACTGCGGTAAAATTATATGTATTGCGATAAACTGACTACAGTATTTAGCCGTGTGGTGCCGGCAGAGTAGAATAGCACCACCCCTTCTCTTCCCGTGGGGGTCGTAAGAGGCGACCGAGGGATAACCCGACCCATACAGCCAGGGCCAACCGTATGGTGGCGGTCAATCCACCACAAAAGCATTCCCAAGGAGAGTTGACGTCTGGTAGGCGGCCGGTCGTAAAATTCAGCCAAATCCTTTTGCAACACGATTTCGTGTTCAACGAAACTTGTTGCGCCGACCCCAAGTAATTGGGATAAGGGCAGGGAGATGATGAAACGGACTACAGTATTTTGCGATATAAATCGGCCATCTTGAAATTATGAATTTTTAATATAGCTCACGCACGTACATACATACCTACATCTTACCCTCTCGGTAAAAATAACCCTCCTTCTAGAGCAGTCGCGTGAATTACTTACGATTAGCTAACCTACCCATTTAAGGGACCAACTTAAACTGGATTTTCATACTATATGTGGTGAAATTTTATTAGTGACCGATTTTTTCTTTAAAATTTAAAGAGATCAACATATTAACATTAGTGTCACAATATATTTATGAAAATTTAGTGTATGTTAAAGCCAATATTGACACTTTCAAGAAAAATTGTGATCGACATAATTTTAATACTAGAAATAAAGACAAACTAGCTGCGCACATAAGTAGGCTTAGTAAAGTAAGCAAATCGTTTAAGGGAAATTGTATACGCTTTTATAACAAGCTTCCAAAACATATTCAAGACTTACCATTAAATAAATTTAAACCAGTAATAAAACAAAAACTGTACAAGAAAGGTTATTATGATATTTCAGATTATATGCAAGATAAATCTCCATGGGAGTAGTTTTACAATGTTTAAAATAAATTTCACAGACGAATCAGTTAGAATTATCTACTGTAATTTATTATTATTTCATTATTGATTCAGCCGTTTTTGGCTTTTTACTGTTTATTTATTTTTAAAACTTAGCTAGGGTAGCATAGGGTCTAATCGATTGTAAATTTAGAATAGGAGCACTTCTGGGCAGGTTTTTGGGGGGTTTTCCTGTTCAGGGGGTCCGGCTAATTATAAGCATGTAACTTTTTTGTTTTATGTTACCTGAATTTAATTCTATTTACATGCCGTGTGGTTAGCCTGGCCAGCCCCGAGGCAGTGCCTTTATTTTTATTTTTTTATCCCGCCCGAGCCGCGTCTACACTAGGACCGCAAAATTGTTATAAGAAAAAGAAAATTGTGTCATTCAATTTTCTTTTTTTTACAATGACTTATCATTATTTTGTAATGACTATCAATAAGTGATATTTTTTGTATCCAACATTGAATAAATATATTTCATTTCATTTCATTTTTAGACCTATGTTCCTTGGAGAAAGTTGTTCCTTATCACCAGCCGGTTCTGTGTTTTCGCTATCGGTCACTAGTAAAATTTCATCCTATATACCTACTAAGAAAAACAAGTCAAGTTAATCTCTGAAATGGGTAGGTTAATGTGCTTTTATAGAAAAAGCAAATATTGATTCAGCCAGTGTCATATTTCATTATCATCAATACATGATATGAATTGAAGTCGCTTTTTGTGCATCTCTATCTGCCTGGCTTTCTGCCATGGACATCGCTAAATCCTCCATCAATTTTGATGCGATTTTTTTAATAGATAGAGTGATACAAGGGGATGGTTTATACGATGTACCTACAATACATACCTACCGGAATAACTTTTTATTCCTACCCTGCAGCGGGTGACACTTACACAAAAATAGGATTTTGTAGGTACTTACATAGATACAAGTGAAGCATCTTTGTAGATGACCAAACAAGACAAAGTTATGTCAGAAATTATATTAATACCTAAGATAAGATATTTATATAAGATTATTACAGATAGGTGTTATGCAATTAGGTTATTAGTCATGTAATAATTAATTAAATGACACTTTGATTTTGATCGCACAGATAACAATTTAATGATTTGATTGATGTTATTCTTTGTTGTATTCTCATTACATCGACTGGCAGACGTGAGATCGCGATAAAAGATATTAAGTAACCGATTAAAATACATTTCAAAGCAATGGAGATGTTATAATTAGGGACTACTTCTTAGGGTTCCGTAGTAAACCAAAAACTAAGCCTGAGAACTAAGTATAGGACGACATCATCCAAGGAATGGAGAGTAGCGTTTCCTGCAATGCGCTTGCCAGCTTACCTGCCAAGCGTGGTGAGTATGGCAAACTGTAGGGAGTGGCCCATTTATCGAGCAGTGGATTTTTTTGTAAAATTTTATGAGATTTTTGACTTAACAGTGAGATGCGACTTCGCAACATGTGTGGCCATCGTAGTTCTGTGTATTTTGAGTCAACAAATGACCCCAAGAATCCTGCTTTCAGAATTCACTCTCTCTCTTCGTGTAGGACACCGAGTCGCTAAACGACTCGATGAACCCTGATATCAGAGTTTTTCAACCGCCTACTGCATGTAGCAGGCTTCTGACATGGTTGTGTAACGACCGCCATCATAGACAGCAACCGGGACCGACGGCGTAACGTGCCCATCCGAAGCATGGTGGTTGGTAATCTTATTTTTGCATACAAAATCTATGAATTTGAAATTATTCCACCTACAAACATAACTTTGTAAAAATATTTAGGCTTCTGTAGACTAGGTATTTTTTAATAGTTTCGAAAATAAAATATGGCTTTATAATTCGGGTGAGTATGTCTTTGAGTATGTGTTATTATCTAGTAAATATGTCTCAAGGTCATGAAGAAAACAGCGTTTGAATGAGAACGAAACATATTATTTTCTTATTTCACTTAATAATTTTATATTTTTGTATGAAATGTACCAAAGAGCGTTCCAGAAATGAATACTCCGTCTTTGATATATTCGAAAATGATACTCAATTTCTCGTGTCACATTTACTTAAGGAGTCAGAAGTCCTCAAGTTCAGCTCGGAAAAAATAAACTTTGCCCCCCTCCCCCCATCCCTACAGGCGTGATTGAAGTGTTGTCTCTGCGGGTTTCCTTTGAAGACTACCTAACTAACAAAAGCCAATAGCAAGTTTGAAAGAATATTCTATCACATGGTAGTTATGGCTAATTCAGAGCTGGAAGTCACCTTCAAAAAAATATTGGGTTTCCCAGAAGCATAACTCGAAAAGTATAAGTCCTATCAACATCGACCCAAAAACAATTTAGTAGACAATTTTATAAGGAATATTTCTTGCCTTGACAAATTTCTCCTATCTTTAATCGTTTCCGAGAAAAATAAAGATAACTGAAATTTGGGACATAAAAGGGGGGGTAAAGGGGGGAAGCAGGGGGGGTCCAACTTGCTTCCCTTCTTTTCCTGAAGCTTACACATGTAAGCTACACACATGCCAAGTTTCATGATTTCTGCCAGATGGGACCATACTTCCAGCTAAGGAGCCGTACTATTATATGACATTGTTACAAAACTCATGGCAGCATTTAGAGTTTTATATTAGTAAAGAAAATAAACATAAGTCTACCTGTTGTAAAATGGCGTTATTAAATAAAATGTCAACGCCCTGTCTATATAGGGTGATATTTTACTAGTGACCGATAGCGAAGACTCAGAATCGGCTGGTGATAAGGAACAACTTTCCCTAAGGACATAGGTCGAAATACGAAAAAAAAAATTTGGTCCTCCCATAGCAACTGAAATCAGCTGATCGGCAAGTTTGTATGGGAGGTCCAAATTTTTTTTTCGGATTTTGGCTTATGTTCCTTGGGGAAAGTTGTTCCGTATTACCAGCCGATTCTGAGTTTTTGCTATCGGTCACTAGTAAAATATCACCCTATATTTGTTATACAATAAGTAAGTACCTAATTCCTATGCTGTGAGCCGTGTGATGCCGGCTTAGAATAGCATCACCCCATTTATTTCTCACTAAGGGACTCAAGGTTTCATGTCTATTAGAATTTTAGGCGACAGGCTAATAGGAGAACCTGTCACTATACTGAAACACGATTTATCTAAAGCGGTAGGTATTTAAATATTTTTTAGCAACGATGCCGTATTTTACCGTTATCGCTCTGCCTACCCCGCTATCCTCAAAAGCGTGATATGAGTACGAAGGAGTTTTTATCCCAGGTTTGCTTAGTTTGGGTTAGCTATAGTTAGTATTCTTTGGTTTGGGGCTAGATGATGCTATGTGTCTCGTGCTTATATTTATTTATTACCTATTTCGCTATTTAGGTACCTATATGGGCACATACTTACAGGAAAGTAAATTTACGTTTCAAGCCAAGTATAAGTATCTAGATACATAAAAGGATTTGGCGTCGTAATCTCAACGATCAATAATTGATTTCATCGTCTAGCAATCCCAATTTGATTAATTAATTACTTTATCGCCTGGTGATCTCAATGTTGTTAATTAATTAATTTTATCAACAGCTACTTATCCAAGAACGATCTAAAAATTAGCGGAACTTATATCCGGATTGCCAATTGTCGTTCTTTGAAGAATTATAAGACAAGAGAACGTTTTTTTTTTAAGTTGCTCCCAAAAGAATACATTTTTTACCCAAAAATGGGTAAGATTTAAAAAGGAAGGAAGGAATTATGGACCATCCATTGAAAACAAATTATAATTTTTACGCTCGTGTTCAGAACCTACCTTAAAAAGTCATCTCATTCAAGATCAATGGAACAAGTTTTGCTCGAGACCTACTTTAGCGCAAACCTTGGCCTGTATGCATAGGTAAATCAAAATGTATGACCATATGAGACCCATCTCAAAAGCATTATGTAGCTAGAGTAATTTGTAAGCCGGATACTGTCCGATGGATAAATTGCCTGTGAAATCTGTCTCTGTGATTCACTACCGACTACCGCGGAACTATATACCTAGTACTTACTAAACAAAAGGGTATTTGAATACCAAATTTTAGAACACTCCCGTGTTAGGTATACCTACAATTTCTGTAAAACTTGCCTCCGCTGGCAGGCCTTTGATCCTGCGACCTGTACTGCCGAAGCCACTACCAACTGGGCTACCGCGGTTCTATTCTAGCCTGCAAATTAAGTAAGTATGTCTTGGCCACTAACGTTTGCTTTCGGAGGAAAATTTGTAAGTTTTCCATAGGTATAAAGGGTATTTTCAGCTCACGACATAGGTTACGCTGTTATCTAAGTTTGTTGCCTCATATTTTAAACATGAACTCTGATCGGGTCGTTCATTGACTCGGTATCCCACACGATATAGATATAGATTTGACATATTCATATTATTCATTCACTTTTGACATGCACTTATTTTTTACATTAATGTAAATTTACTATATTTCTTTGCTAATTTTATAGTTATTATTATTTTAAAGGATTAGAATGTGACTTTCATAAAGAGAATCTTGAGAATTCGTAAGAAAAAATAAATATTGTCTTTTACTTTTTCGAGTTTGATAATAAGTTTAACTAACTATATAATTTCTCCCTTTTCTTTCATATATTATGAAAGAAAACCGGCCAAGAGCGTGTCAGACACGCCCACAAATAGGGTTTCGTAGTCAACGTTTAAATATCAGGTTTTTCAGCATTACAAACTTAATTTGTTGCTGGTTTGTTAGCAGCAGTATGATGACCAACCGCAAATAGAAAAACTCATTTTTTTCTGAAACCTTTAAAGGTACAATATTCGTTATAGTTTTCATTGTAACTTCAGATTGTAAGCTATATTCCATATTTATTTCAAATTTTTAGCGTTTATACTTTAGAAGTTACAGCTGGAACAAATTATGGGTCAAAAACGCCCTTTTTAAAAGCAAATATCTCGTGACAGAAACATTTTAGTGACTTTGTTTCAAAGAAACCTCACCTTAGTTTTAAAATACCTATTCAACGATACCCTACTCAATATTGCAGAAGTAAAAAAAAATTTTTGCCCCCCTTTCACTTGTATGGGAGGGGGTCCAAAAAACATTTAAAATATTTTATTATTAACATTTCTTTATTTGGGTCAACACGATCTATCTTCTCACCAAATTTCATGTCGATAGCTCTAAAACTGACGAAGATATGAGGGCGCGGCATACAGACAGACAGACAGACAGACAGACAGACAGACAGACAGACATGACGAAACTATAAGGGTTTCTAGTAGACTACGAAACCCTAAAAAGGGAGAAATAACAACTTCTCAGACCGACACGATCGAAATATTAGAAAAACACTAGGCGTTCATAATCGAACAGCTGATATGATGATAAATTAAATACAATACAACTTCTTTATATAGGTAGGTAACTACTTCTTGCTAATCGGTTAAATGACCCAACAAAATTTATCATAAGTAATCCACAACTCGTTTACGAAATTAATTAAAAATAATTAAGTACACAAACTGTTTGATCAAACAATTACCTACGCTTCTATTTCTAAGTAGGATAAACCAACATCTAAAGCGATAGACTGATAAATAAATAACTAGGTATCAAACTAACTATAAAAAATCATAAGAAATAGGAACCATCTGCGAAAATTAACCGATCATAAACATAAACTTACCTACAAGTTTGTATGTTTAGCACCTACTTACGAATGCTCACATACAAACCTTAAGTAAATGGTTTAGTGGAAAACATATTGTTAGCTAATAATACGCGTTCGTTAATTTGATGACAAATTTTCTATAGTTTTGAACTAAGCTGATAAGAAAATGCATTATTTCATGGAAAATAACACCTAGTGAGAAATATTGACGTGCAAAATACCAGTTCTACACATGCAAGTAAAAATAAACAAAGCGATCTTGTTGTTAATAAGGAAGCACTGTTCAATGTAGACACTTAATAAAAGGACGTTGTCTTTACTCTCACCTTGTAATAGCTGGACATTCTCGTCGACCTCTGGAAGAAGATGCATGAAGGTGGTCGCGAAGAGCACTCCTCCTCCGAAGGCCAGGAGACCCTGGACGAACTGGTTGGAGGTCCGCATGTCAGGACCTTTGGATTTGGTGAACCAGTCGAACTTTAAAGAGATGATGAGGGGTAGAAGACCGCACAGCATGGAGACGGTGAAGAGTATCACCATGGTGATGATCTTTGCGGTCAGGACGGTCCGGTCTTCCATCATGATGAATGTCTTTGATGTTACTACAGTGGTGATACACAATTTCTTAAATAACCCTCAAATAATACTCATTCAGGTGGCGAATCAAAACTTTGTCGATGTTGATGCTCGGCTTACACCACGAAGAATAAAAGCGTAATTTTGAATCTGTAGCTGTCGTTATAAACGCGGTATCTTGCCCGGGTTCCACCGGGCGACTGCGCCGGCGGCTGCTTGTTTCCTGCGCGCGCGACGGTGGGCGGGCCGCTCGATAACGATTTCATTAGTGATGATAAAACTGACTCGTGTCTCAGTCTAGGAGATCAGTTTAGACAGAGATATAGCTAACTATAGATACTGCTTCAACATGAATACAAAGTAATAGAGTAATAGCTCGGCCCGCAAAACCACAGTAAACTTCCTCCATGACACAACGCAGTAGTTGGTATTGTTAGGACACTGTTTCTCATCCAAGTTCGATTCCTGGTCCAATCCAGATTGCAACACTGCCCTAAGGAAATTGATTTTTCTGGGCATGGGTACACTGCATAGGTATTCGGTACCTATCTTCGTTTGTGGTAAAAATCTCGATACAAATTCCAGTGAGTTCTGTAATTGTAGATAAGTGATCTTAAAATATTCGGGCCTAAGGCATGCTCCCTAGGGCGACCTCAAAAATACGGGCGACCTAGATTAGAAAAGTTTAACTAGTTTAGTTTAATAACAAACCTGCTGCGTGTAACGGAATGTAAAGTCCAGTGAACTTTTCGTTTGTCAAAAAGAAGGGCGACCTTGCGCCTACGCATTCATCAACATAACATCTGTCTTTCCTTATAACCCAGTAGATAAGGTTTAATTTGGTTTCGTTGTAGGAAATCAGGGCCCATATGTATGAGAACCAGACTTGTTTTGTAGCTGTCCCTCTCTGGCAAATGTAAAATAACATGAGAGTAAGAGCATAAGCATGTACTCACTCATCTATTGGTCTCGTCCATGTTACTCACGACTGTATGGTTTCATGCTAGTGTTTAGAACTGAGCTAACGTAGTGACTTGTTTTGATGCCAGTGAATTATTATAGAGATGGTTTGAAATAAAATGTGTCCTAGCAAAATAAATATTATGGTTACAAGTGCAATATTATTTTATTACAAGGTGGAAAGAATTTAAGCTCTCTGATTCACAATGAAAGAATGTAAACATGTGAATAGAAACACAAGAGCAAAATGCAAAATAAGCTCAAGGTGCTTATAGGCATCGCTATTTTTATTATAATAATTTGGATGTATAGAGCTTCAGCCCCTTCCTACGGAAAAGAAGAGTCAGTCATAATTTTTAAGAAATATGAAAGTCATAAAAATTATATTCTACAGCCGGCAAAAAGTGTTTGTGCACGTAAGTAAAGCCTCTACTAGTTATACCACTAAAATTAATTACTTTTACCACTAAAATACTAACTAAACCTAATACCTACTACTATCCTAACTACAAGAACTAAAATTGATCAAAATATGAAAAAAGTAGTTTTTTATCCATATTTCCACAAGTAGGTATGTTATTTTTAGTCCATTTTTCAAAATCATATTTTTAGTTAAACTTTTTTATCTGATTTATATAGGCTGACAACCTGTCACTATAGTGATACACGACAATAGCTAAAACGGCCCTCAAATATTTGTCAGACGTGGCGATAGCGTCCGTTTCTACGGCCGTTGACGCTCTGCCTGCCCCGAAAGGGATAAAGGCGTGATTTGTGTGCGTGTGTATGTGTGTGAGTTATTAATCTAGATCCCATACAGGGTGTTAGGGACGGTGTACCGAAAACTTTGCAGGCATGATCAGACCATGAAACTGAACAACTTTTACTATGGAGCCAATGGTGGGAAACGAAATTTCCGACCTCCCATACAAAATTCACGATCAGCTGAGACTTTGTATGTCGGAATTTTTTTTTCGTTTCCCACCATTGGCTCCATAGTAAAAGTTCTTCAGTTTCATGGTCTGAGCACGCCTGCAACGCCTCCTATTTTATTTCCAGAGAGTTCGCGCCTGCTCATAATAGTGACGTCATACGTCGGCCATGTTGAATTAAGGAGTGCTCACCGCCAAGCCATGCCCGCTGAGCTGCTGCAGACCCTCAGCGCGACCAGGGTGTTCCTGCTGGCCAAGATACCTCCTAGGGAGACGTGAGTAGAACAAAACATATGATAGTGACGTCTTACCTCAGCTATGGATACTCGAAGGTAGACGCAGGTAAAACAAAACATATGATAGAAATGTCATACGTCGTACATGTTGAATTAAGGAGCGCCCACCGCCAGGCCATGCCCGCTGAGCTGCTGCAGACCCTCAGCGCGACCAGGGTGTTCCTGCTGGCCAAGATACCTCCGAGGGAGACGTAAGTAAAACAAAACATATGGTAATAGTGACGTCATACGTCGGCCATGTTGAATTAAGGAGTGCTCACCGCCAGGCCATGCCCGCTGAGCTGCTGCAGACCCTCAGCGCGACCAGGGTGTTCCTACTGGCCAAGATACCTCCAAGGGAGACGTAAGTAAAATTAAATGTTACGTCAAAATCCAAGAACTGAAAGACTTAATATGAGGACATCACTGATAAACGTTTGAAATGTTTTTGTCTTGCATACACACTTCCTAAAGATTTCCCACGCCGAGACGTACCTTAAAACATTGCTAGTAAATGGTAGGTACTAAAATATGGCATACGTCCGTATTCCATCCTTATTCGGGGCAACATATCAAAAATTGCTATGAAAGTTTGTTTAGGGGCTCTTTGGTAATTCGTTCATAGAATTTAATCCATTACGATTTTAAGAAATGATTAGTTCAGTTTCACATTATATACTACGTTTATGATTATTCAGTTTATAAATGCGATGTTTCGTCGATGCCCGACGTGGGGTAATTTTGTATGGACGATGATCCTTGTTCTTTAAGAACATACAGAAAAAGAAATACTTCAATTGGATAACTCCTTGTTTCAGATCAATAGCCCAGGAAGCAGTCAAAAACGAGAACGAAATATTCGGAGATCTCCTACAAGGTTCCTTTGAGGAACACTACAGGAACTTAACTCTGAAGCATCTTATGGGTCTACGATGGGCGTCAACCGCTTGCACAAACGCCGCCTACATCCTCAAGATCGATGATGACACCGTTTTCAGACTGGACAAAACATACAACCTACTATCACAGATAAAAGACTTAGACAAATCCCAGCTTTTATTAGGATACATGCTGAACAATACTATACCAAAAAGACAAAAGCATAACAAGTGGTATGTATCTTCGGAGGAATATAGCAGATCTGTGTATCCGCCGTATCTTTCTGGCTGGTACTATGTAACCACTCCTCAGGTAGCGGCCGCTTTAGTCGACGAAGCGGTGTACCATCCACCATTCTGGATAGACGATGTCTTCATAACTGGAATACTCGCCGAAGCAAGAGGAATAAAACTACGGGACTTACCCAAAGGTTTCTGGATGGAGTATTATGAACAAGTTGAATGCTGCATCAAAGACATGATCGAGAAGAATATAAAATGCGATCATGCTGTGGGTCCTAATGGGAATAGGAACAATTTGATAGTAGAGTTCAATACTGCATTGTCGCAATGCGACGAGAGGAAGGAGTGTGCTAGTAATACAGCAATTGCGCCTCTATGTATTGTTGGGAAAGAAAGAACGATATTCAGCGATGGGCGAGGAGAAATTCAGGCTGTGAAGTTCTAGTTGTAATTAATTTCTAAATAAAGAAAAAAAATGGATAGTTGATTTTTTGTAAGATTATAAGTGGTTGCTTATGCTTATAGTTAAAACTTTACTTAGCAAACTTTCCACTTTACCTACTTGATGACTAGTATACCCTACCTTAAGTACATTAGGGACCTTACCACACAAAAGTTGGACCAGCGTTGAACGCGTGTCTAGCGTTTTTTTTTTTGTATGAAGTTACACTTTAAACACGCGTTCGACACTGGTCTAACTTTTTTGTGGTAAGGCCCTAGATGTTTAACTAGTGACTTGGATTAGAGTAGGTACTGATTCAATTCGGAAGTGAGATTCATCAACCTTGATTAACCTGAATGGCACTCAAAACTAGCAATACTATAGAGCATGCAATTTACCTATGCATAAAACCTAGTTATTTTTTTTGCTGATTGCTAGGCCATAGCCCATTAATACAATAATAATTTTATAATTATCAAATCTTTATTTTACCTAAGAAACAAAGTTATTTATGTATATCAAAGTTAACATGAATGTATAAGTAAGTACACTTAAACTTAAAAACTAACTACAGTTGAGCATTTTGTATGGCACCATACAGTCTATTATAAATTCTAATGTATTATCTAGTCAAATTAATTTAAAATATATGTTTATTTTAGTCGAAATTGATAGGTAATTGATAAGAAACACAAATATTTCATTTTGCTACTAGAATTTGTCTAAAGTATAATTAATCATTTCATTACTAAACAAACAAACTAACAACTTACTCTGGTGTAATTAATTATAATTAAAGTTGTCAGCGAAAGCTGTTAGTTTAGGTTAATCAAATAATCATTATCCATCATGCCATGAATTAGTCACAGAACTTCCATTAACTACACAGTCCTTAAACCCTTTCATGACAAATCTAGATTGATACCATTTATTAGTATCTGTAGATTCAATCTCATGATAATCATGACTCTTATTTGAACCATCGTCAATTTGTAACTTTACTAAGTCTTGGTTTATTACATCATTGAAAACTTGGTAGTCATTGCAACATGTAATGTTACCTTGAGATTTATTTCTGAAGTCGATAATGATGATTTTTGCGCTTCTTGGTATCCGATGTCCGCTGGTGTAGGTGAAGTGGTCTTGGTTAAGAATAGTGTCATTGGAACTCACCATCTTCTTTTTTATCATTACGTAGAAGTTTGTTGGAGTCAGCTGATTGGAAAACACTCGGCTTAACTCTTCTGAGGTTACCAACTCCCTAAAATGAAAAAAATTATTAGTAACTATGCAGTACATAAGTCATAATAATACATAGAAAGAAAAATTAATTTATAATGGAATTTCTTTGCAGTATATTGGCAAATAGTTGTCCAAAGACTTAAACAACATAAAGAGATCAGAAAAGCAGGGTTGGGGTGTACTTAGCCCCCTAAGTTTCACAAGTGGTTAACTTGTGAAGATATTAAGATGGATCCCGAATTGGCAATGTCATTGTTTACCTCTCTATCATATTATAGGACATATGAGCAGGATATCAACAACAATGTTGCCAAATTGGGACCCATTCTTTATCTACATAAGTAATATGATCAGATCATATATTATAATCATTTCACTCACTTAAACACATTCAGCTGAATCTTCTGATCAGAGGCAATGGTTTTGGAGTGGCATTGTGGTTTGTGGCACATAGATGGCAGCAACAGCCTGTAAACTTCTTTGCTGGCTATAGGGCTGGCACCGAGGGAAATGCATACCTCTTCAGGAAGGCTGGCACTGCTGATCTCTTGCAGCAGACTCTGAAATACAAAATCATAATTTGATATTCAGTCAACCCGGCATATAAAAGTTTTAGTGATAATAACCACCAAACCTAAAAAAACAGTGAAACTGTGTTTTTGAGTCAAAGCTAGATTGCATGCTGCCTCACATCAAACTTAGTTTTGTGCAATAAAGACTTACTTACACACGGCACTGAAAATAAAATTAAAGTGTAATAGCTTGTTTCTTAGGCTACTAAGCTTAAAATTTTGGTGGACCATTAGTGGACAAATGAGTATTTTAAAGGGATTAACGTAAAGCTGACCAAATTTTCAAGTTCAGGCTCAGGGAGAGGGAGGGGGTAGGCTTGTGTGTAACATTTAATGATGCAATTACTTTTAACTTACTTTTATAATAAAATCCAGGTTCTCAAGTGCTGTCGAAGCCACACGGAAATGTCTCTCGGCTACTAAGCTCTCATTTCTCTTTTCGTCACTGGTTTTCCTTTTATTCACCATTTGTTTGAGCCACTGATAAGAGTAAGGAATCTGCAGTCTTTGATACGCGATAAATTTCACGAATTCCACAACTATATGACCACAGGATATAGACGTTAATTGGTCGCCGATATTTAGGTCTATCATAATGGGTTTTGCGGCAGAGGAATTCATTTTTTGTTAACAAATACGTATATTTTTCTAAATAAAATTCATATAACAACAATAATTCAACGGATCCGAATTTAAAATTTTGATTTGACAGTTTAGTTTTGTTTCTGGCTTGGAAGCAAGGCTTTTGGCCTAAATCCTAGGTCACACCAAATGCGTAACGTGCTGCCACCTCGTATCTACCAAAAGAACTAAACCGTAATGGCATGAAGCTTCGACGTGCCTACTTCCGGTTTTTAGTTTTGCTACTCAAAGCTAGATGGCAGTAAAATTAAACTATGGCAAACTAAGGTTTCAAAGTTTATGAATGAGTTTTATTAGCGGGAATTTGATGGTTCTGAAATCACATGATCAAAAAGTGTGGGAAAATGGGAAAATAGAACAGGGAAAGCGTACGACGTACGACTGCACCGTATTCATCAGGTGCATAAAAACAAAAATACTTATAAAAATTGTCAAATAGTTTATTAAAGTAAAATAAAATTCATAATAATATCAAAAACTTACAAGATTATTCTAAAAAATGCATGGTTAAACTTAAAAATACAAAACTTAATTAACAAACACTGGTCTAGTCTTCCACAAAAACGTAGATCAATCAATATCGATTTATATAGTAAATCCAGCACAAAGAATTAACAAAAAATATCAAAGATGATAAATTCATTTTTTATGCGTAACCTCTCTTTCCAAAGGCTATGTCATATCCTTTAGTCCCGAAACGCTGTTTCTTCCGCGATATCAGAGTCCAGGTCTTCGCGTCTCATCCTCAAAGGCGTCATGGCGAGCGACGTCGGTTGGGAATCCATCCCTCTCCCCTCGTGTTCCACCGACGCCGTGACCAGCTCAGAGGTAACGGTGGGCTCAGATCGCACGGACACGGTGTCACGCTTGCTGGGCGAGTTTTGTACAGACCGTGCAGATCTTCGCGGCGAATTTTGCTTCTTTAGTAAGGGGGTTAGTTTCTGAAACAAAATAATAGATGAGTGAATTAAAAGAGTCGTATCAAGAGGTGAAATAGGAATGAATAGTGGTTCCACTGACAAGAGCATAGCTCTCATAAATAAAGAAGAATTAAAACTGTTATACTATAAATGCAGAGCACATTAATAAATTTATGACCTGCATATCATATCAGATAGTAAGTAAGTATAAATTCGATGGATTCTATTAGCTTCTATCAAGAAATTGCTTTGACAACGGTACCTATTCTATCTAAGCTGTTGTTTGCAATTTCTTATTTCATGAATCAGATGGTAACTTGCTTACAGACGAAGTCAGCTCCAGCCAGGTAGCGTGCTCACACCCTTGCCACGTCTTTGCGCCCAGACAAGAACCATGTCGTGTTGATAGTGAATCAGATGGTAACTGCTTACATTCTGCGGGTCCCTGACAAGCCGCACGGCAGTGTGCCTGACGACGAAGTCCGCCCCAGCCAGGCAACGCGCCAGCAGCAGCGCGCAAGCACAGGACCAGACGGGAACCATGTCGTGTTGACAGTGGATCAGATGAACTTGCTTACATTCTGAGGGTCCCTCACAAGCCGCACGGCAGTGTGCCTGACGACGAAGTCCGCCCCGGCCAGGCATCGCGCCAGCAGTGCACAGGCACAGCCCAGACGGGAACCAAGTCGTGTTGACAGTGAATCAGATGGTAACTTGCTTACATTCTGCGGGTCCCTCACAAGCCGCACGGCAGTGTGCCTGACGACGAAGTCAGCTCCAGCCAGGCATCGCGCCAGCAGCAGCGCGCAAGCACAGGACCTGACGGGAACCATGTCGTGTTGACAGTGGATCTGAACTGAAGGCTACTTGCTTACATTCTGAGGGTTCCTCACAAGCCGCACGGCAGTGTGCCTGACGACGAAGTCAGCTCCAGCCAGGCAACGCGCTAGCAGCAGCGCGCAAGCACAGGACCAGACGGGAACCATGTCGTGTTGACAGTGGATCAGATGGTAACTTGCTTACATTCTGAGGGTCCCTGACAAGCCGCACGGCAGTGTGCCTGACGACGAAGTCGGCCCCGGCCAGGCACCGCGCCAGCAGCAGCGCACAAACACAGGACCAGACGGGAACCATGTCGTGTTGACATTGGATCACATGAACTTGCTTACATTCTGAGGGTCCCTGACAAGCCGCACGGCAGTGTGCCTGACGACGAAGTCCGCCCCGGCCAGGCAGCGTGCCAGCAGCAGCGCACAAGCACAGGACCAGACGGGAACCATGTCGTGTTGACAGTGGATCAGATAGTAACTTGCTTACATTCTGAGGGTCCCGCACAAGCCGCACGGCAGTGTGCCTGACGACGAAGTCAGCTCCAGCCAGGCATCGCGCCAGCAGCAGCGCGCAAGCACAGGCCCAGCTCGCCCACACACTCCTGCCACGTCTTTGCGCCCAGACGAGAACCATGTCGTGTTGACATTGGATCAAATGGTAACTTGCTTACATTCTGCGGGTCCCTGACAAGCCGCACGGCAGTGTGCCTGACGACGAAGTCAGCTCCAGCCAGGCAACGCGCTCACACCCCTGCCACGGCTTTGCGCCCAGACGAGAACCATGTCGTGTTGACAGTGCATCAGAAGGTTACTTGCTTACATTCTGAGGGTCCCTCACAAGCCGCACGGCAGTGTGCCTGACGACGAAGTCAGCTCCAGCCAGGCAACGCGCTCACACCCCTGCCACGGCTTTGCGCCCAGACGAGAACCATGTCGTGTTGACAGTGCATCAGAAGGTTACTTGCTTACATTCTGCGGGTCCCTGACAAGTCGCACGGCAGTGTGCCTGACGACGAAGTCAGCTCCAGCCAGGCACCGCGCCAACAGCAGCGCACAAGCACAGGCCCAGCTCGCCCACACCCCCGCTGCGGCGGCCCTCGTCGCCGCTATGCGTCCAGAAAGCGTCCACGACGTGTTGACAGGCATGTCGATGAAACGGTTCACCGGTGAGCAACTGGAAGAGACAATGAACCGGTTTATTTCAAGCACTTATGTATCTAATGTCGGACGGATGGCATGGAGGAGCAAGCTGCAATACCTAATTTCTTTCACGTATGAAAGGGACTTTAGATAAGGTGCCGGCAAAAGGCGCCTCAGTGCGCGCCCTGGGTAAGAAAAAGATTCTTACGTAGTCGAATTGGTGTAGTTGTGGAAGGCTGCACAGAAAGCCTGCAGACCGCCGTTGGTGCTGGTGAAGCTGTACCCCGTCAGGATCACCATCACGAACGCGAAGATGATGGCTGGAGTCAGGATACGCCATGGTTCATGTAGCCTGGAAATAAAAACAGATAAACGAATGTGTCAATATCTCGGATATTGAAACAAAGGAAAGCGAATCGTGACTCGTGACTTGGATGAAGTCAATTATGCTTGTGCCATTAAAAGTAAACAAACAACAGTTAACACCACTTCAATAATTCTTAGATTAGATAAAAACTACATTGTTAAACTATGAAAGTACCTACCTACATAGTAAAATTTAGACAGAAGAGTAGGTAAAGTACGTGATAATTTTCATCACTAGTAACCGTTCAATTTGAGTTTATCGCCTGACCCAAGGGACTGCCCTTGTCTTACTAGTGGGGCACATGACCAATAAGGAAATACTGCAAGAGCCACTCAAAAGCATGTTTCTACTGACAGCTTGCAAGGGTTATTACCCAGACCCTTGAGTGCGACCTCCAGTGGGGCATATGATGAACAAGGTGGTCCAGATGATGGCGAACGCTGCTGCAGACAGAAGGGGCATGTCGGAAACAAACAACAAACTAATGTGAGAGATTCCACCTTACCCAGACCCTTGAGTGCGACCTCCAGTGGGACAGATGATGAACAAGGTGGTCCAGATGATGGCGAACGCTGCAGACAGAAGGGGCATGTACTCCGCAAACTGACAACAAACTAATGTGAGAGATTCCACCTTACCCAGACCCTTGAGTGCGTCCTCCAGTGGGGCACATTATGAACAAGGTGGTCCAGATGATGGCGAACGCTGCAGAAAGAAGGGGCATGTCGCAAAGTAACAACAAACATGTGACATATTCCTCCTTACCCAGACCCTTGAGTGCGTCCTCCAGTGGGGCACATGATAAACAAGGTGGTCCAGATGAAGGCGAAGGCTGCAGACAGAAGGGGCATGTCGGAAACAAACAACAAACTAATGTGAGAGATTCCACCTTACCCAGACCCTTGAGTGCGACCTCCAGTGGGGCACATGATGAACAAGGTGGTCCAGATGAAGGCGAAGGCTGCAGACAGAAGGGGCATGTCGGAAACAAACAACAAACTAATGTGAGAGATTCCACCTTACCCAGACCCTTGAGTGCGACCTCCAGTGGGGCACATGATGAACAAGGTGGTCCAGATGATGGCGAACGCTGCAGACAGAAGGGGCATGTACTCCGCAAACTGACAACCAGTGTCAGTCGGACTCGGGAACAGCGTGCGAGCCGTGTGCAGCAAGAAGCGGTGGGTTGTGTTCTCTGGAAAATGAAATGCATTACAGTTGAAACAAATTAAAAAAAGAACTTGATTTAACAGCACAATGGCAACTATTCTAAGGTTCTTCTAGTGTGGATCTCAAAGCCGTCAAGTTTGACTAAGTATGCGGCCAAACAAAAGTTACAAAACTGGAGCATGATCTGGTGGAAGAGGATATTCAAGAACTGCAAGCAGGCAAAGGCGAAAATATCACAAGAGGTAGTTGTCAAGTACCTGTTTTAAGAATTATATTAGCGCTACTCTTTCTAAATAAGTTAGTTAAAACAAATGCAGTCGTAAACATATCGAAAACACATTAGTACAGTTATTTATCAGGGAAAATCAAATGAGACAGCAAGACATATGACCAACTTTTTCTAAATTTTGTAATCCGAATCCGAATGGGCCAAAATTTGAATGAGAATTTAGTAGTTGATCTGTTGCCGAATTGATGCACATGGCCTGTGAGAAATGGGAAGAAACAATTTAGAAACATGATTTACAAAAATAAAACGATAAAAGAAGAAAAAATATTGATGAAGAAAGAACAGCAAGAATGAATATGTACCTCTAAAATAAAGTGACTGTTATGTTAGATATGATTTCGTGAAACCCAGTTTTTATAATGGATGTACATTGTACAAGTTGCTCCATATTATGCTTAAAATTAATAAACCTAAGCTATTCTTACCGGTTATCATAGTCGCATTGTTTTCTTCAAGTGTCGCTTTCATTTCAGTCGTCACAAAATCATTGGGGGCT
The DNA here is from genome assembly GCA_024500475.1 of Phthorimaea operculella. Lineage (NCBI taxonomy): Eukaryota > Metazoa > Arthropoda > Insecta > Lepidoptera > Gelechiidae > Phthorimaea > Phthorimaea operculella. The sequence goes on from JANFCV010000026.1 coordinate 4,150,430, forward strand.
TCTCTTTTAACTACTTTGGCATTACCAGGGACGGGAGTCGTCATCGTTTGAGCAACTGTTACAATTTTCGGTTCTCCTGCTACATCATTCTTTTCCCTTTCTTCTAATGTGTCACTGAGTTCTTTAGGGGAAAGAATCATCGGGCTTTCTGTCGTCGTGGTCTGATTATCTTCAAAAGGTTTCTCGACCCAATGGAAGACCAGCATCCGTGGGTAGAAGACACAGTGCTTGTCCACCAAACGTTCCGTTTCGAACAGAAACGTGTAGTTTAGTACCCCGAAGATTGCGGCTAGGACGTACAGGATTATGTGCCATACTGAAAAGAGAATAACAGCTCGTTAGGTGATTTTCTTTTGTTAAGTTCTGCGTTGAAGAATCAAGAAGGAGATTTCAATATCTTAGCATTGTGAATCATCCGGGAATAGGTGCGTAAAGTTTAGGAATTTGTAAATCTCAGAAAGGTAGGTAGTTAATACTTTTGAGTAAAATGCATCTAATGTAAGGACACGAGTATAAAAAAAATCAAGTATGTAAGTAAGGAAAACATCTATTAGGGACGGAAGATGAGTTGCTCGAAGCATCTATTATAATCCTGACAGGCATCTACTTGAGTCGTAAAGTTTCGAGCTAAGCACGTGAATGACCTCGTGCTTAAGTTGAGGAATAATGAGGTCATCGCGTAAAATATCGAACGTGCTTCTTGTTGGGGCCTCTATGTTGACGACACAATAAGCTAGCGACATACTTAAAGCTTTTGTTGTTTTCCTATCTAATATTTTTTTCTAAAACTGCGTCTTTCTATCAAACCCTAAGCCTAAGGCTTTTTTATTAAGCGAAGAGTCTATTTATATCAATTAGGTTTGAATGATGGGTCTTTACATTGGCGTGCTAACGACAGAGGATAAGTAGGTCCTGATTAAGAACATGCAACAATTAATAGAGCAACAATAACAACTATACTACTACCTACTTAATAGTACTAACATAGAGCTACCAACCTACATATCAATAATGTGTTACACTTTTTCCTCTTTAAAAGTACTTAATTATTGTTATGGTACTAAAAGGAAACAATAGCTCTACGTTTATAAATACATACCTACGTATTACATAATATTACAGATACAGAGTTACACAATGAAAATAGACTTGATGTCCTTTCAATGCCATTTAGTCAATTGTATTGTATACTCGATTAGCTTTTCCATTCCATGGAGAATTAAAGTAACTATCTACTCACTAACTCACTTTATTTCAATTGTTATCAATTCTAATTCGTATTAAAGTAGGGATTTCATAATAGCAATATTTTACCCAACACCACATATAATTTAGGGCATATTATCACCACATTTATTTGAGTGAAAAGGTACCAATTAGTTTTTATCTAGCTGGGTACATGTCTTACACCTAGGTTGGGTATTCCCGCAAGGAAGACGTGACGATAGCACCCGTATTTTCACGGCCGGCAATGCTTTGCCTACCCCGCAAGGGACAAACCTACAGGGTGGTTTATTTTGTGTTTACCTTTCCAGGGTCTGAGGTGCTTGGAAGCCCTCTCGTCCAAGTCACGGGTGTCGTAGATCAGGAGGGTCATCTTGACTCATTTCAGCTCCAATCCATTCTGGAAAATAAAAAAGTACTTATTAAGCAAATTTTATGGTATTAACAAAATCTGGTCTTTGATATGAGTGACTTGAGGTGCTTGTGATAGATTTTTCCCCTCAATTAGGTTAGGTACCTACTAAGTAGGTACTACGTCTTATAATTGCTTTTAAAGATCTAATTTATTTCGCTCACTACTATCACAGAATATAATAATAGACTTTAAACTTGGAGCCTAGGTAGGTAAGAAATAGTGAGCCTGAACGGTGCCAAGGACAATTTATTCTTTGACATCACGGATTTACTTGCTTTGTACCTAGTTATACCACGTATAACCAATCTTTAAGGTATCAACTCCTACTCGTTTTTCTTAGTATTTGTATGATAGATACCAGTTTAAATTGGTCCCTTTTATGGGTAGGTGGATGTACTAGCGAATGTAACGAACGATAGTACAATCGTAGAAAAACTTCGCTATCTTGAGGACCATCCTACCTTACGTATTGCCAATACGGGTATTACCCTGTATTTACATTAATAATTTGTCATACCGCCAAATGGGACTTCATTCCTAATTAGTTTGGTGGCGATAACGGTTGATTGTGCGTCCCCAGAAGGGCCGTAACTTTCAGCAGTCACCGACCGGTTGACCTCGAGTTGTGTACGATAGAGTTATATGTTTATGAAATTAGGGCAATGTTGGTTCGGTGAACAAGTTATAGCGTTTGAAAGCCGAGTAACAAAATCTATAGTCATTAAGCAGCAAGGCTATTCCGACGTGGGGAAACCAGCGCTATGGTGGCTAGGCTCCTCCATAGAAATGCTTAGTGAGAGGGAACCTTTTTGGTATATCGTCTAATTTAAGAAATATGAATGTTACATTAGATTTGCTAAGTTGATTGTGATGGATGACAAATAAACGTTTTCTATTCTATTCTATTGTAGCAGATGCCATAACTGTTAAAAGCATTCAGAAAGAACTGGAGTAATAGGAGCGATAGGCCTCGGACGATATTGCCCCACGTCGGAATAGTCCCGCTACACCTTAATAGAAAACTCAACAACTGATGCAAACCTTGAGGCATCATCGCTCTTATATTAAATACTGTTAAACTAGTATGGGTCTCATCTTCTGCGAAAAGGTACAAGCAATGATCCATAGCGGGTCATCGTTTTTCAAAAGTGATGTTAACCAAAAGAAGGCGATATATTCTTCCTATTTATCAGTTCAACATAAGAGCCTTGTCACACAAGCGGTTTACGCAGCGAATTCGTTGCGGATGCCCGTTTCGCATACAGTCCAGCAAAAAAGAATAGACCTAAAATGAGGGCGCCACTTTGTATGAAATTTCAAAATTAAATGGCAACAATTTAATGAATATTTATAATTCCATTTTATTTAATTTCTACTCTTTTTTGCTGGACTGTACACTCGCAAACCGCTTTGGGTGATTTATAAAGGCTCTGAAGGCCGACTGGTGAAAAACACAATTCGCATCTCACTTTTGTCATAACATAAGCTACTGCAACTACTATACAAACAGTCTTGGCAACAATATGAACTAGTGTTTTTAGAATTTCAAATGAGCCCTTATCACATTTCCGTCTGACCTGAATCAGCAAAGCGATAACGTTTTCCGGGCAGCGAACTCAGTGTAGCAACGCAATGGCTTCCAAATCAGTTGAAAGAACCATTTTGTCTTTATCATCGTCGTGGACATTTAATCAATGGACGACTTTATTAACACTGGCGGCGTCTAGATTAGTAATGCAAACCTTCACTGAATAAACAAACAACAATAAACTAATAGGTCTGTGACGACCGCCGTTTATATATCTCATAGACAGCAACCAGACTGACAGACAGCGTGCCTTCCGAAGTACTGAACAACATTTTAAAGGAAAAACAGGTAAGTAGTTTAGCCTATACCATCCTAGGTAGCCAAACTGGGAATAATGTCACGAAGTAGTTCATAATGAAATAACAACAATTAATTTATTGAACCTAGGAGCTCTAGATCCACAAACTTAAAACTTACCTCGGTAAGGCAGAGTTAAATTGATACCTAGGCAGATCAGTCGGTTAAAGGTGAGGTTTAAACGTTTCGTTTCATTTATCAGCCGATATGGCGCAGTGGATAGTGCCTGCAACGCAGAAGGTTCGGGTTCAATTCCCGGTGGGGTCACTCACAAAGTTGATAATTATTTATCACATCAACTTTTTGAGTTTGTTCCTAGTCTGATCAGTCAGTACATTGAAGGCTGAACCACCTGATTGTCCGAAAAGCAAGATGGTTCCGTGCTTCGGAGGGCACGTTAAGCCATCGGTCAAGGTTGCTGTCTATGATCACGAAGACGGTGTCAGAGGCCTGCTCCTTGTTGTAGGCGGTTAACAAACTCTGACCCCAGGGTTCATCGGGTCGTTGGACGACTTGGTGTCCCACTCGAAGAGAAGATCAACATACTACATTCGAATGTTTTGTTTCCAAATGCACGTATGCTCCGAATAAAAAGTAGTCTGGATGATTGCCAGCTGATTTCACATTTAAATTGGTTTTCAAGAGTGTTTTCTTTCCGTTTCGTCTGCAAGCAAGCAGCCTAAAAACTCCGAAAGGTGATCGAACCTCTTGTAGCTGTTTGTACCTATGGGTGTTTTTTGGAGAATCTTATCCGCGAGATGGCGTTGTACGGCTCCATAGATTTATAGAGAATTTTGATAGAGAATAGCTGAAAAATTTTGACACGTTCCATTTTAATCTATTTATATTTTCTCCAAAAACGCCCATTATTACCTACTCATCTAACGTGTCCGTTACTGCTTTATTTATTTAGCACTGGGAAACACTACGCTGCGTCGACGGATGCGTCTGTCAAACCGTTTGACATAAACCGTACCTATATAGGAATGGGGTGGAAATTCACATATTCTTACGCATGCGTTACGCAGCGCTGAAATAGCGCAGGAACGGACGTTACGTGTGATGTGCGCCTACATATTACATAGATATACATACAATATGGATGAGCATTAGAATGCGCATTGGAAATTAATGTAAAATAGTGTCACCGCGTGGCCAAAAACCTACTTTGTAGGCTACAGACATGTCTAGATTGGGGGGAGACAACGCCACAAGGTTGTCTGATTTTTGGGTATCTAATTAAGTATCTCTATCATTCTGTTTTAAATTTGATAAGTAAGTAAGTACCTAATAAGTACATTCTGTTTTTGTCTGATGTGTTAGTTGATCCACAGATTAGAAAAACTAATTGTTTATCTATGAAAAACCAGCTTTATAGGGTGCACTGCTGATGATAGGTACCTTGCTTTTCATAAAGCGCATTTTTTTTTTCAGTAGCTATAAAAAACGTTGATTTAAAAAAGTTTAAAGAGTTTGTAATTACTCGTCGTACTAGCTACAACTCTGACATACATTTTTACTAGCTTTGATTTGGCTGGGCAACGGGATTCGTAATTAAAAGTCAGTCGTAAACGCTGCTAAGTTTAAGAATATGACATCATGGTAGTTGAGATCATTACCCCACCTTTACCTACGCAAAAGTAACATACGGTTTGTACAGATTAAGACATGACAATCGTATTCCCATGACCTGTGTGTGTTACGCCATGGTAAATAAGCAGTATAAATTAACAGCACGGAACGCAAATAGGTATCTAGTGGCCCCAGAAGGCCTAATATTTTTAAGTCTTTTGTATCGAATTTGGTGTATTGGTACCGAACTACTATCGAAAAAAGCCCTGATGGGTGAATATCGACAACTGCGTTTTTTGTCTCATTTCGGAGGATTTTTTATTTTTTCCGTTTTTTGGAACTTTTTTTACATAATGGTAATCTTTATGGTGATTTATTTTAACTGTGGAAAAATGCTAGCAATATCTTAATCAGAAGCTGAGATATTCGAGATAGAATTTTGAAAAAGGCACCGAAATGAAAACAGTCCTCCAAAATGATAATAAGTGTGCACCGAAATGAAAAAAGTCGTCCGAAATGAAAATAAGTGTGCACCGAAATGATAATTGACCACCGAAATAATAATAAGTGTGCACCGAAATGAAATATGTCAATCGAAATGAAGTGGTCAAGTGCGAGTCTCTCTAGGCAGGCAGTGTTCTGTTTCTGTATGGTAATTTTCAATGCGATTGGATTTAACTAATAGTCAAAAATAAGCCTGTATGGGAAGGTACTAGCGAAGAACCAACGTAGCAGGTGCAGCAAAGTAGAACGAGTGTGGAACTGGTGACCACAGCAGAGTAGGATGACTGAGGAACTGGTGTCTTCTGCAGAGTGGGACGATTGAGGAACTGGTGACTACAGCAAAGTGGGACGAGTGAGGAACAGGTGACTACAGCAGAGTAGGACGAGTGAAGAACTGTTGACTACAGCAGAGTGAGACGAATGAAAAACTGGTGACTACAGCAGATTATGACAAGTGAGGAACCGGTGACTACAGACAGCCGAGTAGGTCGAGTGAGGAATTGGTGACTACAGCAAAGTGGGACGAGTGAGGAACCGGTGACTACAGCCGAGTTGAGTGAGGAACTGGTAACAACAGCAGAGTGGGACTAGTTAAGAACTGGTGACTATGGCAGAGTGAGACGAGTGAGGAATCAGTAGTTTCAGCAGAACAGGACGAGTGAGGAATCAGCAGAGTGAGGGTGTTGGAAGTAGGAAAGTAGTATGCACGTAGTAGGTAGGTAGTAGATAGGTGGTAGGTAGGCAGTAGGTAGGTAGTAGGTAGGTAATAGAGTAAGTAGGTAGTAGGTCGATAGGTAAGCGGTATGTTTGCTCTCTAACACACATATTTTCTAGTAGGTAGATGGGTACGTGGCATGCGCGCTCTCTAACACATCTACCTACTAGTAGATAATAGGTACGCGGCATGCGCGCTCTCTAACACACCTACCCACTAGTAGGTAGATGGGTACGCGGCATGCGCGCTCTCTAACACACCTACCTACTGGTAGATAGATGGGTATGTGGCAAGCGCGCTCTCTAACACACGTACTTACTAGTAGGTAGATGGGTAGGTACGTAGCATGCGCGCTCTCTAACACATCTACCTACTAGTAGGTAGATGGGTACGCAGCATGCGCGCTCTCTAACACACCTATCTTCTGGTAAGTAGATGGGGACGTGGCATGCGCGCTCTCTAACACACCTACCTACTAGTAGCTAGATGGGTACGTGGCATGCGCGCTCTCTAACACACCTACCTACTAGTAGGTAGATGCGCGCTCTCTAACACAACTACCTACTAGTAGGTAGATGGGTACGTGGCATGCGCGCTCTCTAACACAACTACCTACTAGTAGGTAGATGCGCGCTCTCTAACACAACTACCTACTAGTAGGTAGATGCGCGCTCTCTAACACACCTACCTACTAGTAGGTAAATGGGTACGCGGCATGCGCGCTTTCTCCCTAACACACTCACATACTAGTAGGCTCGCTCTCTAACACACCGTATCCCAAATTATGCTATACTTACTGACTCGCAATCAAGCCTTAGCGAAATCAACAATAAAGATAGCACCAACCCAACAGTCGTGTCGATTCACAAGAACATGCATACCACATTCAGCACAGGAGGGGACGTCATATTTATTTGGACGAAAGCTCACACAGGGCTTGAAGGTAATGAGGAGGCAGATGTAGCAGCAAAAGCTGCAGCTGAATCCCGTACCCAGTACGCTAGTATATCATTCCCGATAAGTTTTGTGAAATATCACCTAAAACGTGCGAACTGGGAGACCGCTGAAGAGATTTACCTTAATTCTCCTCAAGGACAGCACACAAGAAATATATGCCCCAAACTGGAAGACATACGAAATCTCTGGAAGGCCACAAAACCTTCTTTCGAACTTACACAAATACTAACTGGGCATGGGTATCATTTACAGTACTTACACCGATTTAAAATCAAAAACACTAATAGTTGCCCTTGTGATGACTTTACAGAACAAACCATTAAACACCTTGTAGAAATATGCCCTAGATTCACATCAAGTAGGAATAATCATGAACTGACCTGTAACTTTCATAATATATCCAGTCCTTATTCAATTTTAGTAATAATAAATAAACAAAGTACCCTAGAATCATATTTAGTACATATTAAAACAATAGTGCGTAACCTTAAAACATTTAATAAAGATGTAACCTAATAGTTAGCACACCATTTAACTTTTAACCCCCTACGGAAAACATGTATCTCTGAATAAACCTGTTTAATTAACGTTCTTCAAAGATATCTCATTTAACTTGTATTAAAGCAGACATCCCATGATAACTCTTAGGTTACTACTATGGAATTGTTATAGTAACTAGCATAATATCTGCAATACATACCTATGTTAGGGTGGAGCGAAAAACCCGATTCTTTAATTTGATGACTCCTATATAATTAATCGATAGCACTACTACTAAGCAACGACTACGCAAAATATCAATTCCCTAGGACATAGTTCTGAGGTGGCGCACTTTACTTATTTATTTTGAAAAATTGGATTTTGTTATGTGACTAATTTCGCTCATAACTTGGGTTGTTGTACCTTTTTAGTAAATTGAATACCGTTTTACACATAAGTTAACAAAGTTATTTGAGTTGTCGTGCATACATACATACATGCATACAAGATATACTTACGTGAACTTGCTGTCACGCACATCTTAAAGGCCCGGGAGCAAACTAATGACACAGTTCGTCAATTTGTCATTCCACAGTTGCAATATAAAGCTCTAGTTAGTTTACTATAATAGATTGGATCAAAGAAAAAATCTATGAGCCACCGCTTACAAAGCCCTTTAGTACTTCTAATTTGCAAGATTTAATATCGAATGAAGACAGATTGAAGAAAGTTTTGGGATATCCTTGTCACACTCAGGCTGTCGAACAGCGTGTAAAACTAGTTGCAGAGGCATCTTTGCTAGTTTGGCGGTCCTGAGGCTCGAGATGGATTCATCAAAGCAAGGATTCTTTCAAGAAAATCTTTGCCAATTTTTGAGACAAAAACACAATATTTTAATATCAATGAAAAAGATTCAGACTCTGATGCAAGCAGTATTTTTTAAATATAATATGTAGTTAAATATGCTTCTTTTATCGTTTTACGTTAGATTAACACAAATAAAACCTGTAAATTTATTAATTGTGTGTTTTTTCAGAACCATGATTTTTCAAATTTTGGCGCCTGTGCGCCACCTGAAGATGTTATCTTAGGAAGGTCAAATTTTGCAATTTAAGTTATTTTCTATCAGTGCACTCTTTGATAACATAGGAGTTGCTAAAAAATAAAAAAATCTTTTTTCGGCCCTTTTTGCTCCACCCTAACCTATGTGCCCCGAAAAGGTCGCCCGTATCAAATAGCGAGGACCTTTTCGGGACACCAATAGTACTCTAAGAACTTTTTGTGTAGTAATCATGTAACGACAAAAATGTCTTATAAATAAACTCCCTTCAGAGGGGGAATTACCCTCTGAAGGCCAACAAAAAAAAAAAAACCTATTAGTAGGTAGGTTGGTCTCTAACTCACCTACTCACCAGATAGTACGAAGGGGGTAGGGGTAGGTATAGAATGCCGCGTGGCATTAGGCCCGCCTTTTGTACTATGTGCAATAAAGTATAAAAAAAAAGGTATGCTATTATTGTGTGGGCAGTTTACATTTGTCTAGCGAGGTTTTCATAATAGTTTCGTAAATTAACAAACCCTACCTTCGAATTCAACAAGGAACCCTAAGGCATCGAGCTTCTCCAAATTTCCTTGAGGTGTTATCATTTCTGAGGGGTGATATAGACATTTCAGTCCACCGAATCCTCCGAAATGAGAACGCAGAAATGAAAATAGAACAGTAAATTTCAAATATTTTTTTAATTAAAACAATTATAGTGAAATCAACAGCACTCAAGTCAAACAGTTCCTAAAGCACATAAACACAGTAATTTTGAGACAAAAGGAATGAGCAATACACGAGTTAATTAAAAAAGGCACCGAAATGATGAAAAAAATGTCGCCACTCCACAGAAATGAAATATTTTCGTTAATGGCGGAAAAATGAAGCGAAATAGCTCCCGTGAATCTGCACCGAGCTTTAGAGCGGGACTAATTAAAGGCGTCGAAGGGCAAGCGGAGTGCGTAAGCGCAGGGACTGAGGAGCTATTCTGCCATAAGTTTTTACCCTCCGGAATGAAAGGGCTTCGTCGGACACATGCATTCAGGTCTCTCAAACGTAGTACATTATAGCTAAAGAGATGGGTGATACTTATATCAATTCATTGGTTCACTGTTTATAAAAAAATGCTGTAATTTCATGTCAATATGAGACCACTTTGGCGTAACAAGGTATTTAATGACCAAAAATGTAAAGCGGACAACCCACCGAGATGAGAAAATGGCACTTTATTATTTTTTTAATGTGATTTATAGTTTTTTAAATAAAATTATATTTATTGTACCAGGTAGTTTACGACATTTTTAACCCGAAAAAAAATTGCGTCATAAGATATTGACACGATACACCCTCGTTATCAGGCCGGACACAAATTTTTTGGGCTTGGGATATTCACCCTGATACAATAACAACCAAGAAGATTTTAAAAATACCTTTTTCAACTCTATCACACTGGCTAATTTTCGATGGAATACGAATTTCTTGTTTGTACTAACCTACTGAGTTTGTACTTTTGTTGACTTTTGTTCTCATATCAAAAGGATTTCCAAACTTTTTTACATTATGAAAGACGTAATCTCTTTGCTCAATCAATATTTTGGCAAAAAGAGCATAGTTTTACAGAGTTTTTACTAGAATTTCTTGTTACTTTTTAAGTTAGGTAAATGTATGTAGGTATGTGCTACCTACCGCATTGTAGAGAAAGCGATAAAATCCATGTGGTAGATCGGTGGATCGGATTCAGTCCTGTTTGGCGAATGGCCAAATGCCGCCGTGGACGCCACTGTCCCAATTTTCACGGGAAGGAATGTATTTTCTACATTGGGTAATTTGTACCTACCTACATACATAGACCTAATTAAAATGAACCGCACCAACCATTAATAATCTATGTACCTATATCAATCAATAAGTATTATGAAACTGTGACAGGTCGGTGTTAATGTAATATGTACCCCTTCAGTGGGCCATACACGTTTAGTCTCGTCCTCGCAAATCGAAATGAAACTGCGGTCCATCTTAAAAGGGGTTTTCATTTGAAACATTTCTGGGACAAAGTTCAGAAACATTGCATAATATACTTACAAAAGTTTCCAAAAATGTTCCCAATGAATACGCATTTTAAACAATGTTTCTGGCAATTTCGTGGAACATTTGTTGGGAACTTTGTTTCTGATGTGTTTCTTCAACAAAGCTTATGGATTTTGTCCCCAAATACTAAAGATCTATAAAAATTTTAAATAGCCCCTTGACATTTGTAAATCAAGATCCATCTCAAATACTCGATATAGTTGGGTGAATGACGTAACCCGTCGTTTTACAAGCGTTTTACATTCGGCTTTATGGCTTTACCGCCACGCTGCGCTGCGCTCGGCTCTCACTAATAAATGCATCATAGCATGATTCGTTTGTTTGCATTCCTTAGTTTTGTGATTCAGCTACATGGTAAATTAGCGTAGGTACCTACCTGTCTTACCTAACATTTATCTGAATCAACGTATATCAGAAAATAGACGGCTGGAGCTGGATTGTCCCACAAATTAATAATAGACATATATCTAGGTACCTATCTTATGTCATTAACATTATTTTTAAAGCTGTCAAATATGGTCCATTTGATCGGCCGTACTGTAGGGTTCAGAATCGGGACCTAAGCTTCTAGCAGTAGTAGACATTCTGAGCTGAGACTACAACGAGTGAAAATGTTTGCTTTATGGCAGGTGATAAGAAACACTGCACTATTAAAACATACTCAAGTCATTTGCATTTTTAATTTTGCGTGTTTTTTATTTTATCGGCACCACCGGATTGGTGCCTCGCAGTCGGCGATATCTCAAGGTCTAGGACATTTCCAAGGACGGTCCGCATTGTAGACTTAGTAGACGGACAGCAGCATACTATTTTATAGGTAGTACTACTGGATTAATAGACGAAGGGGACTATTAAAAGACATGTTGCCATTTCGGGTCCCATTCTTCTATGAATCAGGTTAAATTATGGCGCAGGCACACAAATTAGGGAGACGGTGGTGGCGCGCGGGACGCCTTCAGCAGAGACGTCTGTTGTGTTGTGGCAAATTATTTAATTAAATTGGAGATCTAGTAAGACGGTAATATCATGGAGATCTATAACCTATCTATATTCTGCTGTTGCTGCCTGTCGTCCAATCTTACGCGGTTGGTCTGGATAAAAAATATTGGGCGTTATCTCAGTATTGTTAGTATTTTTCTTATGCCGCCACTACGCCAGAAAAGAAACAGCGGTTGTGGTTGTCGCGAAAACTATATTCCTACCTATAAAGGGAACAAATAAACACAGCGAAGGACTGTGGTATTGATAGCGACTGTTTTCTTACACCAAAATACCTACCGAGGGTTTAATGGTAAAATGATTATCAGCTCACAATGAACGTTATTTTAAATATAACCTTCTTAGTAACAGAATTAACCGTGGGATCTCAAATAGTAAATACAAAACTGCATCCAAAATAAGTAGGTAAGGGTACCGATAGAACAGTAACTTCTAATCTTATCAAGAAATAGCATTGCAGCAATAGGTATTTTTATATCGACTTGGTTGATAGTATCCAGTTTGTCGGTCATAATAATGGTTGGCTATCTGAATTAAAAACTTCCTGTTACAAAAACCATAATTTTGATATTTTTTGTAATCATACATAAACACTGACCTGTTTATCAAAGATGCTGTTGTAAATAGGTGAGCAGATAAGTCCAAATACATAAAAGCACCGAAACATTCACATTTTTATTTATAAACAGTGAATTTATACACAGAATAATAATTTAGCTACGTCAGATCAAAATACACGTCTATCCTACTACGCATGTGCCGCGGATACTGACTGACGCGAATAGATTCCAATATCAGTTACGACGTTTTGCTTTTGGGACGTGCCCGGTGCGCTGAGATGAGAAAAGTGGTGTAGCTTGCATGTAGCGAGATAAGACTTTTTATTACCTTACATCTATTTACTTATTGATACATGCAGTGTGATTATTGAATTCAATTAGGTACCTATTTGACTCCCCCCGCTTTGTCCAATTTTAATTCCACATTGAGGATTAATAACATTCTTCCTTATACCTACTTATTGAGGAATTAAAAATAACAAAAGGCATTTCTTACCATTTGAATAATGCTACATTACAGTTGTAAAATGTAAACTAGGTAGGTAAATAACGAAATATTTACTCACACAATGTCCTGCTGTACTGTAATTAAAGCAGTTATACAGGGTGATTGGAAATTCGATGCATTCCCTGAAGGTGGTTAGAGGGGGGGCCATTTCCAACATATTCTTCCATGGAACCAGGGGTCGGAAATGATTGGTTACAAAATTATTAGGACTTTTGATTTTTTAAAGAAAATTTCCCGATTTCAACTTTAAAAGTCATGCGAAAGCTAGCCAAACCGTTTTATGCATAGTTTTTTGACATGATCTCATAGTGAATGAATAGGACAATCATTTTAGTTACAAGTTTAGTTAGAAATACTCTTCTTTTTTAAAATACAGCGCCAAAACAAGAAAATATTTTGGTGGAAAGGGATTTTTTTCAACATTCATGGTAATCTACTGTAAAAATCACTATGGAATAATCCGTAAAACTTCATAACAGAGTTCTCTGTTTCATTAGCTAACCGAAAGGTACAATAATCTACAATCAAACATGTTTTCATAAAATAATTAGCATTAATGCAAAAGCGGCGTGCGAAACAAGGCAATTGACTATGGTCGGTCGACTACGCCAAAGTCAGCAAATGCTGTTTAGACAACTTTTTCAAGTATTTTCGTGGTCTAATGGATGGAGCATTCCCCTCAGGAGTCTGTGGTTCCAGGTTCGATTCCGTGAGTTGACCTACAAGGTTGATATTCAACACTTTGTGAATTTTTCCCAGTTTGGTTTAAAAATCACGTTGAACCACCTGATTGTCCGCAAGAAAATATCGTGCTCCGGAGGCATATTAAACCATCGGCCTCGATTGATGTCTAATAAACGCAGACGGTGGTCGTAACAATAACATAGCAGAGGTCTAATACTTGTAGTATGTGGTGTAAAAACTCCGACAAAGATTTATCATTTCAGTTTTTAGGCTGTTTAAAGCTCAGGAGCTCCATTTCTGAATTGTCGTAATCCTAATCGTGCGAAAATCTGCTACTAATTGTGCTCGTATCACATGTTCTACTAAACTTATTAAGTTATGCACACCCTAATAAATTCACACAAACCCTTAACATTTAAAGTATCGAGTAGTAGAACGTGTAATACGAATGGTTAGACCACTCGTTTTAGATTTCCGTGCACGGATTTGGATTACGACAATTCAGAAATGGAGCTCCTGAGCTTTAAACAGCCTAAAAAACTGAAATGATAAATCTTTGTCGGAGTTTTTAAACCACCTTCTACAAGTATTAGACCTCTGCTATGGTAGTGTTACAACCACCGTCTGCGTTTATTAGACATCAATCGAGGCCGATGGTTTAATATGCCCTCCGGAGCACGATATTTTCTTACGGACAATCAGGTGGTTCAACGTGATTTTTAAACCAAACTGGGAAAATTCACAAAGTGTTGAATATCAACCTTGTAGGTCAACTCACGGAATCGAACCTGGAACCACAGACTCCTGAGGGGAATGCTCCATCCATTAGACCACGAAAATACTTGAAAAGTTGTCTAAACAGCATTTGCTGACTTTGGCGTAGTCGACCGACCATAGTCAATTGCCTTGTTTCGCACGCCGCTTTTTGCATTAATGCTAATTATTTTATGAAAACATGTTTGATTGTAGATTATTGTACCTTTTGGTTAGCTAATGCAACAGAGAACTCTGTTATGAAGTTTTACGGATTATTCCATAGTGATTTTTACAGTAGATTACTATGAATGTTGAAAAATCCTTTCCACCAAAATATTTTCTTGTTTTGGCGCTGTATTTTAAAAAAGAAGAGTATTTCTAACTAAACTTGTAACTAAAATGATTGTCCTATTCATTCACTATGAGATCATGTCAAAAAACTATGCATAAAACGGTTTGGCTAGCTTTCGCATGACTTTTAAAGTTGAAATCGGGAAATTTTCTTTAAAAAATCAAAAGTCCTAATAATTTTGTAACCAATCATTTCCGACCCCTGGTTCCATGGAAGAATATGTTGGAAATGGCCCCCCCTCTAACCACCTTCAGGGAATGCATCGAATTTCCAATCACCCTGTATATGTCGTGGTTTCGAAACGAATCAAAACCAAGGAACGAACCAAAGGAAGGAACGCAGATAAAGCTCCTTGGAACGCAGCTTAGAAGTCTGTTTACATGATGTCATCCCATGATGTCATGGCAACGATCGCCGTCCGCCATTGTAGCCGAACGCTTAAGGCGGGAGATTTTGAATTTACTAGAGAAGGTTCAGTCAGACGTTAGTATCTAACCTGGTTCAATAAAGAATGGGATTATAAATGGCGGGGTGTTTCTGTAACTGGGAGGGGGAAAGCATGAACGTCTAGTGTATTTAAGAGCCTTAGTGCGAGTGAGAAAGCACTTCAGCCGTCATATATAATCCCATTTTTTATTGAACCACTTAATACCTATCTAATCATGTTTTTTTTTAGGAAATGTCGGCGACTTGGTGTCCCACACCACACGCGACACTCAACAGAAGAAAAAGTTTATTGGTGTATGTCTCACAAATGTATTGTACATGCCTATATTTCAGGAGTAGGTATTAGAGCTGAAACTTTACTCTTACGACTGAAAATGATTTGAGTAATAGCGTTTTTGTAGAACACTTTTGGGTTGGAACACGTCTGTCTTGACCGTGTTTAGTCTACGTAATTTCCCTTAAATAACTATGCTACTATTTGGTAATGTGATTTAATGAAACACAAAAGCCATTTTATTAAATAATTTATTCAAAAAAGAATGATAAACCTATGCAACTATTATTTGGACCTCAAGTACCAAATAGTAATTTAAGGTGTGCTACAATTTCTGATCATTTTTTGCCTCTAAAGGCAAATGATGACGATGGCTGATATTATATCTACGACCTTCTACTTTCTACCCGTTTTCACTGTTTTTTCGTCCTTTATTTATCGAGATAGAAATCGTTTAGAGTACCCTAAGTTTAATATTAATATGAGCTAAACTACTTGCAAGTTCGTCAGGTGCATACGCGGTTGCGGCCGATACTATGCGGCTATAGTCGTAGTATGTTATGTAAGTACGTACGTTGTAAGTTTATAGCGCCGCTGCGTCCAAAGGGTGCGACAGACGCGTGCGGCTGATTGTGCGGCATTGCGGCTGCAATCGGCCGCACCTGACAAACTTGTACCTTAAAGGTTTTACTTGCTCAGGTTTTACGTTACAAATTGATGTTAAAAGTTTAATAAGTAGAACTATATTATCATAAAACTATCGTACTACTGGACAATATTAAAGCTTCCTTATTGGTAACTAGGCAGATACAAAAATAAAAATACTGACATGCATCTTATTCTAATTAATATCATAATTTATATTAGTTTTACGCCTTTGTCCAGGCCATCGCAACGAATAATCCAGTACAAAATAATATGATTGATTCGTCGCGTTTCCAAGCAGTCTTTAACCGGAGGGGTGCTCCCGTATCATCAGCAGAAGACGTAAGGCCTCACGCAGATGGGACACCGGTCGGTGGTGGCGAGACACCTCCTCAAGCAGTCCGCGTGGAAGAAATGCGCACATGGGGTCACTCGGGCTGACTTCATGCTGCCGAGGCACACCGCACACACGTCCTCAAGCGTTGACAGCTCTTCAGGCGTCGCCCGTCGAAACCTCGACAGCGAGTCGCGAGCCTCATTCAACTTCTTCAACGCCTCCCCCAGTCTATACCTCCCGTGCACGAACACACAGATGTATAGAACGAGGAGCGCTAACCTCAGCCTCTCGTACCATATGAGAGCTGGCACCAGCGGCACTGCTAAGGCTGTCGTGATCCCTCTCGCCCACACGTTGCAATACAGAGGCTCCATGCCCTCTAAGCTTTCAATCTTCAAAGCTGTCAGTGCTGGCGGCCAGATCTCTAGGAAAGTCTTCTCGGAGAGCAGATAATACGTTCCTGTTATGAACGTGTATAAGACTGTTGGACGGAAGTGTTCCAAGCCTTGTTCCAAGCCAAGAGTGAGCAGGATGAAGGTGATAGTGACTATGAAGGTGACAGCTTTGGTCCATTCGAGGACTATTTTCGTGGCGGACATGGCGAGGTGCTTGACTTGCGAGTGCCTGGTGACGTTGACGTATGGGGACCAGTCTTCCTTGGTGCAGATCTCCCGGACGTAGTTGACTGAGTATGTGATGACGTTGTAGAACATTAGAGAGTAAAGAGACGTGAGTTTGCCTTGGGCAACGAACAGTCGGTCGCACGCTGCGAATATCAGCAACTGGAAAAACAGATAAGGATCCAAATAAATACATGTCTTAAACGATAACCTTAAAATTGACGAAAAGAGCTTTCCTACAAAACTGAAAAACAAATCATGGTATTTCATACTTTGCCATAATATGGTACTCATTTATTGTTAAAATAATTTGGGTTGCTCTTGACTCTATTCTGGATCACTGCGGAGTCCCAATTAAGTAATTAATGAAACAAAGCTAATTATTTGACTGGTCAAAAGAGTAGGTTCAACCCGCTATTTGTAAGTATGTATGTAGTATAAAAATCAGGCATATAGAGAAGCCTGCAAGACCTACCTGACAAATCATAGTTGAGAGGTTGTTCATCTGAATGAAGACCTGCTCGGCTCGTTCCAGCGGTGCGTATATCGCCTTAATCACGTCTAGCAAGAACACCACCGGGGGACGCAGGCGCTTGGCAGTTCCTGAAATCAACATTTCGAAGTTATAGCTACAGTTAAGAAACACTAAAAAGCCCGTTGAGAATGTTACGGGTACATATGGGGTGAAGTTGATAACCTAAAATTTTTATTACTACAGTAAAATAAAACATCTTAAAAGATACCTATAGGTTGACTACAAGAAGGTGTTAAGTAGGTAAACTTTTTAGGGAGTCAAAATAATAATTTCTATCGACAGTTTTTCATCTGTCTGTTCATATTCGTTACATTTTACATTTTGTATTTTTTTATCTATTTAATTTGTTTTGAGGTCTCGTTGATTGATAATTAGTTGTAAAGTTAAAATTGTTAAGGTCGCCTATAGTTTTATATTTCTAGTATAAACTGTATTTATTGTACACGATGAATGATCTTTTATGTATCTACAATCAAAACTGCCAAATCTTTATTTCCAATAAAACCTAATTATTATTTCAAGTAAAACGTTGTCATAATTCAAAAAAAATCTTTGAGACGTTGCTCCAGTTTGCGATGATTTTATTTAGATATTTAAGTAATGGAAATTGTAGCTATGCATATTTATACCTCTATGCCTCTATCTAGATTTATCTTTTCAGCAAGCCACTTTTCAATGCAAAGCTAACATCATACGACATACCTACATTTATCTACATAAAATTATTACACCATTACAAAGACTTTTAACTTTTCCTTTATACCTATGATGTCGAGTTTTCCTGTCTTAGCAACACTACTGTCAATTGGGTATTCGCTTTTCAATGTCAAGTTAAAATCTTACAATGGCTTAATCCAAGGACTTTCTTTTCAGCGAACCGTTTTCCCGTGGTTCTTAGCAACCCGGCTGTCCGGTGGGTGGTTACAAGCTGTCGCTTCAGATTGCCCGCGACCACTGGCTACCTACTGCCCACAAAGCTTTCCACCTCATTAACATAGACGACACTCAAGAAAAATATGGATGGGACGTGCAAAAGTGAAGTAGCCGATAATCTTTAATTATTTAAAATGCCAAAAATGCTATTTGATGTTATTATTTTGCTAATGAAATGCTTTTTTGCAGGCAAGCAGTGCGCTCTCTCCGCTGGAATCGTTTAACTGCTACGATCTTTGATCATAAATTTACTATCTATTGTCAAAAATGGGTTCCTGCTTATTCAACTACATGGAAGACTACCAATCAACAATCAGCATGGTACGTCTTAATCATTAAACCCATTAGTGTGACATTATCTAGGTAACCATCATCGAAATTCACACGCCAGTAAATAAATCGCATAGATTTAAATTACAAAGTTTAATCCGATTATCGCTAATATTCTTACTGGTTCGTTTAGAATAACATCATTCTGTCATTGTGGTGTCAAATCCTCAATGGTTTAAGAATTGTTGGGTATAAAAGAGCACCCCTGTTGTAGGGGTAGTCAGTTCAGAGCAGTCGCACAAGTGATTTTAACACCCCTGCTTATAATCGCTCTGGTAAGTAATTTATTTTTAATTTTATTTATTTAATTTACTTGTATTTTTATTTCGTGTATGGACCTTTTTTTCTTGGGCAGTGTTATTCTGTGTCCTGCAGGTTACCTTAAAAAATATGTTTAACAACTCTTTTTTATACAATTTGTTTTAAACGACGCTTGCTCTAAGAAACGTGGTTCCAAACCAAACTTTCCGTTATTGCCGGGACGCAGTTTTTAGTTACCTTCAATTAAAAACCAAACTATGAATAATTATGCGAAACTAACCAATTAATTGACAAATCTTTAAAAGAAATGATGCCGACCGTGTGATGCAGGCTTAGAATGGCATCACACTATATCTTTCCCGTAGGTTTCGTAAGAAACGACTGTTAGAGAGCTAATGTGTATTGCAATTTTAGGCGACAGGCTGACCTGAACCTGTCGCTATGGTAATACACAGTCTTCTATCGAATGACTCTCTTCTTGTGAGGCTTGGTGTAAATGGCCATTTCTAACAGCCGTTTACGCTCTGCCTACCCCGCATGGGATAAAGGTGTGAACGAACACAATATAATGTATGTATATAATAGTAGTTTATGCAATTGCCTTATAATAAGAGGCTTTAGGATGTGAGTGTCTGTTTATCACACGAGGCGCAGCCGAGTGTGATAATAGTTTGACACGAGCATTCTAAAGCCTAATTATATTGCAATTGCATACACTATTTTATCTACACTTTACAAGAAAAACTATGAAAAATAATTCATACCTCCGCACTTCACTATGGCGATTGCAAGCATATCTACTGAACCAACAACTGAACGACTTTTATACATAAGTAACTTTTTAACTAAACGTTAAAATGGAAGCTCATAAAAACGGAACAACTTTTAAAATTAAAAAGCATTAATCGGTAAATTTTAATTCGGAAAATGATTTGAAGCAAAGATTTAATAATAAATAAGTCCTCATAATTTCAAGTGTCGTCCCATTCTTTGATTGTGTCGTGACATTTGTTTTTTTTTATTATCTTACTGCTAAATGTCGATATCATAAAGTCAGAAAAAAGTACTTTATGACATCGACATTTTACTTTATGATATCGAAATTTTTTTTAAAAGCTGTATGGCTATAAAGCAGTTGCTTATACATTTGCTTTCGAATTTGTAATAGGAACATTATGTATGAAGTGTAGATAAAGAAATGTATAGCGCTGTACCTGAGCATATGATATGAGCACGCGTTGATGTCTTTTCCAGGCGGATTTTTGAAAGATTCTTCTAATAATATACCCGTTCGTTGTAGCTTTTTTATGATAGACAGTAAAATCTAGAAAAAGTTTTCGCGTACCTACGTGACTTTCAAGATCACACGACCAGTCACAAGATCTAGGCATTTTATTTTCGTAATAATCTTTAGCGTTTCTTTGGCTTTGGCCTATTTGGCAGCATCTTTGTCACATGTTTACGAAAATATTGTCGGATGTCCGACTGTTTGTCATCTCATAGGTCTGTGCCTTTAGCAAGAATTTCAGAAGAATGTTTGTTTGACCAAAGTGTCTCCAATGGTGTCATTGTCATACCGTAGATATCACAGATGCATAGGTAGGTATATAAACTATGCAATCGTAAAAGTCAACTTTAATTTTAATTTGTCGAAATAGTAGTCGCAAATAATAAAATTCACATCTTTCCTGCCGCGTAAGTTTACATTGTATGACATAATACGACAACTTAGACATAAAATCTTTTACGTCCTATATCTTATCAAACAAACTCAAATTCTTTTTTACTGTATGTACGTCAAACGTGGATTGAATATCACGTACTACAACTTTAATTTATATAACTTACGCACATATACTTGCATATTTTCAAAGGTAAGCCTAAGTGGTAGAGGCGTCGCTAGTAGCGATAGCAAAAGCCACAGGTTCAAATTTTGCCTGCCGTAGAAAATTTAACCCAAGAACGCAGGTGTGACGTATTGACGCTACAATTTTAGAGACAACAAAAAACAATACGTTTCATTCATAATCTCTGGCTTTAAAATAGTTGAACAACATGTTGTTGCGCGTAGGAGTGGTGTTTTTCAGTCCCGAATTAAACTCGCTTGTAACGACTTGGTATCAACACAGAAACATACGATTGTTTTTACTTCAATTATTTATTGCAATAAATTATTTAACGTTGGATACGTAAAAAAAGAGTCGCACAAAAAATATTGCGTCCAAGATCTTCTTCATAGTGTCCAAATATGACAATGGCCGATTTTAGTATCAATCCTCTTTAAATGTACACTACAATTACACAGCATAGTGTTGTGGGATCCTACTTATACAAATACCTGTGGCTGTTCTATTCTAATACTAGGTATTTGCTTTTGTTATTTATCAAATCTTTTATCACCATTTATTTCTTACGCCAGGATTAAAAGTTATGGGTTTATTATGCAGTATGCTTTCCAAAGCGATTTCGGAAGGCGATATTTTTCGTTCCGAAAGTAATTTAGACGCAAACGAAAGCACACGCTCGGGCTAGGGGCGAAGGGGGCGTCGGGGGTGAAGGGGGAGAGTCTGATGATCACAAGTTTGACGCAGGTTGGCCGACAGCCAGCTTCCGTCCACTCATTCAGAGCTCGGCAATGACCTGCCTGCAGACATTGTACCAACTACCACTGGTGGGTAGGTACACACCTACTTGATCAATTTCAACAGTGTAGTTTGTTCCCGCGGCTGAGTCTTCAGATATCAAATATTTCATAATTTCCCATGCGTTCAAGTCTGTAACCTAAATTATTTTTTGGAGTTTACTTTACATTTTATAGCGGGAGTTTTGTTTGTTTGATCATAATAAGGTCGATCGTAATGCGGTTTTTGATAAAATAAACCAATCCTAAACTAAAATTATCAAAATATTTGAGTGGTCCAACGACCCAAATATATTCTCCTGTTAACCTGACTTGATATTAATGAATTAATTCATAAAATTATGTTTATACCTATTCATACTTAATGCGAAATTCAAAATATCTTAGGCAAAGCTACGGAGCGGCACGTTTGTTTATTATTTTCATTAGCTCTTACTCTATTAGATGTACTGTCGTAATCTGCGTAACAGTTGGCATCACATGCAGCATTAGGAAATATCGCATCACCCCACCGGACACGACGTTGGCTTTCTATTTCTGTGGCAATGACTAGGCGTAGTAGACTGTCCTCTGTCTCTAGGGGAAATACATTTCCGGCAATCCGCGTCTTTGCTGACAGGTCAATTGAGCTACTTTTTGATATTTTGTATGAAATTCGGAGTCAAAACAATAACTTTTCTTCAATTTTTGACTTAAGTTATTCTAACTTGAAATATTTTGAAAAACGGTGAAGAAGCCTGTAGTATTTATGGACAACTTTTGTATTTTATTTACGACCCAGTCAAGTAGCGCTTTGCATTTTATACAAATACTAAGAAAAACCTGTATATAAGTTCCCTTAAATGGGTACTTTGATGTGCTGGCTGGTGAGATACGATATTACTCATAGTCGGGGAATTTCGGATTGTATTAATATGACATCAAACTTTGTCGTCATATCTCTATTTGTTTCGTCAGATAAATACCAAAACTTCTGTTGAAATATGACAACTCGCACAAGATATTTTTGATGACATATTTAAACACAACATCTAAATTACGGCGTGAACTAAGTATTGGATGAAATCAAGGCCCATATTTTTTTAACACGGAAAGCTAATAAAATTCGACCATGCCAAGCCCACTTCGAATCACAGAAAGTCATCCACCTTTCTTCATGGTGAATGACCTTTTGTGTGTATGTATGTCTGGATGATCTGAAATATCCGGCATAGCAGCTTTATAATTTACGCTGTAAAACCCAAACCAATACTCATAAAATCAGCTCGTACGTACTTATAAGAATTTGTTTTACATATGCGTTTTTAAAGGTCGAAATATTGGCAGACTTTTCGTGTGTTATACCTACCTATGTAGCGAGTACATGTTTTTTCATTAACGTCATTGTACTACACATTTTTCTTATAGAAATGTTGCTAAATTATGATGCAATTAATATCTATAGAAGTAACAGCAAGTATTTAATCTATCTATGGACTTGGCGAAAGTTGTAGTTCGTTAAAGTTTTTTAATCTTAAGAGTATTTATGTATTCAAAATCTCGTAAACAAAGCAAGCAATAAGTCCATTAATAAATACGATAAATTATCTTTTACCTGAATCGTATTTATATATCCCTTCTCTAAATCTAAAGCTGGCTTTGTTGTTCGACTACTAGCTACGTTACCGTAGCAATGTGCTACGACATCAGACAAATTTCCTTATTTAGTATGCTAATGTTTTTTTTTTGTAACGTGCCTAGCTCGAAAACTCAATAAAATGCTCAATTCCTACGGTTTTTCTCGTAAAAATACTTATCAACTTGTACTATCGAGTCCTATTAATGAATCATGCGTCGATTCGCGCCCGGGACAGATATATTATTTGAATGATGAATTTAAACCCACCTTTACTGGGTTCTGGGTCTAGTGTTCTTTGTCCGTTTTTACATAGAGTCTTAGTGGTGGGTACTTACTTCTAGCCAGCTTGACGGCGTGTGGGTACCAGCTGGCTGGGTAGCGGTAGTTGGCAGATATCAGCACGGGTACCACTAAGCAGGTATACGCAGCCATCAGCCAGGCTCCGCCCAGAGCCACCAGCAACCCTCGCGGCGCCCAGTACGGCAGGATCAGCACCACTGACAACAGCCATACTGCAAGAAAAAGATATATTACCTAAGGCGATCAGTTTCCCATACAAAAGTTCCATGGACTTACGTCTGTGAAAGAGATTCAGTCTGATTAAAAATCTTGATGGAGAGTCTCGTGGTTACATAACATTTTTGCAAAATACTAATAATAATTTTGTAACCATCTGATTACCCCTTAAAAACTGATTCGCCACTTCACGAAAATGAAGATACTGCTGCAATAAATGCGTTTGATTTTGTTGTGGAGAAAATACTAAAATCATCATCAACAGACGCAAAAGTGCACTGCTAAAGACAGGTTTCCTTCTGTTGAGGTGCAACTTTCTGGAAATTCTGGAAACTCTGCGGCCCATTCCTTAGACTCTTTTCTTAGTCGCCCTTTACGACACCCAAGGGTTGAAATGGTATAGTGTTACCTTCTTACGCTCATCTTTAAAAACGAGAGGCCGACTTTCGAATACACCTGCGTATAATTCAGCCTTAGAAATCATGGTTGTATGAATATGACATAAAAGATATCCTATGTTGGTTTTAACATATCATGTGTTATCTAAAATCCCAAGACTTTTATTACAAACATTTTGTTTCTGTTGAGTATTTCATAAAGAGGACATGAAGTCAAAGAAATTAGGTCACTATTTCATGGTCATTTTAAAATACGTTTGATGTTAATTTGATTCAGTTTTATTATACAGGAGTCAACAACACGCTTGCGTTGGCACAATAAGTCTGTTTACAATTTTAAAATCATGATTATCTAAAAAAACAAAACACATCACATCACCATCAACATCATCATTAACCCACATCCACCCACTGCAGGGTTTAGGCCTCTTCTCTATTGCGCCATATCATAACAAACAACAAACAAATACTAAAGACGGAGTCACGTTGGCTATACCTAATCACTTCCATCTACAGCTAAGGGTAATTTGATGAAAGTACGCAAGAACATAAATTATTTTTTATTCTCCAGCAAATGGCATATTCGCGCCAGACATTTTTACGATTAATGACTCATAAATAATTCGTCTGACGCACATTTTTGCAGGCTGACCCGATTCCTTGAGATGCAGTTTAATTTTAGGGTGAATGTCGACAAGTGCGTTTTTTGTCTCATTTCGGAGGATTTTTTATATTTACCGTTTTTAAGAAATGTTTTTACATAATTTGAATCTTTATGGTGTTTTATTTTAACTGTGTAAAAAGGCTAGCAATATCTTTATCAGAAGCTGAGATATTCGAGTTTGAATTTTGAAAAAGGCACCGAAATGATAACAGTCCTCCGAAATGATAATAAGTGTGCACCGAAATGAAAAAAGTCCTCCGAAATGATAATAAGTGTGCACCGAAATGATAATTGTCCACCGAAATAATAATAAGTGTGCACCGAAATGAAATATGTCCATCGAAATGAAGTGGCCAAGTGCGTGTCTCTCTAGACAGGCAGTGTTCTGTTTCTGTATGGTAATTTTCAATGCGATTGGATTTAACGAATAGTCAAAAATAAGCCTGTATGGGAAGGGATTAGTGGAGAACCAACGTAGCGGTTGCAGCAAAGTAGAACGAGTGTGGAACTGGTGACCACAGCAGAGTAGAATGACTGAGGAACCGGTGTCTTCAGCAGAGCGGGACGAGCGAGGAACAGGTGACTACAGCCGAGTGGGACGAGTGAGGAACAGGTGACTACAGCAGAGTGGGACGAGTGAGGAACCGGTGACTACAGCCGAGTAAGACCAATGAGGAACCGGTGACTACAGGAGAGTGGGACGAGTTAAGAACTGGTGACTACACAGCAGAATGAGACGAGTGAAGAACTACAGCAGATTATGACAAGTCAGGAACCGGTGACTACAGGCGAAAAGGTCGAGTGAGGAACTGGTGACTACAGCAAAGTGGGACGAGTGAGGAACCGGTGTCTTCAGCAGAGTGGGACGAGTGAGGAAATGGTGTGGTGACTACAGCAAAGTGGGACGAGTGAGGAACCGGTGACTACAGCCGAGTAGGTCGAGTGAGGAATTGGTGACTGCAGCAGAGTGGTACGATTGAGGAACCGGTGACTACAGCAAAGTGGGACGAGTGAGGAACCGGTGACTACAACCGAGGTGGGTCTAGTTAAGAACTGGTGACTATAGCAGAGTGAGACGAGTGAGGAATCAATAGTTTCAGCAGAACAGGACGAGTGAGGAATCAGCAGTTGTAGCAGAGTGAGAGTGGGACGGGTGAGAAAACAGCAGTGGTAGCAGAGTGGGACGAGTGAGGGTGTTGGAAGTAGGTAAGTAGTATGCACGTATTAGGTAGGTAGTAGGTCGATACGTAAGCGGTATGTTTGCTCTCTAACACACATATTTTCTAGTAGGTAGATGGGTACGTGGCATGCGCGCTCTCTAACACATCTACCTACTAGCAGGTAGATGGGTACGCAGCATGCGCGCTCTCTAACACATCTACCTACTAGTAGGTATATAGATGGTTACGCGACATGCGCGCTCTCTAACACACCTACCTACTAGTAGGTAGATGGGTACGCGGCATGCGCGCTCTCTAAGTCACCTACCTACTGGTAGGTAGATGGGTATGTGGCATGCGCGCTCTCTACCACATCTACCTACTAGTAGGTAGATGGGTACGTGACATGCGCGCTCTCTAAAGCAACTACCTACTATAGTAGGTAGATGCGCGCTCTCTAACACACCTACCTACTAGTAGGTAGATGGGAACGCGGCATGCGCGCTCTCTAACACACCTACCTACAAGTAGGTAGATGGGTACGCGGCATGCGCGCTCTCTAACACACCTAGTAGGCTCGCTCTCTAACACACGTACCTATTAGTAGGTAAAGTAGGTAGGTTTCTAACTCACCTACTGACCAGATAGTACGAAGGGGGTGGGTATAGGTATGGTATTATTGTGTGGGCAGTTTACATTTGTCTAGCGAGGTTTTCATAATAGTTTCGTAAATTAACAAACCCTACCTTTGAATTCAACAAGGAACCCTAAGGCATCGAGCCTCTCCAAATTTCCGTGGGGTGTTATCATTTCTGAGGGGTGATATAGACATTTCAGTCCACCGAATCCTCCGAAATGAGAACGCAGAAATGAAAATAGAACAGTAAATTTCAAATATTTTTTTAACTAAAACGATTATAGTGAAATCAACAGCACTCAAGTCAAACAGTTCCTAAAGCACATAAACACAGTAATTTTGAGACAAAAAGAATGAGCAATACACGAGTTAAAAAAGGCACCGAAATGATGAAAAAAATGTCGCCACTCCACAGAAATGAAATATTTTCGTTAATGGCGGAAAAACGAAGCGACATAGATCCCGTGAATCTGCACCGAGCTTTAGAGCGGGACTAATAAAAGGCGTCGAAGGGCAAACGGAGTGCGTAAGCGCAGGGAGTGAGGAGCTATTCTGCCATAAGTTTTTACCCTCCGGAATGAAAGGGCTTCGTCGGACACATGTATTCAGGTCTCTCAAACGTAGTACATTATAGCTAAAGAGATGGGTGATACTTATATTAATTTATTGGTTCACTGTTTATAAAAGATAGCTGTAATTTCATGTCAATATAAGACCACTTTGGCGTAACAAGGTGTTTAATGACCAAAAATGTAAAGCGGACAACCCACCGAGATGAGAAAATGGCACTTTATTATTTTTTAAATGTGATTTATAGTTTTTCAAATAAAATTATATTTATTGTACCAGGTAGTTCACGACATTTTCTACCCGAAAAAAAATTGCGTCATAAGATATTGACACGATACACCCTCGTTATCAGCCCGGACACTCATTTTTTGAGCTTGGGATATTCACCCTTAGCGACTTTTGGGCGGAAATTTGCTGTTGACTCGGCGTAGAGTCATTCAGGAGTAATAACCGAGATGCAGAAAAGTTCATGGCCGTCTGTGGCTCTATGCCTACGTCTCACACGTTATTTATCTAACTTCTTGGCTTTGTGTAGTGCTGTCACGGAATTTTTAAAAAGTAATAAGGCATGCCAATACACGCGGAAAATCATTAATGTCATATGCAAACAACCCATTATAACTTGGTATTTTCAAAGCAAGAAATAGGCACTACCTAAGCAAGCATGTTCCAACATCGTCTGCATCATAACTTTCCAACAGGTGAGAGAGCTGACAAATGGAGGTCTATATAATATATAATTATTAAAAAAAGGACCAATCCGAAAAGCAGATGTGTTTTGATTGTTCGCCTCTATCTACATAAATACATACTCATTGTGCATCAAGAGTACAGGAGCGTCATAACTTTCTATGTAACTATGTTGTGTATTTTTTAATACACAAGCACGAGAAACATAAACATATGACGCATGTTGTTCATAGAAAAAAGTAGCAACGGAAATAGCACACTGGTAAACATATTGCGAACAACTTTCGAAACAAATTGCCACTTTTTTCCAGTATCTTCCATAAGCTTCAATTGTACTTCACAGTATTAAAAGTGTAGTTCAATATACATAATAACTATTCAATACTTCGATTACAGCTATGCAAAATAAGCACAAAAACATCATAAACAGACTCCCATCTAGAAATTATAGCTATAGTTCCGTTTCTACGTGACGACGTTTATCCACAAAAACAAACAAACTTTCACATTTATTCTGGTGGGTGATAAAAGTCTTCATCATCATGAGTCTTAATATCACACAGATTCCCATGACCTGATTTCCCAGCAACACTTTTCGCGAACATACCAATGTTTGCCATTTTGTCCTCGGATTTGAGCTGAATCTTCGAGAAGGAATCACTCCTTATGCGCCCGCGCACACGCGATATCATTCCCATTGTCTTAAACTGTTCAATACACTTTTAACAAAAGCACTGATAAAGATTTCACTGGTAAGGAAAGTAAAATTGATAATAATAAATTGCAGAGTTTAGCAAAACGTTCTGTGTTCGTCGAAGTGTGATACTCGAATGCGCATTTGGGAGGCGCGCGCTGGGGCGGGCGGCGTGCGCGCAAACTGCCGGTACCATTTTAAATCGGCTACCAGCGATTTGTTGTAAATTTTTACGTACAAGTCTGCTCGCCAAAGATATTTGTATCATAATAGTCGAATCCAAGGAGTAATGTAAACAAAACATCGCATTTTTAACGAAACTCTTCTTACGCAGCCCACGGTGCAATGACGTTTTATTTTTAATTTTAATTCCATGTCACTGACTCGCTTGTGAAAATATAAACACGCCTTATTTTCATATAGATTTCCAATAATTATGATTCACACCACATGAAATGTTGATGGTTAGCAGTATCATATATCTGTGACCGTGGGTGGTTACTAAAATTGCTAAAATGCACCTCATTAATAGTACTATTTGTGATTGATACGATATTGATTAGAAATATGACAACTAGAGCTGAAAATCTTTTATGTAACATTCAAAACATACGAGAAGTTGAATAATGGTTGTTTTTAACTTGCGCATCTGTTTTGTTAGAAAAGAGACATAAAAGATGATATAAAATAATTTTGATTTAGAAGAAATAATGCCTACAGATCTATCTCCCTTTCAGCATAGTTCAAGATCTTGTAAAAGAATTAAATATTCATGTACAAATTTAGTTCAAACCATTAGTAAAACGTAAATTGTTACGTTGTTTTTAAAATAAAATTAGATCGCATAACCCGTTGGTGTCTATCACATCCACATCTTCCGGAAACGTTTTCCTCCAACCCACCGTGAGACTGTTCCATTCACAAAACCGCACGTGATTCACGTAGCGTAAACAGCGTTGACTAGGCAGCGAGAAAATAAACACATTATCACAACACGTTCTCTAATAATATTGCAATTCTAATATGGGTATTCTGGGTAACGGCTGAAAACCAGTGCTGCCTCCTTATCAGTATTTTATGCACTGAGCCTAGGCCCTTTGCATCACTGCAGCACACAATGTACCTATATGTGTAGGTATCCCGATATACTCTTTCTCCTATTCGTCAAAATAAATGAATGTGTGTGTTGTACTTTTATGCAATAAACGTTTTATCTATCTGATATTTCTAGAATGCTGGTAAGCCTTGGGCAGCCGAGTCCGTTGGTGCGTTATTTTTGCGCAGCGCTATCCGTTGCGTTTAACAAAAAATACAATTTTCCACCTTATACCTTATGTATAGGGTGAAAATTTACTAGTGACCGATAGCGAAATATCAGAACCGGCTAGTGATAAGGAACAACTTTCCCCAAGGAACATAGGTCGAAATAAGGAAAAAAAATTTGGACCTCCCATAGTAACTGAAATCAACTGATCGGTAAGTTTGCATGGGAGGTCCAATTTTTTTTGCACAATGCTGCGTTGACGGAAGCATTTGTCAGACAATTTGACATACACCATATAAGGTCGACATTCGTAATGTCCCAACGCATGCGTTACGCAGCGCAAAAATAACGTTAAGTGTGTAAAGCGCCTTATACTGGGTGTTACAAAACAACCAATAAATCTGAAAGGAGGTAAAGGTACTCATGAAACTGAACAACTTTCCCCATGGAACATGGGTCGAAATATGAAAAAAAAATTTGGACTTCCCATACAAAATGAACTCACTTTGTATGGGAGATTTATTGGTTGTTTTGTAACACGTTGTACTTACTACCTCATTGCCACAAATGGGTGGACAATGGATGGGAGACTTCGAGAAAATTAATCGGCCCGCCAACACCTTATAGCCCTGATATGAATACATTACTGGAAATTTTTTAAAGCCCTCTTACCAAAGTAAGGAACCGGACCTCTATAATTCCATCGAGTAAGACACTGAATGATGGTTGCAGGACTCGAAACATGTGGGTGCTGGTATGTGCGACGTTGGTGACGGGCGCGCTGGGCCACTACCACCTGTACGACCCGCGCAGCATACAGACCGACCTGGAGTCACCAAGGCAGGAGCCAGCTTATTCAGAGTAAGGTTTATGGCCGGGATGGCCATAAATAATAAAATTATCTTCAGCTCACTCTTTTATTGAAGCATAGGAACCCTTTTACGGGTTCCAATACGGTACGTGGATTCACTTATAACATTTAAAACAAAACTATCACAAATCACCACTCGACAGTAAGTATAAAACAGGAATCGGGCTAGGTATTTATGCACTATTATATGAAAATTAGTAAATATGGACCTTTCTGTCTAGATCCCAAGAATTGAATGCGTCAAAAAAAGCCAAGAACGGTGACGTTTCGGGCCGTGTTCCAAATTTAAGTTATAAAATGATTCGAAAAGGGAGATGTGAGGGTGGCTTAGGGAGGATGTCCATGCAGAGTTTGCACTCTGCTACAGGTTTTTTTGGCGATGGGTTTGTTTTCACAAACGCGACATGAAAACAGCGTCTACCTTTACAGAGCGGCCTCACTCAGAATCTATCCCTGAATTTCCAATATAGGTAAGTAACTATTGGCCTAAAATTAACCACGCATCATTTTCAAAATGGTAAGCGTATGCTTTCGTGATCCCTTATACATGAGACGAGGATAATGTTTTTTTTTTACCTTACACATTTTGTGATTATTAAATGACCAATGACACTTCTACCCTACAGTTACGGAGCACCTCAATTGGCGGACTTCCGCGTGGCGTGTCCGGGCTGCAAGAGATCCAGCGGATTCAACCTGCTGAGCAAGCGATGCGTCGAAGAGCCTCCCAAGAAGTGCGCGCATGGTCACTACCTCACCTACGACGAGTTTGGCTGCCGGAGGAGAAATTGCTACCGAGTGAGTCTTCTCTTCTGTTGGCTGTAGGGTTTACTAACCTGATGGACAAGCGATGCGTCGAAGAGTCTCCCAAGAAGTGCGCGCATGGTCACTACCTCACCTACGACGAGTTTGGATGCCGGAGAAGAAACTGCTACAGAGTGAGTCTTCTCTTTTGTGGCTGTAGGGTTTACTTACCTGCTGAGTAAGCGATGCGTCGAAGAGCCTCCCAAGAAGTGCGCGCATGGTCACTACCTCACCTACGACGAGTTTGGCTGCCGGAGGAAAAACTGCTACAGAGTGAGTCTTCGCTTTTTTGCTGTAGTGTTTACTAGCTGAGCAAGCGATGCGTCGAAGAGCCTCCCAAGAAGTGTGCGCATGGTCACTACCTCACCTACGACGAGTTTGGGTGCCGGAGGAGAAACTGCTACAGAGTGAGTCTTCTCTTTTGTGGGATGTAGGATTTACTAACCTGCCGAGCAAGCGATGCGTCGAAAAGCCTCCCAAGAAGTGCGCGCATGGTCACTACCTCACTTACGACGAGTTTGCCTGCCGGAGGAGAAACTGCTACAGAGTGAGTCTTCTGTGTTGTGGGCTGTAGGGTTTACTAACCTGCTGAGCAAGCGATGCGTCGAAGAGCCTCCCAAGAAGTGCGCGCATGGTCACTACCTCACCTACGACGAGTTTGGATGCCGGAGGAGAAACTGCTACAGAGTGAGTCTTCTCTTTGTGGCTGTAGGGTTTACTAACCTGCTGAGCAAGCGATGCGTCGAAGAGCCTCCCAAGAAGTGCGCGCATGGTCACTACCTCACCTACGACGAGTTTGGTTGCCGGAGGAGAAACTGCTACAGAGTGAGTTACTTTGTGGGTTTACTATTGTACGGTCGTTTGAATAGGCCATATTTAACAACTGTCAAGCCCATACTAGACTACATGTCAACAAAGAAAAATAGACCTTATGTCATAGCATTAACATGATTTTGACAGCTGTCAAATATGGCCTATTCGAATGACCGTACTGTAACCTGATGCGTCGAAGAGCTTCCCAAGAAGTCACTACCTCACCTACGGCGAGATTGGCTGCCGGAGAAGAAACTGCTCTACAGAGTATGAACCTTGAGAATTTTTAGAGTTTCTACCTATTCTCTTCAAAATACTAGAGATAAATTAAATACCTTTTGTTGGAGGCGAGGTAATTCATTGGTGACCCAACGCAAAACGGGGAACCGGTATATGGCAAATAAATCTGGTTACCTACCACGAGTTTTTCGTGATTCCGATCACTCTAGTTACCGGGTCGTTCGTCGACTTGGTGTCCCATACGATAGAGAAGGGTACCTACTCTAATTATTCATTTGCTTAATTCCTTTCCTTTGTCGATCTGAGAGATGGCAGGAAAAAACGTTAGAGCACATGCATAGGCTAGGTAAAATAGCTAATTTGTTTTTCCAGGGTTTGCATGAGAACTGCACTGACGCCAACTGCGCACCAGGCTACGTCTGCAAGGAGGGCGACAACTACGTGAGGACCTGCGAGATCACCCTGGCTGGTCCAGGCTACAATACCGACTTCATCCCAAACAAATTCCACCTGAGCAGATACAGATATGGAGAAAATTATTAAACTTGCATTGTTAGGATTATTTTAGCAAATGACTGACTGACCGCGGCAATTTTTAAATCATTTTGTAAAAGTTATGTAACCATTTTATACGTCAGTATTAAAGTACTTAGGCAATACTTGATAACTGGTATGGTAATATTTGTATTCTTATTGCCCGTATGAGATAGATAATGGTGGCGAATTCAGTATATCAAATTAATGCAATACATTAAACGATGATGATATTTTGAAGAGACATCATAGTCTTACTTGATTGAAGGGCTTGGGGTTGGGGCACAAAACATATTTAAAAATAGCGCACTAAATAGAGCACTACTCTAATTAATCTGGGATGGATACTCCATGAGTCTTATCATGGGAAAAACGCAAAATATCAAAGCGCTCTGTGATATTTTGCGTTGTTGTCCATGAAAGCCCTTGCACACGAGCGTTTTTCTCCGGCGATTTCACGGCGCAGCGTGCGTGATCGTATTCTTTTTTTTATAAACGGATACTCTACTATTGCATCAACCTACTTAAACATGTACCTACCTACCTACCCATATTAGTTATTCGTCTAATGTATAGGTTAGAAAAATGATGGTGAGGCTGGCACCATTCATTTTCCTATTTAGCTAGATATATACTATTCAAAGGATCTCATGTAACGTATTGATCTCTTCTCGTGATTTTTCTATGTTATACTTGTAGGATATATATTATTTAAATATGACGTTGACCTGTATACGAAATAACCAATATTTAGTAACAATTATTGCAATGTATGAACTTGAATAAACTTAATAAACAATAAAATTCTGCAACGTAAAATGAATTTTATTTTTAAGTAAGACAAGTTAAAATAAATTCTACAAATCTTAAACATACCTACCAAATTAAAAGATGATTAAGTCTAGGTAAGTCTAAGTTGCAATGACTAATTACTCATAGGTACCAAAATCTTCTACTTTTTCTAATTGATCGAATTGCGAATCGATAAAATTATAAAATCGTAAGTAGGTAGAACTTTAAAGGAGTGAATACTCGTATACCTACAACAAAATTTAGTTGGAGAGCCCAGGGGGTAAGTGGCTATCTCATAAGGTACCACGAGAGGCTAGGTTTGGATCGTTAACCAAGACTTAAACAAGTCGTATGACCCAGGTCTGCCAGAGCCAATCCTGCCGAAACATAAAAATAATGGATATTTTTTGAAGATATTTTTTCGTAAAAATTATGTCATAAGGTACCACAATGAAAGTGCTGGCATCAGTTAACCATTGAAAAATTATGTAAAAAAAGCTTGGTCTGCCACTGCGCACCCTGCCGGAAGTGCTTGCCAGACCTCTCCAAAGATGCCCTTCCGACACCCCTAAACTATCTCATCGGGTACCACGACGCGACCACCACAACATAATAGCCAAGATCACTCTGACAATAGATCACAAGGTCTGCCAGGCCTAAACTTGCCGCATCCTAGTGTTTCAGACATTTGAAGTTGTAGGTCCAGTGTATGAAAAATGACCTATATCTTTTTCCCCCCGTGTTTGATTTTGATGGTGCCTTAATACGAAATGCTCTCCATAATAAGGAGCTTCGAGTCATATAGGACAGTTGGGTGGAGGGTTTCAGTATTGAACGCAATCCTGTCAAAAAGTTTGAAATGGAGGTTTCGTCTATGAAAACTGGCCTATATCTTATTCCCCCCGGGTTTGATTTTGATGGCGCCTTAATATGAAATGCTCTCCATAACTAGGAGCTTTGAGTCATATAGGTCAGTGAGGAGGAGGGTCTCTGTATTGTACACAATCCTGTCAAATAGTGTGAAATTGTAGGTAACCCCACTGGTTTGATTTTGATGGTGCCTTGGTATGAAATGCTCGTAATGATTAGGAGATTCGATTTGTATAGGTCAATTGGATAGAAGGTCTCTGTTCTGTGCACAATCCTCCTAAATATGAAAATATTCGATAACTTCTGCAGATTTTATCAGTTAAAATTGTCATATCATAAGGAACTCGAATAAAAGTGCTTGCATCAGCTTACCATTGACAAATTATGTTAAAAAAGCTTGGTCTGCCACTGCGCACTCTGCCGGAAGTCCTTAGATGAGATAGGTTAGGGGTGTCGGAAGGGTATATTTGGAGGGGTCTCCCAAGGACTTCTGGTAGAGTGCGCAATGGCAGACCAAGTTTTCTTAACTCAATTTATCAATGGTAAGCTGATGCTGGCACTGTCATTCGGGTACCTTATGTCAGCATTTATTATTCATGTACTATTTTTACATGTAAAACGTCTTAAAAATCCTTTTAGAATTAAAGAAATGTCATGCCATTTAATAAACAAAATAAATCGTGCGCAAACGCTCACGTGGTGTACACGCCCGTGGTGTTTGCGCACGCTCAGGTATAAAAGCGGCCGCTCGGCGGGCGGCCCGGCATTCTTGTCCTGGCAGTCGTGCTGTGCGTTTCTTTGGAAGTTTATACAAGTGTTATTGGTATATAAGCTGGTACTCCATGTAAGTAATTTTTAATTATTTTAATAGCTAAATTATTTAATTATTATAATTTGTGTGTTTTACTGTTATTAATAGTTAATTGAATTAATATATTCTTGAAGTATTCATTATAATATTTTATTTGAATCCCACCAAATATAATTCTAATAAATATAGAGAAAATAATAAATAAATAATCTGGAGTAAGCTAAACTAGCTTACATTTCAGAAGTGGGATTGGAAACCGCTACTTTGGTAAAAAAAAATATATATATATATAGGTATATATGATAGGTAATTTTAGCTTTTTTTTTTACACCTGCAAAATACGCACGTTTTTTTTTCTCTCTCGATTTTTGTTATGATGTAGTGGATTATATCTCAACACCTCAAAGTGAACGTTCACACTGCCCATGATATTCAAAACTGTTCGCAGCCGCCGTGAGGAGCGGCCTGGCAGCGTGCGCGAGCGGTCGCGCAGTCGCAGCCGCCGCGAGGTGCGGCCTGGCAGCGTGCGCAAGCGGTCGCGCAGTCGCAGCCGCCGTGAGGTGCGGCCTGGCAGCGTGCGCGAGCGGTCGCGCAGTCGCAGCCGCCGTGAGGTGCGGCCTGGCAGCGTGCGCGAGCGGTCGCGCAGTCGCAGCCGCCGTGAGGAGCGGCCTGGCAGCGTGAGCGAGCGGTCGCGCAGTCGCAGCCGCCGTGAGGAGCGGCCTGGCAGCGTGAGCGAGCGGTCGCGCAGTCGCAGCCGCCGTGAGGTGCGGCCTGGCAGCGTGCGCGAGCGGTCGCGCAGTCGCAGCCGCCGTGAGGAGCGGCCTGGCAGCGTGAGCGAGCGGTCGCGCAGTCGCAGCCGCCGTGAGGTGCGGCCTGGCAGCGTGCGCGAGCGGTCGCGCAGTCGCAGCCGCCGTGAGGAGCGGCCTGGCAGCGCACGCGAGCGGTCGCGCAGTCGCAGCCGCCGCGAGGTGCGGCCTGAGCAGTCTATTAATCTGCCACCACATGCTCTGGCAGCCTGTTCCATGATTCCACCACCCTGTTGCTCAGAAAGTGCTTGCGAGGATTATTGTGTGCTCTTGTCTTGGTTAGCTTTAGTGAGTGACCTCGTAAGTTGGAATTTCCAGCGCGATGAAACAAACTCTCAAAGTCTTGCAGGTCATAATGTCCGTTCATGATTTTAAAGGTTTCAATCAAATCACCACGTTCTCTGCGGTCCTTAAGAGCAGGGAGATTTAGTTGTTTCAGTCTATCCTCATAGGACAACTTTCTAAGCTGTCTAGGTACTTTTGTGAACCTACGCTGGACTCTTTCTAGCAGGTCAATGTCTTTCACAAAGTATGGGCTCCATACTTGAAATGCATACTCCAATATAGGTCTTACATAGGTTTTATGGATTTACAATCATTTCTGGAGTCAAGGTACCGAAGGCTTTCTTTATGAGGTATATGAAGCTGTTGGCTCTTTTCACAACACTTTCAATGTGGTCAGACCATTTCAGATCCTCAGCAATTTTGACTCCTAAGTCTGTTTGTGTCTTGACTTTGACCAGCTCAACGCCATTCAGTTTGTAGCTAAGCCTAGGATTCTTGCTGCCTATGTGTAATACTGTGCATTTCCCAGCATTAAGCTTAATGAGCCATTCTTTTGACCAATTTGCTATTCTATCAAGGTCTGCTTGGAGGCGATCATAGTCCAGTAAAGGGTTCGCAAAGATCTTCGTATCATCAGCAAAAATGCTTACATTGGATTGAAGACAACGTGGTAAGTCGAAGGAGAATATGATGTAGAGCACAGGGCCCAGAACAGATCCTTGAGGAACCCCGCTCTTAATTTGTCGTTGCTCCGAAACTGTGTCTCCAATTCTTACACGGAAGGTTCTCTCTCGAAGGAATGCCTCAATCCATTGAAGAAGCTTTCCGCGGTTGCCGACAAACTCTAGTTTCTGCAGAAGTCGTGTGATTGGAACTTTGTCAAAAGCCTTTTCGTAATCCAGGTATATGACGTCGATTGGGTCTTTGTTATTGAAGCTCTCAGTCCAAGCACGATAGCAAGTTGGAAACGGTGGAACGACTTGGGCAGAAACCATGCTGTTGGTCGCTTATTATGCTATGTTCCTGTAAGAAGTTTCTGATGTGCTTAACTGACAACTTTTCCATGACCTTACGTATGACGCTAGTTAGGCTAATTGGTCTGTAGTAGCAGGGTCCAATTTGTCTCCTTTTTTTGAATATAGGTGTTACTGTTTCTGTCTTCCACAGTAGTGGCAACATTCCAGTTTCATATGAGGTTTGCATGATATGTACAAGAGCATCGGTTAGTTTACATTTCTGAAGTAGTATTGCAGGAATTACGTCTGGTCCAGGCGATGAGTCTGTTTTTAATTCTTTGATGGCTTGTTCTACTTTGGTGCTTGTAAAAGTTAGTTCTGTTATAGATGGTTCTATACGTAAGCTAGGGTCAAGGATAGGCAATGGTCCAGATGGTTCCATTTCGAATACACCTTCAAATTGGTCTGCAAATGCTTCAGCTATGTCTTTAGCACAAGTCACAGTTTGACCTTGGTTATTATGCAGCACTGTGGGAATGCTGACTTTGGACGTCACTTGCTGTCTGATGTAGGAGTTGAATTTCTTCGGCCCTTCTTTGAGAAGATTTGTTTCATAATTAATTCGTTTATTGCGACATTTGTTGATTATTTTATTGTTTATTTTTCTATATTTCTCGTGTACACTGTCTAATCCAGTGAGCACGTATCTATTCCATTGGATATGTTTCTCTTTAATCATGTCCTGTAGTTCTTTCCCAATCGAAGGTTTATTAGATGTAAATTGTATATTCTTTATTTGGGGACATTCAATTTCCTTGTTTTTCAAAGCCCTCATCAAGTTATTATATTGATCTTTCACACAGTTATAAATATTGATCTTCGCTGGTAATGTTGACAGGTCCTCATTAATTTTATCAAAGTCAGCTTTCTTATAATTCCACTTCAGTGATGCAGTGCTTTTACTGAATTGATAGTTTTCTAATTGTATTGTGACTACTATACAGTTGTGGTCACTCTTGCCTATTGGAGCTTGGTGATCCACCTTCGCCACAAGTGTTTCTTCATTACTTAGTACAAGGTCTAAGAACGAGGTTGATTTCCTTGTCGAAACCTGGTGTGCTCGGTGACTAGTTGTTGAAGATTGCTGTTCAAATACCATTGTACAAAGTTAACCTCAATGGGAATGAGATAGGCACAATCCTCCAAAGGCCATTTTACTCCTCGGTAATTGAAGTCTCCCATTACAAGTACAGTGTTAACATCAGATGCTGTTGAGATTTGCTGGAACAGTATGTTGTCTTGATCTAGTGTAGAGTCTAGCCCCCGATAAAGTCCACATAATACAAACTTGTTTTTACAAAGTGTAATATCTATCCATAAGCATTCCGTTGCATCAAGTTTTACACTAAATTTAGTTTGGTTGTCAGTCCATTGGTATTTGCCACATATATCGCAACTCCACCACTACGTTTGTTAATCCGGTCATCCCTGTATATGTTGTTGTAGTTTGGTATTCTGATAAGACAATCAGGAATATTTGGTTTCAACCATGTTTCTGTTACTACTATTATTGTTGGTTTTACTGAATTGACACGTGCAGCAAATAAGTCAATTTTAGATGTCAATGATTGAATGTTGGTGCAAGGGGGAGCCTGGACAATTTTTGGCTGCCCGTGAACATTATTTAATTGTTAGGTTAAGTTCGCCATCATTAGTACGGGTTTCCAGCTCCTCACGTAGATATTTTAGGTACTCACGTTGTAGAGGTGTCAGGTCTGATTTAATTTTCTTGGCGTTGGGTAGCTTACCCTTGTTCTTGAGTACCTGGATGGCATCGGCTTTACTTTTCAGGACAACCTTCAGTGGACGGGGACCAGCAGTGTTTTCTTTCAGAGCACCCAAACGGAATGTCTCGATACCATTGCAGTCTACATTTCTTGTTACACTGTTAATAATTTTTGATGTTTCAACCTTGTCATGGTCTATGCGTTCAATTGGTTCCTTTGAGGTGGACTCCGCCACATCAAATATTATAATGTTGGTTGCTCGGTGTTTTCTCTCCATCATTTCCTGTATAGCTGCCTCAGTGGCAAGCACGCTCTGGCGTACACGAAGTTGTTTGACCTCCTCTGTCAGCAGATCAAGCTTTTTCATGATGTTAGGCATTTGGGCCATTGCTAGTTTACAATCACCGCACAAAAGGGTCATAACACGGGCGACAGTTTTCAATTCCAACACGCGAATTTCGGTGGGTGATAGTCCATGGCAATCTCCACAGAGAAAGATCTTGCAGCAATCGCAGGTAACTGACAATGACTTTTATTGCCAGTTGGTATTTTCCCGCACTTAGAGCATTTTTCAGGAGTGGTATTTTTTGGAGTCATTTCCGTTTATTGGAATTTTCAGTTTTGTTTCTATTTAAAGACAATTTTAACGAAATTTGGACAATTTTTCAATATTTTTTTTTATATGAGGGTAGTTTTGTTTCACTTTCAGATGCTAGTTTTTAATTTCGGTTTTTTCACTGTTTTAACACTTGTTTTGATGAGATAACGTTTTCAGAGGTTAATCACAACACAATTAACACTTTTAGCTACTTTCCCTAGTCTGTTTCACAACTTTACTAATTATTTGAGAGATTTCTCTGAGAGAGCTAGTGTTTCGCAATTTGACAAATGACAAATTAGGTATGTGTAGTCTTTTCTTTCTTCTAGGTTATATTCACTCATGGCAAATGGGGCCAATATTAAGGCAAATGGTGCCAATTTTAAGGCAAATGGTGCCAATTTTAAGGCAAATGGTGCCAATTTTAAGGCAAATGGTGCCAATTTTAAGGCAAATGGTGCCAATTTTAAGGCAAATGGTGCCAGTTTTAAGGCAAATGGTGCCAGTTTTAAGGCAAATGGTGCCAGTTTTAAGGCAAATGGTGCCAGTTTTAAGGCAAATGGTGCCAGTTTTAAGGCAAATGGTGCCAATATTAAGGCAAATGGTGCCAACGTTGATGCAAAATGTGCTTATATTATAAGTAAAATGTTTCGATGTATCAATATGTATTCTTATTGTATTTGTAACATAAAGGCAAATGGTGCCAATATTAAGGCAAATGGTGCCAATATTAAGGCAAATGGTGCCAATATTAAGGCAAATGGTGCCAATATTAAGGCAAATGGTGCCAACGTTGAAGCAAAATGTGCTTATATTATAAGTAAAATGTTTCGATGTATCAATATGTATTCTTATTGTATTTGTAACATAGTAGTTATAAGTGATAAAAGCAAAAAGTGCTGCTTAAAATTAAAGGTGTTAGTTAATTGATGTTCAATGGTTATATAACTTTGTAGGATTAAAGCATGAGGTCATGCTTAAAGGAGGATGGCCGACTGTCAGCATTTATTATTCATGTACTATTTTTACATGTAAAACGTCTTAAAAATCCTTTTAGAATTAAAGAAATGTCATGCCATTTAATAAACAAAATAAATCGTGCGCAAACGCTCGCGTGGTGTACACGCCCGTGGTGTTTGCGCACGCTCAGGTATAAAAGCGGCCGCTCGGCGGGCGGCCCGGCATTCTTGTCCTGGCAGTCGTGCTGTGCGTTTCTTTGGAAGTTTATACAAGTGTTATTGGTATATAAGCTGGTACTCCATGTAAGTAATTTTTAATTATTTTAATAGCTAAATTATTTAATTATTATAATTTGTGTGTTTTACTGTTATTAATAGTTAATTGAATTAATATATTCTTGAAGTATTCATTATAATATTTTATTTGAATCCCACCAAATATAATTCTAATAAATATAGAGAAAATAATAAATAAATAATCTGGAGTAAGCTAAACTAGCTTACACTTATGAAATGACAATGTTAACGGAAAAAATCTCAATCTTGCTAAACATGAAAATATTCGATATGTTCTGCGGATTTTTGCCGTTAATATTGTCATATCATAAGGTACCCGAATAAAAGTGCCGGCATCAGCTTACCATTGATAAATTATGTTAAGAAAACTTGGTCTGCCATTGCGCACTCTGCCAGAAGTCCTTGGGAGACCCCTCCAAACCGACACCCCTAACCTATCTCATCTAAGGACTTCCGGCAGAG
Organism: Phthorimaea operculella; assembly: GCA_024500475.1. Classification (NCBI taxonomy): domain Eukaryota; kingdom Metazoa; phylum Arthropoda; class Insecta; order Lepidoptera; family Gelechiidae; genus Phthorimaea; species Phthorimaea operculella. Next base: position 4,192,290 of record JANFCV010000026.1, read on the forward strand.
TGCGCAGTGGCAGACCAAGTTTTTTTTAACATAATTTGTCAGTGGTAAGCTGATGCAAGCACTTTTATTCGAGTTCCTTATGATATGACAATTTTAACTGATAAAATCTGCAGAAGTTATCGAATATTTTCATATTTAGGAGGATTGTGCACAGAACAGAGACCTTCTATACAATTGACCTATACAAATCGAATCTCCTAACCATTACGAGCATTTCATACCAAGGCACCATCAAAATCAAACCAGTGGGGGAAAAGATATAGGCCAGTTTTCATACACGTTACCTACAATTTCACACTTTTTGACAGGATTGTGTACAATACAGAGACCCCCCTCCTCACTGAACTATATGACTCAAAGCTCCTAGTTATGGAGAGCATTTCATATTAAGGCGCCATCAAAATCAAACCCGGGGGGAATAAGATATAGGCCTGTTTTCATAGACCAAACCTCGATTTCAAACTTTTTGACAGGATTGCGTTCAATACTGAAACCCTCCACCCAACTGTCCTATATGACTCGAAGCTCCTCATTATGGAGAGCATTTCGTATTAAGGCACCATCAAAATCAAACACGGGGGGAAAAAGATATAGGTCATTTTTCATACACTGGACCTACAACTTCAAATGTCTGAAACACTAAGATGCGGCAAGTTTAGGCCTGGCAGACCTTGTGATCTATTGTCAGAGTGATCTTGGCTATTATGTTGTGGTGGTCGCGTCGTGGTACCCGATGAGATAGTTTAGGGGTGTCGGAAGGGCATCTTTGGAGAGGTCTGGCAAGCACTTCCGGCAGGGTGCGAAGTGGCAGACCAAGCTTTTTTACATAATTTTTCAATGGTTAACTGATGCCAGCACTTTCATTGCGGTACCTTATGACATATTTTTTACGAAAAAATGACTCTGAAAAATATCGATTATTTTTATGTTTCGGCAGGATTGGCTCTGGCAGACCTGGGTCATACGACTTGTTTAAGTCTTGGTTAACGATCCAAACCTAGCCTATCGTGGTACCTTATGAGATAGCCACTTACCCCCTGGGCTCTCCAACTAATTCCATAACGGAATTAGATTGTACGAGATATCGAAATATGACAACCTGCACGAAAATCTTTTAATGTCATATTTATAAAATTTGAAAATTATTGGTTAGCTTATCCATCATGTGATATAAAAGGCACATAGACAAACAACCTACAACGAAAATAAAAAAGTAAGTAAAAATGTGTGTTAGGTATATGGGGTGAAATTTTACTAGCTGAATACGAAATTTTAAAACATTTCCCGTGTTAGGTACTTATACAATTTTTGAAAAATGTGCAATTCTTTTTTTTTGTGCCTGCGGTAGAAAATATTGCAAGTTTTCCAAAAAATTTACTAACGATATGATCGGTTACTATACGTATAATTTCACCCTATATATGTGCTACTTTAATTACAATTATTTTAGATGCTAACTTAGAAGTAGTGCCTGTTTACCAGAAAGAATTTCTTAGAAAATATTTTTACTACATAGCGGTTTGTGAGCGGCTAGGGAACGGGCACAAGGCGGATAAGTTTTCAGTATTATTATAATTCAATTGCGTAACCGCCGAGCGTCTGCTCCGCTACGCAACCGCTCCCGAACCGCTAGTATGATAAGGTTCTAAATTCTGAATGCACGCTCAGTCTAAGCTGACTCAGACTATAACAAATTCAAAATATGTACATAATTTTCAGGTTTTTTTACAATACTGAAATAAGGATATTTATTTGCATGTCTTTTATTTAATTTAGTCTCTTATGGAAATAGTGACATAGCAAGCTGAGCCATAATGAGCTTTCATATTTATAGCCAGCGTTTGTTGAATATTACTTGTAGAGATACCACTCCGAAGATAAGTAAGAATTATGATTCAAGGAAGTAAATAAAACAATGAAGTAAGTTGCAGGGTTTTATATCGCATAATGATAAATTACAAATGGACAATAGTATTTCTAGGAGATCATATTTCTTTGGTACAATAGGGGACTAGAGATAACTTCATCCACACGCTCTACATTTTTTATTTCCGCATAAGACTTAATAGTAATATTACTTTAAGCTAGTGAAGAAATGAGAAACAGTACCTACTTATCATGTACCTACCTACCAGCTACCTACCTTCTCGACCTGATTACTAACCTATACTATAATACTTTTAGATACAGGACAGGTACTTATCCTATTTATTTCATAATGTTTGTGATACTTTGAAGCTAATATTTCAAATATCTAAAAAATCCCCATTAACCATTTAAGGGACCAACTAATACTAATTACTTTCAAATACTAAGGAAAACATTCGCGGAATAAATTGCCCGGCGAATAAATTTTTGATGCAAGTTTTTTATGTTCTTTATTACAAGATACTTGTGTACTCTCAATTCCATCCATGGGTCATTGCCATTTGTCTATATTTTCCTCGTGAAAAATTTATTCGCCAGGCAATTTATTCGGCGAATAATTTTGGCCCATCTCTGAGGAAAACCAGTATAAGTTGATCCCTTAAATGGCTAGGTGGATTTGCTGGCGATAGGACCTGCATGTAGGTCGTTTGATCAATCAGGGATGGTTACGTACGATTAACAGGCGCGTATTTGATGTCAATTTCAACCATCTGAAATTTCGCAGCGAAATCATAAGAATGGTTGTTTCGACAGTTGCAGTTTACAAACATAATAGTTACTTTACCGCGTCTTATCGCGATAGCTTTTAACTCGCTGCTACTTCAGTCTGCCCGCGACCATGGCAGATGAAAGTCAGTCGAAACGTCGGGTTTCAGGTAACTAGGTAACAATCGCGATAAGACCCGGTAAAGTAACTAATGTGTGAAAGTAATCGCGAGTGCTTAAAAAGTTACAATGCAGTTTATACAGTTTTTAGTTGTCGTTCCACAGCACCGGGGCGATTGTTTTAGCCTGTGTGCTACAACACCCCAAAACTTTGATTACATATTTAAACAATCTGAAATTCTGCGTCTAAAACTAATGCTGGGTTATTTCGACAGTTGCAATTTACAAAGTGTTTAGTTGTCGTTCCACAGCACCGGCGATTGTTTCAACCTATACCTACAACTGTTCGTGAATCCTGTCCACGTTGTAAACCTGTTTGCTGAGTGGGTTGACACACTGGTTGAACTGACAGTCGTAGCCGGGCGCGCATCGGGCTACGATACCCCAATACTTTGATGACATATTTAAACAATCTTATTCTGCGGCTAAAACTATGCACTAGGTTATTTTGACAGTTGCAGTTTCTAATTGTCGTTCCACAGCACTGGCGATTGTTTTAGCCTGTACAGCTGTTCGTGTATTCTGTCCACGTTATAGTCCTGTTTGCTGAGTGGGTTGACACATTGGTTGAACTGACAGTCGTAGCCGGGCGCGCATCGGGCCACGAAACCTTCAGCGTTCGGCTTTTCCGCGCACAGCTCGCCTTCGCCCTGAAAGAAGGCACACGCTTCAGGAAAACTGCCATAGGTCAACAACTTACAGGCGGTAGGGGGAGCGAGGCAGCACGTCATTTTAATATGAAACTAGGCGCGATGCACACCTTTTCCTTCCCCGCTACACCTCCCGATACCCGCTGACATCTTGGATACCTCTTCCTCCCCACCGTCTGTCACCCTTACGCGGCGAACTTGTCGAACTATAGTAATACATGTCCTAATACAAACATTCATTATTGCAAGATTATTGCACCAAAAGAAGATATCAATATACGTAGAGCAAATATCGCATGCGAAAATTACATAATATAGGGCTTTTAGTTACAGGCGTTTCTGTCAGTCGTGGTTGAAATCCTACTTGTGTTTATTTCGGTTTCTTCGCAGATAGCGAGATAGTTTCTGGTTATTTATAATTTAACACGTGGACTGCTTACATTTCGCCACGTATGTGGTTCTTAATATATCGACTACTGGACGGGTGCATAGCAAAGTGTAGTATAGTGCTGTGGCATCTACGAGTACCTATTGTCGACTCAAAAGCGTCTACAGTGCATCGAACCTACTCCGCGCGCGAGGGCGTAGCGAGCTTGCTTTATACTAACCGCTTGACAGTTTACCTACAGTTAATAATAATAATAATATACTTTTATTGCACATAAAAAACAGTATTACAAGAAAAACAGAAAAACAGGTACAGAGAACACAGTACAATAAGGCGGCCTTAATGCTAAAGTAGCATTCTCTTCCAGGCAACCTTTGGGTGATATGGAAAGTGCAGTCTTGAAAACGGGATAGTGCAAGCCCCTACATATACTACATAAAATATTATACACCAAAATACATAGATACGCGCAACGGCAATATAATGTGCATAATACATACTAAATATTTATAAACTAATACATACCTATACATAAACTATATACTATGGAAGCGAGGATAATGCGATATACGAAGTAGGAAAGAAGAGAGAAAGATAATAGATGACAATGTAGATGGAATACTTAAACTAGGAGATATTATACTACACTACTACTTAAATTAGATAGATAGAATTTCCTGGTTCGGTCCTTAAAGGTTTCGAGGGAAGGAGCCCGACGGATATCCTCAGGCAAAGAATTCCACAGCTTGATTGCTCGCACTGTGAAAGAGTTTGCAAAGAATTCCGTCTTGTGTGGAGGAAGGTTGATCTTAAGGCTGTTACTGGCACGCAGATTGCGTGTCAGAGTTGCCGAGTGAAAGATGAAGCGATCTTTAAGATAGGGAGGAGCATTAGGATTGGAAAGGACGGAGTAAAGAAGGGAAAGGATGTGACAGTCCCTTCTACGGGATATAGGTAACCACTGAAGTTGGGACCGGTGAGAGGAGACATGGTCATACTTTCGCAGACCGAAAATAAACCTGATACATAGATTCTGCAGACGTTCGAGCTTATTCAGCAGTTCAACAGTTAGATCAGGAAAACAAACGTCTGCATAATCCAGTATTGGTAGAAGAAGAGAATGTGCCAATGAAATTTTAGTTTTAGTTGGTAAAAGGCTTTTGAGTCTCTTAAGTGAACCATACGCAGCAAACACCTTTCTGCTAATTTCCGAAACATGAGGTCGCCAGGTTAAGCTTTCGTCAAAAATGACGCCCAGATTTTTTACCTTGGGACTGAAAGGAATTGGAGTGCCATTAAAAGTAATCTGTGGTAACGACGCGTAATCGATTCTGTCTACGTACCACTGACTACCAAATATAATAGTCTGAGTCTTGGTAGGATTTACCATCAGACCATATGAACGACTCCAGTCGGCAATGCTCTTGAGGTCTCTGTTGGTTTGATCAATCGCGCCTGGGAGGCCAGAGAGTGGTGCTTGCGTATAAATTTGGAGGTCATCAGCATACAAATGATAGGAAGAAGTAAGTGGAAGTGTAATAGAATTTATGAAGATAGAAAAGAGAAGAGGTGACAGGACGCCACCCTGCGGAACGCCGGCAGTTGTATTGCACCACGCAGAGAAGGTATCTTCAATGCGTATGCGCTGTCGACGCCCGTACAGGTAACTCTGAAACCAACCAGTCACCGCCGGAGATATATTATGAGAACACAAAATGGCAAGAAGAATATCGAAGTCCACAGTATTGAAAGCGTTGCTGAAATCCAGCAACGTCAACACTGTCAAATTTTGATGTTCCATTCCTAGTCGAATGTCGTCGGAGATATTGACTAACGCAGTAGTCGTGCTATGACCGGGGCGGAAACCGGATTGAAAGGAGTTCAACAAGTTGTTTGTAGTTAGGAAAGTAGTGAGCTGTTGATGAACTAACCTTTCAAGGACCTTGGAAAGAAACGGAAGGATAGAGATGGGACGGTAGTCAGACGGAGAACTAGGTTTAGGTTTTTTAGGTAAAGGAATGATTTGTGCCTCCTTCCAAACGGTTGGAAAAACACCTGAGGATAAGGATTTGTTTAGGATGATAGCGATGACTGGGGAAAGGATATCAAGGAGAGGAACAATCATAGCACGGCTAATGCAGTCACTACCAACGGCATTCGAAGAAATGGCTTGTATGTTCTTCATAACATCACAAGCGGTGACTGGGTGAAAAACGAAAGAAGGAAAAGTAGGAGTTGGCAAAGTAGACAAATGGTTTAAAGTACTAAGTTTGGTAGCGCTATCTATTTCAGCGGAAGAAGAGAAGTGTTTGATAAGGGAGTCCACGTCAATATTATTCGCAGAAATATGAGTACGTGATTTGCCAACTCCTAATTTGTTGAGGAAAGACCAGACCTTACTTGGGTCACCATTTTCAACAGATTGATGAATATGGCGCCGCTGCAAATCTCTGATCTTTGTATTGCAGCGATTTCTGACCTCTCGAAATTTATCGCGATTTTTGTTAGAAGAATCCATTTTATACCTAGTTTTAGCACGTGTCTTTTTCAACATTTGTTTTCTAATATCGTCAGTTAACCAAGGTGCAGGGAGATGTTTTACCCGAACAGGACGAACCGGTGCATGACGATCATATAAGTCGATCAGGTTGGAGTTCAACAGTGCTAACTGGTCATCAACGGAGTCGAGCCTATCTAAAGCCGACCAATCAATTGCACTGGCATCCTCACGCAGTTTACCTACATCCATTGCTGAGAAATTTCGTAATAGTAGTGTTCGTGGTTTCGATTTGGGTGGTCGTATACGGTACGACAGGTATAATAAGTCATGGTAAGAAAACTCATCAGCAGTAAACTGACCATGCTTAACTACGTGATCACGCGAGGAGACTAATATCAGGTCAAGAAGGGTAGGTATGCAGTTTGGTACGTGGTGCGTTGAATTTAATGGGGGAATATACAAATTACAAGACTGAACTAAGGAGAGAAGCTTCTTAGCTCGATAGTCATTTTTTAAAAGACACGTATTAAAGTCACCCAAAATTATAGAATGACTGTAGGTAGGACAGAAATCTTCAATCAAATGTTCAAAGGAATCATAGTAATCATTGGAAAGATGGGGATTATAATATACACCCAGAAGAAGTTTAGTATGAGAAAGGGAAATTTCGATAAAGAGGTGTTCAGCCGTACCCTTAAGGGGCGGCTGAGGAGACTTATCAAGGACTGTAAAGGGAATATGAGCACGAATATAAATGGCTACCCCACCACCGTTGTTGACACTGCCACGGTCATCACGGATAAGGACAAAACCAGGAATAGAATAAGAAGTCGAGGGAAGTGAAGGATTCAGCCAAGTCTCGGATACCAGAATCGCATCGATATTCTTGTTATCTAGCGACAGAAGCATATCATTATAATGAGCTGGGATGCTCTGGGCGTTGATATGTACAACATTAAAATTTTTACGTACATCCGAGAAAGTTGACTCAAGTCTTTCACCTAAAGGGAGAGGAAGACTGTGAAAGCTGTCATCACAACTAGAGAAACTAGACGAGCAAGAATTGAAAATATCAGCATCAGACTGACTATTATTACACAATGAAATATCCATAGATAATAATAAATAATATATATACTATAAAATATACTAGTAAATAAATGTTTTAAATAGACGCTTACTACCTGTGCACTATATACCCGCTGCACCTGCCGGCAGCCGGAAGTAATAAAAAGTTCTAATTTACAAATCATATTGCGTGAAACGAAACGCAGAGAGAGAAAACAAAACCGTACACACAAGAATAACAGAAAAGGACAAAAAACATATTGTTGATTGGTGCAAGGTGCAAGGCGAAAC